>CP126893.1:89002500-89602500 GCA_030440675.1 Furcifer pardalis
CAGAAACATCTCCTCTGTTTCATACTTGGGCTGATCAACTCCAGATATGGCTTCTTTCCAGGGGTGACATAGATTGTTCCATAGCTAGTGCTAGAGATGAATATCTACTGGTGGTGTATCGAGGTGTACCTTTCCAGTGGTGGGCTGCCGCTGGTTCGGACCGGTTCAGCTGAACCGGTAGCAGAAATCTGGAGGAGTTCTCCAGGGGGTAGTAAACCCCTGGGCGACTGCATCGGTTGCCTCTCCGGTCACCCTCCAGATTCCTTTTCTGGGCAGCCCAAAATAGCTGCTCGGAAGTGCACATGCATCAAATGGTGTTTTGATGCATGCGCACTTTCAAGCAGCCATTTTGGGCTGCAAGGAAGGGTGCAGCAGCTGGCTGTTGAGGCCCTCAGTGGCTTCTTTGGAGGAGTGGCAGCAGTGGCCTTTCCTCAGTGCACTGCTGGGCTGGGCCAAGCTGTGCTGCTGGGCCAGGCTGTGCTGCCAGGCTGGGCCAGGCCAGGCCAGGCTGGACTAGGCCGCACCACGCCGCAAGTCTGCTGCGCCGCTTTGCAGCAGTGCCACCTTGCCGCCATGCCACTTTGCCGCTTTGCCACCCCGCCACCCCACTGCTGTTGTGCTGTTGCTGGCTGGCTGCCTGCTGCTCCCCGACCCCAGGGTAAGTGACTAGGGTTTGTGTTTGGGGTGGGTGGGTGCGTGGGTGGGTTGAGGTGTGCATGTGTTTTATGTAGTGTGTTTTATGTGTATTTAATGTCTATTTTAATTTGTATTTTTATGCTTTTATGTGTATTTAATGTCTATTTTAATTTGTATTTTTATGTGTTTTTTATTTCTATTTTTATGTGTACTGTATTTTTATTTCTATTTTTTTACTTTGGCTCCTCCTGCTCCATGATGTCTGCAGTTCCTTTAGCCTACCTAGTGTGAGAAAGATTAGTTGGCAACACAAGGTTGCTGTTACCAGGGCATGCCCAATTGTAGTGTCAAAATACCACAATCTTCTTTGGAGGCTCTTTCTGTTGTATATTAAATGAAATGATTTAATCAAATATTGAAGAAAAGCAGAGCAAGTCCAGTAAAATATATAAACAAAAATCCTGACAAATAAACTAAACTAACTAGGTAGGAGAATGTTCTTATATTCCTCCTTTAACAGGATTGGCTTAAGCTGTAGTTTGAACATATCTAGGAAATGGCTTTGAGGAGAGCATACTGTTTCCATCTTTTACAAAATTCATTACCTGGCATCTCATATGAAAAGATCGCTTGTTCAAAGGTGTTGAAGGATCAAACCACAGAAGACATTCAGACCACAATTGAAACCTGGTATGACATGGCTGCATTCCAAAAGCCTGTTTGCCTCACAGTGAACAATCACAGGACAAAGCAAACTAATTTTCAAGATACACAGATAAGAAAACATTATGACAGGGTAAACAGATGCCTTTTGATACTTAAGAGACCTCTGTTTCTCAATGTGTACCTGAGCGCCCCATGTATTTTTGCCTAAATTAGTATCACACACTGTATTTCCAGGGTCATTGGATATGTCAGAAATGGAAAATATGTGGCTTACATTCCTTTGTCCTAAATCACATGCTCATTGATTTTCTGACATTATCTAGGTTTTCTCATGAGAGATGAAGTGAGGAGGAACCATAGCATGTCTTCTCTCTTCTCGTGTACTAAATGTTCTTTCTAACTGACCTGGAAAGAAGCATCCAAGTACATTCCTATCTCATCAAATCAGTTAGCCTACACTGTAAGGTTTATTTATTATTTCAAATTTATACCCCACCCTGCTCAGGCGAACCTGACTCTAGGCGGCTTACAGACTTAAAAAAAACCCAGCCCTGTGCGCTTAGCCATTCTTCCTGCCCTGCTCACTGTCTTTTGTGAACTTTGATGACCACCTAAATTGAAAATGTCTCATTAGGTAAATCTGTCTCATGAATCATGTAAACAAGCAGCAGCTGTTTTCTTTCATCACTTCCTTTCACTCATTCGCTCACTTTTTTCTACAATAAAAATGTTCTTGTTATGTGCCACCAAGCAAAATTCCAACTTATGATAACCTTATGACTGAATGACCTCCAGAAGTTCCTATTGTTAACAGCCCTTCTCAGAGCATGGTGTCCTTTCTTGAGACAATCTAGGTTATATGTGGCTTTCTTTCTTTCCTGCTGCCTCCAAGCAGTATTGTCAGGGTACACAGAAAGAGCCTCCTCAAAGATTGCAGCATATTTTAACCATAATCGGTCATAACCTGGTAATGGCAGCCTTGTGTTGTTGGCTAATCTTTCTCCCGCTTTTTTTTTTTGTTGTTGTTCAGTCGCACCGTCGATTCCGACCCTCTGCGACCCCATGGACCACTGTCCGCCAGGCACTCCTGTCCTCCACCATCCCCCTCAACTCGCTCAGCTCTGTGCCCATTGTCTCCACAATACCATCTAGCCATCTCATCTTGGGCCGGCCCCTTCCTCTTTTGCCCTCGACCTTTCCAAGCATCAAGGCTTTCTCAAGTGAATCCTCTCTTCTCATCTGATGTCCAAAGTACTTTCGCTTCATCTTTATTATTTGACCTTCTAAGGAGCAGTCAGGGTTGATTTCTTCTAAGATTGACCTATTTGTTCTCCTCGCTGTCCAGGGGACTCTCAAAACCCTTCTCCAACACCACATCTCAAAGGCGTCTATTCTTCTGTGCTCAGCTTTCCTAATGGTCCAGCTCTCACAACCATACATTGCCACAGGGAATACCATTGCAAGGAACTGCAGAATGAACTCACCAAATGGTGGTTTCATTTTGGCAGTTTCGCATCAAGCCTCTCCACTGTCTAGCTTTCCCATCTATAAATAGCCATCATACCATGACACAGCATGGGTTATCTTGGCTTTGATCTTCAGTGACTAAATGAATGAACAAACAAATAAATAGGTTTTTAAAGTCCCATCTTTCTGTTATATATTTTCTAGCAGAATGATGCTTTACAAATCAAGCGATGTAATTTTGTAGATGGATGGATAACTACCGTGCAACATCAAGCAGCAAGGTACTTTGAGTGTACACAAAAGATATTTGACAGCAGTGATGCAGATGAAGACAAATGTGGTTGAAGGCATTACACAGAGAATTTTTTAGAGGCCCCAAAACAAAATATTTGGTTATTGCAGATAAGTGGTTTAAAAGCAGCAACAATACTCTGAGAAAGGCACTTGAGATATCTTAGGAAATACAGATAACGTCTAAGGTACTTGTAACCTGAAGGCCAGAATTCACAAAGAAAACCAAGAGTAGTTGTCATCAGATGTGAACCCTGAAACAAAAAACAGATAATTAAACTTCTTTGGAAATCACTGTAGTTGATATCTCTGCACCAGCTCAATATTTGAAAAAAGTAATCTCCCCAAGTAACCTAGCCAGGATGATAACTGTTCCACTGGTTTTGAGTTTACTGGTGTAACTTTCACATATCATCCTCTATAGCTGCTCTATATCCTTGGTATCTACCCATAATGTACTCTACATTGACCTCCTGAGCCAGTATTCAAAACCAGACAATGTGTTCTTGAACTTGAGGCAGAAAATCCCACAAGAATCTCTTCAATCCCCTGGTAGTCAATAATAAAGCAATAATACTTTAAATTGTTTAACACAGGGATCAGCAAACTTGGCTCTCCAGATGTTCTTGGACTTCAATTCCCAGAAGTCCTGATCAGCAGGCATACTGACTTGGGCTTCTGGTAATTGAAGTCCAAGAACACCTGGAGAGCCAAGTTTGCAGATCCCTGGTTTAACAGATCAGCTATCCAGCTTGGCCAAAAGACTGTGCTTAATACAGTGGTGGTCAGCAGCCGGTTCGGACCGGTAGTAACAATCCCGGGTGGTCTCCCAAGGGGGGTAGTAACCCTCCTGGGAGACCACCTGGGGTGGTTACTTTTTTGGGAGGCAACCGGTTCAGTTGCCTCTCCGGCTGCCCTTCATTGCAGCCCAAAATGGCTGCTGGTAAGTGCGCATGTGTCATAATACCATTTGATGCATGCATGCTGAATACTGGAGGCACGCATGTGTCAAATGGTCTTTTGACGCATGCTCACTTACCAGCAGCCATTTTGGGCTGCAGTGAAGGGTGCAGCAGCTGCCTCTTCGGAGGTGCGGTGGCGGCAGCCTTCACTTGAGTCACCCCACGCCAAACTGCCATGCTGCGCCACTGCCCTACACCTCCACACCGTGCCACCAGCCCTGCGCCGCTGCCATTTACCGCAGTTTGTATGTCGCCACTGCTCATCCGTTGCCGCTGCTCCCACTGACCATCGCTGCTGGTCCCTGGCTGCTGCCACACCATTGCACCATGCCAGGCCGTGCTGCCAGGTCAGGCTGTTCTGCTGGGCCTGGCCAGGCCTGGCCACTGAGCTGCCAGACCGCTGCTGCTGCCGCCTGCTGCTCCCTGACCCCAGGGTAATTGACTAGGGTTTGTGTTTGGGGTGGGTGGGTGGGTGTTTTATGTAGTGTGCCTTTATGTGTATTTAATGTCTATTTTAATTTGTATTTTTATGATTTTTATTTCTATTTAATGTCTATTTAATTTGTATTTTTATGTGTTTATTTCTATTTAATGTCCATTTAATTTGTATTTTTATGTGTTTGTTATTTCTATTTTTATGCGTACTGTATTTTTTTTTACTTTGGCTCTGCCCACATCGTTGGCTCCGCCCATGATGTCATGACGTCATGAAGTTGGCTCCGCCTATGATGTCATGACATCATGACATTGGCTCCACCCACAATGTCAGCTCCGCCCACAGTGTGGTAGTAAATTTTTTGAGTGCCCACCACCAGCTTAATAGCAGGGGCAGCCCCAACCTGAAATCCACTGTGTGTGGCTACAAACTGCTTGGCTGTTCTATGCTGTTCTCCTAACAAAAAGAACAGAACTCATGGTGCAGAAAGTTCCACCATTTAGTCATTTGCTTTTCATATTTTGCTGATGGAAAGGAAATAGTTGGTGGGGGAGATGTTCCAAAATAATAGAACATTATCATTACTGAAGGTTTCTTCAGTTTGGTTCCATGATACCTTTGGGAGAAATTTGCTTTCTGACTTACACTGAAACAGCTGCCATTTCTTGGCTGCTACTTGATTTAAAAAATGTGCATAAAAGCATTTTTGTGCCTTTGTTTGTATAGTCAATATTTCCAGTCTATTTTGGAGGCATAAGACAATGAGTGAGGTATTCTCATAGAACCATGCAGAAACCTACTGTTGATTTTTATTTTTGCTGTTGTTTTTTGTAATAGTGTACTTTTTTTGTAACATTTTGTGATATTAATACTTTTTTGATTGTTACTGTGTTTTTGATATATATATATATATATTCTGATACTGTGATGATTGTGATTATGATAATGTGGAATTTGTGACTGTAATGCTGTTACTTTTATAATATGTAAGCCGCCTCGAGTCAGTTTTACCTGACTGGGCAGGGTATAAATTTGAAATGGAAATGGATTAATGTGCTTATTTACAAAAGTAATAACTGATTTGAGAATCTGTTCTGCTCACTAGCCAGGACAGATACTTGAGAGCCTTAAATCCTGGTCTTATGTCCTTGGACCTAATACAAACCCCTCCTACACCTTTGAATCTAATTTGTTTCTGTGCAGCTAGCACATCTGACCTATTTATTACCTTTGGCCATGCACCCACTTATGAGTGGAGGTAGAAGTACCCTATGGTTTCAGAACTCCATGGGACATTTCCAATAAAGTTAGGGGGAAGCATTTTTTTGCTGTCTTCTCTCCATCTCCTTCAAAATGTTCTGAAAAGTTAGAAAGTCATCCAGAATAGTAAGGAAGTGGTGTAGCAGCCCATGGATTGAAAGGGGCATTTAAAAAAATCTTTAGAGGAAGATTCTTCTGGAAATGGAAACAGTAGTTCTATTTCTGAAAAGGACACTTGGGATCCAATCCATATACAGTACTTTTCATCATTCTATTGGAGGCTGTCTTTGAAAGAGAATCAGAAATTTCAGGTGGTACTGTGTTTCCCTGAAAATAAGACATACCCATAAAATAAGCCATAGCAGGATTTATCAGCAGTTGCGCAATAAAAGCCATACCCTGAAAATAAGACATAGTGATATTGCAGAGCAGTAAAGAAGATGGGCAGCCAGTGGCGTAATAAAAATAAGACATCTCCTGAAAATAAGCCATAGTGTGTCTTCTTGAGGAAAAATAAATATAATACGGTGTCTTATTTTTGGGGAAACACAGTACTAGATGTGGATACACAAATCCTCATGGAATAGAGACTAGTTGCTAGTCAGATGATATTCTAATTATCCCATATAAACTGTCAATGCATTTTCAGACCCAGTTCAAAGAGCTAATTATGAGTTTTATAGCCATCAACCAGGGATTCTCAACTTGTGGCCCATGGGCTGGATGTGGCCCATAATACCATTTCATGTGGCCCCCCATTGCCTCTACACCTGGAAGTGCCATGTGGTGGAGGAAGGGCAAAATGGCTATCCACCGCTGAAGCTGTCTGAGGGAGTGTGACCCGGCCCCTGCCTTAAAGGATCGAGAACTCCTGCTGTTAATGGTTTGTGTTGAAGTTGCTTCATGAGCCTCCTTCATAGGCATAAATCTACCTGATTTTAAAAAGATAATCATCAGAGACCTCCTCATTGGTCAATTGCCCAGATCTATAATCTTAGTTTACTGATGGCTTCCTCAGTAATGGCTCCTACCCTACAGAATTCCCTTCCAAGGACTGCTGCCCTATTCAACATTTTACTAGATGGCCTCTGGTAAACATGGGGGAAGACTTATGCTAACTGTTTTATAGAATCCCTCAATAGGTACTACAGGGGGACACAGTTGTAGCTGGTCTTAAAACTCTTTAGTGCCTTTTGAATTTAACTTAGATACCAAAACTCTCAGACTGAAATAAAATTATTAGTATTTTCCAAAAAAAAAAAAAAAATCATTTTCTTTTTATAGACTAATTTAAAATTTCCCAAAATTTTCAACAGGACTTCCATCCCCAGAAGCTATGCTGATTCTTCAATTGAAAGATTATTCTCTTATGTTTGATAATATTGTATTTTATTATGATTTGTACAAAATGAGCATGGATTGTAATTTCCTGGATTCCTCCACAACCACCATCTTTTCTTAAAAAACAGAATATACTTTGCATTTATTGCTAGAAGATCAACAATTTTGCCTTTGTTTTTCTTAAACATCTTGAGAAAATGCTGTCTAGACTTGTTCATTTGTTAATTTTTGATATCATGACAGGCCCTCAGATGTCAGTCCTTATCACATCTGCTTGACTTGGTTCTTCAGTCCTCCTGAAAATGCCCAGTCAGGCACGAGTATCTGTTCTACATCTTCTGCAGTAAAGACAGCTGCAAAGAGTTCATTCAGCTTGCATTTGCTTATCCTCTTTTGGTTCATCTTTTACTCTCTTATAATCTCACAGTCCAATTTTCCCCTTGGCTGATTTCCTGTTTATGACGCATTTAAAGTTATTGATTGTTGGTTTTAATATTTTTAACAACATATTTTTATGCTTGAGCAAGAAATTTCTTCTTTCATTTCTCCCTCCATTCTTAAAAGTGTATTTCATAAATACAGCAGACGGAGTTGCTGTCCTTTAGGAAAGGAGTGAAAACCTGGCTGGCAGGTCTGGTCTGGGGAGGGGATGGTTCAATTTCCCCAGCTAGTTGGATGGTTTGACCCCCACTATGTCCAAGTTATAATACCTAGCTTTTAATTAAGTTTTTAAGCTTTTTAAAGTTTTTAAAATTGTTGGAAATTGCCCTGGGTCCCTTCGGGGAGGAGGGCGATAAACAAATATAAATAAATAAATAAATAATCAATTAATAGTGCAACATAAGAGATCTAACTTAAAGAGAGGCCGGTAAAGACCTTTCAAGAACTATATTATAGTTCAATGCAAGAATCCAAGTCAAAGTAGATCTGACAAATGACTATCAATTTTATCTTGAATTTTCTTCAGCATAGAAGTGCTCACCACCTCCTGAGGTAATTGGTTCCATTGTCATATTGCTTTACCTCTTAAGAGGTCTCGCTTGATATTCAGCCTATACTGTATCTGGCTTCCTGTAACTTGAGACCATTATTATGTATCCTGCACTCTGGGATGGTTGAGAATAGATCCTGCCTCTCCTCATTATGACTACCTTTCAAGTATTTGAAAAGTGCTATCATATCTTTCCTCAACCATGCCCAGTTCATTCAATCTTTCCTCGTAGGGTGTAGTTTACATTCCCCTTATCATCCTTGTTGTTCTCCTCTGAACTTATTCCCATCTGTCGGCATCCACCTTGGAGAGAATGTATGACTTTTCAATGGGCCTGGTAAAAATATGGCTGTCATGTAGTTCAATGAATTTCCCTTTTTGTATTCTATTCTTCAGCAGAATGAGTCCATCGCCTTAAATGGCAGCCCCCAATTCCCCTTCCAAGCTCCCTGACTCTTACTCTCTTTCTCTCTCTTGGAAGGCAGAACTTTGTGTGTCATACAGCTTTTCCTACATCCTGTGGGGTTGTATCTAATTGGCAAGGTTCCAAGAAGTTTCTCCTGCTAGTCCAGTCAACAACCTGAAATGGAGGAGACTCCATCTTTTCCTTTGCCTTGGATGGCAAACTGTCCTGGGCTGGACTTTGGACATGTGAAATATTGGCTCAGTGACTGAGGTGTGGCAGCTGGTTCTACCTCAATTCCACATTACAAAAAGCTCTTCTCCATCAGATAGATATTCTTCTGGGGATGTGCTTCTGGGGAGGTCCTAAACATAAAATAAAATTGTTATCTTTTGATATCTACAAGTCTTCATCAGATGGTGCACCAAGATGTCAGTCACTCCATTCCACACTCTGAAAGGATATGAGCCTCAAATTCACTGACTCAGCTCCAGAAAAAGCTTTATGGAAAGAACAGACATTCTTGAAGGCAAGCAAGAGCAAAATCAAATTAGAAGATGAAGGAAGGAGATCTCCAGACTAGAAATAGCTTAAAAGGAGGAATTGGCTGAGGAACTCACCCTCCCCTACGTCACTTGGAGGACTCTGAACATACCTAGTTGGAGTGCCTAAATATAAGACCAAAATGCTCAAGCGGGCGCTGCTGATAGACAAGAACATGCTGCATGAATGTGGAGAGATACAGAATCTGGCCCATTTGGTAGCCTGCTGATTGCTACCAGAAACACATACCGATGAGCAGTGATGGGCAGCAAAAAAAAATCGCTACCACACAGTGTGCGGAGCCTATGTCATGGGCGGAGCCTACATCATGGGCAGAGCCTACATCATGGGTGATCTAGTCATGCCTGCCATATGGCCATGTATACATCTGCAAACACAGGCAGCAATGGCGTTTTGGCTGTAAATGGAGATGAGCACTGCACCCTAGAGTTGGATATGACTGGCTTTTGAGCAAGGGAGAGCTTGAACCACTTTCAGGGACAAAACCTGATGGGGCAGGGCCACCCAATTTTGCTACACACACCCCACCCAAAAGGCCACCTAATTTCGCCACCCCCCTGCCCAGAGGCCACCCAATTTTGCTACCCCCCTCCCGTGTGTGTGTGTGTGTGTGTGTGTGTGTGTGTGTGTGCGTGTGCATGCGTGAACCTGTTGCTCCCCACCAGTGCTGATGAGGATTTAATTTTAGCTAAGGCGGCGGCTTCATTTTGGCAGGCCAAAATTTGAAATGGACACGAAAGAAGTCGTCACGTGGGTTTGGTCCCCGAAAGCTCGCATTTAAATACAGGAATTAATCTTTCAGTTGCCACAATATTTTTTGTCTTTTCCTCCCCTGTTCTGCTTTATTTACTCTCAGATATTGGTGCACCAAAATACTGCAGACTGTACTGTATATATATTTTAAAAACACACGAAAGCCTCTCCCAAATCATGCAAGAAGATGTCCCTTCTTCCTGGCCTCTCGCTTAGAAGCGTATCCCACAAAAGGCGGGCTGCGTGTGTTTGTTGTGCTCTCCTTTTCTGTCCCGCTCGACGACCCACCGGTTTTGGGGCTCCAGCCTTCCTTCTCACCAGGCAGACCAGGCAGGTGCCAGAAGACTGAGCGGGGGTTGCCTTCGCCAGGGAGAGTCCGCGGCTGGAGCTCTTTTATTAGACCAACGCGAGGCCGGGACTTTCGGGCCCGAGTCTTCAGCTTTGCTAACTCTTCTTGAAGGAGTCCGAAGGAAGCGGGGGGGGGGGGGGCAGCCGAGGAAGAGGCATGAGCGAGGGCAGGGGGGGGGGAGGTTTCTTTCTCCTCACGTCCCCCAGGCGAGCTTCAAAGGCCCTTTTGGAAACTCCAGGTGACCCTCCCCTTTTCCCGCCTCCCGGCCCCTTTCCGCCTCCTCGCTCCCGCCCGTATTTAAGCGCGACTCCGGTCTTGGCGAGCGGCTCTCGGCTCCCTCCGGCTGCCTCCTTCGGTCCCTCGCTCCGTCGTTCTCCTCCTCGGGTCTCTGGCTCTGTCCAGCCCTCGCCTCACGATGCGCTCGGGGCTGCTCTCCCTTCTGGCCCTGGCTCTGTGGCTGACGGTCTCGTGGGCCGCCAGCAGGACCCCTTACCAGCAGATCCTGCACCACAGCCGGATCCGGGGCAGGCATCAAGGGTGAGTCCTGGCGGAGGGGCTGGGGTTGGAAAGGCAGCCGAAGAAAGCGCGGGGTGGTGGTGGTGGTGCTTGGAGTGGCGGGTGGCCTCAGGCGTCCCACGAGCCCTTTGGAGGCGGGGAAAGGACGTTGGGCATTTTGCCCCCTCGCCCCTAAAAGAGGACGGGAAGCAAGTGTCCTAGGCCGCCCCAGGCGATGCGCTGCCAGAGGCGGAGCAACACTTGCTGACATTCTCCTCCACCCCCTGCCCCGCGCTAGAGGGAAACTGCAAAGCTAACCCAAGACATTTTTGACACCTAAGGAAGACCATCCCCCAAACGCAGCTCCCCTCTGTTCAGCTGTAGCACAACAGCGGAAATACTCTGCAGCCTGCTGCCCTTTTCTACAGACGTCCAAAAAACTGCTGTCTGAGACAGTTTGCTCACTGGGTCTAACTGGGCAGTGGTTCCCAACGCGGACATGCCCCACAGGGTGAGTTCAATTCCCAGACACCTAAATCAGCACATTAGTTGATCAGTGCTTTGGGGATTTGGCTTAGGCTTCTGGGAATTGAAGCCCAAAAAACCAAAGGTTGGGAAGCATTGGATGGCAGAGGTAGTTCAGGCCATGGCCTCGTCATGGATGTGGGTCAGTTTTTGTTATGGGGTATGTGTATGTACAGCTTTGATTTGACAGTCTGCATCAGGCACCAGGGTCCCAGGCTGGCTCCTGAGTTGAGCTTAGGTGAGTTTGTGCCTAGCTCTTAAAGAAGAAGAGCCAAGAGAAAGATCAGTTTGTGGTTGCAAAATACATATCTCTTCCCTGTGTTCTTTGATCCTTGGGGGCAGAAGCGTAGCGTGCCTTGCTGGGGCCCCGTATAAAAATTTGTTTGGGGGCCCTTAGGAAGGGTAAAGATTTCTCACAAAAAAAAAAAAAATTCACAGAATTAAAAGAAATATTTATTCATCATAATTATCTATCAACAAACACGGCTCTCCGTCCGTGGTTTATCATCGTATCATCGTATCGTATGTACATCGATTATTGTGGGATTCCCCCGTTGAAGTAAATGACTTAAACAGGGAAATCCCGCAGCCCGCGATAACCGATGTAGGGTGTTGCCAACTTTTGAACGCATGCTTTACGTGGGAAAAAAAGAAATTACTTTTTTTGACTGTTGTCATTTGTGAAATTAAAAAAAATGGGAAGTTTTTATTAATTTTTGCTTACCCACGTTGGGGGGCCCGTGGCCTGCCCCCCCATATAATTGATACAGCAGATACAGCGGTAGCTACGCCCCTGCTTGGGGGTGCAGAGCAACAACAAAAAAGTTATGAATGGAAAGTAATTTCCAGACCAATTAGATTATGCAGATAACGATAGCAATTACACTTCTATATCACCCCATAGCGCTTATGAAGTGTTTTGCCTCAAAAAGAGCCCGACACTGTCTGTCCTCCGGTCTATGGAAAAGGATAAGATCTAAATTCGATTGGGTGATACTCTGTATTGCACTAATTGTATTGGATACTGAAGGATGGGAAGTAAAAAACAATTACACAGAGGGTCCCCTCCCCCGAAAAGTTCTGTATGTCTTGAAAATATATTACTGTACTGTATTTATGCAATATAGTAGGCTAGTGACTGCAGGATGGAATGAGCTCCCGTCTTTGCCCCAGCTCCTGCCAACCCAGCAGTTTGAAAGCAAGAAATTGCAAGTAGATATATAAGGACCATTTCGGTGGGAAGGTAAACAGCATTCCGTGCACTCTGGTGTCTAGTCTTGCCTGCCACATGACCACGGAAACTTCTGCAGAAGCAGACAGTGCTGGTTCATCGGCTTTGAAACAGAGATGAGCACTGAACCCTAGAGTCAGACACGACTAGCTTTTGAGCAAAGGAAACCTTTATCTTTAGTGATATTAAGAGGAAAAGTATAAGAAATTATGGCACTGATATTAAAACCTAGATGTTAACCTTGGGAAGAACTTCCTAAAATAAGTTCAAATGACATGGACAAATTATATGTGTTATTTGTTTGTGGAATTTGAATTTTTTAAGGAGCTTTTTTATATCCTGTGTTACAGTCTGAATACTGACAACCAATAAAACCTCTAGCCAGCATTTGCCTTAAATTTAAAGGAGGGAAAGGATCAGTTAGTTAGCATGGTGTTTCTGACACATTTACAATTCCAGGCATGTTTCTAAACTTACTCTGCCCTGTCACAATTTTAACTTCCACACACAAAGCACAGAGTTCTTTGCCTGAAGTGAGTACAAACATCCTATACAATCTGTGGAACTCTAAGCTAAGAAACCACATTTCTGCAATTGAATAGAATCTCCCAGGATTCCCTCCTAAAGTTACATACAGCAAAGCATCTACTCTTTCCTGCCCCAGTCACACCCATCAGAATAGGCTACTAAGAATGAATTCAGTCTCTATTTCCCACTCCTATGGGGGTCAATGAGGATGCTGATCCTCATTACAGATATTTAGGCTATTCTCATTTAATACAACTTCATGCCCACTTCTTGCTCCCCCATAATAGGCCATTCATGGTGGATTTCGGGATCTTTCTAAGGAGGCAACCCACAGTTTGAGAACACTAGGCTAGTGATACTATGAACCATGACCACAGGAGGCTACCAGAAATCCGCATCCACCATGTGGGCTGATGTAGGTCAGTAAGTTACAACCCATTGGTTTTCCTTTAGGGCATGAGGCCATAAGCTTGTCCTTATTGCCTCACCACCACCACCTCCACAGATTTACAGTGAAAGTGTAGAATTGAGAGCAGCCTGCAGACTTAAAAACATCCCTGGAGCCCAATTTTAAGCTGGTTTGAAAAAACCGATTCTTGTTATTTAAAACAACATGGCAGGAGCTGAAAGATCATAATGTTTTCTTCAAAGGAACATGCAGTAGGGCCTTCTTAGTATTTTGAAAAGATAGGTATAGATTGAGGCCTTGATTTTGTGTGTGTGACCTTCTGACTTCATGTTATGGAAAAGAAACAGAACAAAAGAAGGATACACATTTTTTGAAGTTATACAAATGCATTTTACTTGGTTTGATGGGATAAGGGCAGGGTCAAGACATTTTACTGTCTGAGATGGCAACCATCCTGTTGAAACCAGTTAATTTATTTTGGCACCTTAGGGGGGCTCACCTGTCCATCTCCCTGGCAAGTACAACAAATATAAATTGTGTAACTAACAAGCTACCTATAATATACACCAGTGGATATGAATGGATACGTGACTACAATGTGAGTTTCTACAATATACATGTGTACACGCACGCACGCACGCACGCACGCACGCACATGCACACACACACATGTGCGCGCACACACACACACATGCACACACATAATACACCTGTCTACATGTATACATCAATTTATACACATCTGCAGGAATAGCAAGTTTTTTGGCCCAGACTGGCAGTACTGAAACAAGGTAGATGGCATTAAAGAATATTGAAACCAAACAGAGGTGAATCAAATTGAGTTAATACATGCAGGAGATGAAAGGCTACTAGAAGGCTTTAACTACAAAGGAAACAAATTAAATCGCTCACTTGAGTGGCAAATTGTCAAAGCCCAATTTGTTTCCTCCTCAGTGGTTATATAGAGTTTTAGGGCTTTTTTTAATCCGTTGCACTCTAGGAGTTGATAGGATCTATTCCTCTGATTGGTTCTTTTGTTGGTATGTGACAAGTGTGGGCAGGACAGATTACTTAAAGGAAGTGGAAAAGGAATAAAGATGAGAATAAAGAAAAACAGGCTCCTGACATCTGGTCTCTCAGCATCCTGCTTAGTGGTCTTGTAGCTTTTATGACCTTATGATTCTGCAAGGGAAAGCTTCAGGTTTGCTATGCACTGGCATTTGGCCTCCATCTCTCCTTCATATTCTCTGCTCCTGTGCCAGAATTAAAATAGAGATACATAAGCTCAAACACTGGCCTGAAAATAACAATGAAATTTAACAGGAATAAGTGCATATTTTACACCTAGAAAAAACTCCGAATGAACAGTTGGGGGATAATTGGCTCAGTAATACTATGTGCCAGAAAGCTCTTGGAATTGTGGTAGATCATAGCTGAATATGAGCCAATAATGTCTTGTGGCTGCAAAAAAGGCTAATGCTATTTTAGGAAACTTTAATCAAAGTACAGTAATACCCCAGATAACGTTATGACTTGGTTCCACAAGACATGATGTTATCCGATTTTTAGTGTTGTCTGATGCATGCAATCACGTCTCTCTCTTTCCCCCCTCCCTGTAGTTTAAATACAGGGAGGGAAAGAGACACAAGCAGTCTCTGTGACTGCAGTAGGGTCGGGGGGAAAGGCGCGTGCCTTTCCCTGACCCTACTGCAGTCGCAGAGACCACTGCGGGTGGGGAATGGATTGAATAGAACCACCCCACACCCACAGACCATTGCCTCGGATAACTCTAAGAATCATTATCCAGAATCTTTATCCGATGCAAGTTTTTTCCAAAAAACTTGCATCGTTATCTGATTCTAGCGTTATCTGATGCAATCGTTATCTGGGGTATTACTGTACTGTATAATTCCAAATCCTGTGAAGTACTAGTTAATGACTATTCAGCAGTGCTTAGGCCTCATTTTGAGTACTGTGTCCAGTATTGGACACCACACTTTAAGAATGGTGCAGACAAATTGGAACAGGTCCAATAGGATGGGAATAGAAACCAAGTCCTATAGAGTAAGACTAAAAGAGCTGACAATGTTTAGCCCTGAGGGAGGAGAAACCGCTATGACAGCTCTCTTCAAATCCTTAAAAGCTTGTCATACATAGGAAGGACAGGATCTGTTCTCAGTCATTCTAAAGCGTAGGACACATAATAATGTGCCCATGTTACAGCAATCTAGACTTCAGTCAAGTATCAGGGATCCTAACTGAGAGCAAAACAACCATGTAACCAATTATCTCAAGAGGTGGTGAGCTTTCAAACACTGGAAGCAATCAATAGAAATGTAGAGAACCATCTGTCAGATATACCTTAGTTTGGATTCCTGGATTGAGCAGGGGTTTGGATTTAGTGGCCTTATAGACCCCTTCCCACTGCATTATTCTTTGATTCTGTGATTCAGCAGTTAAACGTGTGTAGAAAAATGTGATAGGAGGATTTTTGAAAAAATGTTATTGTTCCCTTTCTAGAGAAGCTATAACAGATAGAAATAAGCTTTCCAACATCCTGAAGTTAGTTTGGTCCCTTCTTGTCCATTTCAATACACTTTGGTTTGGTGCAGTCCCATGGGGGTGTCTACCAAATGCTGAACTTGATGGAACACAAGTTACAACCCACATGGCAACTTCTACAGGAAGTTAAAAATGGCTTGGGACAGAAAGTTACATGTATGGACTATACATTCCAGAATCCCCCTAGACAACATGACTAATGAATGAAGACCATGCTAGCTAAGGGATTCTGGGAAAGTGTGTAGTCTACAGAAGTAACTTTTCCAAGTTATCCTGGGTCAGACATCAGGACATATCTTTGTTCAGCATGTTCGCAGCATTATTACAGTGTAAGTAGAAAAGCATGAGTGAAGAATTTGCCGCTACAAACCTTGTTCTCATGCCACCATAATATAGGCTTTGTACGATCTCAGTTCTCATAGGTGTCTTCTTGTTTAAATAAAAAAATACTTCCAAAATTGGTACAGTTTTATTTTTGTACACTTTTACTTAGCTGGGAACTAATTTATTTTGTAATTCTCATTCCCAGTGACTGGCTGTCCTAAACAAACAAACAAACACAGATTATTATTCTTAGGGGGGACAACGACAAATTTTTGTATTGAGCCTACGCCTATCTTAGTAAGGATTTTTCAGCTCAGTTAATAATGGAAAGGTAAAGCCTCAAACAAGTTTCTTTTCTTATAAACAGTGTTTCTTTTCAGATTTATTATTCATAAGGCATCTTTGAACATCAGAATATGATTAAGAAACTCAAATCATCTCTCATCTGTTTTTATCCTTTTTATCTCTAGACCAAATGTGTGTGCTGTGTTGAAGGTCATTGCAACAAACAGGAACTACTTGCCAAACTGCAAACTGTGGTACCAGCGGAAAATTTGTGGCAAGCAAACGTAAGTACTTATGAGTTTTAACGTTTATACTGTGAAAAAAATAGGTTTAATTTCTTGTTACCAATCAGGCCAAATACAGCCTACCTGCCATGCTTTTGTTTTCCATTTTTCTCATATTGTTTCTTTTATTAGGTGGCAAGGAGTAAAAACAAGAGGTTTTTCAAGCCCTTGGTTATACATAAGTAAAGAAACAATGTGATTCCTTCCCTCTGATCTTAGTCATTTGTCCAAACTTGCAAAATGGGGATTATGTATAAACCAGGGTTTGGTTGTGGTTTTATGATCCATTTGAGCTTTGGAACAAGGTTTTGAAGTAGAATGTCACACGGTACAAAGGGAGAAATGTGTACCTGTGAGTTTTATGTGCTGGTTCATATTAGGAAAACTCTGTAGCTTAGGTGATGAGACTATATCAGTGATGGCAAACCTTGACACTCCAGGTGTTCTTGGACTTCAGGGAGTGCTGATCAGGACTTTTGGGAATTGAAGTCCAAGAATACCTAGAGTGCCAAGGTTTGTCATCACTGGCCTATATGTTTTGCCTGCAGAAAATGCTAGGTTTAATTCCCAGTGTCCAAAGTGGACTTTGCTTCACCTGAAACTCTGAAATACTAACTAATGTTGCTAACACTGTGTGTGTGGGAGATCAGCAGTGAGGCTCAGTGTGACAGAATCTCCTAACCAGGGCTTGGAATGACATCTTTGTTCTTGCAGTGTTGTTTGAGGTGACTGAAAACAGTGCAGATATAATAAAATACAGGCAAACACAAAAAGAAATAAAATACTAAGTTTAAAAAGATAATAAAAATAAGGCAAGTGATCTTCTGGAAAGGTAGTCCAAGAATAATTTTCCCAAGCTCTGAAGTGTTCCCAGTTATCTTGTGTGAATTGAACTAATGATTTACTAGGTAAAGTTAAAGGTCGCCCTTGCTTGAAAGCCAGTTGTATCCAACTCTAGGGTTCAGTGCTCATCTCTGTTCATAGCCAAAGAGCCAGTACTCTCTGCATCTGCAGATGTTTCCATGGACATGTGGCAGGCATGACTCAACACCAGAGAGCACAGAATGCTGTTTAACTTCCCACCGAAGTGGTATCTATTTATCTACTTGCAATTTCTTGCTTTTGAGCTACTAGGTGGGCAGGAGCTGGGACAGAGATGGGTGTTCACTCCATTATGCAGTACCTGGGAATTGAACTCCAACCTTCCAGTCATCGTTTCAGCATCTTAACCACTTGAGCCACTGCAGTACCCCTCTTTCTTTTCTTAAACAACTTTCAGTATACAGTGGAACCTCAGGTAACATAAATAATGCGTTCTCCAGGACATTTCTTACAGTGAAAATTTTTCTAACCAAATTTCCCATAGCAATGCATTGAATGAAATTTCCCATAGGAATGCATTGAAAACCAAAATACATTAACCGAAACGCGGTTTCCTATTAATTGAAAGCCAATTAATCTGTTCTGGAAAAAGTCCATAAGCAGAGCCACCATTTTCAATGGATTTCATTTCGTTATGTGATTTTTATACTAACTGAGCTGTTTGTTAACCAAGGTTTCACTGTATAGTATTGAAACAATTTCCTTTGTTTTAAATGTGTTGAAGGGCAGTTTTTGGTTTGCTATTTACGAGATAAAATCCTTTAAAGAAAGCTGTTCATACCATCATGTGTAAAGTCACTGACCATGTCTATGTTTTTGTCATTATTGCACATGACTAGAAAAAACCTGTGCAAAATTATGAGGCCTTCCACCCCCTGGCCCCTTCAGCCCCTTGAGGGAAACTTACAAGCCAACCCAAGGTCTGTAACCTACAGATGTTAGCATTCAACAGATACTGCATACAGCTTCCTGTAAAAGTGCCCTTGACACGTACTCCTAGCAGGGGCAGCCTGCTCCTAATTAAGAACACATACAGGCTGGCTGACTGCCAGTCTTGAGCTAAAGTCTGCTAGTTTTCTTAGGAAGGTATAACCTCCATAAGGTCATGAAGGCTTTGGAAAATTGGAGTTGAGAGGGGGAGTAAGATGGGACAAACTCATAAATGACCATGATAGACTCCAGACTCCTAACTTCTCTTTAACAGCTCCTATGTTTGTCAGCATTCATGGTAAAGTTGTTGTGGAAGCAAGGCAAATATGGGACTCAAAGCAACATTTAAAAAACAGAAATGGAACTTGTGGCTTAAGTGAACAAGCATTTTCTGTATTGTACTTCCCTAATGGTGGCATCATTTAAAAATGCATAGTATAGTGAAAAATGTGTTGCACTTTGATTAAAGGCATAACATTTATTTTGGGAACAAAGAACACTTTCCCCCTTCTTGCACTAGCTGATTCTTCTTTTGTTGTGGTCAGGTTGACTGTCATTACTGCAGTAGTAACGGCAAACAAATGTTTCTGAACAATTGGAAGTAAAGTGCTGGCCTTAATATTGTTAATACTCAACAGACAATCTAGCTGATCTATGTGGAGTGCAGAATCAGATAGAATAGCAGTCATGACGAACTCTCAATCACACACCCATTCAGTATTTTGACAAATATACCACTGTAGGAACACTTGTGCAGAAAGCTCTAAAATGTTAGAACTAAAGAAGGTAGCAGAGAGGAAGTGAGGGTGACACAGAGAAGCATGTGTGTGCATGCAAACATGCATGCACAAACACAAAGAGAGATGATTCACTCAATGGCAGCTGGTGGATTTTCCCCATGGGTCAATTGTCCTTTAGTTAAGCTCCAAAGCATCCTAAAGGCCTTGGACTGTTAGATGCTAGATAGATCCCTGTAGAGCAGGGCTTCTCAACCTTTTAAATCTGTGGGCCATACTACACCCCCTCAGACAGCTGAGCGGGCTGGACTGGTGGTTCCCCCACTGTAAATGCTGCCATAAAACACATCCATGGCTGTTGTAAAAGTGTTTATGACAGCTGCAGGTGTATTTACGGGCGGCGGCAATGCAGGCCATGTGAAATCGTGTTGCAGGCTGAGTTCAGCCTGTGGACTGTAGGTTGAGAACCCCTGCTGTAGAGGGATTGGACGTTTAGTAATTTTGAGTAGAAAAAAGCATGGTAGGTAGAGTCTAAGGACACTCCCGTCAGGGATTTAGTGTGTGAATTTGATGTGTTGAATTATACTCATTAGTTCATTTATTTCATTTATTTTATTCATTAGTTAAGGGTGATGTTTAAAATTAGGGGAAATAAAGACATTATGTTCATGAAATTAAGGTTTTCATAAAATGCTCATAAAATCTAAGGTTCTCTGAGCTAAGGTAAAGGTCATCCTTTATCAAAAGCCAGTCATAGCCGACTCTAGGTTTCAGTGCTCATCTCTGTTTATAGCCAAAGAGCCAGCGCTGTCTGTGTCTGCAGACATTTCCATGGACATGTGGCAGGCATAGAATGCTGTTTACCTTCCCACCAAACTGGTCCCTATTTATCTTCTTGCAATTTCTTGTTTTTGAACTGCTAGGTTGTTTTAACCCAAAACCAGAAATTCCAATTTCATTTGTGTTTATTATTATTTTATATTTAATTTTCAATAAAGATGCTTTTAACCTTTATTTTGCAACCTCCCTGACTCTACCCACTATGCACACGGGTCCATAAGCAGCCCACTGTACACACAACAATTCACCACAGGTGAATAACTGCAAATGACCAATTTTTAATAAATATTTCAATAGTCAAACCGTGGAAAAAAAAGAGTTTTTCCTTCACGATTCCTTGAAAGCAATTCTTCAATAAGAGGGAAAGCCAAAAGAGAAAGTGGTTATGACTTAAAATGAAAAACTTGCTACAGTGTATCCATTCTCACACCAATGTATCCTGGTGTGAAGAGATTCTTTTTTTGATGGACAGGTTAGAAAGAATCTGTGTTTTTTTTTTTAAATCTTCATAGAAAATGTTTCTGAAGTCAGATCCAAATTGTATAAGTGTTAAAAGAAAGGTTATGCTGTCCTCTTTCAAGTGCACTTTAGATCACTCTGATCGGTCAGTCAGTTTTTTGGTTGGACCGCCGCCAAACAGCCCCACCCCCACGGAAATGTCATTTCAAAGAGTCACGTTTTTCCTCAATATCTTTTTTGTGGATTCCTGCTTCAGCGCCATTTTTCTCCACTTGTATGCGAACTGTATCCACCTTGGGAAGTTGTCATATTCATTTTTAAAATTGCTTTTCCCTCCTTTTAGGGTTTTTTTTGTAACCTTGTAAAATGCTTCATAGATTATGTTTCTGAAGTCCAATTCCAAATCTTAAAGGGTTCCCACAAAGCTTAATCTTTCCTCTTTCAAGCCCACTTTGGATCATCTGAATTGGTTGGGTTGTTTTTTCACTGCTCCCCCAACAACTGACCCCCCCTAGAAAAACTGTCACTTTTCCTATGCTAATTCTCAAAGCAATGACATCATCACTTTGCATTTTTGGCTTTTGGTTTCTACTTATGGCCCAAGATCTAGTTTTGTAGTTCTGTTGGATCCTAACCATTTCTCCCCATGTGATCTGCAGTTCTGCTTCTTTCCTGTGACCTCCCAAGCACTTAGCTTCAAAGGAGTGGGAAAACATCTGGCATTAGCTTTTTGTACTGTGGAGGGTTACTGTGGAGGGTCGATGAGAGAAAGGAAGGAAGTCACAAATGCCATTGATGTTGACTACAGATCTTGACTTAGGTGTTTGGTTGTGTGGGCTTGTTTCATTTTAGCCTAATTTCCTTCCTTCCTTCCTTCCTTCCTTCCATAACACCAAAGTTTATATGAGTAAGCAATCCTGGAGACCTTAGTCTTTTGTTCACTCTAAACCAAGTTAGAATTGTTCCTCCATACCACTCTGCACCTTTGGAATAGATCCTTCTTCAGAATGTATCTCTTTGCAATTCTACCAGTTTGAAATTTTAGTGTAATAAAGGCAACACATTGATCCCTAAGCATAATTAGATTGTATTTCTCATCTCTCACCTTTGGCTATGCCAGTAAGGGTTGATGGCAATTGTCATCCAGAGGTATTTAATTTAATTGTTCAATTTGTATGCCGCCCCACTTGCCAGTGACTTTGGGCAGCTAACAGTGATACAAAAAAAAAAAAAATACAGTTGCAGTTACAATGAAATTATTACAATACACAAAATATTCCAGAACATTTCAAAAGAAGAAAATATCCCAATTACAATAACAAAATATCAGAACAACATAATACAAAAACACTTCATAGAAAAATCACAGAAAACCCGACAGAGCCCAGGGCTCGATGTCTGTGACAGACCACAGGCTCGATGTCCATGACGGAGCCCAGCCTCGCCGTCCACGACAGAGCCCGGGCTTGACATCCATGACGGAGCCCAGGGCTCAACGTCGTCCTTAGCTGGGCTGGCTGGAGGCACCTCCAGCAACGGCGGCAATGGTGATACAGTTTTTAAAACCCGCCGGGCCACCAGCTGTTCCTCCTTGCCTCTTCAGCTGGGCTGGCTGGAGGTGCACCCGGCGACAACAGAAGTGGCGGCCACAGCGGTGTATTGTCCTCCAGGCTGGCCTGAGGAGAGGCTGGTGGCAGTGGTGGTGTAGTCTTTAAAGCCACCCGGGCCACACAGCTGCTGCCTGTTGCTTCCTTCTCTGGGTATCTGGGGAGCAAAAGCTGGTCCTTTTTGTTTTATGATATTCTGCTTCATCCATGTTAGATATAAAGAGCAGGTCTTTCTATCTAATGGCTTATGTAGCCATTCCCAATAGTTGGTGGCAGAAGCAATTCCAGTCCCCCTTCCAGCCCATTCTTGTACGGCACTGTAAGTTCCCGTCTTCTGTTATCAAGTTTTGTCCCTAAATTTCAGGGACTGATACAATGACCTGGGAGCTCTTAAATAGAGCAGATTATAATTTGATAATAGTAATTGGAAAGTTTGGTGTGAACTGAGGAAGTCATTTTCCTTAGGATGAAAGAAACTTGGGTATCCCAAAATCTGGACACTTTTCTTGGATTGCAGGGAGACTATCAACAGTGGCAGTCATGGGATGAAATATTAATTCCAAAATGTTTGTGGTCCTGTTTCTGTAGCTTTGAAAGGCAACAAGCTTTTTGGAAACATATAGTGAAGGAAGATACAGTACACTAGTACCCCGGATAATGATGAGACTTGGTTCCACAAGTCTCATCGTTATCCGGTTTTTAACGTTGTGCGATACATTGATCACACAACATTTTAAAAAGCCCTGTTTCCCTGGAGGCTGCTGCATCGGGATTCGAATCCTGACGTTTTGGCTTGTTACAGGCTCAAGGAGGGTGGGGGAACTTTGGAAACAGCTTGGATCGGGTCTTCCCACCTCCCTGGACCTGGCAGGGACCCCAAAATTGGACTTTTTTTTTACCAATTTTGGGGTCCCTGACCCCCCTGCCGGGTCCAGGAAGGTGGGAGGACCCGATCCAAGCTGTTTCTGGGATTCCCCAACGTCCTCAGCAAGTGCAGCAAGCCAAAACGTCAGGGTTCGAACTCTGATGTTTTGGCTTGCTCCACTGGCTGGGGATGTCAGGGAAGCCCAGTAACAGCTGTAGATCGGGTCCCCTGCCTGCTCCAGAGAGATCAGAGGACCCGATCTACAGCTGCAGGGTGGCTGGAGAAGTTGACTGGGACTCCCTGTCGGCTTCCCTAGCCACCCGCCCTTGCCTCCGCAGCTGTGGGGTGGCTGGGGAAGCCGACGGGGGAGCCCCCAGTCAGCTTTCCAGCCACCCCACCTCAGCCTCCATAGCTGCAGGGTGGCTGGGAAGCTGAATGGAGAACCCCGTTCAGCTTTCCAGCCACCCTGCTGCTAAGAACGACTGTATCGGATAACGCTAAAAAGAATGTTCTCTGGTGCAAATCTTCCCCCCAAATTTGTCGTCATTATGCGGTTTTAGCGTTCTCCGATGCAATCGTTATCCAGGGTATTACTGTAATTGTATTTGAAGTACAGCTTGAGTGGTACACTGCCATGGGCTATTTAGTGCTTTTTGTTGTTTGTTGTTCAGTCGTACAGTCGATTCCGACCCTTTTGCATCCCTATGGACCATTGTCCTCCAGCACCTCTGGCCTCCACCATCCTCCTCAGCCCGCCCAGCTCTGTGCCCACTGCATCCACGATACCATCTAGCCATCTGATTTTTGGCCACCCCCTTCTTCTTTTGCCCTCCACCTTTCCCAGCATCATGGCCTTCTCAAGTGAATCCTCTCTTCTCATTTGATGTCCAAAGTACTTTAGCTTCAGCTTCACTATTTGACCTTCTAGGGAGCAGTCAGGGTAGATTTCTTCTAAGGCTGACCTATTTGTTCTTGCTGTCCAGGGGACTCTCAAAACTCTCCTCCAGCACCACATCTCAAAGGCATCTATTCTTCTGCAGATGTGTCCAAACTACAGCCCATGGTCCGGATCTGGCCTGCAGCACCAAATCATATCACCACTCCTGAAAGTGGAAGTAAAACATGCATGTGCGCGCGCATAACACTGCCATAAATGACCTGCAGCTGTTGTAAACACAACAGCCGTAGGTCATTTACAGTAGCATTATACACATGCACTGACATGTTATGCGCACACGCATGCACATTTTACTTTTGCTTTTGGTGGAAGGAACTACACGACACCTCTTTGGGCACCTCTGCAGTAGGGTGTATTGTGAGTCTCTTTGTTTAAGGTGGTAATCAAACTGGACAGATATTGCAACGGTTAGAAGGAAGGGATTATAGTTCGAACAAGTAAGAAAGATGATAAGACTAACTATGTTAATTAAAAATTATGTATGCATTATTGGCTGCAAATTACTGATTTGAGGAGATAATCTGAGCAGCCTAGGAACAATAGAGTTTAGAGTGAAAACTCATCAGTTGGGTTTTGTCCCTTCTCCATTGAGTTGTACAATATGTTAGAGCACAGGTTTGCGGCCCACGGGCCAGCTCCGGCCACAGTGCCATTTTATGTGGCCTACCTCTGCCGCAAGTGGTGGAAACAGCCACAAATACTGCTGTAAATACATCTGCTGCTATCATAAATGTGTTTACGACAGCTACGGGTAATTTACAGCAGCGTTTACGGTGGGGGGAACCATGGGTCTGGCCCACTCAGCTGTCTGAGAGGACGTGGTCTAGGACACGGCAGGAAATGTTGAGAACTCCTGTGTTATAGAAACAGTCTTTGTATTCTGCATTTGGTGTTTTGAAGACTATGTTTTAATTTTGTTGGCAAGGAATGTTTGTTGGAGAAATTGTCTTCAACCGCTGTAATGACAGTATTGTCTAGTTTAATTGTGAGATTTCATAACCCACTTAGTGAAAAATCTGTGCTGTGAAGTAGGATAAGCACTGAGAGAAAAATGAAGGGATTCGTGTAAAAATGTATGCTTTAGTTTAGTATTTTGACAAAGAGCTGTACATTTGAGCTTTTACACAAATGTGGTAGTATGGCTTTTTATTCGGCTAGCTTTATGTTGCATTCAGGCTTTTAGTAAATAATAGAATGATTGACTATTGCAATCCTGAGAGATTTCTATATCCTCACCCCCAGTTTTCAGGGATCCCTGGAAAACCCCTTTGGCCTGGTGAAATCTTTGGAACTTGGGGAATGAGAAAAATAACACTTTATTAAGACCATAGAGCAGGGGTCCTCAACCTTTTAAAGCTGTGGGTTGTTTCATGCCCCCTCAGTCTGTTGAGAAGCTGGACTGGTGGTCCTGCTGCCACGAGGGGGGGGGATTAGGAAGCTCAGGTGGTCCCGCCACTCCACCCCACACTACTTTCCTGCTTACTGGCATGGAGGAGCTGCATGGCATGGCTGAAGGAGGGGTCCAGGCTGTCCTTCTCAGCCACAGTGGCCCCAGGGAAAGACGTGTGTGTCTGTGTGCATCCGCCGGGAAAGCTGCACACAGCCAGAGTGACTCCCGGGAAAGACATGGGAGGCCACATGCATTTGCTGCCGCTGCTGCCGCCTCCACCTCAGTTCTTGTCCCCTCCACTTGGCTTGGTATGTCCTTAATGGCGCTCCGTAGCAGGGCAGATGTTGTAAGCTTTACAACATCTGCCGTGCTACAGAGCACCGGCAGGGACATGCCAAGCCAAGCAGAGGGGACAAGGGTTGAGGTGCCGCCAGCGGCAGAAGCAGTGGCTGGAGCAAGGGTGTGGACTGGATGATTTGGTGCCATGGGCTGGATCCACCCCACGGGCCGTAGGTTGAGGATCTCTGCCATAGACGATAGAATTAAAATTCAAGACAGGCTATAATGCTGGATGCGCAACATCAAGAGATCAATATGAAATCCTCTATGTACTTAAAAGGAAAGAAAACATGAATTGGAATGTACATCTTTGTTTATCTTATTCTTTGGCTGAGAACAAAACATTTCAAAAGCTCCTCCTTGGTGATCAAGATGATGAGCATTTGGGGGCTTTTTTTTTTTGCCTTTGAAGACTTTCCCCCCCAAGCAAGATTCACAGAAATAGTGAATGGATGTTTATAACAAAAGTTGTGTTTCTGCCAAATACTTTGCAGAAAAACAAATGTTACAAGCAAAATAAAAGTTTTGGGGCAAAAAGGCCTATTTGTCTAATGAATCTGATGACCAAAAAATGCCCTCGTCTTTCCAGTCCCCTGAAGGTGTAAACAAACTTGCAGCGGCTGAAGGGTTTTCAGCATGATGTCTTGAAGTGTTGAGATACTCTTTTTTCAAAAAGGATGAAAAAAATCTAAATGCTTGTTACAATTTAGGCCATGGGTTCCCAACCTACAGCCTGTGGACCAGACCTGGCCCATAACACCATTTCATGTAGGCCACTGCCACCACACTCAGAAGTGGAAGCAGACATGTTTACAACACCATAAAACATGCATGCGTTACATCAGCCATAAATGTACGTAGAAGTGGAAGCACTTACTTCCGCTTTCAGAGGGCATGGTTTAGCCCGCTCAGCTGTTCAGGAGGCATGTTCAGGTCTATGGCATAAAATGGTTGGGAACCCTTGATTTAGGCACTAGGATGGGGTGAGGAGACCTGGCTTGACAGCAGTGTATGTACAAAAGATCTAGCTGTTTTAGTGGATCACAAGCTGAATATGAGCCTGCAGTGTGATACAACTGCTCAGGAAATTGGTACAATCTCGCAAGTTGTAGGGAAAGAAACATAGCATTCAAATAATGGGAAGTAATAGTTCTGTTTTATATTGGTCTGATTTCGGAATATTGCATCTGTTTCTGGTCACCACATTTTAACAAGGACATTGACAATCTGGGTTGTGTTCAGGAGAGAGTGACCACAATGATGAGGGATCTGGAAACCAAAAAGTTTTATGCAAGATATGCTTAACCAGGAGAAGAAGTGGAGTAGTGATTTCTTGCTCCAAAGGGCAGAGAAAAAAACAAACAAACAAGGAAATTGCAGGGACATCATCATCAGCTGCAATTCAATTGAGTATACAGTAAAACCCAATTTTATAGATGCCTCATTTTCCAGAAACCCTGCTTTACAGAAGGAAATTTTGGGGGAAATCTTGTCCCGTTTTCTGGAAAAAATTGTTTTACGGAATGGGTTTCCCCAGAATTTTCTTACATCAGGTAAGTCTAAAATGGCAGCCGTGCCATTCTAGACTCTAAAATGGCAGCCCGGCACCATTTTAGACTAAAAAAAATACACCCCGCACTACCCGCCCCCACCGCCAGAAGTCTCAAGGCACCATTTACTGTGGTGGTGATTGCGGCACTTTTGCTGCATTTTCCACAGTCTCTGCTGCTTCTACTGGCACTAGGAGAGTCTCAGGGGAGGGGGGATATTCACTCCATTGCATTCTTCATCTGTGCTTCCTCCACGACACACTTTAGCTGGGAATGCGCATCAGGCAAAGACCACTCTGTTCCAGTCTTTGTCTGACACATGTTCCCGGCTAAAGGATGCCATGCAGGGAGCATGGATGAAGAGTGCAATGGAGTGGATATGTCCCCCCCCCCGCACTCTCCCAGTACTGGTAGAAGCAGCAGAGACAGTGGCAGTGTTGGCAGCACTGGCGGAGGCTCCCGCTCCCCCAACGGCTGGACAAACCATTCAGGAAGTACTAGCAGCAGCATGGAAAAGGTAAGGAGATAACTTCATCATTCCCTTTGTGCTGTCCCCCCCTTTTTTTATCTTGTGCTTTTACAGGTGTGGGATAATAAAGTGAAATGCTCTAATAACACCCCCTCTTCTCCACCCAAGCCGCTCACCAGGTGGTGATATGATCAGGTTGTGGGAGAGGGTTGTGTCTGCCATTTTTTTGGGATTTTTAAAGGATTGTTGTTGTTGTTGTTGTTGTTGTTGTTGTTGTTGTTGTTGTTGTTGTTGTTGTTGTTGTTGTTGGTACAGTTGAGACCGTTTTTTAATTTTTCAATGCATCCCTATGGGAAATTGTGCTTCATTTACAGAAAAAACATCTTATGGAAAAAGCTACGGAACTGACTTTTTCCATAAAATGGGGTTTTACTGTACGTATATTTCCTGCCACAGGGTGCTGGGAGGCCTGGTCTTGGAGTCAGGCTGGTTCTGGGCCACCTTTGCCCTCCGAGGCAAGAAGGAAAAATGCCACTAGTGTGATTTTGTTTAAGGTGGATCTTAGCTTGCAATGAAGTGACCCAGACACTATGATCTCAGAGCCATCTCCTGTGGCACATATGAAATGAGACATGCAGGATTTAACACTGGGACTGCAATGGACTGCCACAGCCTTGAGAATATGGGCAAGGTGCACCTTCACAGCCATCTGGCAAGGCCTCTTCCACCTCCATGACTGTTGGGAATCAGAGTTCCTCCTCCACTCATTTTGCCATTGGGCCCAAAATGATGGTTTCGAGTGCCATTTCCTCCACTGAGGGGACAATCACCCCACCCAAAGGGGCTCATCTGCCCGTAGCCGTTAGCAACTCTGGGGAGTCAGGTTATTTACCAACGCACAGCATTGAGTTGCTGCTGATACGGTCTACTTCATTACCATAGCAGAATGTCTGGCCAGACATGGTAGGGAGGTAGATTTTGGCTAAACATATGGGAAACCTCTTATTTGTTTGTTTGTTTGTTTGTTTGTTTGTTTGTTTAGATTTATATTGCCGCCCACTTGCCGAGGCAACTCAGGGCCGCTTACAGTCAAAACAACAACAGTACAATAAAAATTATAAAATGCAACCACATAAAACAACCAAACCAGAACACAAACTAACTCCCGTCAGGGCGTTGTTGTGGGCCCAGAGGAGTGGGCGATGTTCTCAGCCACTGCTAGGCCTTCACATCTTCTTCCTCAGGCCTTTGTTGTGGGCCCAGTAACTCCTTAACAGTAAGGAGTGGTTGCAATAGAACAGGAGGTGCTGAATTTTCCTTGGCTGGGTGGTTAGTCTCCAAAAAGACTATGTAATTGCCCCTGCATTGCAGATCCTGCATTCAGAAGGGAGTTGTACTAAATGGGGGGCTTCCTGGTACCTTCTATCTTTGTTACCATTTTTTCTTCAAGGCTTGTCAGTTACCAAACTCCTTGTTGCACAAGCAACATATTTTGTATTATTGCGTGTTTCCTGCTTTTGAGACATAATGGTTTTACTTCTGTTTTCCTATTGTTGTTATATGCCATAAATTCGAAACTGACTTATAGTGGCCTTAATAGGGATTTCAATGTGAATGAGACATTTGCAGTGTGGTTTTTCCAGTTCCACCAGAAAGCGCCTCCTCAAAGACTGTGGAATTTTCGAACCACAATTGGACATACCCCGGTAATGGCAACCTTGTGTTGCCATCTAATCTTTCTCACACTAGTTCACATGAAGGCAATTGCAGAATGAATTCACAAATGGGTACCTTCTAGTTGTGGATCCATCATTAGCAGTGCTTTGGCTGGTAGATGCAAATAATAAGGCCTTCTCAGTAATATCTTCCTGCTTATGAATCTCTCTTCCAATTTATGTTCGCCAGCTTCCATTGTTATAGATCACCAAGTAGTCCCTACAGCTTGGATGAGCAACTGTACTTTGTTTGGTGATGAAAACTGGGAGAAGACACATCAAGGAGAAAAATATATATCAGAAATTGAAACCATTAGTGTCAGGATGCCCACTTCCAGATTTGATTTTTAGCATTCTGGATACTGAAAAACATCTATTTCCTTCTTATTTTTAAAGGGTGGGATCCTGGGGCCACAGAAGTGACTTGGGGACCCTACAGCAGGAGTTCTCAACCTTTTTAAGCCAGGGGCTGGGTCACGCTCCCTCAGACAGCTTTGGGGGCCGGATGGCCATTTTGCCCTTCCTCCACCACATGGCACTTCCTGGTGCGGTGGAGGTGGTGGGGGCCACATGACACCATGGGTACTTGCCTGAGTTTTGAGAGGCCAAAGTACTGTGATGCCACTGAACTACTTTTAGGGAACATTGAGCTATCTGTAATTTCAAGAATCAAGCAAAATAGTCCAAGTACTTCAACAATATACTGTAGATATGTGGGATGTAAAAGTGCATGGTAACCTCTTTCTTGTAGGGACCAGATAGATACCTTTATCTGGGTTGTTGTTTGTTTGTTTTTTAGCTACTCAAATTTTGATTGTCTTATCATACTTAAGATAATGCAATTAAAAATGTTGAATGGAGACCACTGAAACCATGACTGACACCCCAAACCTCAATATAGGTTCAGACAAAGGCAAATATGTCAGGGCAGCCTTTTATTCTTGCTCTGTTCTCTGGTACAGAAATCTACAAAATATATGTGTTGAGAGGAGCCTAAGCATGTATGAAGAGTTAATTTTCTTTTACAAAGCATAGACCAGTAACTGGTGGTACCACATGTCCTAATTGATGAAGACCAAGCCTATATCTGAAGAGCTATCATAGGAAACCTCCTATCTGAAAATGCCTGGTCTAAGACTAGTTAAATAGTGAACCAAAAGAATGGAGAGCAGGGTCCAGTGGCCATGCCAGTTGGCTTATTCTGGAAGCTATAGTCCAGAAAAGGAAACATCTACTTTGCCTAACAATAGAGTGAGCCCTGAATGGTTCTTTATATATTTTCCCCATATGACAAAAAACTAGCTTCTCCAAGCAAAGCAAGGTACATTAGTACCGGAAATTAACTGGCTGATCTAAGATGTAATGGAATATTACAATTACTTCTACCTTAAATTTCACTGTCTCTTTCATTTTAAATTATGCTTTTCAACTTTTCCTTCCAGTATGAGGCAAAAGCCTCATTTCAGCGATCCATGGTTAATTCATCTTGTCTACTGTGGAGTCCCAGTTGAGTCTGGTGGTTATGTATCATTGGCACAGATACAACCTAATGTAATTTGAAACATTTGCCACTACAATACAGTATTACCTTCCCCCTGTTTCCTGCTTTATGTCTGAGACCAGAATGTTAGTGTGAGATATGGTTAAAATATCTGTCAGGTGGGCTCAATATCTGTAGCTTCCCTCTTTTTCTTTGCATATTGCATTGAGGATGTCTGCTTACAGTGTGTTGGTAGACTATTAGGTGAAAGGTACATACTGTCAGTTAAAATCCTTTCTTAGCCATAAAATGTCTGGGGTAAAGAGCTATTGCTTGACTTATTTTGAAGAGTTGCCAAAATAATAAAACAAGTGGCATATTATGACCTACCATCTGTTTCCAGATTAGAACAAGAAAGTAATATAATTTTTATGTCTATTTCAATGTCAAATATCCTAAGGCACTTTTCTAATGTGAAGAGTTCTCAGGGTTTCATTCCTGAAAGAAAACAGAACAGGAACTTTTATGAAAATATGCAGAGACCTGTGTGTACTCTCCACTATGCAATTAGTTGTTTGATGCCTCTTTTTTAACTGTCACAGCTCTGTCTTGGATAATCTTAGGATATGTAGTTTGTTGAGGAATTTGGAATTCTTTGCAAGAGAGCACTGGTATACTTCCCTTGATTATATCAGAGAATTCTAATTTCCTCAACAAATTACAAATCACAAGTTTTTAAACGACAGAGCCTTAGCAAATAAAGTGGTATCTCCGTTCTTGGACTTGGTTCTCTTTGTCATTTTTATTAATGACATGGAAGAGGAGGTTTTGGAAATGCTTTTCAAATTTGTAGACAACACAAAATTGGATGGACTGGATAACACTACGCAACAAAAAAATTGCTACTGGGTGAAAATAACGTGATTGTTATGTAATAGGGTGCGCTGATTCCAATTTTGTAATCAGAAATGTTGTAGGACGTCTGGATTTAAAGTTATAGCTGAAAGTCATATTTATTTATTTATTTATTTATTTATTTATTTACATTTTTATACCGCCCTTCTCACCGGGGCGACCCAGGGGGGTTTACAACATCATAAAAGCATAATACAATCCAACCCAAACCCATTGTTAAAAACTTCAAAATTACAATTATAAAATTTAAAAAGTTTTTAAAATTTATAAAAACCCACAGGTCCCAATAATAATTAAAAAGTTAAGAACTTAAAAACAAAAGATTAAAAGACCAGGGGGGAGAGGGAGCTCAAACAAGCCAGCGAGCTGGGGTCATGGTACCGCCAGGACCCCATACCTGTCCCGCCAGCCAAGTTTTTAAGTTCTTCCTAAAAGACAGCAAGTCCATCTGAAGACGTAGCTCAGTTGGTAGGAGGTTCCATAGGGCTGGAGCGGACACAGAGAAGGCCCTCCTTCTAGTGCCAGAGAGCTGTACCTCCCTGGCTGGTGGAACAACTAGAGAGCCTCTCCGGTCCGCTCTTCGGCACTGGCTAGATCTCATCTTGAACCCTGTGTCAAGTTCACGACATGGCACTTGAAATGGATACAGACAATGTGAAGCAGGCTCAGGAGATGATCAGGAAACTAAAAGCAAATTGTGTGAGGAAAGAATGAAATAACTGGGCAGTTTAGGCCTGAAAAAAGAATATGAGGGCACTCTTCATATATTTCATGGTTGTCATGAGGAGGATGGGCAGGATTTTTTTTGCGTTCATTTCAGAGTGCAGGATATGTGCTCAAGTTTCATATGCAAGTTTCATATGCAAGTGATTATTATTAAAACCTTTCTCAATAGTTAATCACAGTTTGACTGAATATCAGGAAAAGCTTGTACAGTATAACCATTGAACCAATTACTTCAGGAGGTGGTGAGCACTCCAAACTAGAGGCATTCAAAAGAAAATGATAAAACTCGAGTCTTTGGTCCCTATGTTACTGGGACCGTTGGTTCGAACTGTAGACTGCTGCAACTGAGGCATCCATAGAATAACGTAGGCTCCTCTTGGTCCAGAGAATTGGGTGGCATGAGACAATCTGTCCTTTGCAAAGTTCTCCAATCTTCTCCCTTCAATGTGGCAAACTCATGTTTGGAGGAGCCTGTCAGATGATCTTGCTGATCTTTTAGACCAGGGGTTCCCAACCTAAGGCCCGTGTGCTAGATCCAGCCCACAGCACCATTTCATGTGGCCCCCACCCCTCCAAGGGCATTTGAGAAACAAAATGACCACTCCTTTGAAATTGTTGGAACAAAATGGCCATCCTCGTTGTGCAGGCAGGGCAAAATGGCTGTCTGACACTTGAAGCTGACTGAGAGAGCATGACCACGTCCCTGGCTTGAGAAGGTTGGGAACCCCTGTTTTAGACCATGGTCTTCTGCAATCTCCTTGCCAAACCCCAGGCATTTGCCCTCTCCCCATCTCAGGCCTGCATGTTTCCTTTTTCTTAGAACTCTATAAGCCAATAATTTCCTGTCAGAAATTATTCTGGGTTGAAAGGATTTTTGCAGAATAAATTCCATTCAAGGAATACCCAAATGAGGCTCTTTTCGTGTCCCCAAGAGCTGGGACAGAGACGGCTGCTCAATCCGTCATGCAGTACTCGGGGCTCGAACTGCCAACTTGCTGGCCTTCCAGCTAACAAGGCGAGTTTCTTAACCAATTACATAAACTAATTACAAGTATAAAATGTCATTGGTACATGTTCCTTCCTTTCCCTAGTTTGAATGTTCCTTCTTCCACTGAATTTAGCAGCTGTTGTGCTTGTGAAGCAACATGAATGTGGGGACTCATTAGACATGTTGAGCTTGTTCATTTGCTTTGGTAGGTAGAAATAATGTATATTCAGACTACTCATAGCATAAATTGCTGTACAGTATTCAACAAAGTATCATGCAACCCAGTGGTGGGATTCAGCAGGTTTTCCCTAGTTCGCCAGAACCGGTAGCAGAAATTCTGGCTGGTCCCTCTGCCCATGCAAGTTTTGAAGTAAAGTACAGTAGTCGTAATTTGGGTGCAACACAGGGCTTTCCCCCTGGTCACGCCCACCATACCACGCCTACAGAGTAGGTAGTAAAACATTTTTGAATCCCACCACTCATGGAACCCCAATCCCATGTCACCAGATAGATCTGTTTGAAGTGGCCAGTAGTACATGACAATTATGTCAAATAAAATTCGCTAGTCTTTAAGGTGCCACAAAGCAGTATCAGTTACTTTTCTGGAAATTCCTATATTCAGGAAATGTTCTGGAAATTGCTATAAATAATAGGGTATACAATAAGCTAAAGAGCTTGCACGAGATGTAGTGATTCTTACCCTATTTCCTTCCCAAAGCATTGGGCATCACCTTTGGTTTTCCACATTATATACTGTACTACAGTGTTTCAAAGTAGCTCTGGTAGGAAAGTCAGTTTGTATAAATGTTAGCATTTGTTTGAATGTATTACAGATGAACTGGCCTAAGAGCAATGGTAGCTAATGTGACATCATCATATTTGATTAACTGTACAGTGAAAGAAGAGCTCTGCTTAGTGAGTTATGTAACTTTCCAGAAATAGGTGGTGCAAGGGAGAGAAATAAATAGTTTTTCCTGGTATGTAATACAGAACTGTACTTGCTTTCTGTTAGATTTCATTTAATAGAGAATTACTTTAGGCTGTTAGAATTCTTCCACAAGAAAGGACAAATAGGAATAGATTTGCTTCTAGATCTTTATGAATCAGGTTTCATAAACTTTTGGAACTCTCTCATATGTTGAATTATTGAGGTCACAGAAGACTGTTTTATTGTTCTGCGGTGTTATTGTAAGTTATTCTGGGATTCGTACAGAATTTAGGAGCAGCACAGAAATAATCTAATGGGTTGAGGGTGGAAGTTCATACACTATAATTCTTAATTTCTGAATGTTTAAAAAGTGCCAGCAATTTTCTTTTTACCCAGTCTGTTGGATTGAAATAGCATTGCTCTCCCCTGTTTGCAGATGGGACCTTGGTACAAATAGCAAGTCTTGGATAATGTAAAAGTATCAGTAGCATGGGATCCCAACGCCATTTAGGTAGCCTATGAGTAGTGGCAAATATAAGGTACATAGTTCTTGAATTCAATTGAGTTCAATTCTTAGCCTAGTGGAAACCCCATGTTTCTTCAGGGCAATAGCATGGTAGCCATAAGGGGCTCCCCAATGATGTGATAAGAGGGTCAGCCACTGTTGTCTTGATATAAGCATTTAGTTTTCATCAATGTATCTTCATATGGTTAGGTCTACTCAAATGTGCAGTTACACAGAGAGGGAAAGGATGTGTATATATGATTCAGTCCGACTTGAGCCCTGGTGATGCAGTGGTTAAACTGCTTTACTGCAGTCAGAACCTTGTGAGTTCACTCTTGAAGGGGATCAAGGTTTCTTCATCCTTCCATCCTTCTAAGGTTGGTAAAATGAGTACCCAGCATGTTGGGGATAAAAATCCTAATTATCTTGTAAACTGCCCAGAGAGTGCAATAAGCGTTATGATGTGATATATAAGTGTAATATGACTGCCAACTGAAATTTTATCATTGTTTTTATTTTTTGAAATTAATCTGTGATTAACTATTGAGAAAGGTTTTAATAATAATCACTTGCATATGAAGGCACAAAGGTGGTTGGCTGAAGTTAGAATAGATAGGACAAATACCCTACTATAAACTCTGCCATCATCAGTGTGTAAATGTCTGCAGCAATTAACAGAATACAGTACCAGAGGTATAGAATGTAAATATATCATAGGTCCACATGATTGACTAGAGATTTGTTAGTTTGTTGGTTGCTGTTTGTAAACACCTTTGTCAAATGGCCTTGTAAGAATTGACCTCTGGTGCTTTCATAGCTGGAAAAATGGTGGCTTGTGATCTTATGAGTCAAATCTTCCTTACAGTAAATTTGTTTTAAAGCGGGCAAGTGCCAAATGTTTTGACAATGTTTAACATTAATTGGTCACTTGAATGCTGATATTTATTATTGCTTGAATGTGGAGAAAAGTGGGAATATTCTGTGGGTAATCATGGACAATAGTCATCACTTTATGTCCTCTGCTGTCCTTATATACAAAACACACATGATCATTGTATGAGATAGTTCACTTTTTTCTGACTCATAACTACACTCTGTTATGTATTTTAACTCTATAGATTTCTCCCCACACTCCTCAACGTAATACAGAATACAGTTTCAGAAATATCATTAATAGTTACTGGAAATATATTTCATCTGAAGGTGTTATCTCTCCCTTCAGTCCAGACTTTTTGATTAAGCCCCCCAGATTTTTTTTTGTCCAGTTAATCAATGCAAACATATTATTTATTATTTAGTTCATATGTTTTTAGTTTTTGTTTTGTTTTGTTAAAGCATTGTTTTTCTTTTGGTTTATCTCTTCAACCAAACACAAACCTTGAAAATGACAAATTATAAATAAGTGGTTTTCTGTAGCTAGTTGTATTTCAGAATAACAATGGTTTGATAAAGTTGCATTTCAAAGCTGAGGATTAAAAAAAAGTTATTTTCAAAAATCACTTTTAAATACATTTAGAGGCATTTTGATGACATGTTGAAACTATTTTTTCAAACTTTATGTACAGTAGTTCTCTTACCACTCCTAATAACTTCATCACAAGCCCGTCAAAGTAGCAGAAAGGAGCAAAAAAGTAACAAGCAGTACGCCAAAGACTGTAATAATAAAAACAACACATTTGTTGTCAAGAGTAACTTTTAAATACAGTATAGGTTTCCAAATTCTGTCCTTACTTCACTGCTGCTGCTTATAGAACATTTGAACATAGGTGTGTAGCAGTGATCATCATAATTAGTTTTCATTATAATGACTCTTTGGCTGTTTTGGTGCTTATTATCTCTTCTTAAGAGAAAACAGAGGCTTTGGAAGAAGAATGTGTGTTTTCATGGTTGTCTGATGAGCCCACCCACCCATACAGTGTCTGATGAAAATTTGATTTCTGAACAACGTAAAGATTTCTTCGTTTGGAAGACTATCTTAAAAGAAAAATTTTGACACTGAAATAAATCGCAAAAGCATTAGCAGGAAAGATCAAAGGTACTGCTTTGTTTTCAGTGATGTCACCAAGAAACTACATCTGGTGGATATTTCACTGCCAGCCATGAGAAGAAGACCAGTGCTTAGTAATCTAACTAGCTTATGAGGGTGAGAAAAAAGGCACATTTGATAAGGTCCTTATAGTCTGGAAACTATCTTGTCATTCTGCAAACTCAGAGTGCATGGAATCAAGCCATGATGTGCGCTAGGGAATCATTACAGATGATATTTGGGCTGACTGTGTGCACTGTATAGTTTACAGGAAACATTCTGGGCAAGGAAAGTGTAGAATGGATAATTGTTCAAGATCTGCTTGCTTGTTTGTTTATTTATTCCCTGCCTTTCTCTCAGTGAAGTGACTCAAAACTGGATACAACCCTAAATACACAAATAAAAAAAAATGTACAGAACACAGAGAAGTGTACCACAGGTCTAATCTGAACAGAAAAACTTATCCGAATGGATGGTCTATTTGCTTTTGTAGCAGATTGTGAGAGCAGAAGGCATTAACATTTCTTTGTGATTCACTCACAAGGAAAAAAGAGAAATGTTGGGGACATGGGAGCTGGGAGATGGAACACCTGCACTTTTTGACAGTGTTTTTGTAGCCTCTCCTCTCGCATATTGCAAGCAGTCACTTTGCCAGAGGCAATGTTTCTGCATCATACAAAATGCAATGTGATGTACAGACTTACTGGTAATGTCACACTTGAAATGACATGGGATGGGTTGATATAGTGCAGTGATGACCAACCTTGGCACTCTAGGTGTTCTTGGACTTCAGTTCCCACAAGCCCAAGTCAACACACCTGCTGATCAGGGCTTCTAGAAATTGAAGTTCAAGAACATTTGGAGTGTCAAGGTTAGCCATCATTGATATAGTGGATCGACTTCCTCTATCTGTACTTAGATCATGGGGATACCTTAGAGGCAAGCGTGACCACGTTCAGTATTCTCACAGGTTGTCTTCTATATGCAGAATGCTGAAACAGACCACCACTATTTCTTACAACTTGACAGCTCTTCATTTTCTTACAAAAGAAAGTGTAACTGAAATTTGATCATCATGTTCTTAGACTGATTTGTAGGCCAGATATAGTGATTTTCCCCATTGATTATCTTTGAGTCACAGAACACTGAAGCACCCAGTTGGACCTCAACAGTTGGATCTCAATGTATAGTGAGCCAAAAAGCCAGTCAGAAGTCACAGGGGTTATGTAGTTATTATTCTACATGAATGGGGTTCAAGAGTGTCAAGAGCTTTCATATCTCTGCAGAGGTCTCTCCTTAAATAAAGCTGGAGGTTCCAAATTCTCCTTCTTCACCTGCCCTTTGAGTGCATATTTAGTGGGCAAAGCCAGATTTTCCTCTCCATAATGGGTGAAAGAGCCCTAACATGTTATGAATGAAAAGTCTTGTGGCAGCTTAAAAACTAAAAAGTTCATTTGGTATACATTTTTGTGGAATGCAGCCCATTTCCTTGGGTGTATGGAGATCAGATGTGTCTTTCCATTATAAAGGATGAAGTGTTTTGCAGTCCAGATAGATCTTTTCAACTTGCCAAATAACCTCTTTGTTCCACAACAGTCTAACATAGTAATCCCCTTGTGTCAGCAAAAGCAGTTCCTTTATAGTTACATCTTGTCTTGAGCCTCTGATGAATTAATTTGAAGTCCAACTCACTTTCTAAGCTTCCCTTACCCAAGCAAACTCATCAGATTGAGAGTTTAGACTGATGTCCTGAATTTTGCGTACATTAGGTTCCTAGTCTGTTACTCACAGTTGATTAGCCTCCCAACTCTTTCTAAATAAGCCTCTGAAAAACGACGTCAGAGCTGAAGAATTCCTTATGCTAAACTTTGGATGGACTTGTCTTTAATCATCTTTTTGTGTTTAATTCAGGTTTTGAACTAAAGGGCTGGCTAGACTATGAGACACTATACAGACAGAGCAGATTGTTGGGAGGATGTGGATGGCTTTAATGTACAATTAGGGAATACAAGTGAGTGTATGTATTTCCTAATGAGAATGCAGGGTAGTTGAGATTGAAAGGTATACCAGTGGGGTGCTGAGATCTCCAGAAATCAAGGAAAGCAGTTTGCTTTAGGCAAACTATTTCCCATGTGGGATATATAATGTCTAGACAATCAGCCTGGATTTTCTTGTGTAATTTTTCTTGGAAACTGACATACAATTTTTTTTTCTTGAAATGAAATACAGATATTTGTTCCATAGGATAACTGTAGGATTTTGTTACATCCCATAGTATCTACTCTAGTGATTTACTGGGTCAAATCATACTATAGTAAAGTGGTTCCCAGTTAGTGGTATGTGTACCCCCAGGGGTACGCGAGATTGCATCAAGGGGTACGCGCAGCAATCTCTTAACTAAAATATTAAATCCTTAAAAAACAATAATGCAATAACAATTGCCAAAAAATTATTCAATTTAATTAAACGATCAGTAGGTAAGTCAATCATATGCATCAAGCGTTTTCTCCCGCGGTGGCGGTTTTTCCCACGCCTCCCGCGTCTCGCGTCACCCGATCGCGGCCGCCCCCGTTCTGGCCTATTTGCTCGTCATTGTCAATCAGTCAGTTCGGTTTATGTCACATGAGCATGTCGCTGTGCTCGTTGTGTTGTTTTAATTGTGAATTAATAAATGTCCATTGCACCGTGTCGCGTCAATCAGCCTTATATACCTACCTCGGTAAACGGTAAGATAATGTTTTAAAACTGTGTTTAAATTTGTACTTTCACTATAAACTGCAATACAATGTAATGATGTTTAGAAAATAAAAATAATATTCAAGCTGCTTCAGTTGTAAGCATGTTCGCGGATTCTGTTTTCTAGATTTTAAGTTACATTAATACTATTTTCATTGTAAATTTCTATACAAAGCAATAATGTTTAATTTGTTTTCTACTATGTACCTACTTCGAATACAGAAGGACAAATTCAATTTTTTGCCTGTTTGCAGTTTCTGGTTTTTTTCCCGGTTTTCTAAGCTTTTTAATTACTTACATTACAAAAATACAAAAGCTGAGTTAATAAGTCCCCTTGTTTTTTAGATGGAACAGTGGCTGCTAAGGCGCTGAAAGGTTGAGGAGCAGGTATCAGAAAATACTGAACAATCGCCTGCTAATTATGTGTCACCCTCTACTAGTACTCCGACACACACAAAAAGAAACCTTAATAACAAGGAATCGTCTCTCAAAAAAAGGAAATATGATGATAGTTATATTCAGTTTGGTTTTACAAGCTCTGGAGATCCTAATTCCCCATTGCCGCAATGTGTCGTTTGTGCAGAAATGCTGTCAAATCATTCGTTAAAACCATCCTTATTACGTCGCCATTTAGAAACCAAACATGGTAATTTGAAAGATGAATCTGTATCCTTCTTTCAACATAAATTAAAAGACCTCAAAGACAAAAATCTATTGAGGCGCTTTCTTTAAACATGAATATGAACACCCTGCAAGCCTCTTTTCGAGTTAGTTATTTAATTGCCAAGCAAGCAAAACCGCATACAATTGGGGAAAACCTTATACTGCCTGCAGCAAAAGAGATAGTGAAATGTATGTTCGGAGAAAAAATGGCCCGAGAACTTGATGTTATTCCTATGTCAAATAACACTGTCTCGACGTATTGCAGATATGTCAGATAATCTGAAAAGCCTCCAAATTCAACGCATTTTACAAAGCGATTACTTTGTCATACAACTTGATGAATCCACAGACATATCAAACTTGGCTCAACTTTTAACATATGTTCGTTATGTTCATTCCAAAAAGGTTCATGAAGAGTTCCTGTTTTGTCGTGCCCTTCTGATTCATACTACTGGGGAGGACATATTTCACATGGTCGATGGTTTTATAAAAGAAAACAAATTGGATTGGTAGAAATGCGTAGGAATATGCACTGATGGTGCCAGAGCAATGACTGGTCGTTTTTCAGGACTTGTAAAGCGAATACAAGATGTAGCCCCAGAACCAAAATAGATCCATTGTGGTATTCAACGAGAGGCCCTTGCTTGTAAAAAAATTCCAGTCTGCTTAGATGGTACTCTTAAAAATGCTGTGAAAATTGTCAATTTAATCAAGGCCCATGCCACAAACTCAAGAATTTTTACAGAAATTTGTAAAGAGCTTGGCAGCGAGCATAAGACCCTGTTGTGACATACTGAAGTGCATTGGCTGTCCAGAGGAAGAGTTGTTTCGAGAATATTTGAGTTGAGACATGAAATTGAGTTATATTTGACTGAGCAGGGACATGCCGAGTACAAACAGATGCTGATTGATCCTTTGTGGCTACAAAAATTGGCTTGCTTGTCAGATATTTTTACAAAACTGAATGAGTTGAATTTGGGGCTTCAAGGCCAGGATACAACCATATTCACTATGCAGGAGAAGGTTGAGTCAACAATCAAAAAATGTCTCTCTGGACATCTTTGATCGACAGATGTAAATATGATCAATTTCCGAATTTAAAACTTTTTTTTGGAAACTACTTCTTCATCAGTGAATGAAAATGTAAAACCAGCCATAAAATGCCATTTGCAAAATTTGTCGACCACATTACGCACTTATTTTCCAGAAATATCGTCGCAATGGAACTGGGTAAACAACCCCTTTGGAAACTGTCCCACCGATCACCTATCCATCTCTGATCAAGAGGAATTAATAGACATCTCATGCAACAGTAGACTCAAAAGTTGTTTTGCGGAACAATCACTGGTTAATTTTTGGGCTGGTCTTAAAGACGTTTATCGTGTCAGAGAAGTAGCAATAAAACATTTACTGCCATTTTGCATGACGTACCTTTGCGAGTGCGGATTTTCCTCAATGACAAACTTAAAAATTAAACATCGTCACAGACTTCAACTCGAAGACAACTTGAGATTGAAGCTGATCAAAATGCAACCAGATTTTTCAAAGTTGTGCAAAGAAAAACGTGCACATTTGTCACATTAATGAAACATGTGTTCTCTGTCATTAGAATGTCTTTTGATGATAATAAATATAAAATACACCTGATTTTATTTTTTATTTAACGTTCCTGCAATAAGGGATATGCAAGTTTGAGGTCTTTCTTGAAGTGGTACATAGAAAAAAATTATTGGGAACCACTGCTCTAGTATACCAGATAGCTTGGATTACACATACACACACTCTGACTAAATAACATATTTCTAGCATATTTCTTGGCTATGCATGCTTCCAAGTCAATTCTACAGTTCAGGTCAGCAGTCAAGATGTTATCACTTTTTGCATTTTTTACAATAAGATTAGATTGTATTGACTCTCAAGGTCTGTAATGGTCTATCCTGGGAGGCAAGGCTGCTCCTCCCATTATCTCTCTCTCATCCACTAGGAAAAACCTTTCTGTTCAGCAGGTTTTGGCTATTGACTGGTTGCTACAGAGGTATATTTTTACTTGATAGATGCTTTATTTTGCTTACCGAGATGTTGTAAATTGTTTTTTTATTTAATTATATTTTAATATTTGAACTTGTGTTTCAATTGCACTTTTAAATATCCAGTCTTACATTGAGCTACCTTGATTCCCCTTTCTGGAAGCAAAATGGGATAGAAATACAATAAAGAACATCTGTTTTCTTCTAAACCGCATACAGACAGAGGAAAAAACCTACAGAGAGCATAAGCTTGTTGTTCTTATTAACAAGAAAATAGTTAGATAGCAAAGCAATCACACTTATATACCACCCCTCTGAGCAGTTCATAAGTTAATTAGCATTTTCCCCCAACATGCTGGGTACTCATTTTATCTTGGAAGGATGGAGGGCTGAGTCAATCTTGAGTCCTGTTCAGGATCAAACTTACAACCTTTTGGTTGCAGGGCAGCAGTTTAACCACTGTGCCAACAGGGGTCCTAGCAGTAGCAATTACACTTAGATACAGTACTGTATATTCAACACTGAACTTCAGCTTGCACAAGAATCAAGTTCAGCATAATGAGGGTCATGCAACCCACTCACCAACCCACCCACCCTCTTACAGCTCCCCATTCCCCTCAAAATCCTGCTCTACAGGGCATGCTTTTGTGACACAGAGAGCTGTGGGAGGGAGAATTGTGATGCCATTAGCATTGCAGTAGATTTGTGGTTCAGTCTATGTGTTTTTAAGCAGTTATTATCAAATGGAAGTGCTATGTTTTCAAAACGTTGGTACATAGTTTGCAGTTTAATTGAGTTCAGTTATTTTCAGAGGCAGATGTGGACTAGTGCCACCAACTGTTAAATATATCACATACTGTACTTCATTAATGTGAAGTTGACAAACTTCTCTCTTCTCCCTCCCCCATAAGGTCTCAAAACATAACTAATTGGCATAACTGCTTGTATTATATCACGGAGACGGATTTGCCACTTTGGTTTACCAAACTGTTTGCAATAGAGTTGAGATATTGCCAGTACCCATTTATATAAATACAGAAGGTAAATGAATAATGTCATCTACAACGTGATAAACTTCCAATGTTGTAGGGGGAGAACTCTATTTTAGTTTGTTCCAAGAAAGCAAAAAAGTATGGCACAAGGAGAATTGTTATTATAAGATGGTTTCTGATGGAGAAAACATTGGGTTGCTTTGTTAAAATAATAAACATAATAGAATTACCGTGTTATCCAAACAGTGATTAAATGTGACGTTCAAGCCCAGTAGTTTCCAAAATAGCATAATCTGCTAACAAAACACAGTATTTGCAGCTTCATTCCTTTCAGAGTATACACCGGAGACTGTTAGCAATCAGTCCTGCTGTTTCCTTGAGAGACCCTAAGTGTAGTAATTAAAATGTTTGTAATGAAGTTTCAGTGGCCCTTTGGTTAAGATAGGAGCTGACAGGGTTAAGTAATTTAGGTGGTTAGCCTAATAAACATTTACTTAGATGTAACTTTCATTGTACTCAGTCGGGTCTCTGGCAAAATAAAATATGCATGAATGTAGAACAATTGGCTGGATAGCTCAGTAGTTTTAGGTACAGTAAAACACCGGATAACGCTAAAACTTGGTTCCACAAGTCTTGGTGTTATCCGATTTTTAGTGTTATCTGATCCATGTTAAAATCCTATGGGATGGATCGGATAACATTAAAGCTCCATAGAGATACATTGTAACTGCATATGCTTTAGCGGTTGTTATTCGATCCATCCCATAGGACCTTAATGTTATTTGATCCAATTCTCCTCCCCAGATTACTTAACGTTATGCAATTTTAGTGTTATCCGATCCAATCGTTATCCGGTGTTTTACAGTATCTGGCTGGGGAGCCATAGGTTGATTCACCACTGTGCTTCCAGAGCAATGGTATCCAATGTGGGGCACATGCCCCACAGGAGGACTTCAATTCCCAGAAGCTTAAGTCAGTACATTGGGTGATCAATGCTTTGCTGAATTGACTTAGGGAAATTGAAGTCCAAAAAACAAAGGTTGGGAAAGACTGCTTTAGAGAAAAATGCCAACTTCTGTAGTCTGCACCATCTTAGAACACTCCCCAGAAAAAGCAAATTGTAAACTATTTTAGCTAGAAAACTCTGGAAAGGGTCACCATAAGCCAGAGTTGACTTGATGGCACATGATAATGTCAGGAAAAGTTTTTTTAAAAAAAGGAACAAAGAAGAAAGTAAAGATAAATGCCTTAACACACCATAGATGTCTATGTTACTTAGCTGCCTAAGATGGTTTCTAGCCATTCTACTGTTCATATCATGTCTGTCACAAGCTGGTGAAAGTTAACAATGAATTCCTTTTCAAGTTATTATTATTGTAAGGTGATGTGGTATTCTGTGAATTTTTTGTCAGTTGCCCAAAGGCACTGTGCGAGTGGCGCGGCCTACAAGTTGAACAATTAAATTAAATTAAAATGTTCCTTGCAAACAAGCAACCAGGAGTGTATCAATAAAGTTAAGGGAGTACAACCCTGACCACAACCCAAAAACCTGTGTCTGTTTGTGAGCTGGTATGTTTTTAATAGCTGGATGGTCAGTGATTTAGGTGTCTAACTGCAGAGTCAGAGGTTGGGAATTTGACTTTCCATTGTGCCTCCTGGACATTGGGCAAACTGCACAGTCCCAGGGTGGCCCCAGGAGAAGGGAAGGGTAAACCACTTTTGAGTATTCTCTATCTGGGAAATGGTTGTCTTAAGTAAAAATTGACTTGATAGCATGCATTGCATGTAGGACTAAAGCTTACATTTTGTTGTATGCTACTTGAACATCCACTACTGCTGCTATTATATTGATGTTTCAGAGTTGTCTGAAGGGTAGGAGTCAAATCCTATTGTTATTATCATTCAAAATTAGCAGCTGTTATTATTCAAACATACAAACCACACTAAGAACAAACAATATTGTAAAAATTGATGATCATGATGATCTTCTGTCTGAGAACACTAAAAATGGCTCACTAATATGAATAAGATGAGAATACATCTCCACAAAGTGGTGGAAACAGATAAAATTAGTTGTATCTAAAAGCTTGCTAAAACAGTATTGTCTTATATCTCCTCCTGAATCCTCTCCAAAGGTGTCATATTTCATGGGGATCCAGGAGTTTCAGAATACTGTATAGGAGCAACAACATGAAAGGATCCTTTCTAAAAATATCCAAGCCAGGCAGCTTTGACAACTGGCACTGTAAAAGGGATGTCCCAGAGAACCTCAGTTAGCACAGGGATTCAAATGATTAGAGGTAGTCCAATATATGTGTGGGGCCCCAGCCATATAGGACTGTCTGTCTGAACTCTGAAGACTAAGTATCATGAGATAGGCATAGGATATAGCAGTCTGTTCCTGTTTTACCAGCTAAAACATCCAAGTTGTCTTGAAGTGTAGCCCCATGTAGAGTAGATTATGTAGGCTGCAGAGCAAACTAGATATAAATGCCTGTGGTTAGTCTCATTGAAAATAGATTGATTGAATCAACTAATAAATGTCAATTCAAAGGTTAATATAGATCCTAGTAAATCAGCAGGTTTTCTCCAAATGGAACTAGCACCTGAGCATAAATTACTGTGCAAATCATAATTAGGGTACATTGTGCTGCTGACAGTCCACTCTGTTCACCAGCATAAGCAAGCCCCAAGGATCAAATATGCGATCTTCTAGCTACTGTCTTAGGGCAGGAATAAATTGTATTTCTAAGTAAGTTTTTTCAATTTCAGACCAGCCATATTCAGCTTAGGTTAACTCAAAGTCCCTCCCACCAGCATCACTTAGCATAGCCAATAGACAGGAATTATGAGAGTTGTGCATGAAAGCATCAGGAGAGGTCCAGTTTGGATAAAGTTGATTTACTCAGATGGTTTACCAACACAGACATAAACTGATTAGCCACATTTTAAAATATAAAATGTTATTTATTTTTGCAGAGTGATTGCATATGAATGCTGCCCGGGTTATGAAGAAGTTCCTGGAGAAAAAGGCTGCCCAGCTGGTAAATAAACTAAAGTAAAATCAATTCTTATGTGAAAATGGAATAGTTGGAGTGCTGGTAAATGTCTCATTTCATCCACAGAACATCTTAGACCAGTGTTTCCCAAATGCTGGTGTTTGGACTTCATTTCCCAGAAGCTTAAGTCAATTCCCCAAAGCACTGATCATCAAATATACTGGCTTAGGCTTCTGGGAACTGAAGTCTAAATGCCAGCATTTGGGAAACACTGTCTTAGACAGCTTTCAGTGAAGAACTAATGAGTTCCTTGTCTAGTCTCGATACCAAAATACAGTATCACAAATGCCAGCTCTTTTAACCTCCAACAGCTGCTTTTACATATCACAATGCAGATCATCTTGGGGCATATTGTCTTCTTGATGTCTCCTAAACGCAATAAATTCTGTTACCTTTCATTTTCTCAGCAGCTACAAGAGCCATATTCCTTCCTCTGCCAATGCCACTTAGCCATGAAGGCTAAATAAAAGTACCAAGTTCAGCAGTGTTATGGCTGTAAATGCCATTGGTTTTGAAGACAAGCAGCACAGCTGGACTGTTACCAATGGGGGCCTGCTTTCAGACAGCTAAGAAGTGTCTGATGGGCCACTGCAGAGCTTGGGAAAATACCTTTATATACAGTAATACCTCGGATAATGCTAAGACTTGGTTCCACAAGTCTTGGTGTTATCCGATTTTTAGTGTTATCCGATGCATGTTAAAATCCTATGGAATGGATCGGATAATGTTAAAGCTCCATAGAAATACATTGTAACCACACAGGCTTTCACGGTTGTTATCCGATCCATCCCATAGGACCTTAACGTTATTCAATCCAATTCTCCTCCCCAGATTACTTAATGTTATGCAATTTTAGCGTTATCCGAGGTAAACGTTATCCGAGGTATTACTGTATATATATAAAAAACAACTCTACAGTTTTCAGAATGCCTTAGCCAATGTAGACAATGTAGCTACGACAATCTGGGAAAAGTAGTAAAAGAAAATGTTTGTTGTTCAGTCACACAGTCGATTCCGACCCTTTGCGACCCCATGGACCACTGTCCGCCAGGCACCTCTGTCCTCCACCATCCTGCTCAACTCGCTCAGCTTTGTGCCCATTGTGTCTACAATACCATCTAGCCATCTCATTTTTGGCCGCCCCCTTCTTCTTAAGTAGATGGGTAATATTTCCTTGTTCAGGACCACTGTTAACCTATTTGAAATCTTATTTTCATCCAAATATGAAAGTGTTTTATTCTCTTTGTTGTGTAAATATATACCTAATGTTATCTTCAGTTTATTTATTCATTGGCTTAAGGCATGTTTGGAGCACTCTCATTCTATGCATATCTCTTTTTGTTTAAGGACAATTATCAAATTCCATTTTTCATAAGTCAGCATTTGACTTTTGATATACAGTCAAACCTCGCATAAAGAGCGCTTCGCTTAAAGAGTAACTCGCTTCAAGAGCAGAATTTTCTCTGAATGTTCACTTTGCTTAACAAACAAAACCAGTGACAAATATACACTTGTATGGTTTGACCCTGAGCTACATCTTTTTTCTGTTCGGCAAACAGAAATACATGATATCTATATACTGTAATGCCTTGCAATCCAAATCTGTCTAAATATGTATACAGAACAGTGTGTGGAAGTCTGACTGAACTCACTGGGTTAGATCCAGATTTAGTTATGTTTAGAGTTTGCCATTGTGGGTCTTGAATCCCACTGTGGGCTTATCCCATTGATTTCTGTGCAGGTACTCTACACATGAATAACTCCAGATCCAACTCATTGTTCTTCTTTCATTTTAATAGCTTTGGGGCTAATCACCCTCTCTTATTTTAAGTCTGAATTAATAATGATGTTGTGATATTTTGTGCTTGTTTTTGACAGCTTTGCCTCTTTTGAATCTTTATGAGACACTTGGAGTAGTTGGAGCCACAACCACTCAACTTTATTCCTTGAGCTCCAATCTGAGTGCTGAAATCACAGGTCCAGGGAGCTACACGATCTTTGCCCCAACCAATGAAGCCTGGGCAGCCCTACCTGCTGTAAGAATAAAGAAAGTTCTTTTATCTTGATATAGAACAGACTAGGATCGTGATGGCGAACCTTGGTGCACATTAAACCCATTTGTGTGGATTCACAGAGACTTGGGCTACTGGGAATTGAAGTTCAACAACAGTTAAAGTGCCAAGGTTTGCCATCCCTGGGCTAGGAGAAAATGAAAAATAAGACTCACTTAGTCATACAGTGGGAAGTAGAGAGTAAGAAACAGCAGAAGCTTTTGCTGTGAGATACTAAATGGCATCATTGTTAACAAAGCAAGAGCAGCCAAGTTCGAGGTGAATTCTTGTTATCATAATAAGCACAGTGGAACACCTTTGCTACATTCCAGCCTTCAGATTGTCCAGGCCATCTTAGTTATCAGAGATCTCAGTGTGTCTTCCTGTGTTCTTTGTTCTGTACCTCCCTCTGCCAAGAATACCCTTCCTTATGTTTTAATTTTAACTCCTTTCTGTTTATGGGTATCGTATAGCTATCCAACAATAGATTAAATCAGAGCTTGGATGAGTCTCATTTTTGAACTACAGTATAACCACCAGAATCGATCATTAGCTGTGCTCTCTGAGTACCTGGGAGGGCCACAGATTCTCTGATCTTGGGATTGTGTATAAGTGTGATTTTATGAACAAGTATCCTATTGACAGTAACTGAGGGGATCCTCTGTTCCAACACTAGAGAGGATTGAAACTTCTCAGGCTCCCCTTTCTCTTCTCCCATCATGCAAAGTGGATACTCAAGGCTAGTTGCTTTGATCTGCCATTGAAGGAGAGAAGATAGGCTTAATAAAATGTATTTGTGGATTTGATTTCTTGTTCACAGGAAATGTTGGATTCCTTGGTGAGCAATGTTAATATTGAGCTGTTAAATGCTCTTCGATACCACATGGTGAATAAGCGAGTCCTAACTGATGAACTGAAGCATGGAACCTCTCTTCCTTCAATGTATCAAAATATTGACATCCAGATCCACCATTATCCAAATGGAGTAAGTATTTGGTCAAAACAAAGATACCAATGATATGAGATTTTTCTTGACAAAGTACCAAACCAATATGAGATGAATGTATTATCTTCTTACTGTTTTACATGAGATGGTTGTTAGAACAAGTTAATTGTTCCAGCAGGTATATTAATATGAAGTGGATTTTCACAGCATTCAGGGTGGCCTGAGCTCAGTTTATATTATATAGCTTTCATATGGCATTCCTAAAATTCAGAAATAGTTTCAAGTGGTTTTCCTTTTGGCTTTTGTTTTTATTCTCTCCTACAATCCTGCTTCCTTTCTTCCTTTGTACTAACTGCATTGCCACTAGCATATATGATTTTTGTGTGCAGTTCTCCAAATGAATGGTTTATTAGGACACCATCAATTTCAGTGCTTGTAATACATTAGTTTTCTGGGATTTTACATTGTAAATCCTTGCCTTTTCCAGATTGTTACAGTTAACTGTGCCAGGTTATTGAAAGCGGACCATCATGCAACCAATGGAGTGGTCCATCTGATAGACAAAGTCATTTCTACCACAACAAACAATATCATGCAGATTGTTGAAATTGAAGAAAGTCTCGACACTCTCAGGGTAAGTCCTTCTCAGATTGTTCTAGTGTATATTCCAATACCACTTTAAGATCTGTATCTCTTCAGTTCACAAGCCTCACTGGATACTTTCCAAATTGTTCAATTTTTTTTCTTTTGACATTTTTTTAAAGACTGCTGTGGCAGCAGCTGGACTCAATAGCCTTTTGGAAAGTGAAGGCCAGTTTACTTTGTTAGCTCCAACCAATGAAGCCTTTGCAAAGATTCCACAGGAGACTCTAAACAGGATCTTGGGAGACCCAGAAGCTCTAAAAGGTAAACAACCAGAACATATCCATAGTATTGGGATGTCTTACAGACTTGTCCATTGGTAGTAAGGTGAGGAGAGGAGAGGAATACCTGTTCTATTTATCTTATTATGACCAATCAGTAAAGAAACTTATAGTCACGAAAATTAAAGTTGAAAGGAATTGTGTAAAGCCATAAAGGTATAACCTAAAGGTTAATGACCCCAGGAGAGTTGATTCCTTTAGTTTCTTTGTTAATTCAGTCTTTCAAAACATTTATTTTAAAAACCTTCATATTTCAAGTATCCTATTGACAAAACTAATTTGGCCCTTGCTTGTTATTGCCTATGCTCATCTCTAAGCACTACTGATTGTCATGGAAAAGTTAAGCAGGTACTTTTATTTCTTCTAATGGAGTAAAAACTTCTCCATATGCCTCTGCCTTCAGAGGCTGGGAGTAGTGCCTTGTGAAATATTATTCCCAGGACACTCTGTTGGTTTCTACTTTGCTAACTTTCAGAAGCCATGCTGGCTAAAGAATTCTGTGAATTGTATTTCTCCCGCCCCCACAAGAAAAATATCCATCTCCAATATGCCTGATCGCTAACTGCTAGGAATAGCAGCTATTCTAACTTCTAAAGAACTTTTGCCCTCCTTTAAGGCAGAGGTGGATGGACATCTATGCCAAGAAAGAAATCCCCACTATTGTACAGTGTATCAACATGGTATTCAGATGCTATTGTGGTGTCATGGAGATAGAAAGGAAGATGAAGAAGCTGTGTCAGCACTGAGTCACTAGCCAGAAGGCGGACAAGGAGTCTAAATGGTTAGCATTTTACAGTCAAAACCAGATAAGCAAATTACTAAGTTGGTCAGCACTTTTGATGATATGCTAGATGAGTCCCAGTGTGGTCTCTGTGACCTGCCATTGCAAGCTGGTTTGAAAAACAAACAAAAATGTCTCCTTCCGAAGCAGAATCCTATTACAGTTAAGCAAAGTGAACCTTGGAAGGGTTACTGTTTTGGATTACAGCATCTATGGTAGTGGTTCCCAAACTTTTTTGGGGCCATGCCTCACCTAAGTATTTCTAAAATCTTGATGCTCCCCCCTCCACATGACATATAATTCTTATTATTCAAAACATGAACTCCTATTCATGTGGAGGAAGCCTAAAAGGCCATTCACTGTTAATAACTCATTCTCAAATTGCCTCCCCCCCCCTAAAAATCAAATTGTCCCCTTGTGGTCTCCAGATAGCCGCTAGCCATATGGGCTGGGAGGTTCTGGAATTGTAGTCCAAAAAAGAAAGCTTTTCAAGTAAGACAGGTATCCATACCTTGAAAGGGAAGATCATGCTCATTGATGATAGGATTTTGAACAGACATGACAAATAAGTCCCGGGGGGGTGGGGGGGGGGAGACCGTACCCTCTTAAGAAATGTGCGCCTGCTTTTGCTAAAAGGTACCAGATACCAAACCATGCTCTTTGAAGAGGAGAAAATATTTTTAAAATAGTAAGGGGGATTTTGTACATTTCTAAAGAGTACAGGATTCTCTAGCTACCTTATTATATTGCAAGTGTTTGAAATACCCAAATGAAGAAGAAACCCCTTCACTTTGGCCATTTGTAGTTGGTGTACAAAAACCATGAACTGCTTTTAGCCTCTCCTTCTGTGCAGAGTTGTTCCAGTACTAAAGCACATAGTAAATAAGTTCTCCTAACCTAACTGGATTGTTTTGCTTGTTTGTGGGGCATGGAATTGATCGAGCATTTTGGGATGTTGGTGATTTCTTTTTGTTCCATAGCCTTTGACATACAGTTGTACCTCGCTTAAAGAGCATAATGTGTTCCACAGGATTGCTCTTTAAGCAAGTTTGCTCTTTAAGCGAAACACCATTGTAAATGACCAATTGTTGTTGGGGGGATTGTGAACCCCAATTTATTTGTTAAGCGAGTTTTTGGTTGGTTTTATTTGTGAAGTGAAGCGAACCTTCAGAGAAAATTATGCTCTTTAAGCGAGTTACTCTTTAAGCCAGATGCTCTTTATGCGAGGTTTGACTGTATTAGAGGAAATGTTCAAGCTGATTAAGATCTCTCTGTTATGATGCCCTCACCCCATGTAGACCTGTTAAAGAACCACATCCTGAAATCTGCAATGTGTGCTGAAGCAATTATTGCTGGTTTGTCCCTGGAAACCCTGGAAGGCAATATGTTGGAAATTGGATGCAATGGTGATGAACTGACTCTTAATGGAAGGCCCATCGTTGCTAACAAGGATGTTATAGCAACCAATGGTGTCATACACTATATCAATGAACTACTCATCCCAGACTCAGGTAAAATCTTTATTCCTTGTCATTGCTACATTAATTCAAACCCCACCCCCCTCAAAATGCAGAGCACTGTCTCAATGTACCAATGTAGAACAGTGGCACTTAAGTAGCCTGAAATGCACTGCTTTCTACAAATGTATGGAGGGTTGTGTGATTCTGTTTTATATGTTCAGTGTGACTGAAAAGCAGAGGAATTTGGTTTTACTTATTAACCTGTTACTTGTATTCCTCTCCTCACAGATGATTCTTTAGACTTTCATGGAGTCTATGGGGTGGAGCATCAGATACCAAATGAGCAAATGTTTGAAGCTCATTTGAGGGAGTGAATAGACATTGGGGGCAGGACTATATTAAGAGATTGGAGGGGGGACCATGTTTCTGGACTATAACTAGACAAAGGATTCTGAGATCTGCTGTCCAAAAATAGAGTGACAATTCAAATTCGCCCCTCCCCCTGAGCCCACACCAACTGCCAGGGGGAAAAGGAGCCAGGGCAGGTTGAGGACTTTGCCACTGCTCCCCCTGAGTCCCCATCAACATATTGTATTGTAATGTAATGTATTGTTTGTAAGCCGCCCTGAGTCACTACGGTGAGTGGGTGGCAATGTAAATTTGAACTAATAAATAAATAAATAATTCTAGGGTTATTCTCACACTGGATGCCTCAAAGGGCTACATTGTCACACAAATTAAGCTCAAGTTCCACTGTTTAATTAATCTGACTTCCTTTCCTTGTTCTGGTTTATCTAAAATATTTACCTTTCAAAGGAAGAGTCCACACCACTTTCCATTCTCTCATTTAAAACTGAGAGATTCTTATAAAATGATGTATAAGCATTAAAATTTTAAAATGTTTTTGTTCATGTTCTAAAAATGTATGCTATGTGTGGCACTGAAAATGCATGTTTTAAGTGCCTCTTTTAGTTTAGGAACTAAAAAACTTCTCAGAAGTATTCAGATACTGTATTTGCCGGGATATAAGACATATTGGAGTATAAGACTCCCATTATTACCAAAACAGCCCACCATAGGCCACTATATAAAGTACAAGATGCACTCCATTTTTCCAGTGTATTTTAAGGGGAGGAAAGTGGGTCTTAAACACCAACAAATAGGGTATTTCTTCAGTAATGAAAAGATAATTGTGAAATACATTTGACAATCTTTTTCTTTTCTTATTTTTTTCTTTTTATAATTGAAGCAAAAAATTTGTTGGAGTTGGGTAAGGAATCTGACGTTTCAAAGTCTATTGAACTTTTTAGACAAGCTGGTCTTGGTTCATATCTCAGTGGGAATGAGCAATTGACACTTTTGCTGCCCATCAACTCTTTTTACACAGGTAAGTGCTAGACCTCATATACAAATGCCATCTGCCTATAATTAGAATTGCAAGCTTCTATCATTCTCCTCCCCACAAATGGACTAGGGTCCATTGATAGGTATAAAGCTTAAGTAGATTTCTAAGTGTTCCTTTTTATTTGGTAAGATTGCAAGTTAAATTCACATCTGTTGGGCATTTTGAGGCTAGTTTGGTGCATGACTATGTAAGAGAAAATGAGAAGTGAATATTGGAAAGACATCCTTTCTTTTAAAAAATAGGAAACTTTGTTTAATTGTCTGTTGAATGTTGTTCAGTAATCCCACAAAGATAGATTTTAGCAGATTTTAAACATTTGTTTCAGCAGTTAAATTTTTTTGAAGCTAAGTAGTATATAAATACTCACAAATAAAAACTTTACTGAGTGGTGAAAAAGCAATTCAGCTATTAAGTTAAGAATTCTATTTATAATTAATTCATGTTTGTAGCTCTACTGTGTGCAGCATGTCATTGCTTTCACTGATACCCGTTATATGTGGGACTGCCATGGGATTATTTTGTGTTACTAAAAAGAAAGCTCTAAAGGACTTCTAAAATTGATGCTTTTGGGTATCACTGTGAGGGGGGATGAGAGGGGCTGTAGTGGAAGAACCATGATAAGCATGCTTCTGAGCAAAAGAGCTACAAAGGAGATTATTAGTGTTACACAGAAATGCTGGGAAATGTTGACTAAAGTATTCCCTCTCATGCTTTCCTTTTTAAAGTTAATTAGAACATAGATGCTTTCTGGATATAGGTCAGATTATATTGGTGTCTCTGGCAAGCAAAGAAAAGGTATGAATAGGACTACATTCTGTTGGGAATTTAAGCTTGTTTATTATCAGTCTTAGTTCTGGGAACGCTCAGAATGATGGACAGGGATGACAACAGTTTGAATAATAATTTTCGATCAACAAAGTTTCAGTGTTTATATAGTTTTCCCCAAATGAGTTGCAGTCATTGATTCTACCCTACCACCACCCCTACAAATGCTGCACATATTTTGACAAATGCTGCACATATTTTTAAAAGAAAGCAGTTGCTGGTGCTAAGCAACAAATGATCTAATTGCAATGACAATGTTTTATGGGCTTTGATTTTGTCTTGTTGTGTAGATCGAACTCCTTCAGCAGATCGAAACTTGCTCCGGGATCACATTATTAAAGGCCAGCTTTCTTCTAAGTACCTTTTCCATGGGCAGAAGCTAGAAACGCTGAGTGGCAAAGAACTGAGAGTCTTTGTGTACCGCAATGTATGTTCACACTTAATTGTTATTCCTTATCTGACAATTCATGATCTAAAAGTAACAGTGTACAGTAATACCCCGGATAACGATTGCACCGGATAACGCTAAAACCGCATAACGACGACAAATTTAGGATCACATCTCTCTATTTCCCCCTTCCCTGTAGTTTAAATACAGGGAGGGAAGACTGCAGTAGCGTCGGGAGAAAGGCGCTTTCCCTGATCCTACTGCAGTCTCTTTCTTTCCCTCCCTGCCTTTAAAGCGGTTTGTCCCTGAAGTCAGGGCTTTTTTTTTTTAGCGTTGTTCGATGCATGCATCAGACAACGCTAAAAATCGGATAACATCATGACTTGTGGAACCAAGTCATAACGTTATCCAGGGTATTACTGTATTGTATATAGCTCTTAAAGTGCAGATATTTCTTCACAGGTCAATTCTTTAGGAGTGACATCATGGAGTTTTGCACTGTGATGTGTGAGTCTGCTGGTTGCTTTCAAATTCTAACCACTGGTAGCAACATCCATGAGGCTCTTTCTTTTTCTCCCCCTAAGAATAATTCCTCAAAGTTGATTAAAACCAACATTGAAAAAGCTTGAGAAGAGAGGGGGGGGGAGCTGGAGGCTCCACTCTGTCCTGGAGTGTGACTTTTGCTGACATGTAGGTGACTACAGGATAATTTGTGGTTTGTTTTGCCCCATTTATTGTCCTTTTCTCTCCCATTCTTTTTGTGGCTTCTTCTTTCCAGTACATGAATGAATAGCCATGATTTGTAAATACAGTTTGCTAGCTAGCAACCAGCCAACCATGCCTTCTAATTGTGGTTTGCAGGCTGCATGGTTTGTTTATGGCTGTGGATTTGGACACAATAATAACCACCACCCAGACTGTAGCATACTGCTCCCAGGCCTACTGCTAACATGTGGACTTGGCCTGTGGAAATGAAATAAATGTCAAACTTATGTGGCTTTTAAAGAAAATGCCTCTTTTCCTCTAGAATCTATGCATTGAAAATGCCTGCATTGCTGCCCATGACAAAAGAGGAAGATTTGGCACCTTGTTCTCTGTTGAGAAGTTTTTGACTCCTCCTGTCGGAACTGTGATGGATGTACTTAAAGCCGATGACCGTTTCAGGTAATTATGACTATTCACATGGGGAAATTGGTGTAGCATAAGTAGCATTGCTTTACAAGGACATTTTTAGGCTAATATGTCTAAACACCCTGCCAGTATTTCTAATAGTCATGTGATTTTAAATGTTTGTTGATATATGTATGAAGAACATCAGAACCTGCCTTCTACCAAGTCAGAATGGATTACATCTGGATTACAACACATTATAACAACTGCACTGATTTGGCAAGAACTCCTTAGGACAGGGGTGGCTAAACTATGGCCCATGGGCTGGATCTGGCCCATAGCACCTTTCCATCCAGTCCTCATCGTTCCAAGAAGCAGAAGTAAAATGTGCTCTTGCATGTGCAAAACACTGCTGTAAATGGCCTATGGCTGTCATAAACACATTTACAACAGCCATGGGTGCAGCAGCATGTGGGAGGAACCATATGACCAGCCTGTGGCCTGAAAAGTTTGGGTACACCTACCTTAGGATTTCATATCTCCCCCCCCCCCCCGCTCCTGGGTGTGTGCTGCTCTGTGAAGCAGTCTCTACAGGAGGAGTTCTCAACTTTTTTTTAAGCCAAGGGGCTGGCAGTCACACTCTCTCAGACAGCTTTTGGGGCCGGATGGCTATTTTGCCCTTCCTCCACCACATGGCACTTCCTGGTTTGGTGGAGGTGGTGATGGGCCACATGAAATGGCGCTGCAGGTTGAGAATCCCTGCTCTACAACATAGCTTTAGGCTGATTAATTAACTAATTTTAATAACACTGTAACACCAATGGTATGGTCTTTCCTAAAGTGGGCAGTCTGTAGCATTCTAGATATTGTGAAGCTCCCTCTGTTCTTCCACTTTTGGCTCTGCTGACCAGGACTGAAGGAAGTCACAGTTTAATAACATGTGAAGGTCTGTATGTTCCCCAATTTAGATGCTGAGAATAAGGATAAAATACTTGTCAAAAGATCACAAGGTAGCCAAGAGAGCTGTTTCTCGTTTCCATGCACATGCAATTTGTGGCTGTAATTTGGCACTAACTTTTAAAGAGCTTTGGTGGGCTCCAGTGGCAAGTTTCTTCCCTAGGACCTTCCAGTAGGGTTAAACAGACTATGAAAAGGGCCTCACATGGAAAATGAAAAAAATGAAATTTAAAAAACGAAATGGGGAAGTGGTTAGAAGTTCATGTCTAGTTCTGTCAGATTTGAAAGGTGAGTCATAACTGCTAGAGGCTTCCAGGACCTGCAGTTCCCTATTTTGAGCCAGAAATAAAGGAAGAAAACAGATCACTGAGGATCACAAAAACATGTCAATCCCTGCATTTTCCCCCTTCAAAATACTTTGAAAATATCCAATCCCCCCCCCCCACACACACACACACATTTCCCAGCAAGGATGTTCCACAATCAAAGTGTCCCTGCAGTATAAAGCCCTGTCCTTAGTATTCCAAATTGAAAGAAAATGAGAAAGTCAGGCTTGATAAAAGAAGTCAATCTTAAATGTTGTGCAGGTTTCACATGGGTAAAAGTTATATTTTAGATCTGTGAATCCCAATCTTCAATCCTTCAAATGTTTTGGCCATCAGCTTCTACAATCCCCTTAAGCAATCCTAGCTGGGACTTGGATTTTTGAATTAAGTAGGCTTTTGCGAGGTAGAAAACTTTATGATATATTATGCCTGGCTTAGTTATCTAGTCAAAATATGCTTATCTTTCAAAAATGGCTTTTACTGTAAATAATTAATGAGAGAGAATGAAATAATTAGGCATGAGACTAAAAGATCCTCCTAAATATGCACTCAGTGAAAATCAGTGAAACACAAACAAGCATTGCATTTAAATTAGGCACTGTATGTAATGTTATTTTATTACTTTGTCTCACCCAAAAGAAAAGCATATAGATCTATATTGATTCCATTTTACAGACTAAGGAGTTCATGTTTAGAAAGAGTGATAACTAAGACTGGTCATTAAGCTGGATGGACCTATATTACATGGAGGTCATTTTTTTTTTACTCAAACTATTGCAGTACAGTACTTTTGCTATAAATAGAGCCATTCTTAGGAACAGACAAATTCAGTTCTTATGAATGTGAGATATTGTACTATTGTGTCCCATTATTTAAAATGCTAGGAAATGGCAAAGATTGCTGTAGATTATCATGTCAGCATTGGGAAATGGGTGCCAAACTTTACAAAACAAAGCACAGCACAACACCTATGGCAGCAGACAATATGGTCTACAGCAAGGAATCTCAACCTTGGGCCCCCAGATTTTATTGAACTTCAGTTCCCAGAAGCCCTGATCAGCAGGTGTACTAACTTGGGCTTCTGGTAACTGAAGTCCAAGAACACCTGGGGGCCTAAGGTTGAGAAAGCCTTGTTATGACATTTTTCATTTGGGGGTATTGTACAAAGATTGCTGCCCAGTGGAATAGTACAACTTTAAGGCCTTCCATGTGTTTTGAACACAGGTGTACATAATAGAGCCTCTTACTGATTGCCAGGCTGTGCATGCCTTGTCCATGTGCTCCTGAAACAGCCCAGCTGTCCAGCAACACCAGGGTATAACTGTGGCCCTCTGGGAAGGGTCTATGGAGGAGGTTATCATTAGGAGGAGGCTATTATTCTGAAGGAGGTTACCATTCTGAGGGAGGTTGTCATACTGAGGAGTCTGTCGTACTGAAGACTAGGACTGAGCTACTGAGAGAGAGTCTACATACAGAGACTGCTGAATGAGGTCCTGCTGTTGTTGAGAGCTTCTTCAACGGAGAAGAACTGCTGAAAGATCACCAGGACTCTTTGCATGTTCCTGGGATTGGAGCCAACACCAACAGAGGAATCCAAGCTGTCTACCTACTGTGGGGCTTGGAGTGAGAGAGACTGTTGTATATAGTCCTGTGTATGTCTGTCTTCCCCTCACTGTTAAGTAAAGCGCACCCTTTCACTGAAGGCATATGTGTGTGTGTCATTGCACTTAAAGTTTTTGCTGTGTATCTGCTATCGAGCCACACATATCGCTAGGGGAATCCCTGACAAGCCTGGTCTACAGGATGCTCTCTTGTGTTCACTACCATTGAGATAAGTTTGATACAGAGCAAGAACAAACTGTCTGCTACATCTGTGCCAATACTGGTGTGGTTTAAAAGTCCAGTTTCAATGTTACAATTTTCTGTTTAAGTTGCTTCCATTTTTAGAATTCCCTTATAGAAATACCTTTTTGCTTTGCTGCACTATAAAAGGAAGAAAGAACTTGCCAATCCTAATAAAAGTCTGCCTAGATCAATATCCTGTTTTCAAATGTAGTTTGCTGGTGAAAATTGTGACTCAGTGTCCCTTACCTGTTTTTAAAGCTCCTTGGCCCAACATCATCTGTCAAAGTCTTGCATGGTGACCACAAATCTGCTGCAGGGATTTTTCCAGCCCCCTTTAGCAGATTTTTCAGATCTCCAATGGACTACAGGGAGAAAAATGCTGTCAATCCTGACAGGAACCATGGGATCCAGCAGAAGAACACCATTGGTGTTCCCAGAGTTGTGCATTCCTGGGACATGAGAGGAGAAGACAATTTACTTTTGACTCACCTGGAACACATCTAAACTATTAGATTGGGGCCCTTGTACCTTAGTTCAGACATTTTGAACTGTTCTTTGAAAAAGCTGTAATACCTAACCATTGGCTTTGTGTGTCTGTGTGTGGTTTCTTACAGCACTCTTGTGGCTGCCATCCAATCTGCAGGTCTGACAGAAACACTAAACAGGCCAAAGTCCTTCACAGTGTTTGCCCCAACAAATGAAGCTTTCCAAGCCTTGCCCCAAGGGGAGCTGAACAAACTTATGGGTAAATATCCATAGATTATGTTGATGGATATTTGATGTTGAAATTGTTTAAAATCTATTTGTCAGTAGGGGAACTTCCAACAATATACTTTGATTTTACTTATTTGCAGCATTATTTATATTTTGCTTTCTCAGCTATGAGGGGATCCTAAAAAAGCTAACAAATAACATCAAAAATAGATCTAATTAATGAATAAAAACCCTGAAAAAAATGAAACTGTCAATGACTACTAATTAGTACAGATATATTGTATACACCTATGGGTTTCCAAAGGCACCTGATCGCCCATTGTGTTGACTGAACCCTAAATTATATAGTTGGTCAGATCCAGGATGCTCCCTCTACACTGAAAGGAAAGGGTATCTATGCATATTTAGTAACGTTTTGTGTAAATATTGAGACATTCTCAATCCTGAGTTTAAAAAAAAGCTGGAAAGAATATGAGCAACAGTTAGGCCAGTGTCTTTTCATTGTTAAAGTCCAATCACTTTGGGACATCATAATTGAGCCTCTAGAACAGGTTATCCTTTTAAGTTGGTATAACAGAACTCTGCACATTTGTTCTATTGCTTAATGCATAAATATTTCATAATTGATTTGTAGCTACTGTAAGCAGCTGTGGCTCTGAAACATCCCAGATGTGTACAGTCATAATGTTCTTTGGCTTTGTAAGCAAAATATTTAGCTTACTGTTCTGAAAGCAGTGAATCACAGTTGGTGGGAATACATAGCAAAGAGCAGACTTGTGTAAGGGAAAAAGAGAAGTAGCAGCTGCTGTGATTTTTGGTTGATCCATTTTTCCCTTTTAAAAGTGAATGCCACTTTGAAGTTTTCACCTATCAAGGAACATGCCTGGTTGGCCTCTGTGAGATTACAAAGCAACCATTGCAAAAAGAAAGAAAGAAAAACAGTTTACTAAATTCTGGCAAACTTGGTGTCCAGTGTTTGGTTGAATTCAAGTATTATTTTTCTTATATAAAAGTTGAGCTGTGTTTCTAGATCTGGCCAACCAACACCCATAATGGATGGGCTTCTAATACTAAAATTCTTTGAGCTAAATCCAGTGTCACTCCTACTAAGAGAAAGCGTCTTGACATGTCTGGGACTTAACATGACAAAACAGGTCCCATTTATTTTAACATATCCACCCTTGTTAGAACTAATGTTGGATGTAATCTCTCATAGTGTAGCAATTACAACTGGTTTCATCAGGACTTCACCACAATAGCTGTATGATCCAGTCAACCATCTGTTCAAGCACATCCAGCTAATCATTGGTTCAAGCATTGTCAGCCTTAAGAGGACAAGTGATCCACACTCACTAAAAAGAAATTTCTAACTGTATTTATGACAACTTTAACTAGATTGGAACCTAAGAGTTTTTAAATGTTATGTCACAAACCACGAGATAGTCATGACATTGAGATGGCAGTGTATATTGGGTTGAATCTAGATTAGTGCTTAGCAGAATTCTGTTTGTCCTGGACTCTGGACAACTGCCTTCTGTGAACTGAAGAAACACATTCAGGAACAGCCTGTCCAGATTCAATCTAATTATAGCAATCATACTTCTATACCACCCCATAGCACTTAGTGCATTCTGGACAGTTCACTAGTTATTATGTTCAAAGTAATACAGATACAGTAGTATAAACCCTGGCAGTGTATTACTTACCAATACAGCTTGGAAGGTTAGTTTTAATAAATCAGAGTTATAGTTTGAAGGCCCACCAAAATAGTAAGTTACCATTCTACATGTAGTTTATAAAAGTAACCCATCACTGTTTACTAGAAAGATTACTAGTAAAAATGAAAACTGAATGCTACAAGCAGCTGGCCTTTATATTTAACTGGTTTTTAATTATTATTATTTTTGTGCTTTGCTCCTAAATCCCAGTCCTTAAATTTCAGCTTGCACCATGACTGAAAATCAGTGCAGAGTTATGGATGGATAAATAGCTAAGCCACTATCTCCATGCTTATAGCTCCACTCAAAAACCAAGGAATCTTATATGAATCAAATCCATCGATGTATGACTTACTGGCAACCTCAGTTACAATGCTTTTCTTGGCCTTGGAGAATGGAGCTATAATTGAATAACTGCTGATCTAGTTTAAAATTTGCCAACGGCTATAGAACTCTGAAGTGCATATTCTCTGCTGCCATTTAAAGTATGATTCCAAGACCATGGAAGTCCGATGGCACACCCTGATTTTTTGTTTCTTAGTAAAGTCTTTGAGAGTGTGTAGGTCAGCTACATGCAAAGGTTCTCTATTTCAACTGCTGGCATTTCCATATATCAATGGAGGGAAATCCTGCCTGAAACCATCGGGAGTCATTGCTGTCCAGAATGCTGAGTTGGGTGGATACCACATGTGGTGTAGCAGATAGAGTGATGTACTAGGACTCAGGAGGTGTTGTAATGTACTATCACGTCACCTCCAATGTAGAGCAATCCTAAGAGGGAGCGATCTTCAAAATGTTCTATCCTCAAAAGCCCTGCTCAGCACTTTAAAAATCAAGTACTGTATGTGGCTTTCTTTTAAGGAGTTGATCCATCCCCTATTCAGCTTCCTGTTTTCTTTCTGCTTTCATCCTTTCCAAACATTAGTGTTTTTTCCAGACAACCTTCCTTACTCATGATGTGCCCAAAGTAGGAGAGTCTCAGCTTCCTCAGTTTTGGCTCCAAAGACATTTCATGCTCGATTTGCATTAAGACCCTCTTGTTCATCTTTTTGGTAGTCTATGGTGTCTGTGTAGCTATCCTCCAGCACCATATTTCAAATCAGGGAGTCTCAACCTATGGCCCATGGCCCAGATGTGGCCCACAGTGCCATTTCATGTGGTCCACCTCCACCACACCCAGAAAGTGCCATGTGGTGGAGAAAGGGCAAAATGGCCGTCTGGCCCCTGAGGCTGTCTGAAGGAGTATGACCCAGCCCCCTGCTTTAAAAAGTTGAGAACTGTTTCAAATGAATCTTGTTCCTGTCAGCTTTATTTACAATCATCCATATGTGGTGATTGAAAATACAAGATATGGATGATCTTGAACTTGGTCTCCAGTGACACATCCTTACACTTGATGATCTTTTCTCATTCTTTCATTGCTGCTTTCCCAAATCTCCATCTTCTTCTGATTTCTTGGCTGCAGTCTCCTTTTGGATTGATAATTGAACAAAGGTATGCAACATCTTTTACTACTTCAATTTCTTCATTGTCAACTTTAAAGTTGTGTAGTTTTTTTAATCTACAGTAATGATTTTTGCCTTCTTAATGTTTAACAGCTTTGACATTTTCTTCTTTCATTTTCATTAAAATTTCCAGAGTAGAACATATTTGACTGAGTAGAACATATCTGATGGAGAATATCCCATTCCAGTCCACTTTAGTTCACTGATGCCAAGCACTACAATGCTTATATATTCCATTTCTTCCTTTACTATTTCCAATTGCCTTGATTCATACTTCTCACAATCCATGTTCCAGTTGTATGTGTTGGGTGACATCATACTTTCCTTTTACTTCTGTTCATGTAAGCCATTAACATCCTTTTGCCTTTAATCTAGTTGTGTCATTAGCAACAGAGATACTCATGCCTGTCCTTTGCCCTTCTCTGGTGGCTGAATAAGTGTCTTCCAACCTGGGAGTCTCATCTTCCATCGCTATTTTTTGTTTCATTTTGGACTGTCTTGTGATAGGATTTAATGGTAAGGAAAGTTCAGGGGTTTACCATTCCCACCATCTTTGTAGTACTAATTTAAGCTTAAATTTCATCATCATTGCCTCCTCTGCCATGCCACCTTCAGCTCATGCTACCTTTAGCTACCACTGGTGCTCAGTAGCTGTCTTGAAGAGTATGGATGCATCTTAGTCTGTTATCTCAGCTCAGACCTTTCTGCCTTGGCTGGTCCTACATAGAATCCATCCTTGTAATGGAGTTTACCTTCAGCCTCATTGTTCTTATCTTCACTGACACTCCAAACTCTTTCACCACATTGGGCTGTGTATCCAAAAATGGTGTAATCAAAAAGGGTCCAAAAACATTCAGATCACCACTCAGTCATGGAAACGCACTGGGTGTAGGCAGAACTAGTCAAACCATTCCTTAAATATATCACCTAGAATGTCTGTTAAGGAAATTATAAGGGGTTGCAGTGGCTCAGTGGTTAAGAAGCTCACCTTGTTAGCTGGAAGGCTGGCAAGTGGGCAGCTCATGACCCGGGTACTGCATAATGGATTGAGTGCCCAGCTCTTGGGGTTATGAAAGAAGTCTCATTTGGGCATTCCCTGAGCGGAGTTTCTCCCACAAAAAGTCCTCTCAACCCAGAATAATTTCTGACACAAAATTATTATAAGGAAATTATAGGTTGGTTCCAAGTTGATAGCATGTAAGGTGGACACATAGGTGGAGCAAGGAGTTGACTCAGTATAAGGCAGCTGCCTATGTCCTTAATCTGAGCTTTAATTGAAGGACGTTATCATTCTTAGGCTATAAAATAATGTTGTGGATTTTCTCCTGTTACACGAATGTTCCTGGAACACTTCATTATGGGGGAAGATAACTGTAACTCATAAAGGCTTATCAAAAATGTTCCTAATATTTTGATTCAGTTTCATCTATTTCCAGAGGCAGCATTTCAGAGCTCTTCCCTTCTGGCAGACCTTTGGCCACTTTGAGAAGTGTTTGCCAGCTGTCTGATTTATGTGCTAGCTGCTATGATTCAGTGCTCGTTTTGTTTATGGAAGAAGCAGACAGAGGTACAGGCGTCAGAAGCTATACAGAGAGAGCACTGTGGCTACAGAGTCAGGCAGAAAGAAATATTTCAAGGAAATGAAATCTGCTCAAAGAAGGATAAAAAAACCACAGAGCATGATGGGAATCTGTCATTTTTTATTGAGAAAGTTTTTTTCCCCTCCACTGTTATTCCAAAATGTTTGGCTCACCCAAATCATATGTATTTGCACTTGGAACGCTAAACCAAAGGAAGCTGCACCTCATTGTATTCCTCCTGCTATGCAATGTGCTTCAACTGTGAAGTGCTGAAAGAATTCATTAGCTGGAAGCAACATCTACGAGCATACAGGATGATTTTAGAGTGCTGTAAAGAAATACAGTTGCAATCTCTCCTCTGTGGAACAGCTGTTTGTTTTCAGTGAAAGGAGGAAATATTTTTGTGGTATTCTTCTAACTTGCAAGCTTTAAGATTCAAGCATGATGGTTCCTTCCCATCCTACCCTTCAATATTGTGAAATAGTTGAGCTACAGGTTTCCCTTGCTTGAAAGTGAGTCGTATCCGACTCTAGGGTTCAGTGCTCATCTCTGTTTTAAAGCCGAAGAGCCAGTGCTGTCTGCTTCTGCAGACGATTCCGTAGTCATGTGACAGACATGACTAGACACCAGAACGCACGGAACGCTGTTTACCTTCCCACCAAAGTGGTCCCTATTTATCTACTTGCGATTTCTTGCTTTCAAACTGCTAGGTTGGCAGGAGCTGGGACAAAGACAGGAGCTCATTCCATCCTGCAGTACTTGGGAATTGAACTGCTGACCTCCCGCCTTCCAGTCACCATCTTAGTCTTTATATATTGTCTGTCGCAGGTAATGCAAATGAGCTTGACAACATTCTGAAATATCACATTGGAGATGAAATATTGGTCAGTGGAGCGGTTGGTGCCGTTGTCAGAATGAAGACGCTACAGGGAGATAAACTAGAAGTCAGCTCTGTAAGTTTACAGTTTCTCTTTAAATAATATGTACAGTGGTACAGCATACAACAATTTTAATCCGTTCCATGGGGCTCGTTGTTGTACGAAACAATTGCTATATGATGCGATTTTTCCTATGGGATGCATCGTACAACGATTTTTTTTTTTTTGCCATTGAAAAATTATCATATGATTTTTTTTTCCATAGGGAAAATTGTTATATGGGACACCATTCCCCCCCCCCCCAAAAAAAAAAAACAACAACCAACCCCTAATTGTTATTGGATTTCATTGCTATACAGGATGATTATTGTATGAGGTTCCACTGTACTTGCACTCCTTTTCTCCTTTTAAGCTCAATCATCTGCACAACTATACTTTTTCCCCCAAGTTTACATCCTTTCCTAGTAAAAAGGAGGCCACAAGAGCCTACCAGATTGAATGCTACCATATGGAGCCTAAGAAAGTTTTAAATTCTTAATGTTAAGAAAAAAAAATATGATTTTGGTCCCAGATGGCTGGTTTGAATTCCTTATCCAAAACTGTTTTCATGTATGAAATGTGGATCATTTATTTATGGTTGAATCTCTTATTTCAGTGCTCACATATTTTCTACTGTTGTGGATCTTCCTGGCATGTGTTTTCTTAAAGAATCATGCATGGTAGCTATTCCTCTCAACAGTCTTCAGGACAGACAGGATCCTGTGATTTTCTGTTCCGGGTGGGGTGGGGGGATTAAAATGGGCCTCAAGCTGCCACACTTATTTCCACACTCCCTCTTGCTGCTACCATAAGGAAAATAGAGATTTTTATCTCACATGCATAAAGAAAGAGAACTAAGGAAAAGAATGACCCTCAGTACCCTCTGAATGGCTATGTGTCCCAAGTCTGCTAGCTCAGGTCCAGGAAGAGTTTTATGGCAAGATCAAACATTCTTGAGGGTACACAAAAGCAAATTAGAAGATGGAGGAAGGAACTCAGTAAACAAGGAATAACATTAAAGGAGAATGTGGCTAAGGAACTCGACTTCCCCTACATCACTTGGAGGACCTTGAATAGGTTGAGGGTCTGAGTGTCTAACATGCTCAAGTGGGCGTTGCTGGCAGGCACACTGTGTGAATATGGGGAGATACAGAATCTAGCTCATTTTCTGATCTGCCAATTACTACCAGAAACGTGTATCGGCAAAGATTTAATTTTGGCCAATGACAAAGCCAAGAAAGTGACTTCATTTTGGCAGTCTAAAGTTTTATTTGTACACAAAAGAAGATTACACATGGACAGGGAGATCTCATGTTTGTATCTTCTGTCCCTGACTCATTCTCTCCTCCTAACAGTAAAGAACATAGGTCTGTGATGGCAAACCTTGGCACTCCAGCTGTTTTTGGACTTCAGTTCCCAGGAAACTAAGTCCCTGTGAATCCACATGAATGGGTTTACTGCATGTATGTGCAGTAAACTCATTTGTGTGGATTCACAGGGACTTGGGCTTCAGGGAATTGAAGTGCAGGAACAACTGTGTATGCACAGTAAACCCATTCATGCATATGTACAGAGAGATATCCACAACACAGAGTTTTGAGGTTTGATCTCCCACTCACATTTCAAGAAGAACTGAAGGAAGAAATGGATTGTATGAATGGTGCAGAAGTAGGCTTCGAGGATATGCTATCAAAGAAGCTAGATAAGTTTTATTAAATCTCTCAAAAGAAGCACAGCTCAGAAACAAGAAAGTCCAAACTCCACTTAAATGCAAACAGTGATCAGATAAGATGGTAAAGAGAATGTATATTCCCCTCCTACAACAGAGATAACCTGCTCATAAGACAAAGCATGCTAAATGCAAGATACATAGGTGAAGAAGATAATGTGCTATAATAAACATATCTTTTATCACCTGAAGAAACATATTTTCTTTTTCTTTTTTTAATGCTAAATCAATTGCCTTGTTTGACCCTAGGTTCGGTGCCACCTCTTGGTTATATTACATAATGACACTGTCTGCCCAAAAGCTGAGTCTGGAAAGCCAGAGCCAATTTGAATAGGATAGCTGAGTTGTGGTTGTTTTATCAAAGTACCAACAAGGCAAACACAATCCTTGCCCAGACACTTGTACTTTTGCCTAAATCAAGAATAATGTGACCTACTTTTGACTTCTTTCTTTAAAATTTTCCCAAAACTCTTATGATGCTGTTAATAATCATTGGAAAGGGCCTCTCTCTCATTTTGAATTTTCTGTTGACATTCTAATTTTCTGTGAAGTATGGGGTAGATCAGTGGTGGGATGTCAACATTTTTACTACCCCACCGTGATGTCATCACAGTGTGGGCGGAGCTAAAATCGTGACATCATGATGTCATGGGCGGGGCCAAAGAAAAAATAAAAATAAGCACGCGCACACACAGCCCTCAACCCACCCACAACACAAACCCGTAAATAAATAAATAAATAAAATAAAAAATACATTAAAATACACCCACCCACCCAAACACCCACTCAACCACCCCAAACACAAATCAACCAGAGCTTTTAAGCCAGCGCTTAAAGCTTATTCTGGCTAATCTTTCTCACACTAGGTCAGATGGAAGGAACTACAGAATGAACTCACCACAAGATGGCTTCATTTTGGCACTTTTCAACTTTTCAACAGTTAAAGAAGTTAGGTACTAAGTCTTTGCCTAACTAGTTCTCTAGGGTAATATGCCTTAATGTAAATGTAAAACAGCTGTACCTCCTTAAGGGTTCTCCAAGTGGAACAGCACTTAGAACAGCACAGGTGTAGCTTATTGATGAGGTAACTGCAAGACTTTGCTTAAAAACCCCAAGCCAGGCTGCTAGGCCTTTTTAGGAACTGTGGTAGTACATCAATATAGGACGGTAAAGGTATTAAAAACTCATTAAAATACACACAGACATACCACATCCAAAGGTGAGTCACTTACCCTGGGGAGCAGGCTATAGGGAGCTTCAGGCTAGCAGCTTCTCTTCCTCCTCCCCGCTTGGGAGGACAGCAAGGGGGCCGTGCATATGCACCAAGCACTGTAGGCATGCATGCACACCAAGTGCTTGGCGCGCATGCGCAGGGGGGGGAACCAGTGAAAAGGTAAGCCCCGAAGGTGGTTCCCCTGAAAAGCTGCTACCGGTTCTCCGGGACACTGGGAAAAGTTACTACTGGTTCTGGAGAACTGGTGAGAACCTGTTACATCCCATCACTGGGGTAGATCATCCCTTGATCTTTCTACCAGCATACAGGATCTACAACAGGATGTGCTCACACAAGTAAGAGGTTAAACCAGCAAGAGGTTAAACTTGTTAACAACTTCACACTTTTAAGATTGAAAGGGGGACATTTAAAACTAATCTGAATAATCATTTGTTGCTGCTAGCTGTAGGAAGCTGTATTGATATGCATGCTTATCTGTCATTCTGCTTGATTACTTTTTACCTCATTGCTTTGTGATCCATTTGCGTTTGATCCATCTGGTATATATAAACTATGCCTGAGAGTTTTACTCCTTTGTCTGAAAAAGTGGACTTGATCCACAAAAGCTCACAGTTAAAAATATAAAATATTAAAAATATAGCAGTTAGTTTTTAAAGTGCTACTGTGTTTTGTATTTTATTTTGTTTTGTTTTCTGAGATGCCTGAACCACAGACTAACATGGCTACTATTCAAAAAAAAAAATCCAGTAAAAATATAGCAGTTAGTCTTTAATGTGCTGCAGTGTTTTTTGTTTTTGTTTTCTGATATGCCTAGCAGCATATATAACTGATGATTTATCTCTAATATTTTTACCTCAGAAAAACAACGTCATAAATGTCAATAAGGAACCTGTTGCTGAAGCTGATATCATGGCCACGAACGGTGTGATCTATGCAGTGAATACTGTTTTACATCCACCAGGTGGGTTAAACTGGGTTCAAGCATAAAAGATATCTCATGTTTTCCATCAGCTTTGCTTCTCTTTCCTACCTAGCAAAGAGCATGTTATTATTACAGAACAGCACTGAAATGCCTATCACTGAAAGGAAGTCCATTTCCTGTACAGAAGGAAATGAGAAGTGACTCTCATTTTCCTGAGAAATATTATACCCACAGACTCCAAAATTCTTCTTCAGTTAGGAAGGGCTCACATGCAACAGTAAAGTGCTTCAGCTGTGTAATCAAAAATTAAAGCAAACAAGCAAAATTGTGTCATATGTGTAATTTTCCTACAGGTTTTTAAATAGATAAAGTCATATTCTTTTTTTGTTTTGTCTTTTTTTTAATGGTTCAATCAGTTTTAACATGGTTTTGGCTTTAAATAATGTATTCTATGACTATTTTTGGACTATAAGTCCCAGAATAATCCATCTGATGTGGAAAAAAGGAAAAGTAACTTTTTCCACCTCTGATTTTCATTTGTTGTTATTATTATTAGTTGTTTGTTTATTTAATGCTCTGCCCCAGTTGGCGCAATACCATTCTGGGAATCTTATAACAGTAAAATAAAACAACGCATAAACAATGATAAAAAATTAAATAGGATACAATCAGTATAAAACATTAATCATATCCATACCTAGATGGTATCAAACAAATTTAACACCTTACACTAATTAATAACCTATATTCGTAATTCACAACAACAGTATAACTCAATCAGCAAAAACAAATCAGAATTAAATTAAAACAATGTAGTTCATTCATTAAAGAATCCTGTGCATATGTAATCAATTTACTTAAGGGGGAAATTCTAGTTGGAAAAGAAAGGTTTTTAACTGTTTATGAAATGCCATAATTCAGGGGTACTCAACCTAAGACCCAGGGGCCGGATCTAGCCCACAGCACCATTTCATTGTGGTTCCCCATGTGTGGTTCCTTTTAGGGTAGCCCATAAGTCCCTGCCCACACAACACACAGATACACTGAATACATAAGATATACTGTATGGATGGGTAGGGACTTATGGGCCACCCTGTAAACAGTATTTCAAAGGTGTTCACATGGCACAGCTTGTGGCAGTGCCAAAGCTGGGAATGAGGGCAGAGGTCCATATGAAATGGCACCAGGGGGAGGAGAACTGTTGGGCTCCTGGCCTTGTCTCACCCAATCACAACCCCCCAATCTGGGAACCCAGCCCCACAAGGAAGGACTAACAAGCCCTACTCACCTTTTCCCTGAGCAGGCAATTCATCTCAGTCAGGGAGTGAGTCTGAAGCCTCTTTTGAGGGTTAACATCTCCCTCCCTCCTTCCAGGGTGAAACAAAATGGCCATCCCTTTGAAGCTGTTGGGACAAAATGGCCACCTCATACTGGCCACCCCCATTGTGCAAGCAGGGCAAAATGGCCCTCTGGTCCCTCAGATTTCTCAGAGAGTGTGACCCAGCCCATGGCTTGAAAAGGTTGGGAACCTCTGCCATAATTGTAGAAGCAGATCTAATTTCCATAGGCAGCTTGTTCCATAAAGTGGGGACCACTAAAGAGAAAGATCTTGCTCTTGTCACAGCCTTTTTGACTGCTTTAGGCAACTTGTACTTTCCTATAACTCATAGTTTAAGAACATGGGTGATCCGGGTACTATTCCTTAGGAAGATGTACTCCCTCAGATAGCATAGTCCTAAAAGGTTAAGAGTTTTATATGTTAACATCAGGACCTTAAACCTGGCACAGAAATTATTATTATTTATTTAACTTATACCTCCACTCTTCTGGGATGGACTTCCACTCTGGGCGACTTACACTATTAAAAAAAGTGAAACAAACACCATTAAGAAAATAAAACAAATCCCACCCACCTAAATCAGAACCCAGGACCCCAAACTCTTGTGACAGAAAGGCAATGAGAAGGTCTCCTATTTGGTCTTCAACAAATTGCTAAAGGCCTCCTCAGACAGAAATGTTTTTAGTTATTTCTTAAAGTACCTTAAGGAGTCAATCAAACGCAGCTCTCCAGGCAGCGCATTCCATAGAGCTGGAACTTCCACCGAGAAAGGCCTTTGGCGGTTAGTGGACTTTTTAGCCAACCTGGTGTAATGAACTTGGAAAACATTATCTGATTTGAATCAGTTCCCACCGCTTCTCGCTTGGAGAAATAGAACTTTTCTACTCAGTATAAATACTTACCTAGATAGAATTACATCATTGGGATTAGCACCTCTAGTGGTTTCTAAGAGTCACCAAAGGAGGGATTTCCCAGAATTCATCATACCTGTTTGCACTCTGAACTTCAAGCTCATATTCCTTTGTACTTGTGAGGTCATTTATCTGCACTAGAGAGAAGGGGGCGAAGTTGGATCTTGGGAATCTTGCCAGTTCGTTTCGACCTTGAAAGATCCTGGAGATATAACAAAGATTTTATCACCACCACCCCGATCTAATCTCAAGGATATCCAAAAATCCCTTAGGTGGGAGAAAGAGGGACTTTTTCCGGATAAAAATCCCTACTTTTGAGAGATTAGAGAGGGTCTTCATTGGATGCAGCGGAGCACTCTGAAGCTTTGAATCTCCAGGAAAAGCAGAGAAGGAACTTTGACATGGGACCAAAGCCAGGCCACTTCTTCGGAGGATGAAATGAGAGCTAGGTATCTGGATTTAGTGCATTTCTCACCAAAGCGACACTTAGCCAAAATTCCAGCAATCTTCAGACTTTGAAATTTCTAGGACAAGATTAGACCTACTCTTAGATTTTACATGTTTTCTTATTTTTCGTTTAGTGATGTGGACTTAGATTTAGAGAGCTAAGGACCCAGGAATGGGATCTTTTTATTTTAAGTTTTTTTGGTCACTAGTATTTTAGCAACTTCTATGTTTTGCCTTTGGATACTTCAATTGGATTTATGGAACCTGCTTTGCTTTTTATCGCAACAAAAGGAGAAAGGCCTGACCGGGTCTCTTTTCCATGAAAAACAATTGGAAGTAGTGTTTCGTGGAGTTGATGGAGTCTTTCAACATCCGTGTTACCACGCTACCAGTGCAATACTCCCATTGCATGTCCTTGGAAGATTGCCCAGGAGGAGGGGAGATCAGGAAGGACTCAGGCTGGAGAAACCATTCTCAGGGCTGGATACAAAGGAGGTATCTGTGGGAGTAAGTGGTTGCCTGGCAGCTTGAGGGGAGGACTGGGAATCAAGCCCTAGAAGTCCCAACTGGGCACATCTGGTTCCTTGCCCCCTCCACCTGTCGAATTCCATTTTGGCCCCAATATGGAAGGAGTTTGGTGACACCTGGGAGTCAGAACTTTGAGTTGAGGTGTCTGCCAAGCAGCCAATGCAAGCTGGCTAAGACCAGGGTAATATGGTCAAAACAACCAATTCCTGTGATCAGTTTAGCTGCTGCATTTTGTATTCATTGAAGCCTCCATATCAGCCTCAAGGGCAACTCCATGTAGAGAATGTTACAGTAATCAGTTTTGAAGAGTACCATGCATAGGTCAGCATTATTAGGGACCCCCTATCTAGGAGTGGGCAGTGAGGCAAAGATGATAAAGAGCAGACTTGACCACAGAAGATATCTTTTGAATTGTATATTGTTTGGAGAGCCCTGTGAGGTGAGGAAAAAGTGATGTATGAACAGATTGAGTAAGCATTTTCAAAAAGGAGCGAAATGTGCTAAAACATTAGGAGCAAAATGAAGGAAAGTGATTTCGCTGTGGTGTGAATCATTATTTGTCCTGGCAATAATTTGCATCTTTGCATATTTTGCATTCTAGTGCTGGACGAAGCCAAGGAATTTGCTTTCATATTTGCTTTCTATGCCATGTCAAATAGATTCTGTAGGCTCACTAGTTTGAGGGCAAGAAAACACAGATAATAAAAATAGTGGTTAACTTCTTAAAGTAACATTTGTAATCCAGCTCCTATGTGTCTTACCCTTGCATCTCTTGCCAAAATCCTTTTGCAAGTGCTTAGCTGGCGTCCTTTGATTTTACAACTTTTGCCCTTCACACAACAGCACAAGTGTGTTAGGAGCAGCCCTCTAGATGTTTTTGGATTACATCTCCCATCATATGTCACCACTGGCTGTGCTGGGTAGGATTGATGGGAGTCATAAGCCAGAACAAGATTGAAAGACCACCTTTGCCGACCCCAGATCAAAGAGGCTGCCTGAAAAATGTACGATGGTTTTTTTAGAAGCATCCTTGACGAATTCACAGATTTAGGTCTAAACGCTGGTTAATTTTAATAGCAGTACTGTTAAAAGCATTGAATGCCATCTGATAAGAGGCATTTTTTTTCTCTACCAACAGGGAAAGGAAAACGTCTCTTCCAAAACAGTGCCTCATATAACACTTTCATTCTCCCCACCACCTCATGTCTAAAGAACTGTCATTTTCATCAAATGCAATTATTTAACTCATAATGAAATCTTCTCAGATTTCCTGAACATCACCCTGATGAGCCCTCACATGACCCAAATCTTTATTGTCAAATTATTGGAAAGAGATTGGGTGAAAAATGCATAGGCTCCCTGTGCAAATCAAAATCAAATCAAATGATTTAGGTTTCCTGTGCTTGTGACTTGAACTAGTTAACCTGATAATTTCTTCCACAGTGGCTGTTAATTCTATATATCAAGCCATGCCTCCCAATTTATTCTTCTTTGAACTGTATTTCCCTTTAGCTTCTGCACCCAATGAACGGAGTGATGAGCCTGCAAATCCTGGCATGGAAATCTTCAGGCATGCGCCTGCAATATCCAAGGTATGCATAAGACTCAAGCAACATAAACACTAAGAGAGGAGCTGAGGGAGGGACAGCCTGTTTGAGGTAGAGGCCCACTTGTGACCTTGTCATACATAGAAGAATAATGGCAGGGAGAAACTGTCTGAGCTGCAAAGGCACACCTGCATGCCCACAGATGTAACAAAGAGATTAACACAGTTTCCCCTCTGGTTTTTTTTTGGCAGGTTTCCTTAAGAAGTGCTCGGCTAGGTGAGTGCCTTTTGTGTGTCATATATGCTGGCCTAAATTAAATGGTAGGCCTCTCAAGGAGTTGCTTCTCAACAATCCCATGTGGCTTCTGATCCAAGTAGTAGTAACAGCAGGGGTTAACTCCTACTCCAGTGATGAGCTACCTGTCCCAACACCAGGTCTCATTGCTTGTGGGTGGTTTGGCAAGAGGGATCTGTGCAACTAAAATATCTTCATTTGATCTGTCCATTGATGTTTTATTAGTATGTTGTGTGTCAGTCAGGAGATGCTCTTATGGCATTACACAGGTTTCCTTGGCTGATCTTGAATTGAAATGCTGAAAAACTTGGGCAAAGCATGGAGCTTTTTTCCCCCATCCTTACACAAGATAGAAAGGTTGCCATCCCCTAGCCCATTGGTAGTGAACCTATGGCACATGTGCCAGTAGGTATGCGTGTCAGTATGCGTGTCATTACACCAGCACAGAGTTTGCCCTGTCCCTTTGCCCAGCAGCCCAATGGGAGTGCTTCCTCCCTCCTCCCAGCACAGAGTTCATCCCGCCCCTCTATCCAGAAGCCCAATGGGAGCGCTTCCTCCTTCCCCCAAGCACAGAGTTCGCCCTGCCCCTCTGTTTGGGTAATCAGTCTCTAAAAGGTTCGCCATCACTGCCCTAGCCTATCACACAACTTATAAGACATCTTACAAACAAGACATCAAAGACTGCAGGTTCCCCCACAGCTAGTTAAGATGCAGTGATCAATTTATCCCACACTGTACTGGAAGCATATGGCTTCAGATGTTTCCCCAAGGAATACAACAGAATCCTGTATAACAAAAAAACTCAGTTCCATGGAGCTCTTCGCTATATGTTTGTTTTTGTTTTGTTATACAGATCTCTATGGGTGATATACTGTATAATGAAAAGAAAATGTTTGTTATACAAATCACTATTGGCGATACCCTGTACAAAGATAAAAAAATTTCATTCTACAGGGTATTGCCAACAGTGATTCGTCTAACGAACATTTTTTTTTGTTATATAGTGCATTGGCAATAGCACAAAAACACTTTGTTGTATGGATTTTTCATTATACGAAGCATTCGTTATACGGGGTTCCAGTGTATAAGAGAAATAAGTGTGGCATTGTAAGACTGCATACTGCAAAGTCACTCATGTTACCCATCCCAGCTTTAAAGAACCTAAATATGGTTAACTCATACTTTCTTGTCATTTCATAATTGGCAAATAATGTCAAAATTGGATGAAGAAAATGGGTCTTGAGTTTTTGGTCATGATAGTATCACCCTGGCATGATGTTCAGGTTGTTTCAATAAGACAAAGCTCATGGTATATAAATGAAACACATTGTTCAGGTTTCAGAATATTTATTTTTTCCCATGATTTATAGAGGTAGACATTGTTTTCATTCATTCATTTCCCTCTCTGTTTTTTTTCTATGTGTGTATAATTCACCAGAATTTTATCTAGCCCTGTTTTTTTAAAATCTGGTTCTGCAAGCCTAGTTCTTACTTAAGCAACATCAAATGGAAGCAAAATCAGATTCCCACAAAAAAATTAATAGCTAAAATAATAAATATATAATGTTCACCAATGGAGCAAAAGAACAAAAACAAATGAAACTGCATAGAGTCAGATACAATACTGTACTTTGTTTATGAACTGATCACCTACATCCATTTCTCATTTCTCCTCTTAGCATAGGGGCAGACACCTTCCGGAGGCCCAGGAGCTACACAAGCCGACCTCCCAGATCTTGGGGGGCGGGGGCTGCTTCTGCATGCCCCACCCCAAGAAATATTTTTAAATTATTTTTTAAATTATTATTAAATTAAATGCTGAGAAGAGCTTTTTTAGACCCAAGGGACCTATCTGTACTCCTCAGGCCACATGATGCTCACTTTGGATTTAGTGGCAGGGTTTTAGTATAAGGCTCAGGTCATGTGTGGCTCAGCAGAAAGAGAGAGAGAGAAACTTTGAATAGTTGAATGAACAAGTGCTACTCCAGGTTGCTTGGTGGATGGTGTCATTTAAGGATCTTTACTTTATGCATTTTTAAAACATAAAGTCACCTTCCAATCTGTTCGTAATTCCATCAAATCACCATGCAAAATGCCAACCTAAAGTAGCAACTAAACCTCTTAAATTATTTGGAATGTACACGCTATATTTCTTTTCTCTGACAGAGGCAACTAAAGGACATCCCTGCATCCACCTTTTTGTCCCAACTGGATTAGATCAAATATATCAATGGAACATACATAAATTTGTTTACCAAGCCCCCACTGTTTCAGTGGGTCTGTTCTATCTGAGGCAAACAAGTAAATTTAGAGCAATACTTCTCAAAATTTACTGATTAACAAATAAATATATTTACATTTAAAAAAGAAAACCCTATCTAAACCCTCCCTAAAAATTAATGCATCAGAAAAGCCACATAGGCCCTTTGCAGCTAAGTTATTCTATGATTCTATAGTTTAATGTGTTCTCTGTTCTGTTTAAAGGGACGCCTTCCTAAGGGGTTGGGTCATGGTTTTTCAATTGGGAGTGATACTGCTACATGCTGGCTTTTGGGGGGGAAAATTATGTGTACATCAGGAATTTCGTGGATTTTACTTAATGCTCCCAGATGCCTGGATATGTTCAGAAAATCTGTTGGAATTAAGTGTATGTCAACAAGCTCCTGATTAAAGCATATGTTCAAAATTAACACCCTAGGCATATTCTACCTTTTCCTAAACAGTTCCTATTTTTCTCTTAGCAGTGTGAAAAGTTTTTCAAAGGAATAGATTAGAGAACATAGCAGAAGAAAATGAATACTGGTTCTAACTGAAACAGAACTCAGAGAATCTCTGTGATCCGTCACAGAGGACGGTGGCATTTAATTATTGTGTCTACTGTTTTCTTTTTTTTTCCAGCTCCAGTGTATGCAAGATTGTTAGCAAGGATGAAACAACACTGAAGTGACAGCATTTCCACAACAAAAGCACAACCAACCATTCAGCAAGCTTTTGCCACTGAGTTGTTGAAAAAAGGACTCCATTTAAACAATAAAACCAAAGACCATCTTCGTTAAGTATCATACAGAGGTTATATTTTTCCCAATGAAGGAGATAAAATAAAAGCCATATATATATATATATATATGTATAAATTCCTTTGTTCAATAGGCTACTTGTGCTCCCATCTATAACTAGTAATCTAAGTTGCCTTATAGGAGTATCTATTCCCAAATAGATTTAGCCCAGTCACCAAATGTGCAAGAACTGTGACTTAATATGGCCAATGGTTAGTGCTTAAGAAAAAGTTTAAGGTTAAAAATTGTAGGTGTTGTCAGGAACTGAATGTACCGTCATGTGCCGAGAAAGACCATTGGACCCACTCTCCCAAGTGCCTTCTCCCATCTGGCAGCAACTCTGCAAGTTTTGAAGTATGGGCCATTCCCATGACTTCTAACAACCTTTTATATGCTGGCTTTCTTTATGTAAACCTACCACGCAACTTAGACCTTGAAAATCTGTCCTTTTTTGTACTTCAACTCTCATGATCCCTCTTGAGCCTTCTTGAGCTTTCTACAGAGTCCATAAATGTAATTTGTCTCAGCTGTAATTCTGCCACTAAGCTATACAGATGACCCCAGATTTATTCAGGTTTTGGTTTCACAAATGTCATTGATCTTACTAGTCTGAATTAGTCTTGGGTTCTATTCTATTTAATGTTACATGTTTTGTATAGTCAGCAAGAAAAAGATGGTAGCTGAGATTAAACCTAAACCTTTGTACCTATTCATATCAAAAACATAATTGGTGGCACTCATGTACCTAAGTAGTATCCTTTATCTTTGAAGACCAATGGGATAAATCAGGCATTCTCAACCTACGGCCCACGGCCCAGACCCAGCCCTCGCTGCTCCCGGAAGCCAAAGTAAAATACGCTCCATGCATGCGCAGAACGCTGGTACCTGAAAATGTTGAGAAACGCTGGGATAAATGGCAAATATTCTATAAAATGGTAACACAATAGGATTCCTGTGTTTTATAGATCCCCCCCCCCCCATTTAAATTACCTAGATAGAGGCCTTGTTACTGACAAGGATGTGGAAGTTTTGGCTCTCCTTGTCTTTGTACTTTAACCCCCCTAAAATGTTACTGAGTGAGGAAATGCAGAAGTTATCGTTCAAAATATTCAAAGAGCCAAAAATTTCCCCTCTTTTGTTTTAGTCCAAGCATCTGACTTTGTGGCTTCCCCCTTTTTTTGTGGGTTGTGGTTTTCAACCTATTAGGTAGCATTTCTCATTTGGTCTTTGACTTGTAGCCAAGGTGAGCTAACAGTGCAACAAGGTTCCTAGTAATTAACCTAAAACTTGACTACCTCCTTCACACTTTTTTTTGCAAGTCATGATGCATGTATCTGTATAGGCACATTTTAAGAGTAACGACATTGTTTTTGTTTTGATTTTTAAAGTGCAATGTGTCTTTTCACTTGAACAGTGTCTCTGTAGGTCACAATTTAAGGAGCTCCCAAGCCTAGGACAATAAATAGAATCTCTTTTTCAAGTCTTAGGCCTGGAGACTTGGAGGGAGTTGGGGACAGAAGTTGATACATAAGCCTCATCTTCCCACATTGCCTCATGGATCTCATGCAGACCTTCATGCATTCAGTGAAAAGTCCTGCTCAGGCATTTTGTTTTCTATGCAGTATCTAGGAAGAGCTTCACACTGAGCACAGGAAGGGCTGTACAGCATCCAGGTGGGCAGTGGAGTCGTCTTATCTGTGTCCCTGTGTCACTTTCAGCATTTCGACTCTACCAGCTTTCAGGCTTAATGTTTAAACATGGATACAGTGACGTCTTCTGTTTTTCCACCCCAACCCACCTCACCCTGAATTGCCAGCAGTGTAAAACTATATTTCAAAAAAGGCTTTGTGGGGTGACGTAGGAGGCTGTTGTCAAAGGGTGCCTTATGCCTACTGATGAGAGCTCTGAATTGTGGCCTATAATCTTGAGAAACCTTGTCAGGCACTCTCTGGGCCTTGCACTTTGTGTACTCCAGCCAGAACATGTGGTTTTCATTTTCTTCCCTCCTGTGCTTTGAAAACCCTCCATGCATCTCTATGCTTTAACTTCTTCATCTTCCTTTTATACTTCATTGTTGATATTAGGGAATTTGCATGCTATAAGCTATGGTCTGATCCATGCTGTCAATTAACTTTTGTTTATACACATGGTTCTAACTTTAATATCTTTTGTTCTTCTTGAGTCTGAAAACACACACACACACACACCCTCTGTAATGCGGTCATAGTTGCTGTCCCTCATGAAAAAACTTTGAATAAACAACTCATTTGTAATAAGGCTTGAACTTTATTTTAAACATGGAAATACATTTTGTAAATATTAGAGATGATGACTTCAGTATGTTTTTGTTGTTTGAGGAGACACTTTTGCCTCCATGCTCTGCTGCTCAGATTACATGGAGAGTGGAAGGAGCTACAGCAGCACCATTTGTCTCTAAAAACACTGTTGTAACATGAAAAGCAGAAAGGAGTCCACCTAGCAGTTCCTTTCCTGTGATATCTGAAAATGTCTCCTTCATGCTACTCAGCATGTTTGGGGCAAAATGCTAACTAACTTATGAAGTGCCCAGAGAGTGCACTAAGCACTATGGGGCGGTATATGAGTGTGATTGCTTTGTTTTGCTTTGCAGTGCAATGGTTTCCATACCAGGTTGGAATAACTGGTCACAAAACTTATACCCAAGACATGTATGGGAATTCTATTTCAGTCTGGGTTTTGTGGGAGGGGGTGGGATAAGTATCTTCATATTCAAAGTGAGAAGAACTTCAGCTTTGACATGTTCAAATACAGAGTAAGCAAGCTGGCAGATTTGTCCTTCAAGACCTGGAGCTTTAAAGTACTTATGTGTTAGTGTGTGGGGTTACATTTGGATTCCTTGCTGTGAAAATAATGGCCCCTTTTGGTAGGTGGGTGTGAATCCTTTATATCACAGCTGTATTGTGCAAGAAATTTATTTCTTCCCCTTTCAGAGGGAACTTCAGATATGTAAGATCTCACATGAACTGACACTGAAAAAATATGGAAAAACTAGAGGTCATTTCCTCAGAGAACACAAGAGAATCCTGAACATTAGAGTTAGAGCTACTTTTGTATTCTAGCTCTGCATAGGTTTTCATTAATAATAATCGTATCACCAGAATTGGGAGCAAATGTCCTATAATGTAAGTTGGGCATGCACAAATGGTCCTGAAGATGAGATATTTAACTATTGGGAAGGGTAGAATAACTGTAAAGAAAAATGGTATGAAAATCCCATGATGGATTATAGTAGGAACTGTGTGCTGAGAAACAGGCATGCCTCAAAGGACACACACACACACACACACACACACACACACACACACACACACACACACACACACACACACACACACACACACACACACACACACAAGGATACACACACACACACACACACACACACACACACACACACACACACACACACACACTAGTTTGGGGGACACAGCTAGTCTCCAAAACAAGAATTTCCATGGTCTCCATTGCTACATTATATTTGGTGTGGCAAATAAAGCAAGAGCCCTTCCCAATTTTACAGACAAAAATATATAAACAGCAAGATTCTAGGAAACGAAACAGGAACTTCTGAAGAAGAACTACATTGAGGCTATTCTTATCTAGATGACAGGGTACACAGAAAGAGCCCCCTCGAAGATTGTGGTATTCTTGAACCACTATTGGACATACCCTGGTAATGGCAACTTTGTCAGGTGAAGGAAACTGTGAAATGAACTCCCCAAAGGGTGCCTTCATTTCAACTAAAAACAACAACACTATAGCACTTTAAAGACTAACTGCTGTATTTTTATTGTCTTTAAAATGCTACAGTGTGTTTTTATTTTGTTTTGTTTTCTAATATGCCTGAATCACAGACTAACACGGCTACTATTCCAAAAAATTAATTTTAACAGTTTCACGTCTGGCCTAGACATGGCAGAAGACTATAGAGGTAGGAACTCTAATATCCTGCCAAATGGTAAATTGAATTTTATTGGAGAGTAAACAAAACTAAAGACAAAAAAAGGTATGGCACCTTAAAGACTAACTCCTGTATTTTAATGTTAGCTTCTGTGGACCAAGTCCACTTCTTCAGACATAAGAGTGGATATCATGGTATACATTTATACATATCTGGTATGGAGACTCAGAGTGGCTGGGTGAGATTCATTGGATGTTGAAACCAATGAGTTATTTACAACCAGTAATAAAAAGTTTTACAGCAAAAAATCTCTGGTGTAAGTCAGCTTGAGGAGTTAAGTTTCTAAAATAAACATTTTGACATTACAATGAATGAATTTTATTGCTCATCTATGTGTGGTAGTGCCTTTCAATACTTTCTACTGCTATATCTAGAGAAGAGGAAACCCTGTTGTGTCTCTAGGTTTATAAGAGATGTAGGAGTATAGCAAGATTCTTTCTCTTTGGATCAATATACAGACTAGCTAATCGATGCACATGGCAGCAAGTGTGTTTATAAGTGCTAGTCTAGATAGACAGCTTTTGTGTGTCATCCTGCCAAGTATTAAGAAGATTTATTTATTTATTTATTTATTTATTTATTTATTTATTTATTTAGATTTATATTGCCGCCCACTCGCCGAGGCGACTCAGATGTGTTTTACAATAAACAAGCTCAGTGATGGTCACCTATATCGATGACCTGACATCATCCAGAACCTGAAAAGAGACTTGCTGGATCAGACCACAGGTGCCTATCTGGGAAGCCCATAAACGTCATATGAGTGTTCCCCATGACATTGCCAAGCAAATGGCCTTTTTTTGGTCTGTGGCCTCTGCTACTATAGGTAATATATAGCCATCATAACTGGTTTTCCTGCCACATGAGTTCTAAGCAAAATATTCCTAGGTATCTAACCTATTTGGAGCAACCTTGTACGTTCTTTGCTTTGGCTGCTTCCTTATCAGCTGAACTACCAGTCCTACAACCAGTGTGAGACCAGGGGGAGAAACGTTAGCCTGCTGGAGTTGGGGAACAATTTATACCATCACAGAATAATTGAGTTAGAAGGGGTTTATGAGACCATCAAGTCGACCCGCCTGCTCAATGCAGGAATCCAAATCAAAAGAACTGACAGATGGTTTTCAAATATTTCCTTAATCCCTCCAGCATTGAAGTGCTCACCAGATCCCAAGGTAATTAGTTCCATTGTCATATTGCTCTTACAGTTCAGATGTTTTTTCCTATTATTTAGCCTACATCATGTTTTCTGTAGTTTCAGCCCATTATTCCATGTCTTGCACTCTGGGATGAGTGAGAATCAGTCTTGTCCCTCGTTTTTATGACTGTATGTCAAGTATTTGAAAAATACTATCATATCTGTCCTCATTTTCCTTTTCTCAAGGCTAAACATGCCCATCTTTCTGGTCCTGAGCCATTTTGGCATGCAAAATCCTCATCAGCCTCAGGCTAGTATTGAAGTTGCTGCCCTCCATCAAGATGGATTCAAGTGGGATTTAATCCATTTGGGGACCATCACCCTTCCCTGTGGAATTCAACACACAAGGGCATTAATCCTGTGGGTTGTTGGGTTAGTTATCCACCGCCTGACAATTGGCGTTGAGTTGCTGGCAATTCGGTCTACTTTATTACCACAGCAGGCTAACCTGGCAAAACCAGAACTGGATCAGTGGTATGGGTGTCACACTGCAATGGAGAAGGCAAATGGAAGGCCACTGCATTATATTGTTCCCAGGACAATCTTCATGGCTGATCGGCATGATGATCACCAATATTTTGAATCAGATATGGCACTTAAAGAAGAAGAAGAAACATGTGCAGTTCTTACAGTCTTTCCTCAAAGGACTTGGTTTCCAGTAACCTGACCATCTCTGTTGCCCTCCTCTGATCTTGTTCTGGTTTGTTGCAATCCTTCTTAAAGTGTGGTGCATTGATACTGCATTGCTTTCAAGGTTCTTGCAAAGGGACCACTTTATCATATTTTCCCGACTGTGATTACACATTTGAACTGCCCTGAAAGTCATATACCAAAGCAACTGCTTGTGTGTTCTCCAGAAAGATTACTCAGAACCCAAAATGATATTTTTCAGTACCACAACCACATTTAGTATCACATCCATAGAAACATTGAATTCCACAGCTTCAAAACAGACCATAAATCAATGTTCATGTTTTTTAAAAAGAGCAGAATCCTTCACACAACCCATTTGTAAATTCCATGTAAAAAAGCCAACAACTGGGACAAAGTTCTACTTGCTGAAAACATTGACCATTGGGAGAAAAATATGTAATTTGTTCAGATGAAAACAGCTTCTGCTATTGTTTTCTCCATGAGGAGATTCAAGGGATTTGTGGAGCCTTACTCCTTGCCCAATTCAGCACCACCTCAGGCTCCGTGCCCAGGAAATACTTTGTTCTTGGCACAGCCACCTCCAACTCTGGGCCATCAGCAAAGTTACTTGAGCTCTTCATGCTTTGAGGAAAAGCAGTGCATCTCAGTGTTTGCCTAAAGTAGCGTTTGGCATGCCATCATTCTCATTGCAGCTCAAATGTCCTTTTGCCTTTGTGTTTTTCTGTAATGGAAGATGCATGCAGTTCAGAGCAGAGTTTGACAATAATTTGTTACAAATAAGTAATTTACAAATGAATTATAAACAAGAATTAACTTCTAGTTCCTTATTTCAATGATTAAGATGAGCTCAGAATGTTACATTTGTGAACAAACTACCTGTATTACTCATTACTTCTCTGTAACTAGGTTGACATTCTCATTCCCATTCTCATTGCTCTGATTTCACAAATAATGTTAAGGCCAGGAAAATACAGGAAAATTGTGGCCAGAACCCTGTCGCTTAGTGTAGTAAATTACACTAGGGTAGGACTACTGAATCATAGTTAGAGTAAACCCATTTGAGTCGATGGAACATACAGAGTTGTCTCATCAAATCACCATTGGTTCATTGGGACAACTCTAGTGCAATTTACTACACTAAATTAAAGCCTTTTGATCTATATCTTACTCCCTTTAGTGGCCAGTTCTGATTATTGTTGTTGTTAAGTGCCAGAAAATCACTTTTTGCTATGGTGAACTTAAATAGGATTCCTGAGGTACAGTATATGAAATATTCAATGATGGGTTTACTATTGTCTTCTCCAAGTAAATTTCCAGGTCTGAATAGGAATTTAGATGCAGGTCTCTGAAACATTATTTAACATACGACACACCAGAACTAACAATTCTGATGTTGCATCTTAGAAACACAGTTGTACCTCACTTAAAGTGCATGATGTGTTCCACAGGATTGCTCTTTAAGCAAGTTTGCTCTAAGAAAAACACCATTGAAAGTGACCAACTGTGGCTTGGGGGACGCATTGTGAACCCCGATTTATTTGTTAAGTGAGTTTTTGGTTGGTTTTATTTGTTAAAAGAAGCAAACATTCAGAGAAAATTCTGTTCTTTAAGCGAGTTACTCTTTAAGTGGGGTGCTCTTTATGGGAGGTTTGACTGTATCTATAAAAATCACCAAAGACAAAATTGATAAAAGAATGGCATAAATCTGTGAAACTCCTGTCAAAAATCATCTAAAGGCAACTTTTGACAGTAAACAGGTATTACAGTACCATTTCACTTAAGGAATAAAGTTATTACTTTTTATACCAATATCCCTTGATATGGGATAAAAAAACAGAGTGAAGAAAAAGTGGACCAACCGACCGCAAAAATGCCCTGAATGTCCATGGAGATATAGCTCCACTGTATGGCAAATTAACATGGAATATTCTGGTTCTGTGAAATACTTTACTTTCAGGATACAGCAAGCCAAAGAATCCTCTTTTTATTTTATTCAAGATCTTCATAATCTGTGTAAACTGACTCTGGACAAAACTACTTTCTTTTCTCTTTGAAAAGCAAATGAGAGAGAGAAAGAGAGATACCAGGCTTGATTCTTCTTTCTGTATTTTGAGGATTTTTGTTTGTAATGTACACAAAACAAAAGTGCTTTCATTTTCCTTCTCTTCTCTGGTTCAAAGGGCCACAAAATACCTCATCTTCTTTCGGGTAAGGAGGATAATACCACAGTTCCTTGCCATTCCATGTACTGTATAAGAATGCAGACCTTCCTGTCTGGCTTACAGCTTGTTCCAGCAAAGCTTTTCCAAGGCCCTGGTGGCTACTTCTCTCAAGCCAAATGCTGTACTTTGTAAACTGGAATCATCCTGGCAGTTGCTGACTCTGGAGATGGAAAGCTATTAATTTGCTCCATCTGCAATATCATATTCATTGCAATTTCAAACACAATGACAGGAAGAGATGCACTATTCGAAGCTGGAACCCTTTCAAAATATGGCCTTAATTTTTTGTTTTCTGTCTCACGGTCACCAATGCTAGCAATGGATGGTGTGTTTAATTTTGCATTCACTTTTAACATAGAATCAACCTGGTTGTTGTTGTTGTACCACACCCCTCTAGGAGATTTTCCTACTCTGGGTGGCTAACAACAGAAAACTCTCACATTAAAAACAATTGTATTCCAGTAGCTCAAATGAGCCTACTCAAGGATATTATTTCCAAGAACCTCTGGCAGATTATCAGTTGTCAAAACATTATGACAGAGTTAAGGACGAACCAGCAAGTGTCCAAAAAATCTGGATCATGCGGGAACAGAACTGAGAGCTAGCATTTCTCATAATAAATCATCTTAGAACAGCTGGAAACAAATGTCTTTTTTATTAAAAGCTTTAAATGAACCCTTTCTATTACAGATTCTCTCCCTTCCTCCAGCTTTTCACTGCTGCTCAGCAAGTGGATTTCAGAGAGAGCAGAGTTCAATGAAAGTCCCATACAAGGAGATTCAGATGTAAAGTATGCATTTCCCCTCAATTTCATGGCAAAAGCAGTGCCTTACGGTTTTCCCCCTAGTTTACCAAATGGGCTGGGAGCTGACGTGACCCAAGAGTGATGTTTGGGTGGTCATTTAAAGAAAACAGTCCAGCAGATGCTCTATTAACATATACATGCATCTCATTTAGAGCTTTTCTCAGCATTTTTGTCATGAAAAATGCAACAGTGGGAGCATTCATTTGTATTAAAAAGGCCACCCAGGGTAAAAGAGTCTTTAGAGGAAAAAGGAAAGGCCATGACAGAGGCACCCCGGCCTCCCTGGATGTCTCACACAGGCAACAAGATCTGCAAAGGGGAAACCACCCACAGGGCATTGCTCTAAAGCATTTGCTTCCTATAGGCACAATGTTTTCTTTTATTCTGTGATGGTTATAAATGATCAGTGGCAGCATCACCACCATGACTAGTGATTCATTGAATTCTTTTGGTTTGTCAGCTGAAGCGAGGGAAATGGAAGAGAACTTTGGAAAATTCAAAATTAGCACAGCTGCTAGGAATAAGATGGCTTGTAGTCTTATACCAGAGATGACCAAACTTTTCAGGCCATGGGCTGGTCACATGGTTCAGCGGGCTGGTGATGTGGTTCAGTGGGCCTGTCACGTGGTCCCTCCCACCAGAAGCGGAAGTAAAATGTGCCTTGCAATCTGTTTTGCAACAGGATGAGACAGATCTTAAGCTGCCATTTTCTCTGATTAAATCAGGGGTGCCAAAACTATGGCCAGTGGGTCAGAACTGGCCCCCAGCACCAATTCATCCGGCCCACACTGCCCTCATCACTCCCGGAAGCAGAAACAAAACAGGCCAGCATGTTTTGCATATGCTTCCGGGAGAGACGAGGGTAGCACGGGCCAGATGAAATGGTGTTGGGGCCGGATCTGGCCCATGGGCTGTAGTTTGGGAACCCCTGTTTTATACTCAATCTCTCTCACACACACACATGCACACACACACTATATATATATATAGGCCTTGAGTATCCTCTATACCTTGATTATGCAAAGATCTGGATAATGGGGAGGAGTGCAAAGACAGTGGTCTATCTTCTCACCTTTCCCATCTTTCACGAACCCTTTGGTTGTAGAGTTGGCAAAAGGAATGCCACTCCCCAATACCCATACTTATCCAATGTCACACCTATGACATGAATGTTACAACAATCACTTCTTCTTGTTCTGCCATATCTGAATCCAAATATTGGTGATCCTCATGGCCATCAGCTAAGAAGACTGTCTGCATCAAGCATGACACCCATAGCACTGATCCAGTTCTGTGAGTCACTTACTGGTCCTGAGCCCTTTTGGCACACAAAATCCTCATCGACCCCAGGCCAGTACTGATGAAGCTGCTGACCTCCATCAAGATGGATTCCAGTGGGATTTAAATCCACTTGGGGACAACTGCCCTTCCCTGTGGACTTTGGCACCCAAGCTGTTAATCCTCAGGGTGGTCAGGTTAGTTAACTGCTACCTGACACTCAGTGTTGAATCACTAGAAGTATGATCTATTCTATTACCATAGCAGGGTAATCTGGCCAGACATTCTGGCCAAAATATTAACTAGGAGGGGTAACTATTCAAACAACCCATAGTACACTATGACTGAGCTCGAAGAAGAGGAAGCAAATATGGAAATTTGACATCAGAGTTACGGGCTTAACTCTGATTCTTTTCTTTGTTATAGTTGGATGGGGCAAAAATGCAAGTTACAGCCTTTATATTAGGTGCTATAGTCCCTTGGCAGCAACATAGTGAGCTTGCTTTGCATCAGATTTCCTTAGACTAGCTGGAGCTTCCTACTACTGTGTTGATTTTCCTTTATTTGTTATGATATTTTCCACAGTTTGAGAGATATTTCCAATAAGAGAAGCCCAGCAACACAGCTGTCCTAGACTGTAGTGGGCTTGAATCTGTATTCACACCAGTCCCTGGTGAAGGTGAGAGACTGGCTTCCCTTTCTATTTCCCCATGAAAAAGAATTCCTGCCATTTGGACATAGGACAGGCTGTAGTATCTTTTTCCTTTCTCATCTCCACAGAATGTGGGCTGCAAAATGCCTGAAGCAGGATGGCTTCCTTGTTCTTAGGGTTGTCATAATTCTGTCCCACAAAACCGGGACAGAAGTATACTTGACAACAATGGGTGGGTTATCTACAAAATAGCCTTTTAAAAAACAAACAATATAATGACAGCTATAAAACACTTTTCACATAAAATACATCAATACATAAATGAATTTAGTTACAACAGTTAATTCTTACTGTAAGATGATCTGTTGTACTTCTGAGCAGTTGTATCATGTCCTCAGTTACAGGAAACACACTGGTCACACTTATCTAATGGTGGTGTGAGGCAAGGACATTAAGATTTGTCTCCAGGTATACTCCAACTCTAATGTGGCAGGAAACCGCTTGTTTTATGGCAAGAGTTCAAATTAATTTTAATGGTGTGTTATAATACACAATCAGTAAGGTTTTAAAATCCAGGACTTTAACATGATTTTTATTGAACTGGCCGGGACAATTTTTCCAACCTTGAATCTGGGACAATCCCGGTTTTCCAGGACGTATGGCAACCCTATTTGTTCTATTAGTTGAAACCTGGTTGGGCTTTCCCAGAGATGGTAGTAGGTAAAGGTAAAGGTTGCCCTTGCTTGAAAGTCAGTCATATCTGACTCTAGAGTTCAGTGCTCATTTCTGTTTATAGACAAAGAGGCAACGGTGTCTGTGTCTGCAGACATTTCCATGGACATGTGGCATACATGACTGAGCACCAGAGTGCACGGAATGCTATACCTTCCTACCAAAGTGGTTCCTATTTATCTCCTTGCAATTTCTTGCTTTCGAACTGCTAGATTGGTAGGTGGTAGTAGGTACAAACTCTTACTAGACACATAACTAGCCCACAGCCTGAAAAGTTTGCACACATTTTGCTTCCACTTCCAGGAGTGACGAGGGCAGCGTGGGGTAGATGAATTACTGTTGGGAGCCAGATCTGGCCCATGGCCCATAGTTTGGGGACCTCTGTATTAATATGAAATGCCCTGGTGACATGCAACCTTTTACTTCAGTGCATTGGAGAGGGAGGGGTACATATTTAGACTGGAGTATATTTCTAAGGAAAAAATATTATTGTTTACAGAAATGGGAAAAAAGGGAACGGGGTTTTAAAAAACCCTCTCTTGCAGACTTCGCTCCACTGGAATTTTATTGGCATTTTTCTTTAGTTTATAGCCTCCCGAGGCATATATGAGCAAAGAAGTTGGGAAACAAATATACACCTGAGAGAACATTGGATGCCTTGTTGCTTTTCATCTAGATCCTAGATTCCTGTGGAAAGGACTTGATGGTCATTCTACACAATGCCCATCACTGGAAAATTCAATTCTCAAAAAAACAAAAAACAAAAAACCAACCCTGTTTTATGAATGTGGACTATTGTGCTTCTGTATTTATTTTATTTATTTATTTTATTGAATTTATTACCCCGCCCCACTCGGGAGAACCCGACTCTGGGCGGCTTACATCGTCATAAAACGGAGGCAAAAAATAAAAACATATAAAATCATGAAATTTAAAAAATTATCTAAAATCAATTAAAGTTAAAAAACAGTACAAACTACACGCCAGTATCCCCCTGGTTCAAATCCGAAGTGGCACTCCTTAAGTGAGCCACTTAGTATGGGAACCCGTGTTCCCTGGTCCCCAAATATGTCCTGCCAGCCAGGTTTTCAAGCCCTTCCGGAAGGGCAAGAGCTCTGTCTGCAGGCGCAATTCGATGGGCAGGAGGTTCCAGAGGGTTGGGGCGGACACGGAGAAGGCCCTCCTCCTAGTGCTAGAGAGGTGTGCCTCTCTAGCTGATGGAACAACAAGGGAGCCTCTCCGATCCGCCCTGGTGGGCCGGACAGATGTTCTTAGGGTGACGCGGTCTCTTAGGTATCCTGGCCCACTACCATATAGGGCTTTAAAGGTAATAACCAGCACCTTGAATTGCACCCGGAGACATACTGGCAACCAGTGCAGCTCCCGGAGTAGCGGCGAAGCACGAGCATAACGCCCACACCCCGCCACTACCCGGGCCGCCACATTTTGCACCAGCTGGAGTCTCCGGATGGTCATCAGGGGCAGCCCCATGTAGAGCGCATTACAGTAATCAAGTCTGGAGGTGACCAAGGCATGTGTGACCATGAGCAAGGAGTCCCGGTCCAGGAGGGGGCGTAACTGGCGTATTACACGAAGTTGTGCAAAAGCCCTCCTGGCCACGGCTGCCACCTGCTCTTCGAACAGTAGCCGTGAGTCCAGGAGGACCCCCAGGTTACGCACCGGGTCTGTCTGGGGCAGGGCTGCCCCATCCAGCACCAAAGATGGCAACTCCTGTGTTAACACAGGCCCCCGTACCCACAGCCACTCAGTCTTGCCAGGATTCAGCTGTAGCCCGTTGTCCCCCATCCAGACCTTAACAGCCTTCAGGCACCTGGAAAGGACTTCCACCGCACCACTTGGGTCCCCACGGGCAGAGATGTATAACTGGGTATCATCTGCATATTGATGATACCTAACCCCATGGGAACGGATGATCTCGCCCAGCGGCTTCATATAGATGTTGAATAGGAGAGGAGAAAGCACCGAGCCCTGAGGCACCCCGTATTGCAGGGGCCTAGGGCTGGACCTCTCCTTCTCCAGGCACACCGACTGGGTCCTGCCCCTCAGGAATGAGGAGAACCAGGACAACACAGTGCCCTGGATCCCCAACCCCTGGAGCCTTCCCAGAAGGATGCCATGGTCGATCGTGTCAAAAGCCGCTGAGAGATCGAGAAGAGCAAGGACTGACGGCTCCCCTCCGTCCCGCTCTCTCCAGAGATCATCCACCAAGGCCACTAGTGCGGTTTCGGTACCATATCCGGGCCTGAATCCTGACTGAAACGGGTCCAGATAATCCGCTTCATCCAGGACCTCCTGTAACTGCAGCGACACAGCCTTTTCCAAAACCTTACCTAAAAAAGGTAGGTTGGACACTGGACGGTAGTTGGAAATTACCGTGGGATCGAGAGACGGCTTCTTCATGAGGGGGCGCACCAGAGCATGTTTGAAGGGTGCTGGAAAATGCCCCTCTTTTAACGAAGCGTTGATAATCGCCTCGATCCAGCCAGCTGCCACGGTCTTGGATGCTTTAGTTAACCAGGCAGGGCAAGGGTCCAGTGCACAGGTCATGGCACGAACAGATACAAGAAGCCTGTCCACTTCCTCAGGGCCAACAGGATCGAACCGATCCCAGATAACATGGCTAGACTGCGCCATGGTCAACCCCAGCTCCATACGTTCCACGCCGGGATTCAGCTTCGAGCGGATCTGAGAGATTTTCTCCGCCAGATAATCAGCAAAGTCCTCAGCCGATCCCTGCCACCCAGGGCCTGGCCCCCCTCTACCGAGGAGGGACCTGGTCACCCGGAACAGGGCCGCTGGGCGATTATCTGCGGAGGCAATAAGGGTGGTGAAGTATTGACGCTTCACCACCCCTATCGCCACTAGGTAGTCTTTAATAGCAGCTCTAACCAGTGATCGGTCAGACTCGCTCCGAGTCTTCACCCAGCGGCGCTCTCGGCGTCTCTTCGCCCGTTTCAGCTCCCTTAGTTCTTCTGAAAACCAAGGGGCAGATCTATCTCCACGGACTCGGAGAGGCCGTAGTGGCGCGATTGCGTCCAAGGCTACCGTCGCTCTCTTATCCCACGCGGCGACAAGGGCCTCAGATGAATCGCTTTGCAGGTCAAGAGGACAATCCCCCAGTTCCCTCTGGAATCCTTCTGGATCCATTAGTCGCCGGGGGCGGGCCCACTTAATCGGCCCTGCCTCCCTGCGGTGGAGTCCAGCCCCTAGGAAGTCTAGAGCCACCAGATAGTGATCTGACCATGGCACTGGGGTGGTATCTAATTTTTGTAGAAACAGATCACTCTGCCACAGCTCCGACAAAAAGATTAAATCCGGGGTGTGGCCACTGCTCCTGGTAGGACCCTGAATTACTGAGTCAGGCCCACGGCTGCCATGGAGGCCGTGAACTCCCGAGCCACCTCTGAGCCGGTCCCCAATGACGGCAGATTGAAGTCCCCCAGGACCATAAGCCTGGGGGTCTCCAACGCCAGCATGGAGACCGCCTCGAGGAGCTCAGGCAGGGAGTCTGCTACTCTGCAGGGAGGCAGGTACATGAGCAGGACTCCCAGCTGACCCTTAGGGCCCATACGTAAGAACAAGGCCTCACAACCCGGAATTTGTGGTGCCGTGGCCCTGGTGACTCCCAAAGACTCCCTAGCTATCACGGCCACTCCACCGCCCCTTCCCCTCTCCCTAGGCTGGTGCCAAGTATCCACTGTACACCAGGGAATCATCCAATACTGTGGCACAATATTATTTTCCATTGCCAGCTGGAAAAAGGATGCCAAACTTTACATAGCAAAAGGCACCCTGAATGTTGATGACACCAATGTCAGCAGTCAAGATGGTTTACAGCAGAGGTTCCCAACCTTTTCAAACTAGGGACTGGGTCACACTCTCTCAGTCAGCTACAAGGACCGGATGGCCATTTTGCCCTGGCTGCACGATGGGGTGGCCATTTTGTCCCAACAGTTTCAAAGGGGTGGCCATTTTGCATCTCAAATGTCATTTGAGGGGGTGGGCACTACTCACCAAAACACATAACAACTTCTCAACCAAACACAAAGAAAATGTCAGGGCTGTTTTTCAACAAATTTGCTAGGTGTCTATTACGTGGAGCCACAAAATAATCAAAATATCTAGAAGAAATGTATTTTCATCAAGATTTGAAGCAGCTTCAGGGTTCCATTTGCAAGGAAAGCGGTTCTAATAGTTGTAGGAGGGTCCTCATGAGCTGGTTCAATTGCTTCCTTTGGCTGCTTGACTATGTCTTGCTTACTGAACTAGACTTGTTCCCCTCTCTGCTCCTGGCTTTGTCTTTAGATGTGGATAAAGTTTACTGTTTGACTTAGTTGCTTAGTTGCCTGGGATCTGGTGCCTGTGTTGCTAGTTGGCTGCCTACATCCCAGACTCTGACAGTCTTTCATATTCCTGTGTGTACTGAAGTACTTGTTTGTGCAGCTGAGCGGTATTGGACTGCTAATCCTTCAGGCATTTATAGGAATTTAGAGTACTTTTGTCCCATGCAGTCTGGAGCACACTGCCAGCCATATTTATTTAGAAAGAAGTTCCAGCCATGCTCCTTCAAGACCAATGTTCTTTTATGCTCCATAATGAATCACAACACATTCATATTTTGTTAAACATCAAAGTATGGATACTTATTGAGGGAAAGAAAATGTGTGGCCCCGCCATTGCCTGCGACCACCTCTGGCTGCCTTCCAAGAGCTGGAGGTGAGGGAAAGAAACCGTGTGGCTCCACCATTGCCTGCGACCACCTCCAGCTGGCTTCCAAGTACCAGAAGTGAGGGAAGAAACCACTCCATTGCCTGCAAGACCACCTCCGGCAGCCTTCCATGACCACCTCCAGCTGGCTTCCAAGTGCCGGATGTGAGGGAAGACCACCTCTGCTGCCGCAAGACCACCCCGGACATCTTTAAATGGCTGACCAAGGGTGAGGGAGACCACGAGGCAGAAGAGACCTCACAGCTGCTGCCGCCACCACAAGACCACCCCAGCCATCTTCACATGGACAGCTGAGGGTGAAGGGAAGCTGCCGCAGAAGAGCAGAGATACCTCTGGCCATATCCCAGTGGCTGGGAGAGGAGTAGCTGCATGCATATGATAAGTAACTTATATAGTACTTATATAGTGACTTTACAAGTAACTGATTTACATAGTGACTTGATATAGTGACTTGCTAAAAGATGATGGAATCAAATTATTGCATTCTATATGCCAGCAGATTTGGAAAACACAAAAATGGCCACAAGATTGGAAAAGATCATTATATGTTCCAATCCCAAAAAAGGGTGATGCCAAATAATGTTCAAATTATCGAGCAATTGCGCTCTTCCCACACACTAGCAAGGTGATGCTCAAGATAATACAGGATAGACTGCAGCAGCACGTGGAGAGAGAATTACCAGAAGTGCAGGCAGGGTTCAGAAGAGGCAGGGGGACTAGAGACCACATTGCCAACATACGTTGGATCATGGAAAAAACAAAGGAATATCAGAAACAAGTCTACTTCTGTTTCATTGATTACACTAAGGCCTTTGACTGTGTGGACCACAACAAAATGTGGCAAGTAATTAAAGAGATGGGAATACCAGAACACCTTATATGTCTCATGAGAAATCTGTACATGAGTCAAGAAGCAACAGTTAGGACAGAATACAGAATGACGGAGTGGTTTGGAATAGGAAAAAGAGTAAGACAAGGCTGCATTTTATCACCCTGCTTATTCGACTTATACACAGAGCACATAATGCACAATGCAGGGCTGGAGAAATCACAATTTGGGATCAAAATTGCTAGGAGAAACATCAACAATTTGAGATATGCAGATGATACCACCCTAATGGCAGAAAGTGAGGAGGACTTTAAAAAGAGAGTGCAAAAGCTGGCTTGAGACTCAACATCAAGAAAACCAAGATAATGGCAACAGTCCCTATCAGTCCCTGGAAAATAGATGGGGAAGAAGTAGAAGCAGTGACAGATTTTACTTTCTTAGGATCCAAGATCCCTGCAGATGAAGATTGCAGCCATGAAATAAAAAGGTGATTGATGCTTGGGAGACAAGCTATGAGAAACCTGGGGAACATAGTGAAAAGTAGAGACATCAACTTGAAAACAAAAATTTGCATAGTCAAAGCAATGGTATTCCTATTGGTAATGTATGGTTGTGAGAGCTGGACCATTAGGAAAGCTGAGCGCAGAAGAATAGATACTTTGAAACGTGGTGTTGGAGGAGAGTTTTGAGGGTACCCTGGACAGCGAGAACAAATATGTCAATCTTAGAAGAAATCAATCCTAACTGCTCCTTAGAAGGTCAAATAGTAAAGATGAAGCTAAAGTATTTTGGACACCAAATGAGAAAAGAGGATTCACTTGAGAAAACCTTGATGCTGGGAAGGGTGGAGGGCAAAAGAAGAAGGGGCGGCCAAAGATGAGAAAGCTAGATGGTATTGTAGACACAATGGGCACAGAGCTGGGCGGGTTGAGAAGGATGGTGGAGGACAGAAGTGCCTGGAGGACCATGGTCCATGGGGTCACAAAGGGTCAGAATCGACTGTGCGACTGAACAACAACAACCTCATATTGAGTCACACTTAGGCATTTGTAGTGTCATTTGCCACCCACTTAGGTTTTGTGGGGTCTTGTTTGATGTTCTATGATGTTTATTGTAATGTTTTTTATTGTACATAATTTTAATTTGATGGTTAGGTGCTGTTCACTGCTGTGAGTAGTACCTCAACACTAAATCAGGCAGTATAGAAGTATTATAAATAAAATTAAATTTGATGGTGTTTGTCTTCCTTTGGAAAAAATGCTCATTAGGAATTTACTAGGAATTTTGGGGAGAGAAGGGAAATAGTTCAAATTAGGGCGTCTGATTGGCTGCCTCTTTTGGACTGAAAATTTTAAAAGTTCAGCACTCCCACTTGTAACTGTCAGAGTGGGGTGAATGGAAGTTAGAATATGCGGGGCCTGAGGAATGTTTCTTATCAGGATTGGGTTTGCTCCCTGCCTGTTGCCAGGAAAGGTAGAGAAGAGGGGAAGGAGATAGGGAACAGGGCCCATAAGCCTGGGATTAGATAGGTTTCATTCTTTGATATGCTCTTACTTTGAAAATGCTCCATTTGACCAACAAAGTTTAACCTTTTGTAACCATAAATGTATTTTTCTTCTTCTTCAATATACTTTTGAAATGCACAGAAGTGACTGGAGTCTCTTTATTTTGGTTCCTGCCCACAGACTGACAGGTCAGAAAATGGGGAGATAGTAAGTAAAATCTTGGGGTTTGTTTGCCTAGGAAGGGATCTCAGGTAGTTTGAGTCTCTCCGGAGGGCAAAGAGGCCCAGGGAGAACCAGGACCAAACTTACTATACTGTATTTGTTGAGTTGGTTTTGTAGATCAAGATGACAGCAGCAGCAAATATTGTCTATTATTCTCTTAATATTACAATTTATGAACCATCACCTTTTGTTTGAAAGGCAAGAGCAACAGCAATGATCAAGTTAAGTTGGTATCATACTTCAGCAAAGAAAAGGAAAGTTGCTGATGCAGATGAAAAGAAAGCAAAGAGAACTCAATCCTCTGAATTTGAAAAATCCAAGATCTGCAATGTAAAGTCAAAGCCACTTCTCTCCATACACACCTGCATTAAGTTTATGAGCCAGTTCAATCATTAATGTGACTGATCATTTGGATGTATAGACCCTTGTCAGTCATCTTTCTGTACCTAATGCTATGTGGATAATTAAGACGAGGCAGGTGGCAGACACAAAAGCTACATCAGTATCATGACCTAAACCAGGGACATGGAAACTTTGTCTTTTAGCTATTTTGGACTTCGACTCACATCTCCTTTAGCCATCATTATGGAATGGATGGAGCCAGTAATATGCAAGCTGAGATCCAAAACATCTCAATGACCAAAGAGGTCCTATTCCTGAACCAAAGTATAGTTCCTGACCTTGTCATTGAGAAAAGTATGATATCACTTATAGATGGCTTGTGACCAGAGCAGGAAGTGCCTTCTGAAATTTGGAGAAGAGGTGCCCCTTGCCTCCCACCTAGTCCATGAGCCATCCTGCCTAGAGTCGGGTTCGCCTGAGTAGAGTGGGATATAAATGTAAATAAATAAATAAATAAATCCCAAATATCTCTTTCACATTGGAAGACTTTTTGCGAAACAGTTATTGGGTTTTACTACTATATTGGCCAGAATTCTGTTATTGTTTGTATATATTTTGTGTAATTTTCTGGCTCATTATGCAACATTTATGGTGAGCTGGCTAGATAGCTCAATGAGTTAGAACCAGGCTGAAGAGCCAAAGATGGCATGTTCAATTTCCCACTGTGCCTCCTGGGAGAAGAACCAGCCTATGTAGCCTTAGTCAAGCTGCACAGTGGTCTTAGACCATGGTCAGAAGTGAAGAATAAACCCTGGAATAGGTTGCCATAAGCTAGAAACAACTTGCTAGAACATTGACAGTATATCAGTATACACCTTGACTGAGTAATGGGGCATGTGACACAGACATCATCAATTAGCTACAATTAACCATAGAAAATTATGCAAAACACAAGTGAGCGCCAATAAGATTCTGGCCAGTGGTTTTAAGATACAGGGACTTTGATCTGTGCCAAAGTCTAGCACATGTTTAAACCAGCACATATTTTATTGGGATAAGGAGACATTATTTAAAGTTCTTTGGGGAAAAACACTGCTATAAATTCTAATGATTTATTATCTTGGAGCCTCACGTTTATTATAGCTACAGAATGGAAAGTTTATTCACAACCCCTGCTCCCTTCTTGAATGGAATCTATTTGAATTACTTATGGTGATAGATGAAAAATTGCATATCAGCTGAGTTATAGTCTCATTATTTATTAATGGAGAGCATATGATGGATGGAAGTTAAGATTTACACACAGTAATAACAAATTTTTATGGCAGCTTATGTCAGATTCCATTGCAGCATCATACCTCATGCTGATGACGTCTTTGGCACATCACTGTGTCTGCTCTATAGAATCACTGCTAGGGTTCAGTGCTAGAAGATTTGTAGCCTATTAACACAGTATACATTGATTTAACAGCTCACCTTTCCAGTGTTTTGACAGAACTTTTCATAAATTAGAGTTGAATCTTTTTCTAACAATCGCAGTGTCCTAAATGCTGAAACATGCAGTGAACTTACCTACCAAGTGTGGCTGGTTTCATCTGAGTTTGTCTCATCACTGAGCTTAACTCATAAAGAAAGGCACATTCTTGAGTCTGCTAGGTTTTTGGGAAGTTATTCGCTGGATCACCGTATATTAGAAGCAGCTTTGATGACACATACCAACAATGGGTGATGACAGGAGTTTTACTAGTGGGTAGAGGACAATTTCTGCTGACCATTTTAAATAGCAGAACCATTTCTTCTGGCAAAACTTCTACTCCTGGTAAGCATGCTCAGATGGAAACATAAGATTAATTTCCAGAACTGAAATGCAATTGTTCCTGATGTGCAGAATAACATTCTGTCAATTTCACTTTTCACTTTTACTTAATTGCCTCCTCTTCTACCTTACAGTGTAGACCAGAGGATTGAGTTTTCATACCATGTAAATTCCTGCTTGTTAGAAGACTAACAAGCACAAGATATTGAAGTCAAAATTAGAACAGATGTTTCAATTTGGCTCAGACTGATAGGTATTCAGTTCTCAGACCTAAAAGAACAGTGTGTAGAGAAGAATTCAAAGCATAATTTGAGGGGGGAAATTTTCAATTGTGGTTCACAAGCACGGTGGTCTGAAGGTTCAATTCTCATAGCATGAGCAACAGGTATAGGGAAAAAAGATGCTGCCACAGGAATTGTTCCTATACCACACAATTCTAGTGGAATGGCAATAGTGGAGAAACAACAGATTTCTCTCTAAGTATAAAAAGCCCATAGAAAATATTCACCTCATTTTAAAGGCAAACAGTGCTGCTGAACACTTCCCAGAAGAAAGAAAATCAGCTTTTTGCCTGTATTGCAGGAGGAACATCTGAAGGCCACAGGTGATTTCAGAGAAAAATGAACCAGCACTTAAATTGTTGGATAGGTAGGAATGAAAAACATCTCAGTATTTCCATGAGAAGGAAAGAAAACTGTATTGCCTAAAAACTGGTATTGCCTGTATTCTTCTTATTCAGACATTCAGAATCCTGGTAAACGGTGAGGAGGAGGAGCATGCTAGGTCCACCCTTTCCATAGTCACTGTCTATGCATAAAGAGTGGCAGTGTGAAGAGAAAAATCTACTGTATTCTACCTGTGGAAAGTGTTGTGAAGTTTGGGGCAGTGAATTTCCAGGAATTGATAGTGGATGGACAATTTCCATTCCTCAAAATGGAGAATTGTTGGTTTTTAAACAATGGACATCCTTTTTAATTAGCTTTTTTGAGCAAGGAAAGCAAAGCAATCATCCTTATATACCAGTACCATCCCATAGTGCTTAGTGCACTCTCTGAGTGGTTCACAAGTTAATTATCATTTTCCCCCCAACATGCTGGGGACTCATTTTACTGATCTCAGAAGGATGGAAGGCTGAGTCAACCTTGATCATTGATCAGGATTGAGTCACAACCTTTTGGGTTGCAGTACAGTTAGCCACTGTTCCACCAGGGCTCCTTAAAGTGGATTTCAGCTGTTCTTTGCTGTTTTTTCTGCAGGGAAATGGTTCTAAATCCAGTTGTTAATCCCTACTAGACTAGTTCTACAAAATTTACGCAAATTCATCTAATTCAATGGGTCTTCTTTAGTCCGGAGAACACGGGACACTGTTTACCTTTCCACCAAAGTGGTCCCTATTTATCTCCTTCTAATTTCTTGCTTTCGAACTGCTAGGTTGGCAGGAGCTACAACAGAGACGGGAGCTTATTCCATCCTGCAGTACAGTAATTGGAAATCGAACTGCTTACCTCCCGCCTACCAATCAGCACCTTCTTAGTCACTTGAGCTAAAGAGAGGTGCAAAAACTGGTTCCTCCCACTTGCCAGGCAGAGGAGTGGAGCCCAGCTCAGCTTTGCTCCCTTAATATGGTCATCCCCCCAAGTCCTTTATCCCCCACCATCCCTCCCTGCTATAAACCATTTCGTGTCAGAATTTTTTCTGAGTTGAAAGGATTTTTTTTTTTTTTTTTTTTGCAGAAGAAAGCTCCCAAATGAGGTTTTTTGCAAAAGAAACAAAGCAGGGGGCATCTCTTAGTGGATTTCCACTCAGAGGTCTGGGCCCGTTTTAAACTACTTTGCACTCAGTGATGGGATGACAAAAATTCCACTACCACGCCATGACATCACGGACGTCATGGGCGGAGCCAACGTCATGATGTCATGACGTTGTGGGCGGGGCCAAAAATAAAATAAAACACACACACACACCCCTCAACCCACCCAACCAGACAGCTACAACAAACCCGTAAATAAATAAAATAAAGAAATAAATAAAATAAAAATACAACCATCCACCCAAAACACAAATAAATCACCCACCCACCCTAACTACAAAACCCTCACTGCTCAGAGCCACTGCTGCCTGCAGCCCCTGGCCGCCCCTGGCAGCCCCGGGGGAGGTCCCTCTTCTCCAGATCAGGGCCAGGCAGCCTCAGCGCTTTGGTGCTGGGGAAGAGCCAGGTGGCGGGGAGGAAGAGGGAGGAGGAAAGCACTAGAGAAAAAACCCTTTCCCTCCCCTCGGCAGGCAGGCAGGCAACTTGTCGCCATCTGTCCCTCTTCTCCGGATCGGGGCCAGGCAGCCTCGGCGCTTCGGAAGAGCTGGGAGGCGGGGAGGAAGAGGGAGGAGGAAGAGGAAAGCACTGGAGAAAAAACCCTTCAACACACACACACCCCTGCGGCAGGCAGGCAGGCTGCTTGTCGCCATCCGTCCCTCTTCTCCGGATCGGGGCCAGGCAGCTTCGGCGCTTCGGAAGAGCCGGGAGGCGGGGAGGAAGAGGGAGGAGGAGGAAAGCACTGGAGAAAAAACCCTTCCCCCCCTTGGCAGGCAGGCTGCTTGTCGCCATCCGTCCCTCTTCTCCGGATCGGGGCCAGGCAGCCTCGGCACTTCGGAAGAGCCGGGAGGCGGGGAGGAAGAGGAAGGAGGAGGAAAGCACTGGAGAAAAAACCCTTCCCCCCCTCCCTTCCGGACAAGAAGACCAGCTCAAGGATCCCAGGATTGCTGCCCGGCGGAACCCCAGAGCGCGGGAGCCCAGCCGCCCTTCCCCCGGCTCCCCTTCGCCTGAAGAGGGCTTCTCCCAGCCAGCTTCGGCTGTGCTCCCCCACCCCCTGCTGCCCGTCTTCTGGCTGTTGAGGACCACCGGCAGCCCTGCGGAAGGGATCGCGCTCCGGGACCAGGCGATGCTACCGAGCCGGGAAGGGCTGTTGAAAGAGGGGAAAAAATAAAATTGGAGCCAAAATGGCTCCAATTTAGTGCGCATGCACAGAAACTCAATCATTTTGGCTCCAATTTTAATTTTTTTTTGCTTTCGGTGAGGTGTCCAGAACCGGACGCCTTAAAAATGGGCTACCCTCTCGGAGAACCCTCCGAGATTGTTTCTACCGGTTCCGAGGAACCGGCTGGAACCGGGGTCATCCCATCACTGTTTGCACTTCAAAGATAGGCCTCCTAAGTTTGAACAAGCAACATCTCTTGCCTCTTTTCCTGCCTTCCACACCTCATTGTTTACGTTTCTGGGTGCACGGGATTAAAGGGAAATGCAAACTCTTAAGTGCCTGCCCAAGGTTTGCAAAAGGTATCTTAGCAAAATCCTTAGTGGAGGAGGAAGAGGAAGGAGGCTCCCCCGCGCGCGATGCTACGTTTGCAAAGTGCGCTTTGGCAAAGGGGCTCGTCTGATGTCAAAGCTTTTTGGCGGAGGGTTCCTTTTTTTCTTCCTTTTTAAAAAAAGGTTGAGAGAAAAAACTAGTTGGGAAAAGAGGAAAGGTGGAGGGGAGGGCAAGGAGGAGGAGGAGGAGAGAGAAAGAGAGCGAAGGGGAAGGGAAGGTGGAGCTCGAAGCTGGCCCAGGAGGAGGCTTACTTACCCTGTTTCCCCGAATATAGGACCTCCTCCTATAGTAAGGCACCCCCTATTTTTCCCCACTTCTGAATATAAGCTCCCACCCCCCCCACCCCGGAAAATAAGGCACTCACCTAAATCTTGCCCTGGTGATCAACTGTATCAGCAATAAATGTGTACTGTATTCTTCTTCGTCATGGAAAAATAAGACATCCCCTGCAAATAAGACCTTGTGCATATTTTGGAGTTTCTTAAAAAATAAGACAGTGTCTTATTTTTTAAGAAACAGTAGAGCGCCTTCTCTTTCTCCTCCCTCTGCTCCCACCCCCTTTTCCTTCTCAGGGAGGCGAAGGAATTTCCCTGGCAGCAGGCTCGGGTTACCAGCAGCAGCAGCAGCGCCGCCTCTAGCAGCAACGCCGCCTCTCTGGTTTCTTGCTCGCTGCCTCCTCGCCTGGCACCAAGCTTTGCCCCGGGGATTTGCAGGTAGAGGGAAGCCAACAAAGTTCGGGGGGTGCGCACGCGCGTGTGTGCACTGTTTTCCCTCCGCTCCTGGGCTCGACATTGGGGCGGCCTGGCTGTCACCTCTGCAAGAAGAACCTGAATGGGGTGGGCAGTTGCAGTGGTGTGGCATAGCTAAGGTGGGTAGGGGGACAGCCCACCCCAAGGCACTTTTTGGGGGCGGCGAAATTGGCATCTGCCCTGGGTGCCTTAAACCCACGCTACGCTGCTGTTTAGTTCTAACAATTGGATTTATGCCCCATTGTTTAAACCAGGGGTTCTCAACCTACAGCCAATGGGCCAGATTTGGCCCATGGCACCAGATCATTGGGCCTGTGCCCTTGCTCCAGCTGCTGCTTCTGCTGGCACCACTGGTGCCTCAATCCTTGTCTCCTCCGCTTGGCTTGGCATGTCTCTAATATGGCACTCCATATCTGGGCAGATGTTGTAAGGCTTACAACAGCCACCCTGCTATGAAGTGCTGTTAGGAACATGCCAAGCCAAGCGGAGGAGACAAGGATTGAGGTGGCAGTGGCAGAAGTGGAAGTGGCAGCTGGAGTGAGGGCGTGGGTCTGATGATTTGGTCCCATGCAGCTCCTCCAAGCAGAGAAGTGGCAGTATAATGGGTGGAGTGGTGGGTGGCTCAGAGATAATCCCGTTGCTGCCAACGGCAGTGAGGGTGGAGTGGTGGGTGGCTTGGGGTGATTCCACTGCTGCAGTCGCCACCAGTGGGTGGAATGGTGGGTGGCTTGGAGTGGTACTGCTGCTAGTGGTATGGGTGGAGTGGGGGGGGGCTCAGGGTGGCAGCAAGTCCCCTCTCCCCTCCACTGCCACTGGTGGCACCTATCTGGCCAACCAATAGTCTGAGGGGGTGTGATCCAGCCCCCAGCTTAAAAGTTTGAGGGTCCTTGATTTAACCCATATATAATAAAAGCCACTATTTTGATTTTGGGAGGAAGCTGACCTTTATACATGTTAAGAATATTTATCACTTTCTAAATGGATCATGATAACTTAAGAGAGCAGAGTAGAACTGAAGTGGAAAGGCAATGCCTCAGCTGTAGGGCAAATATTTTGCATGGAGAAGTTGCAATCTCCAATATCAACAGGACAGGCTGGCTAAGTCTTCTTGTGTGAAACTATGGAGAGCTGCTGCCAGTCAGTGTAACCAATAATGAATTAGGCTGAGACATTGACCAATTGTAACAGCTATACTGTATTCCTGTGAGTTTCCCGAGGGAAAAGGAATGTCACAGTTTAGACAAAGGGCAGAGGACAATCATGGAAGCTGAGATCTAAATCCAACTGTTAGTCCCAATTGTATGCCTATTAAATGAATTGGACTCCCTAGATTAACAATTAAGTAGGTCCTTTTGATTTTTGTGTGTGTCTTCTAGTAAGTTTGTTGTAAGCATTTAGCCATACAAATGTAGGAGCTGAATAGCACAAATGCTTTGAAATGTAAATAAAACCAGAATAGAGATAGATTGATGTGGTAGCTAGGTACTCAGAATTATCAACAATGAAGTGTTGGGCTTCTAAGATGACACAGGAATAATTGCATATATAAATCATTCTGCAGATTCATATTCACTGCCAACTTGTGGTACCCCTTTGTCCATTCCTTTAGTTTTTAGGTGAGCAAATGGAAAGCCGGCTGTCATCTTTCAGGAGGACAGATTTTCTCCACAGTCCTTTCCTGACCCTCCGCATCTATCAGATATCTTACACACTTGTCTAGCACAGGGGATAAAACAAGCAAACTCACCAAATGTTAGCCTACACCCATTCTCCTCCTCCCCCATGAGGTCTAAACATTTTGTATGATTTACTTTGGAGCAGTTTCTCTAAAACCAACACTGCAGCTATACAAGTTCTCTTTTCATCTCAGTCGATGAAGACTCACGTGATGAAGCCCAAACACTTTTCAATTACTATCATATTATTGATGATTTTATTGTTGATGAAAACTATCTGTATTTGTGGACTCTGCATAGGTGAACAAATGGCTATTAGGGATTGCCAAGAGTAACACTGCCCATTAAGCTACTATATATGGCATCCATCTGCCTCTTCTGTTCAAAATTTTATGAACATAAATAAGCAAGGATTTCTCCTAGCAGCTGATCATTTTGCAATGTTACTCACCTTGCTTCTAATCTAAATATAATTTCCTGTCATGAATAATGGCCCACAACACTGAGCAGAAAACACAATTTTAAAAAATGGCTGCTCTAATTGGCAAGCTACCATATTAACATCTTGAAGGAGTAACATTTAATTCCAACCCACTCACCCCCACATTCATGTTACAGTATTTTAAAATATTTTTGAGCTTTGAAATGTATTGATAAAAATGTGATTTTCTTAACCGTTGTAAATTAAAGGCTAAGAGTAACCTTACTGAAGCTTTTCTGTTATTATAAATGCACGGACCACACCCCACACACATCAATCTCACTGCCATCTCTGTCTTAAAAACCAATTTTTTAAATACTTTCCCTCCATTTAGTGCAAATCAAAGAGTTCTTTCCCTTCTGCATTTTTCTTTGTAGCCTATTCCATCTGCTAAGTCATTTAAATGTGCTCTCTATTTCTTGAGTTTACTTCCTCAACAAGGAATGTTTCAGATTAAGCCAAAAATAAAAAAATAAAAATCACCTCAGTCTGTAGTTGTAAAACTGACTTAAGCCCCAAACCAGAAGCTATCAACTCAGTCTCACCCTTTCCTTTTGGAAACTCCTGCCATTATTTATATATAAGAACTATTGTTTCCCTGGCACAGGATGACATCTGGTCATTTCTGAGAAGCCATTTTATCCGTATAAACTGGCACTGATGATGCCAGTAGCTCTTGGGAGAACTTTTTGTTTTCATTTATTGTTGAAAGGAAGCCATGAGTGACATGAGGGAATTGGGTGGGGACCATAATGGGTTTCAAAGTATTAAGTACTGTACTGTACTCTCCAGGGCCATCTCTACCACGTGAAAGAAATCCTTTGGGGGAATATGCATTCGCCTAGTTTGGTACTACAGTGGCTCAAATAGCTAAGACGTTGACTGGAAGGCGGGAGGTCAGCAGTTCAATTCCCAAGTATTGCAGGACGGAATGAGCTCCTATCTCTGTCCCAGCTCCTGCCAACCTAGAAGTTGAAAAGCAAGAAATTGCAAGTAGATAAATAGGGACCACTTTGGTGGGAAGTTAAACAGTGCTCCATGTGCCTAGTCATGCCTGCCACATGACCACGGAAACATCTGCAGAAGCAGACAGTGCTGGGGTCTTTAGTTTTGAAACTGAGATGAGCACTGAACCCTAGAGTCGAATATGACTGGCTTTTGAGCAAGGGAAACCTTTACCTTTACTAGTTTGGTACTGCAAACTGAACTGTGTGAGAAAATGAACTAGTTTGTGTTTTGAATTAGAACAATTAGACTTAACATGGTTATCAATAAGATTTAGTATGATTATCAAGTTAACTGTTTGCCTAAACATGTGATTCCCTCACCTATGCATCTGGCATTGAATGTGCATGTGCGCACATGCGCATGCACGTGCACACTTGGTCATTGGAAGGTGAACCCATTATTAATTGACAGATATGATGTAGAGCAGGGAGCTCTGAGAAAATCTCACTTTGGGAGGGGAAAACAACATAATTGTAAGGAAAAACATTTTTATTAAGATCTTTTCTTACCTTAAGTACAATAAGTGTAACAATAAATGCTTCTCAGCACAAAATCTAAATAATTTATTTATGTTGGAGTCAAAATCAGGTTTTCCCAGCTGAAAGCCACAATAATGAAGTGGCAATAATATTGTGTTTTGGCATGGAAAAGTGCTCAGTGATTAAATTTCCTGATGAACACAGACAAGCCACTTCAGAGCGCTCAAATGTTGCAAAGACAGTACAGTATTAGCTGACTTCATACATATACAGTACTGTACTTCCTAAACTCCTCAGGGGGAAGGCTGATGCAGAAATATGGTATTACTGTTAAGTTCAACCTGTTGTGATCTTGCTCTGTAATGTATCTGGATCTTCACATTTAAAAAGACAAAATTAATAGAGGCGTATTAATTTGATAGCAGCAATCCTGTCTGAGCTTGCTTCTTCCTTTTCATTGCTCCTTTTGATCTTGTTTAAAGGGTGTCAGCTTCTAAACACATGGAATATCATTTCTTAACTTGCAACAGAACACCACGTTTTATAAAAATCATTAAATCTGATTGAATTTCCTCTCTGATGGGAAAAGGTTATTGACATCAGGGAAGCAGTTCAGCTTCCAAAGGGATTATTGCTTCAACTCTGATGCCATCACAAAATCTGGCATTCATTTGGAAAGAAGGCATCTGGAAAGTGGTTTACATAATAAAAAAATAATATTACAGACTCTAAGTGACTGATAAGAAAGCTTTTAGTTTAAGAAAACAATCTAAACAAATGGTAAGGTGAAGGGCTTTGGAGGAGGGCTTGATGAAAATAGTTGTGTGGTGCCTTCACAGACACAATGTCAGGCAATAAATTTATTGGATCACTAAAATGTTATAAATAAATAAGGTGAGCTATCAAATTCTATAGCAGGGTGCCCAAACTATGGCCTGGGCCCCAAATCTGGCCCCCGATGCCAATTCATCCAGCCCACACTACCCATACTGCTCCATGAAGTGGAAATAAAACACACCCATATGGGCACACTTTACTTCCACTTCTAGGAGCGGCGTGGGCAGAACAGGCTGGATGAATTTGTGTCATGGGCCAGATCCGGCCCATGGGCTGCATTTTGGGCAGCCCTGGTTTAAGCAGAGAAAATAGCCTAAAATCTATCTCATCCTGTTGCAAAACAGATTGCAAGGCACATTTTACTTCTGCTTCCGTTGGGAGGAACCACATAACCAGCCCACGGCCCAAAAAGTTTGGGCACCCCTGTTCTATTGAATGCCTCATCAGGAAGTACTTGAACTCTGCATTTTATGCCACCTTTGCCTGGCTAAAGTTTTATAAAACTCAAAAGTTTACCTTATTTATAATTCTTTAGTGATTCAATAAAGGTAGAGTCTGACCCAAACATTTCCTTTCTTAATGGAAATGTACATGTTTAACATGAATAAATTTTGAGGAAAGGAACTACTAATCTATACCTAGATTAGGGAGAATCTCAGTCCTCTCCAATCCAAACAGAAATAGCATTCTTTCAGAATTTAAGCCTTCTGAGAACATATGCCAGAAATGTGTTTTAATAAATCTTTGTTAAATCTTCCAACTCGTGAAATCAGAGCATTTTCTCCCACTCCCAAAGGTCACATATTGATTTTGTTTTCATGAGTTTCATGGCATTTCTTCCATGAATGAAAGGAGTTGACACCAGATCAGAGGTGAGTTGCTCATTGCATTTTCACACTGTGGGATGCAAGGAATGAGGCCTGTGAAAGCCTCTGCTCCTGTCACTTGGGCTGCATAGGAATGTTGTTCATGCAGGATATCTCTAGCATGCATGGTGCCAGAGAGAGGATTTTGCATTATTGTTGTGAGGTGCTTTAAGGCAAAACTAACTGGGACAAAACCTAGCCTTTGAAATAGCTAAACTTCATGTCCTGTCACCTATGGCAGCACTTTTATCAGAAGCCCTATCCAGGGCCAGATTTACATGAAAAGAGGCCCTAGGCTATTCCACTTATGTGGCCCTTTTACCTCCCATTTTTAAGTTTGTAAATTACATGAGAGATAATAAAATACATCATTACTGTGATATATATCAATATATAAGCCCTTCTTGAGGCCCTAGGCTGAAGCCTAGTTAGCCTATAGGAAAATCCAGCCCTGGCCCTATCCCAATGTCCTAGACCAGAAAATATATGTAAAGCCCTATAGCCATGATTGCAAACCCTGGCACTCCAGATGTTCTTGGACCTCAATTCCCAGAAGCCCAAGCCCTATGAATCCACATGAATGGGTTTACTGTGATTCATACTGCCTGCACCACCCTCATCGCTCCTGGAAGGGAAGTAAAATGCACCCGTATGGTCCTATAGTATCTTAAGAGGGTTAATGAACTTTATTGGCTCATATACCAAATAAAATGTGTGCATTTTCAAGATGTCATAAAAATCTCAGCTGGTTAATCAGGAAGGAAATGGAAAGCTGACTTATTCTAAGCCAGCACATTAGTCCCTCTGGCCCAGGATTTCATCTCTAAGTGGCAGCAGCTGTCCAGGATTTCAGGCAGAATTCTTTGCCAGCTGTACTATGTGATTACATGTGGCCACTTATCCAAATACCAATGAGGCTTGACTCTTCTTGGCTTCCAAACCCACATGAGATCCATTGAGCTCAGAAGCACTCAAGATGGGACGATGGTATGCTTGGACTGGCTGTATGAATGTGTGTGTTTGTACAATGCATCATGCAGATGGGGAGCCATCACAGTACAGCAGCCTTCAAATATTTATGTGATTGGTAAGGATCTTATGGGAGGAGGTGGGTAAGGTGCATGGAATGCTATTAAGACTGGTTCTGATTGGCTGGAAGAAACTTGGGAAAGTGGAGTGTAGGTAAGATTTGGAGGCAATCTGGTAAGGAGAGATGAGGGAACTCTTGAAGTGTGGGGTGTGAGAAAGAAGTTGGAGAGAGGAGCCTGAGAGGGAAGTTGAGGGAGGGAAGAGGGCAAAGAGAGAATGAAGGATGCTGCTGACTGAATTTAAAGCATAGGAATATACAATGTCCTTCCAACTCCCTTTAAGCTTTATTTCACAATCTTTAAGGTGTTTCAACATCTTTCTGAATCTTCCAGACTGTATAGCTATAAAAACTTTTCTATTTTTAGTTTTATGAACCCTTGATTGTTTTCAGAAAGAGAAAGGGGAATGGGAATGTAACGGTTACTGAGTGATTATCTGAAAAGCACTTTTAGAAGCAGCACTTTTATGAAGGTGCTATTCCATTCTGGGGAAATGTCAATGCCAAAATACAAATTTAAACTATTGTCATTAAAAACAGATGAAATTAAGTTACCTCCTTCGTTTAGCAAAATTTCCAACCTAATTCAAAATTTGACAAGTTTCAATTTTCTGATTCATATCACTGGATCTAAAAGTACATTTCTGGAATTTCAGAAAAATAATATCTACTGAGATAACTACAGATAGTAAAGTTAAAGGTTTCCCTTGTTCGAAAGCCCATCGTATCTGACTCTAGGGTTTATCTCTGTTTCAAAGCTGAAAAGCCAGCGCTGTCTGCTTCTGCAGATGTTTCCATGGTCATGTGGCAGGCATGACTAGATACCAGAGCTTACGGAACACTGTTAATAAGAATATATAAATTGATCAACTGTGGATTCACAAATATTAAGTTGGGTTTCCTGGGAGGAATTCATTTTAACCAATCTGATAGGAGTCAGCAGAGCTGCCTTAACAAGCTCCAAACAAGAACTGATTGCCAATTTCTTCCTTTCTCTCTCTCTCTCTCAACCCCTCCTTTGATTGGGTAGGTGCAGTGGCACCAAACATTTTTTAAAAACTGGTTTTATTAGCAGTTTATCAAAAACAACAACAACAAAAACCAACCAAAGTCTCCATGATGGTATCTTAAGACATGTACAGCACAATCTTTTGCTTGTTTACTCGGAATCTGGCCTCTTGAAATGGGAAAGGAAGAAGAAAAAAAGCAGACCAAGGCACCATTTTTAAAATTACATGGTTGTTCTTACAATGATCAACCTGAATGGAAAAATAGGGAGAGGAAAGGATTCAAATAACAGCCAGTTTCTTGCTGTAGCTCAGTGAAGTGGCTTGAAATAGACTGGCTATAAACCCTTCCATAGAAGGATCTAAAACTGTACACGTCATCACATCTGATTGCACCAAATGAACCAATGCAAATGCATTAACTGAGGGGGAAAACCTTAGTAGCAACTGAAAAGATTTTGAAGCAGTAGAGGGGGGGGGGGAGGAATCTAGGTTGCTTCTCATTGACTTGTATATCATACAGTATATTCAATTGAAGATAATACAAATTTGATGGTCCCAGTTCCAGAGCAGTTCCCATATTACTTGCCAATGTGGTTGTCCCCAATTCATATTACTTTTTTTTGGCTTTATATAAATCGACAATAATGTTGAATGTTAGCAATACCCACATCATACATTTTAAAAGTAAATTAAAAATAAGGCCAGCTTATTGTTTTCAACACACAGTATTAATATAGCTACAGTGATGCCACTCAACAGATCTGAACAAGGAGCAGAAGAAATCCTGAAGAAATGGCTGAGTTGGGATTTGAACCCCAGCCTCTTGAGTCCTAGTTTGTCACTCTATCCACTACATCACACATAGTAGACACATGGGTATCTCTAATGTATACCATTGTACTAAAAGAAAAAAAATCATAAATATTGAGCGTGAATTCAGAATATGCAAAGTGACAAAGACTGGTCTATAAAGAAAAATCCAACTGTGAGCATAAAAAGAAATCCCAGCAAAATGTGACCTTCTTTTGCCTCTTTAATATTTGTCTTTTGCCTCCAGTTTGGGACAGGAAAGTAGATTTCTCATTGAAGTGCTCAGAAAGTAAATAAATTGCACACTACATTCCTGCTTGTTTAGATAAAGGATAAAGAACGTGTAGCCATCCAGATGTTGATTGCATCTCCCATCAGTTTTAGCCAGCATGAAAAGTAAGCATGAACTGAACAGGATACCTTTCCCTAGACTACAGGAAAACCCTCCTCTTCACACCATCTTGCATGCTTCTTGCAAATCAAATAATGTATTCTTAGAACTTCAGAGCTGGAAGAGACTTATGGGTTATTGACTCCAGCCTCCATCAAACTCCCAACCTCTGACTTTGCAGCCAGATATTTAAACCAATTTGAAAACTGAATAAAAATATTCTCTCAGATAACAAATCTGTGTAGTTATCACCTGGATTTCACTTCCACCAAAGTTAGGCATTTTCCTGGGCCTATTTATTTCAATGCCACTTTATCTAGTGCCAAACTTCAGACAAGAAGTCTGCTGTTGGGGATCATGGCTCATGGGGGTTGACAGTGTCTCTGTACTCCTGGCTCTGGTACGCATGACTGGAATGGAACAAGTGTCATGTAGCACAACCAGCATCTGTAAAAAGTGAAGTTGAAAGAGAGAGAGAGTAAATATTTTATTGATCTATTTTTCAAGTTAGTAATGAATCAAGTGTCATTACTGTTTTAAGTGTCTGCTGTGTGTGTAGCAATTTCTCCATGAAACATTGTTTTTTAAAATAATATTAAATTGAAAAAATTAATTCCACTTTTTAAAAAAATTGTGGACAGCAGTAAGTGAAACCAAAGACAATCAAAATTACTAAAAGCAGCACATTGAAGGAAGGAAAATTGAAACATTGCTCCATTCAGTTTCTTTCTTGTGACACGATTTTGTTAGCTCAAACCAAGAGAACCCTCTAGTGGCCAGTTACATGAATCACCATTATGGAAATCTCTTTGAAGACATTACCAGTGAAAATACACCAGCCAAAATCCTTCGATATCTACATGTATACAAGACGAGCTACAGAAATTGCCATAACTAGTTGTGGTTAATTTATAAGGCATTGGGCAGATGACCAACATGTGGTCAGACTGGCACATCATCACTTAGCTACAGCAGCGTCCGTCATTCCTTGTTTGCATGTATAATTTCCAATAGATTCTTCTTCTTCTACCATATCTGAATTCGGATACAGTAATGGCGATCAGCCATGAAGACTATCCTGAGAATATAATGCAGCAGCTTTTCATCTGCCTTCTGCATCACAGCATGACCCCTGTACCACTGATCCAGCTCCGCGAGTCACTTTCTGGTCCTGAGCCCTTTTGGCAAGCAAAGTCCTCCTCAGCCCCAGGCCAGTATTGATGAAAGTGCTGCCCTCCATCAAGATGGATTCAAGTGGGATTTAATCCACATGGGGACCATCACCCTTCCTTATGGACTTCAGCACTTAAGCCGTTAGTCCTCAGGGCTGTCAGGTTAGTTAACACTTGCCTGACACTTGGCATTAAGTTACTGGCAGTATGGTCTATTATTCCCATGATGGCGAACCTTGGTACTCCAGATGTTCTTGGACTTCAATTCCCAGAAGCCTAAACACCCCATGAATCCACATGAATGGGTTTACTGCGATTCATCCGGCCCACTCTGCCCTCATCACTCCCGGAAATGGATGTAAAATGTGTCTGTATGGAGAAAGGATTAACCTGGAAGAGCCTTAACCATATGGATGCATTTTACTTCTGTTTCTGGGAGTGATGAGTGCAGAGTGGCCTGGATGAACTGCAGTAAACCCATTCATGTGGATTCACGGGGTGCTCCATGTTGAGTCCCACAGTTCATCTGGTTCTACTACACATGATGAGGATAATGATGCTCCAACCTATACGCCATCTGATGGAGATTCTGTTAGTCTGTTTAGTCAACCTGAATTGAATGATCTGGTAAGAGATTTGTATTTGCCAAAGCTGTCTGCAGAATTGTTGGTTTCCAGGCTGAAAGATAAAGGACTACTCAGACCTGGCACTAGTGTCTCCTTTTATTGTAACAGAGAAGCAGCACTGCGAAAGTACTTCCAATCTGATGGTCCACTTGTTTATTGTAATGATGTTAAAGGGCTTCTTCTCCATATGATTCCACATATGATTCCAGTGAATGGAGCCTTTTTATTGACAGTAGTAAAAGGAGTTTAAAATGTGTGTTATTGTGTAACAGAAATATATTTGCTTCAATCCCAATAGGACACTCCGTACAAATGAAAGAAGAGTATAGCAATATGAAGACAATTCTGGATAGATTGGATTACACACATCATGGATGGGTGATCTGTGTTGATTTGAAAATGGTAAATGTTTTGCTGGGCCAGCAAGGAGGTTACACCAAATACCCTTGCTTCCTTTGCTATTGGGACAGCAGGGCTACAGTAAAACACTGGGTGGAAAAGACCTGGCCATCAAGAATCAATTTGATGCCTGGTGACAAGAACATTACAAATGAGCCTCTGGTTGATAGGAATAAAATTGTATTACTTCCACTGCACATAAAACTTGGGTTAATGAAGCAATTCGTCAAAGCCCTGAATCACACTGGAAACTGCTTCAGCTATATATGTACATCCTTTCCAGGTCTCAGCATGGAGAAGAAAAAGGCAGGAATATTTGATGGCCCTCAAATTAGAACTCTCATCAGGGATCCACACTTTCTTCCAACAATGACGGCGGCAAAGGCTAGAGCTTGGAATGCATTCACCAATGTTGTTTGGAATTTCCTTGGCAACAAGAAAGCGGACAACTATCGATAGATTGTGGAGGAGCTGCTCTTGAGTTTCCAAGCACTTGGATGTAGAATGAGCATCAAGATTCACTATTTACATAGTCACTTGGCCAACTTTCCAGAGAACTTGGGTGACGTGAACGAAGAGCACGGTGAACGTTTTCATCAAGACATTAAAGTAATGGAAGAACGTTACCAAGGCCGATGGAACACCAACATGATGGCAGATTACTGTTGGTCCTTGATGAGAGACATTACACAAGTTGAACGTCGCAGAGCGTCCAAGAAAAGGTCGTTCATGGCAATGTAAGGTCGATATTGTCAATTTACCTTTTTGTACATGTTTTCATATCTTAACGTTTCAATTCTTACATGTTAATATGCTTTCACTCTCAACTTTGTGCTTCAGTTCATAATTATATATGTTTGTTCAATAAAGTATTGCATATTGGATGTTATTTTATAAGGCCCGTATGTCTGTTTAGCTCGACGAATATGATGATAAATTTGCTGTTCGTAGGTATATTGCAATATTTGAGATCTCAAAAACCTCATGTGCTAGAAAAAAATGGATGCCATATTCAGAATCAGCACCTCAAAATTACCTTAGAATCGTTAGAGTACCTCATGCCAGAAAAATTGTGTTGACCAGTGTTATTTACCTTGCGTTTTTGGTTCATGGACTAACTTAGGCAAGGATGCCCAAACTATGGCCCATGGGCCGAATCTGGCCCCTTACACCAATTCATGTGGCCCGGCCGTGCCACCCTCGTTGCTCCCCAAAGTGGAAGTAAAACGTGCCAGGATGGGCACATTTTACTTCCGCTTCTGGAAGCGACAAGGGTGGTGTGGGCCAGATGAACTGGCATCAGAGGCCGGATTCAGCATGCAGGCCATAGTTTGGGCATCTCTGGGTTAAACAGAGAAAATGGCAGCCTAAAAATCTATCTCATCCTGTTGCAAAACAGATTGCAAGGCACATTTTACTCCCACTTCCAGTGGGAGAAAATCACATGGCCGGCCCACTGAATCACATGGCTGGTCCATGGCCAGATAAGTTTGGGCACCCCTGAACTAAGGTATTACTGTAATTCCTTAGTTGTACTTTAGCTATCAATGCCAGATCAGCTGCAAAAAGTAATCCATTGATGGGCTTACTTTTTTGCTTCTGCTTTTTTGCAATAACAATGAGAAGAAAAACAAATTAAAACAAAGGGTTGGGCCAATGTGCTTGTCACTTCAAGGATGAAAACAAAAGGCAATCTGCACCTCAGAAACCAGGAGCTACTCACATTGTTTCACCCTCCCTGTGTTTGTTTATGTTTCCTTTCAGTGTGTTGCCCTGGTTCAACATCTGAGCAACTTTCACCATCCCCAGGCTCTTTTGATGGGTGTAGGAGATTCCACCACAAGGAAAATGTTGGGCTTTCCAAACATTTAAAGTTGTCCAAGGTCAGCTATTGTTCAAAATGTTATAAATAGCTTTCTGCTGGCAATAACCCTTCTAACTGGTTTTTAAAAAAGAAAAAAAAGTCTAATGGCTATTTTTCCTAGATAAGGAAAATGAAACAAACACAACATTCAGATGAGAAAGATCAGTTAGCCAGCAGCAATGTTCTGTATCCTAAAGGTAAAATATAAATCTACATCCAGTCTAGTTAATCCTAACTAAAGCAGACATGTTAATCATTGCAAACTTAGTAAGTTAACACATGTGTAAGTTGGTAGAAAAATAAAAACCTGCTCTATCTTCAGATATGTGTTTTCATATCATCTCTAGGTATCTCTTTTCCAGGCTAAGCATATACAACTCCTTGAGTATTCCTCTTAGGCTGGGTTTCTAAACTTCTCACCATTTTGTTGCCTTCCTCTAGACATGTTCCAACATGTCAATATCCTCTTTAAACGGTGATTCCCAGAACTGGGCATACTATTCCACATGAGGTCTGACAAAGGAAGACCAGGGTAGTACTGTTATATCCTTCAAAGAGTAGTCTGATGATAAATAATCTGTAACTTTAGAAATGAAAACTGCTCTGAAAGCACATGGAATACCAATAGAACTGTTTCAACTATTTCAAATTACAAATACAGTACTGTCAAAATCATAACAAATACAAAGCAACAAAAATGGAAAGTAAAACAATGGCCCATAGATGACAAATGTTCAGTATCTATTTCCATACACACTCTAAGAAAGGAGATGCCAAGGAGTGCAAAAACTATAGGATCATTGCATTAATTTCCCATGCAAGCAAAATGATGCTCATGGTGTAGTATCAAAGATTTTTTACCATATATGGAGCAAGAAATGCTGGATCTTTGGTGAGAGACACTCAAGAATTGTATCAGAAATGGCTATGGAGCACACCATAGGATTTCAGCAGATCACTCTATGTGTTATGGGACTTCATTTGGACATTAAGAAGACCAAAAATTATGACAACAACTATACAAATTTAATGTTCATAATGAAGAAAATGAAAGTTTTAAAGGTTTTGCATGCTTTACTTTTTTATTAAACATACAATAGAAAACAAAAGAAAAAGAACTACACAAGATAAAAACCAAATATACATCAAATGAGAACAATAAATCTACATGCACACCTCCATCCACTGGATTTTAAATCAAAATTATTTAAAATTTTAATTTTTTTAGCCATATTTCACATACTGTACTTCTTTTCATCTCCAAGAAGACATTATTTCCTCTTCAGAATAATTTTATTCTTAATTTTGTCCCATTCCTCCTGGTTTATAAATATATATATAAATATTTCACAATTTAGTCTTGTATTTTTCATTTTAATCATCAATCCAAATGGAGATGGCAGCCAAGAAATCAGAAGATGAGTTCAGGAGTAGTGAAGAAATTAGAAAAGATCAAGCGTAAGGATGTGTCACTAGAGAACATGGCCAAGATAATGTACTCTATTGCATTACATTACACTCCACATTGCATTGCATTTTATGGATGGATATAAAACTACAGTGAAGAAGTCTAGACTCATAGGAAACAATGATAAAACTAGGAAAAGTTGAAAACAGCAGGAAAAGAGGAAGTCGTGGACATTGAGTCCCGGGCCCCATCGCAGACGTTGAGCCTTGGGCTCCGTCAAAGACACTATGTCTTTTGTTTATATTTTGTGTTGTTGTATTTTGTTACACTGTACTGATGTTTTGCTGTATTTTGCTACACTGTATTTTGTAAAATTTGTAAGCCACCCTGAGTTGCCTTTACGAGTAAAGCGGCATAGAAATATGAAAATTAAATTAAATTAAGTCTAAATATGAGATCAATTGACTCCTAAAATAAGCCACTGACTTGCGTTAACAATAACTGAATAGGGCTGTTGATGGTCATTCATTCATAGGTTCTCCATAAGTCAAAGACTGACTTGACATCACATAATTATATCCGTGCAAGCTTTTATAGAGAATGGAGTCTTGTGGCATTGGAAAGACCAGCCGATTTCTAATGTCATGGACTACAACCTGTTGATGGAACATCAGCTGAAGTTAGTTCGTCTAGTCCAGGGATGCCCAAACTACGGCCTGTGGGCTGGATCTGAGTCCCGACACCAATACATCTGGCCCACAGTGCCCTCGCTGCTCCCTGAAGTGGACAGGGGATGTGCCTGCCAATGTGCATGCATATCTGGAACCACTTCCGGGAGTGGCACAGGGACATCTGGAACCACTTCCAGGAGTGGGAGTGTGCCACTCCAAACAAGCATGCACAAACATACCCACTTCCGTGGGTCTGGTCAGACCCGCTCAGCTTTTCTGGGGGCGTGGTCAGGCCCCCAGCGCAAAAAGTTTGGGTGCCCCTGATCTAGTCCATGGAAGCTGCCAATGCAACAAAATGTGTTGCTCTTTATGGTGCAACACTGTAGACATAGTCTATCATGGTTCTGTCTCCTGCATAACTGCTTTGCTCCCTGTTTGTCTGGCTTCTTGCCCTGTCCAACTTGGAGACTGACACCGGTGTACAGAAACAGAGCATATGCCTCTGATTATGAACATACCACACCCTATGTACTCCAATGGGAACGGCACTGGCAGAACATTCGGAGGGGGAGAAATAGACTGTTACATTTCCTTTGATATCCTGTGTTTCTGGGAATAAGAGCAACATTGCTTTTGCATTTTACATCAGCCCCATTTTTACAGCACTCTTTAACTGCTTCCACAGGAAATTTCGACAGGCCTGTTGGCAGACATTGATTCCAAACTGAAGAAATCTCATCAGGAAGCCTGAAAGGTAAATGTAAACCCCCACCAATCTTAGCCAGCTCACTGGCTTACCTTATTCCATTCTGTGTTCCGTGAACTTCTACAACAAGAGTTTTAACAGAAGACAATTTAAGGTAACAGGTGAGGGGTTAAAACACAACAACTTAAAGGCCTTCTGCCCAGTTCCCTTCACTTGGTTCATTTCATCAAGGAAAAGATCTGTCCAGGTGTGCTCTCAGAGCACATGTATAAACCCACATATGTTTAGAGACACACCCATAAGGGATTCTGAACTATGGCAATAGTGCTTCTTGACACAGATTGGGAAATTGATTGAATATGAAAGGATTAAAATACAGCAAAAAAACCACTATAACACATATAATTATATGAGGAAATATTATCAAAGGAAGCAAACATTTATGACTAAGATGCAAAGGTGATCAGTACCTGAACAGTTTGCAGAACTGCTACAGGGATAAAAAGAGATTGGGGGCAGAGAGGAAGGATCATTCCTTAGGCCACCTACACACACAAAAAGGAAGATTCACTCAGCTCCCCCCCCCCTTCACAGATTTCCCCAGAACCCCCTCACATGGCTACTGGGCATGTCATTTTATACAGGTTTGGCCAGGCTAACTAAAGTGATCTGGCCTTTTCTTGTGTCATGTTTTGCCTTTATCCTTATCTTCCCACCTGGCTAATACAGAAACAAAGGATATGGAATGGGTCATTTGACTAAAGAAGAAGAAGATTGGTAGACTCTTTGATTTCCCATACTTACTGGCAATCCTTTTAGCATGAAAACAAAAGAAGGTGATCAAATCTTGATAAGCTATCTGATGTTATTAAGTGCTGTCAACACTGCTCTGATTTATGGTAACCCTATGAAAGATTGATCTCCAAAATGTCCCGTCCTCAACAATCCTGCTCAGCATTTGCAAACTCAAGTCTGTGATTCCTTCACAGCCTTACTTCATCTCATGTTTGGCTTTCCTCTTTTCCTGATGTCTTCCACTTCCCCCAACACTGTTGTCCTTTCAAGAGAATCTTCCATCAGTGGCAGGTGCTGGGGCAGAAGCGTAGCATGCCTTAACGGGGCCCCGTATAAAAATTTGTTTGGGGGGCCCTTGTGAAATAAAAAAAATTGGGAAGTTTTTATTAATTTTTGCTGTAGGGGGCCCCCGTCGCCCGGGGCCCCCGTATAATTGATACGGCAGATACGGCGGTAGCTACGCCCCTGTGCTGGGGTAAAATCATCTTTATAGCTGATCTGTGATCAGATGTAAAGTGCCTTGCTCTGTTTCATCCCTTTCCAGAATGTATTTATGGTTGAGACTGGATAAACAAAGTAGGACTATTTAGTTTAACCCTTAATGGGGTCTCCAATGGGGTAAGGCTAAGGCAGACTAGTCTGAATGCAGTATAGACACAACTGGAACAACCCAACTCATCATGCCCCAAATAGCAGGTTAATTGCCCATGTTGTAGACCGCCTGAAAATAGCTCAATTTATAGACTATAGACAGCCTAAAATAACAGAACCTCCATACACAGAGAGACTCTGGGGTGGAAAGTAAAGTTGCAGATAAGCAAGCCCAAAGAAAAGATGGAACAACCCTTTTCATTCACAAGAAAATCTGACCTCCTTGTATGGAGCAAAAGAGCTATTCATGGCTACTAAGACAGGCTAGTGCATTGGTCTTTCTCCTTCTACACTGTACCTTAACTTCTCTGTGCTTCACAAAGCAACCCTTCTGGGAAACTCCCAATGGCCAAACCTAGTCCCCAGCTGTTGTAATTAACACCAAGGCTGGTTCTTGGGATGGAAGGGAGATTAGGACAGGTTTTTTACAATGGCTTTATAATCCACCCTGAGATTCTATGGTGTAGAGTGGGCTATAGATGTGTATACAAATGATTGAATGAATCATTAAGATCACCTCTGCAACATTTGTCCTAAACAGGTCCCAATTCAGAAAGGACCACCATATCTCCAAATCTAATTGTGACAAACAGGCAGGGGAAAGCAAGATTTAGCCATTAGTTTACTTCTAATGATAGCTCATCACTGGCACAGAGTTTCTGAATAAAGGTCTGGATTCAGATCCAGGGGAAATTAGGCAGTCTCTAAATTGGTCTGAACTGAAATAGGCTGTTTCCCAAATAGTTAAGTCAAAACTAAATGGAATATCACTGTCAATACAAACCCCATTCCCACCCCCAGTGAAGAGACGGACACATGTCATGGGTTCAAACATGGGCCACTTTATTAATCCAAAATAAGTTGTTACAAACTATTGCACTGGGGACTAAGTAGTGTGGGTGCATGATAATAACTCAGGTCAATAACAGAGAATTTGAAAACCAAATAATAGGGACAGCAGAAAAGCTCTGCAGGCAGGCCAGCACTGTGCCCGACAGTGGGACCAAGCTATGTGGCCAGGAAGCTGGCAAACCTTCCTGATCAGGCATATCAGAAAACAAAACAAAACAAAATAAAAAACACTGTAGCACTTTAAAGACTAGCTGTTATATTTTTATTGTTAGCTTTCATGGATCAAGTCCACTTCATCAAACAAAGAGTGAAACTTACAGGCATGTTCTTCCTGATCAGCTGTTCCAGGGCTATGGCTAATCTGACAGCTGTGAGACACCCCAAGTGATAGTGCTGTCTGAGGTCCCAAATTAACCAAGACCCCAACTGAATAGCTAAACTGGCCATTCTGATTAAATTCACCCGCACTACCCACCACATGGAGTACAGCCAACAGCTGAACCCCGACCTCCTCCTGACTGACCTATTGGGCTAGACTGAGGCCACAGTGCAATGGAAGGAGTAAACTGAGACTCCGGAATGGTAAAACTGGGCACATAGCATATCAAAAGAAGAGCAGGCTGTGTGGCCGTCAGGTGTGAGAGGAAAAGAATGGAGGCAAGGGAGGGACCTCTGACCATTGCATGGAAGGAGGTCCATCAGTGCAAGCCTCACCTCCGTGATTTTGGAAATGCCCCATCCCAACCTTTGAGATGCACACCACCAGCAGATGCACCACACAGTACCCTGTTCAGTATGAAACACTGGCAGGGAAGAAATGCGCCATCTCCACTGCGAGATGCATGCCACCAGTGGAAACACCATGGTGGAATGCCCCTCAGCAGGCAGAAACAGGAGGAAAATTGCACCCTCTTGCAGACAAGATGTGCACTGTGGGATGAAATTGCAATTCAGCAGGCTGCAGCATTACAGTAACCTACAAAAAGTCTGGGAACCTGAAAGAAAAGAGAAGGCACCAGCAGGAACTGCTCACATTCTGAGAAGGGGGAGGGGTTAAATACAGTGGTGGGCATTAGCAGGTTTGCACCAATTCTCGCTGGCCCCGCCCATCCAAGTTTTGAAATAAAGTAGTCCTAATTTGGGTGCAATGCAGGGCTTTCCCCTGGCCACATCCACCATACCATGCCCACAGTGTGGTAGTAAAATTTTTTGCAGCCCACCAATGGTTACACACAAGAAGAAATCCACAGGATTATACAGAGACATGTAGTCTGGGTTCAGGGGCAAAGGTGAGAGGAGCAGCGGAGATTGGTAGTGCGCACTCATTTTTACCCACCCTGGAGGCAGAAAAGTGGAGACAACCCAGAGACTCAGAAGGAGTGGATGTGCTAAATCCCAGGCATGCGCCTAGCCCATGCACAAGGTGGACCTGGGCCATAGGGACACTGAAGCCCCCAGGGTGCCAGAGGAGACATTATCAGCTAAAAACACTGGGGGAAGCTGATTCTTCATGACAATAGCTGACTTGAATTAACGCAATGCTATCACACTTTCATATTTCCCCATGGCACTGGTGCACTCTCAGGGCAGTTCACCGTCAATTAACCTTGTGCCCCCATATACTGGGTACTCATATCACAACTATGAAAGGATGGAAGGCTGAGTCAACCTGTACACTGGAAAGGAGAGAACTCATAACCGTTTGGTTGAAGGACAGCAGATCAACCACAGTGCCACCAGGGCTCAACCGATCAGGCAATGAGCCGGGAAGCGGCAGAGGAATGCAACCCTTCTAGCAACCCACACAGTAGTGCAGGGTGCATTCTCTGGGTGGTTAGCAATGTACTGCACACCGTGCATCATGCTGGAGCAATGTTATTGGCTTGGGAAGGAATGAGTAAACCCAACCCCTGGACCAGGAAAGAGCTCACCATCTTTGGGTTGCAGCCCAGCAGTTGAATCACTGATACCCCCGGGCAAGCCCCACCCAAGTTAAGGCCCTTGCCAGTATAGGCAAGCAAAGCGAAAGTGGAACTCCTCACTCAGAAAAAGGCCTGGCGAGGGAGAAAGGAGGCTGGTTCCACTTGATGCCCTTTGGCAGGATCGAAAGATTAATGAGCAGTGTGCTTACACTGAACAACTACTCACCAGGTTGGGGGAGGGCACAGGTTGAGCCATGAAGCAGCACCGTGGAGATGAAGGTAAGGAAGTACTCCCCCACCCAGATGGCGTAGCACAATTCCTGCCCTAGGGAGACACAGCAATGTGAAGCAAGAGGCCCAGAAGAAAAGAGAGGTCAGCTTAGCCTAGCGGTTCCTTCGCAAAGTCCTAAGAAGAAAAGAGAGAAGGAAAAAGGCATCCAGGCCCCTAGAGAAGCCTGCTCGACAAGGGAGAAAGATTTGTTTCTCCTAAGAGGAGCAGTTAAAGCGGGGAAGGCAGGAAGGAGCCACCATCGTCCGGCAGCCCTTTCCCGGGTAACAGGGTCCCTTCTTTGGGGGGGGGGGTGCAACCTGGGTGGCAACGGCATGCTAATTATTATTTTTTTAATTTAAATTTTTGAAAATTTTTAAAGTTTCAAAGTTTGAAATTTTTTAGTATTTTATCCATTACAGTCTTCACTATCTGAATTGTTAAGTGTATTTTTTCTGTATGTAGAGGGTATGATGGGACTGTTAGTAGGCTACACTTAATGGGGAATTGATTGATTAACTATGTATTTTTTAATATATGTTGTAAGCCGCCCAGAGTTGGGTTTACCTGATTGGGGTGGGATATTAAATTGGAATAAATAAATAAATAAATAAATGCTGATGATTTTGCTGATTATCTGACAGAGAAAATCGCTTGGATTCACCTACAGTTTAACTCCAGAGCAGTGGTGTCGCGCATGGGGGGCTAGGGGGGCGGCCACTCCCGGGTGGTGCTTTTAGGGCTATGTGTGTTCTTGGACTACAATTCCCAGAAGCCCTAGTGGAAGTGGGTGCCAGCACCCACCAGGGGGCGTCAAATTTGTCTTCAGACCCAGGCAGCTGAAATCCACATGACGTTACTACTCCAGAATTAACACCGAGACGTGGGAGTTGACCAGAGCACAGTCTGGCCATGTTGTCTGGGATTGGTTTGATCCAGTTGTTCCTGATGAAGTGGACAGGATCCTACTGCCTGTCTGTTAGACCCCTGCCCCTCCTGGTTGGTTAAGACAGCCAGGGGGGTGACAGGGAGTTGGGTTGGAGCTGTCACCAATGCTTCTCTGGGGGAGGGTATGTCTCCAGCACCCTTGAAACAGGCACTAGTTCGCCTCCTCATTAAGAGACCATCGCTCAACCCAACAGTACTGGCTAACTTCCGCCTCGATTCCAACCTCCCCTTTTTGTGGAAGGTGGTGGAAAAGGCAGTGGTGCAGCAGCTCCAAGGTGTCCTGGATGAAGCAGATTATCTGGACCCTTTTCAGTCAGGATTCAGGCCTAGATTTGGTACTGAGACTGCTTTGGTTGCACTTACGGATTATCTCTGGTGGGAGCGGGATGGGGGTAATCCATCCATCCTTACTCTTCTTGACCTCTCAGTGGCCTTCATTACCGTTGACCAAGGTATCTTTCTGGATAGGCTCTGAGGGATGGGGATACAGGGCACGGTGTCGTCCTGGTTTTCCTCTTTCCTTAGGGGTCGAAGCCAGTCGGTGTTGTTGGGAGATGAGAGGTACAGCTCTAGGCCCCTCCTATGTGTGGTGCCACAGGGCTTGGTGCTCTCACCTCTCTTGTTTAACAGCTACATGAAGCCACGGGGTAAGACCATCTGTTCCCACAGGGTGAGGTATCATCAGTATGCTGATGATACCCAACTGTATATCTCTGCCCATGGTGATCCCAGCAAGCCAGTCAATGTCCTTTCCAGGTGTCTGGAGGCTGTGAGGGTCTGGATGGGGGACAATGGCTATAGCTGAATCCCAGCAAGACTGAGTGGTTGTGGATAACGAATCCTATTTTTTTCAAGGAATTACCATATTTGGAACTGGATGGGGCTATTTTGCCCCAGACAAACCTGGTGCATAATCTGGGGGTCCTCTTGGACTCACGACTCCTGCTTGAGGAGCAGGTTGCAGTCATGGCCAGGAGCGCTTTTGCTCAAGTTCAAGTGATTCGCCAGTTATGCCCATTCCTTGACAGGGACTCCTTGCTCATGGTCACTCATGCACTGGTCACCTTCCGGTTAGATTATTATAACATACTTTACATGGGGTTGCCCTTGATGACCATTCAGAGGCTGCAACTGGTACATTACGACCATGCCACACCCTTGTTGCCGGAGCTGCATTGATTGCCGGTGTGCCTCTGGGTGCAATTCAAGGTGCTGGTTATGACCTTTAAAGCCCTACATGGTAGTAGGCCAGGTTACTTAAGAGACTGAGTCACCCTGAGAACATCTGCCCATCCCACTAGAGCGGACTGGAGGAGCTCTCTATGGGTACCAATGGCTGGAGAGGCTCATCTCTCCAGCACAAGATGGAGGGCCTTTTCTGTATCGGCGCCGACCCTTTGGAACCTCCTGCTGACTGACCCCTGCCTCCAACCACAATTGCTGGCCTTTAGAAGAGATTTAAAGACATGGTTGGCCCAGCGGGTATGGGGTGCTGCTACTAGACCTACCCACACCCCACCCTACCCTGCTGGCTCATACGATTATCAGTCAATTCTGGCATCTGGATTTTAGATTTCAGATTTTAAGGGTTTTAGATTTTAGAGTTTTATGATGTTTTATCTATGCATATCATGTATCAGAGTGTTTTATGTTAATGTTGTTTTCTGCATTGTAAACCGCTTGGAGTCCCCTTGGCAAGGGGGTGGTTAAGTAAGTCGAAATGAATGAATGAATGAATAAGGCTTCCTGGCTCCTCCCTATCACACCATGCAGGCAAGACCTGCGAGAGCACCCCCATCTCTTCCCCGGGGGGGGGGGGAACAGGCAAAGCCAGAACAGGGGTATTTTACCCCCAGTGCTGGTTCAATTGTTCCACTTTAGGCTCCAGAAAGGGGGCTGGGTGGAGTATTTCTGGGAACAAATACTCCATACAGCCCACATTTGTTATTTCCTTTGCCTTATTAAAAAAAAGTTAATATAAATTAGTATGAAATCCAGCAAGATTTGGCAACAGATTATTGCCTACAAACAACAGAAATAGCCAAAATTCCAAAGATGGATTTATGTTGGGGAAGCTAACTAAAATATGAATAAAATATCCTGTGGAGACTTCTGATAGAAGTCATTTGTAGCTTGTTCTCCCACTATTCAGGCTGCAAAGCATACTTTATTCAAGATATAAACAATGTCTAGCCTGATCCTCAGATTGTTCTGTTTCTTAAAATTGGGCGTGTGATGATAAAAATTGACATGCAGCTGCTCATAATCATGGTTCTCATACTCCCAGGAGTGTCCATAAATGCTTGCAGCTGCATTGATCTATATCTCTGCCTTTCTGTGTTGTGCAGCACATAGTGTATGAATATCCAGTTCATTGGGATTCACTGATAATCACAGACTAGTAGATTGGCAAAGAGTAGAAGAATAATTAAGAATAATTAAGGTACTTGGCACTGGTTGAAACACTTGTTTAGTCCTCCTTCAAGTAGACCCATGAAATCAATGTGATTGTAGTAAGCTTACAAGTTTAACTTTTAACAGATCTACCCAAGTTTGCACTGACTCTGTTTTTGTTTGTTAGTATCCCCCCTAATTAGCTCAAAACCAGAGTGCTGCGCAACAGAGTGAGTTTCTGTCAACTGCCCCAGCTCCTACCATTTGCCTTTCTTTATGAATTTTGACTGCAGCCCCACAAAACAATTCCCCATTCTAAACAGAATATAGCTTATATTCTACATTTAGGTAAAGGTAAATATCTCCCTTGCCAGTCATGTCTGATATCTATGTTTACAGCCAAAGAACCAGTGCTGTCTGCATCTGTATGTGGTCATGAGGCAGGCATGACTAGATACCAGCACACATGGAACACTGTTACCTCTCTTGCCAAAGTGATATCTATTTATCTACTTGCAATTTCTTGCTTTTGAACGGCTAGGTTGGCAGGAGCTGGAATAGATGACGGGGAGATCCGTCACACAGCACTTGCTTCTTGACCTGCTGACCTGCTGACCTTCTGGTCATCAAGCTCAGCATCTTAACCATTAAGTCACCATAGCCTTATAATTAGAAAGTGGAAATGTCTCTGATCATCCAGGAAATTTCTTTAAACAAGGTTTAGTGAGAGTTTTCTATACAGTATATCAAGATAAGAAAGGCAATCCAAAAGAGCATGCATTATTATTTGCATCACTCCAGAATTAGGATGACAGGACCACATGTGATATAGCCAAAATGAAGACACCCTTTGGTGAGTTCATTCTGCACTTCCTTTTGTCTGACCTAGTGTGAGAAAGATTAGCTGGTACAAGTTTTTTAAACTTTCCCTCCAGGAGTGCTGATGGCAGAACAATTAGCAAGCAAGAGTGAGAGCTCTACAATGTTAGCTTCAGCTGAAAATTAAAATGACTAAACAAGCCCTTGTGCCAACCTTCAGATATCCTTTCCCCAAACACAGAACTGCATTTTAGACTCAAAAAGGTATTTGGAGAATAGGCCTCAAAAATCTTGATTGGACTACTTCCAAGGGAAGACAAGTATCCAGTTGTGCACCACATTTTTCTAGCAGAAATATTTCAACATAGATGAGCTGATGAACATACATACTGTTCATGAAAATGTTAACAGGATGAAGAAGCGTTGGCCAAACTATTTATAATAATAACAATATTTTAGCTGAATTTCAAAACATAATTAAATTTTAGCTTTTCCTCTACAGTTTCTCATTTTGTCCTCCCCTTTCTCTACATTTCCCTACTGCAAATTAGAAAAGACTGCATCACTCATATTGACCTACTGCAACATTCTTACATGCCTGCAGAGGAGTGTTTCTCAACCTTTTTTGGCCATGCCCCACCTAAGCACCTCTAAAATCCAGATCCCCCCCCCCCCCATGACATGTAATTCCTATTATTCAAAAAGTGAGGAAGAAGCCCCAAAGGCCATTCACTGTTAAGAACTCATTCTTGAATTGCCTCCTTTAAAAATCAAATTGCCCCCCTATGGGGCATGTGCCCCATGTTGGGAACCATAGCTGTTTCCTCAACAGAAAACTGACGACAATAAATTACAGTATTTTAATTGGGATCTCTGTGTGATATTTCATTAATATTCATTACTGCTCACTGCAGAAGCAATATGCTTGGTTGCCTTAAATGGTTACTTCTCCCCATTTATATCACCAGAATCCTCTAAAATAGGTTTGTTTGTGTGATAACTGCTGGCTCAAGGTTACCTAATAAGCTTAGGTTCCAGGTCCAGCAACCTAAAACACTACTTTGCTGGTCATCTCAGATCAATAGCTACCATGGATATACTACTTGAAGACTGAAACAGGATGGCAGAAGAACAATGCAATCACTAACATGCTTCATTTGCATAAAGTGTCAAATGTGAATAATATCCACACTTTGCTTAATATGCTAATTTGCATACAGTACAAATTAGGCTGCCCAGATTTGGGAAAGTGGCATAAACCAAGTTTAGCAAGTATAGCATCTTTTAAATATCTATGATTGCTAGATAGCTAAGTGGTTTTGGTATCTAGTGCTAGAGCCAGAGGTTGGAAGTTTGGAATCCTGTGAGGTTGGAATCCTCACTGTGTCTCTAGGGAAAAAAGCTATGCTGTGTGGCCTTGGGCAAGGCTCCACAGTCCCAGTGTGCCCACAGAAAAAGGGAATAGGAAACTACTTCTGCATATGCTCTACCTAGAAAACCTTGATAAAAGTAGTCTTGTCCCTGGTATCTGCTGTTGAAGATCTCTGCCTTATTCCTGCTCCCAAAGACTCCCTAGCCTGTTGTTTTGCCTTGCACATATCCTTGCTCCTGGAATCCCATCTTTTCCCTGAGGGTTCTCCTGGTTACCTCACTTCTGGCTTGTTTGGACTATACTTTCAGCATTTGGACTAATCTTTCATTTCTGACTTGACTTGGACTCTGGACTGAGATATGGATACTGTTCAGCTTGTTACTGGTTGTTGTGGATCCTGGTGTTTCTGTTACCTGCCAGCCACCACACCCTGGATTCTGACAGAATTGCTTAGACCAATATCCTATTGTCTCAACATGGAGAAGTGCAAATACATACACTTTCTGTTGCAGGACTGGTCTTGCATGTGGTATGAAAGTGGGCATGAATGAGGGAATCCAAGTCAGCATCTATGAAAGCCTTTAAAAGGCTTTCTGTGTAAGTGCTGCGCCTGTCTAATACTAAAAGTATGTACAAACTTATCCATATGTACCATAGCCCAGATGTTTGATACAAGCTTCTTTCCCTGACCCATTTTAACCTACAGTTATGCTACCTGCAGTGACAGCGTGATGTAATGTTGGCTCCCTTGGTGGATTAGTCTTCTTCACAACACAATGGCTGGAATCCAGTAATAAGTCGCAACTAGAGTAGGCCAATTCAATCAGGTGGATTTGGTGAGTTTGGCTCATCCATATGTTTCAGTGTTTCAATGGGCCAACTCCAGTCACAACTTGTTACTGGATTTCAATTGGTAATTTTGTTGAGGGACCCAGAGATAATTTGTCATTTCTACTTCTGTATGGAACAGGGTTAACTTTCACTGCTATTTGAAACCAAGAGCAAGCACAAATAAATCTGGCCCCAAACCATTTTTACACCCCATTCCATGCCTTCTAGTCTTCCAGGAGCCTCCTCAAAGATTGTGGTATTTTAAAACCACAATGGGCATAAACCAGGCAACGGCCACCTTATGCCAGCTAATCTTTCTCTCACTAGGCTGGACCAAAGGAACTGCAGAAGAATGAACTTACCAAAAGGTGGCATCATTTTGGCAGTTTCACATCTGACCTAGACATGGCAGAAGGTGTTCTGTTTTAATCACCACTGAAATTCAGCAGCCCAGCTATAAACTCTAAAAAGGAGCCTTGATATGGCAAACTGTAATCTTTTGTGTAAGTGGAAACCTTTATTTACCATCTTGTTCCCATATGTCTCCTCAGCACTGTGTTTATTTTAGTGATTGATGAAAAGTGCAATCCCAACTAGCCAAGATGGCTGAGAGCCAGCTGAACAGACACCAGGCAAGTTAAAGATGGGCTGAATCCAAATCCCTCTCATCCTAGGAATGTTGGACATGGTTTAAGATTACTGTACCTTCATTTTAGCCTGAGTTTTGCTGGCTATGTCTCTGGACTGGAAGAGGTTTGGATCTGGTGTAACTTAGCTTCCCTTGCTCTCCACCTTTCTTGGGCTCTTATTATCAAAACCAACACAGGGGAATTCTGTGAGCAGTTTGTAGCTCAAGATGCTTTGTTCATTCTGATTCATTTACAGCTGGCACATTTTTGAGTTAGGACTGCACTGTCAGGTCTTTTGCTATTCTTCAGTTTAAGTGTTAATTGTTATTTAAGAGGCTTAAGTTTGAGGGAGTAGGAGTTGTAGGAGAAGGATAAACTGTGACTCTCCAGTGCTGCTCTAATTTAATAATGTGAGACTGAATTCTTCAATTAAGGCAGAAATTAGTAAATGGACAGTATTTGATGAATTATTACTTATGGAATTAGCCCAAATGAAAAAGCTTAATCTTCACAGAATAAATATGTAAATTGTGGGGTTAATTTCCAGTAAGGAATACTTAATGATGTAAAACAATTAATTACAAACGATGAAATCTTTTATTAGCTCCACATGTGTTTTTTCAATATTAAATGCACATGTTACTTACCTGCTTCCATAGTTATCTGTTTTACCTTTTCCATATTTGTTTTCGATACGGTAGCAGCTTTCACATATTTTGGGATTCCATTAAAGTTCTGAAGAACTTTAACAACAACAACAACAACAACAACAACAACAACAACAACAATAATAGCTAGATTTTTGAATATCCATTAAGTCAGGGGTTCTCAACCTACTGCCTGGGGGCCAGAAACAGCCCATGACACCATTTCAGACCACTGTCTCCACCACACCTGGAAATGCCATGTGTGACAGGCAGGGCAAAATGGTCATTCGCCTCCCCGCCGCCGCCGCCAAGAAAAGCTGTCTGAGTGAGCATGACCTGGCCCTCGGCTTGAAAAGGTTGAAAACCACTGCATTAGGTCCTGATCCAAAATCCTTAAATCTCATCAGAGCCTCCACTGCAATCCTGTTAACTCCTAAAGCAAGAGGTCATACACACAGATCTAGCACTGAAATGCAGTGGTCCTTCTATCTTTTTGCTGTCAGGCAATTCATTTTATATAAACATGTATATTTAATATTTGCCATGGATTCTTTATACTTGAAGGGGAATTATATCCTGCTTCCTCTCCTGAGTCACTTTTAAGGGAGGAGAAAGACCTCTTGCAGCTGGGGGAAGATGGCGTTGAAGGAGAATTCAGTGCATTAACAGTCATTGTTGTTCCAGACGTTTCTGGAAGCAGTAAAATCAACAGGGAATATCAGGTGGTGAATGTAGTGGCAACAGCAATTGCGCATATACCATCCCATCGTACTCGAAGAACTATCTGGGCAGTTTATAAGTTAATTAGTATTTTGCCCTCCACTACCTGGGTACTCATTTAACCACCTTTGAAAGGACAGGAAGGCTGAGTCAACCTTGAGCCTATTGGGATGTAACTCAGATTGGAAGCAGAGTTTTGACTGCAGTAATGCATCTTAACTGCTGCACGACAGGGGCTCGTAGATGTCAGAGACAAGGCTGATTTGTCCCACAGCGGTTGTAAATAGCAGAAGAAGAAACAGCCAGTACTTCAAGGCTTTCTAACTGCTACTTCAAAACAGCTGGACATCAAGAAAAGGCTGGCTGGGAGTGATAAATTCTGTGAGTGCTGACAGCAGACCCTCTGTGGAAGACAAAGTGGAAGACCATCTCTCACCAACTACTCTGTGCTGTGTGTCCAGATTACTGGAACGTCTGATGAATGGACTGACAACAACAACTACAACAGCCTTGTCTCTACCTCCTCCCTGTTGTGAAACTGACGGATCCATTTGAATGCATTAAAGAAGGGGTGACCAAACATTTTACGTGGGGGGAGGGGCTGACCACACCCCCAGAACAGCTGAACAGGCCTGACCATGCCCCCGGAAGCAGGCGCGTAGGCGCATGGGCATGCAAATGCACAACCACTTCTGGGAGTGGCGAGGGCAGCGCAGGCCTGATGAATTGGCACTGTGGACCACAGTTTATTTTTATTTATTTATTTATTAATCACACTTGTTTATCGCCCCCTCACCAAAGTGACTCAGGGTGATTTACAACAAGGCATCAATAACAATTAAAACCACTTGAAAATATTAAATCAAAAATTAAAACTAAAACAGGTTAAAAGGTTAAAAGGTTAAACCTAGGAGTTACAGCTAAAAGTTTGGGCACCCCTGCATTAAAGGCTAGGCCTGTGGACAGTACTGATCTCCTGCTTTGTGATTAAGAACTGTTTTAAGATGATGCAGTCCTGTGCTTGCTGTCTAATAAATCAAGATTATGGGTCACATTTTTGTGGTACACATTTTGCATACTCGGGTCTCTGATTTACGGGTCCTGACGGCTGTTTCTTCTGAAATGAGAAGATGGCCTCAAACGCATCCAATGTTCCCCTAGTGATAAAGGGAAAACAATAACAGACTGGCATGTTTTGTGGGATATTGGTATACCATTAATTTTTTCACAACCAACCTATGGCAAGCTCCCTAAACCACACCTGAAATTTAGGGCAGGGAACATGTAGTACTCTAGGCAATGTTGAATTTTAGTTCTCACCAACTCTATCCAGCCTGGTTAATGATTAGCCATGCTAAGAGGTGTGATTCACAACCATTTATAGATAGAGGTGGGAATTCAATTTTTTTTACTACCTACTATGTGGGCATGGTGTGGTGGGAGTGACCAGGGGGAAAGCCCTGCGTTGCACCCGAATTAGGACTACAGTAATACCTCAGATAACATTAGTATCGAATAACACTAAAATCTGGGGGGAAGAATTGCATCGGATAACATTAAGATCCTATGGGATGCATCAGATAACAACCGCTAAAGCTTGTGTGGTTACAATGTATCTCTATGGATCCCATAGGATTTTAACATGCATCGGATAACACTAAAAATCGTATAACACCAAGACTTGTGGAACCAGGTTTTAGTGTTATCTGAGGTTTTACTGTACTTTATTTCAAAACCTGGATGGATGGGGCCAGCCAGAATTTCTGCTACTGATTCTGGTGAACTGTGGCAAACCTGCTGAATCCCACCACTGTTTATAGAGCCAAAGATATCCCAATCTGAGTTTAGGGGAACGGCACAAATTTTCACTTCTTCCCTGAAATTCCCAGCCCAGTCTATTTGAATGTATTTTCTGTCAGAGTATTTTCTGTATCCTACTCAGCCTCATTCCAAGATGGAGATTTTCAAGTGGGGGGACCAGTAACACATTATTTAGAAGGACTGGTATTCAAAAACATGCTCGCCTCGTGGGTTGGAAGAAATGAAACCTAATTTGTGATGAACATGTGATACTGTATGATCGTTGGCTGGATTCCTTTAGGGGAATGGCAAGAGGGTAGACCATGTGTGAGGATATAAAACTCAGAGGGAGGAGCCAAGATGCTCTCTTGGTCCGGTGCTCAACGCTGAGCAAACATGTAGGCTGGTAAGAGAAAAAAAAGAGGGTTAGTCCCTCAGGGCTTCCACAATTAAAGAAGCTTTCTTTGTTTTGATGGGCTTTCTGAACTTTTGAAAAACTTTATTCTGCAACTAACTTTGATTACAGTATACTGTACTGTACTTTTAAAATACCCGAAGATGACTGAAGTGTTTAATGTCCTACGCGCTACCTTGCTTACAACCTAGATTCAGATCAGGAGAAGGCAAGCTTTAAAAAAAAGCCTGGACTGTTTAGCTAGGAGGGCAGGCAGTATCGGGTGGGATCCCATTACAAGGAAGCCGAGGTGCTACTCGTGAGTAAGAGGTCCTGCCATTTTCTTTATGTCGTGATTTCCTTCTCTTGATCCCCCTGTCTGTTTCTGGTTTAGCTTTTTACAGTACTGGAAATAATGGGGTTTGCTGATTATGACTACAGTGTAAATAACTTTGTCTTCAAACTGCCATTTTAAACCAAGAGGAAACTAGTGGGTTTCTTCCAGTCATTGGGGACTGCCATCCAAATTTGTTGCTGTAATACAGTATTTGACTTATGAAGTCAGTGACAGACATACAATGGTGTTCTGAATTTTTTCAGTATTTAATAGATAAGGTGCAATGATATTCAGTATTAACAATAACATAAAGTAGTAGTTATTGTTCAATAATTGACAGCTTATATTTGTGTTTGATCTCTGGTCAAAGCATAACAAACAAGAGATGGAAAGGGGAGGGATTTTCTTTGTGTGAAAGTGTAGCATGGACACAATCGTGCGCATATACAGTCAAACCTCGCATAAAGAGCGTCTTGCTTAAAGAGCGTCTTGCTTAAAGAGCAGAATTTTCTCTGAATGTTCGCTTCGCTTAACAAATAAAACCAACAAAAAACTCGCTTAACAAATAAATCAGGGTTCACAATCCCCCCCCCACACACCAGAAGTCACAATTGGTCACTTACAATGGTGTTTCGCTTAAAGAGCAAACTCGCTTAAAGAGCAATGTTGTGGAATGCATTATGCTCTTTAAGCGAGGTACAACTGTACTGTATTTTAATATATTGACAGCAGAGCACTTGTATTACTCATATTCAAATACACACACACACACAGAGAGAGAGAGAGAGAGAGAGAGAGAGAGAGAGATTATATGAGTAACAAGACACTTGCACAACGGGCTCCCTCCTGCTGCCTAGCTTTTCCAGAAGGCTGGAAAGTTTTCTTTTAATTTAAACATAAATAAATAAATATAAGTAGACCTCCATGAAAAGCCACAAGGCAAAATGACGGTAATAAACAGACAGTGAAACAGCCTGAGCAAATATAAAATTAATATTTAGCTCACAAAACTAAGCTGATGTGATCAAAATTAAGTACTGTTCCATACTTCCCCATGGGTGTATGGAGGAACAAAGTAATTTATACCATGGGTCCTATGATCAACATATGAGAAACATAAAGCAAAGCAAAGCAATCACACTTATATACTGCCCCATATACTGCGTAGAGCACTCTCTGGGTAGTTCACAAATTAATTAGCATTTTGCCCCCAACATGCTGGGTATTCATTTTACCAACCTCGGAAGGATGGAAAGCTAAGTCAACCTTGATTCCTGGATTGAACTCACAACCTTTTGGTTGCAGGACAGCAGTTTAACCACTGCGCCACCAGGGTTCCTGGTATTAACATATATTAACACAAATTCTAAGGAAGACTGGGAGCCTCTGCTTGACAAGTGTATGTTGCATGACAGATGGCTTTGAAGGGCTGGGGAACTCACCTCAAATCAGTGAGATGAATAAGAGGAGTTCAAGATTTTACTAACCAATTTTAGAGTGATGCTCAGATTTTAAGGAGATACAGTGGCCTACAGGTGGAAGAAATGAAAGATGTAGCAGGCTGAGCAAATACTGTAGTAATACATTTTCTTCACATATTCCTCTCCTTGTTCTGCCTATATTTTCTCTGGCATTGCTACAATTTTTCAAACAACTATCCCATGTACAATGAAGCCCACAAGTGGGAAATTGTGACCTCACAATGTTTATGAGAAACAGGTCCCATAATCCTTCACTACTAGCTGTGGTGCCTAGCTAGGGCTAATGGGAAAAGGCCCCCCTTAAGTTGCATACTTGTTAAGAAAATAGTTCTTTAGGAAAAGATCATGAATGTGAATACTGTACAGTATATCCACTCTTTCCCCATGAGGCTGAGAAGCTTTTTAGAAGCTAGTTGAGAAGTTGTTTTTTTCATGGAAAAAAAAACCCTTTGGCCCATTCTTTTCTCCAGCTGAGAAAAAACATGGATACATTTAAGCCATAGTTTTAATGCCTGCCATTTTGAAGTCATGAAACCTTTATCCCCCCCCCCCCCCCCATCTTTTAACATCCAGCAGAATACCTGAATTCAGCATTTTGGAGCACTGAGATATTCATGTTTTCACGATGAGATATCTCATGTCAGAACACATCATTAAAAGGAAACAAATAGAAAGAAAGAAAGCAAACTAAGGGGCTAATCAGAACAGATGATGACTGGATTTGGGCAAATGGGTTTATAAAATGTACAGCTGCTGATTAGATTAGAAAAACGTAAAGGTCTGGAATTTGGCACTAGTTCTGTTGCCACACCCTGTACACAAGAAACATATTTCTGCAGGTATTCATAATTCTCAAAAAGAATGATTCATTTGCTCCAGGTTTTCTTTTCTGTACATAAAGAAGTAAATGCCATTAATATATAATGCCTGTGGAATCTACAGCTCTCCAGATGTTCTTGAATTACAACTCCTGTATTCCTTCACCATTGACTATGCTAGTAAGAGCTGACAGGAGCTACAGGTCAATAGGAGGGTGACACCATCCCCAGCCATTCATACAAAATAACAATGTTCTTCAAAATCAAATAACCTTAAAACTATAGTGATGCACCCAGGATTTCCTGAACTTTGTTCAACTGAATTTCGTTAATCAGTAATAGACCTTGAAATGATGGTCAGTCATTACTTTAAAGTAATATTTGTTAGACCCATTGATTTATAAACAACATTAATAGGACCAAAAAATCTTGTCCTTGGATGTCATGCATTAACCAATTTGTTTCAGAGCATGGCAACTTACTTAGGTTCAATCAGATGCAGGTTCCTCCCAACGTTTGGTCCTGTTTGAGGATGGGCCAGTTCACGCTATTTTCTGGCAACCCTGTGAGTACAGGCAATTTTGAACCAGTCCACCTTGATCAATACCTACACACACCTTTTTAGGTCATTGTCAAGAGCCTTTCTTTTAGTGTGGTAAGATCGTTCTGTGTATTTTGTTTTTCAGTGTGTGTGATCTTTGGTATCAAACCCAAGCAACACTGATGGGAATTTCTCCCAACAGGTCAGTGCTATGTCACTTGGGTGGCATGCTAATCCAGGTTTCTCCTGTGTCCTGCACATGGGGTTGCAAGAGAGGATTCAGGAGGCAATCTTTTTGTTCCCACTTTACAATCCAGCACTGTTTCACTTTGTTGGCAAGCCAACGGAGTGATGTGTCTCTTACCAATAAAAAAAAGCTACCTCTTCCTGCTCCCCACAAGGAGGAGTCAGAAGAAAGCAAGACAGAAAAGAACAGAGGAGATCTCCTTTTACTCCCACCCACACCTCTTTTTCTTTATAACAGCAATAGCAATGACACTTATATAGTGCTTAACGCACTCTCTGGACAGTTTACAGGTAATTAGCATTTTGCCCCCCAACATACTGGGTACTCATTTTACTAACCTTGGAAGAATTGAAAGCTGAGTCAATCTTGATCCCTATCAGGATCAAACTCATGTTTTGGCTGCAGTACAACAGTTTAATCCCTCAGCACTCAATGCAGTAAAAGAAGAAGCAAAGAAGAAAAAGAAGACAGCAGATGAACCACTATGCCACCAGGGCCGGCCCGTCGGTTATAATTTAGTAGTGCTTGCCTTTGGTGGCAAGCTGGTGCAGTGATATGTTAATTACTAATAATTTAACAAAATCCAACTGCCCTCCCCATGGTGGGGTAAACAGAAAAGGAGGGAGGAGATAAAAGAAGGATTGAAGGAATCTCTTTTTTCCTTCTCTCCCCCAACTCCTCTTTAAAATTTAGTGCTGTTTCACTTACATAGCAACCCAAAGCAGTGAGAGAGAGAGAGAGATTAACCATATGTTAATCTCTTAATAATGAAAAGTGACTTTTAAAAATTAATTTTGAGAAACATGAATGCAGAAAGCTAATTTAAAATTGCACCTATAATTGTAAGTAACAACTTTTGAGGTCTTTGACTTATCGTATATGTTTAAGTTGCGGTGTGATTTGATAGTGAAGTTGTCTGAGACTGAATTGGGTTAAACAGGGTTGATTGAAAATGCAGTCTGAGATTTAGAATAATCAGGTTGCTTCAGTGCAGAAAATCCTACCACACTTCAAAGCAATCTATTTAGCCCATTCTTCCCTCTCTCATATATATATTATTCTAAATTGCAGACCGCATTTTCAATCAACCCTGCTTAACCCAATTAATTTTTAAAAGTTACTTTTCATTATTAAGAGATTAACATATGGTGCAGTAAGGCAAACCAAATATTTGGACAGTTAGCTCCACTCTTACAACACAAGGCAATACTAACCAACACAAAGAAACACCTCATACAAAGCATATTCATCCCAATTTTTTGTTATCAGTGCCAAATACAGACACTTAAAACAAAACATAGGCAAAAGTTGATCACCCTGGAAATGAGATGTCTGAGGAAGGCTGATGGAGTGACTAGAAGGGATAAAATCAGGAATAAGGTTATAAAGGAAAGAATTGAAACAGAACTAAACTACATACAGAGGCAACAAATAAAGTGGTGTGTCCATCTGGAGAGAATGTCTTGGAATTCCATGCCTTACAAGGCATACGTAGAAAGAGGAGAAGGACAAAGACCACAAGGCAGACCCAGAGGAAGGTGGAGAGCTAACACCAAAGAAATATTGCAAGAACACCAAATAACACCGGTGGAGACCACTAGAAGTGCCAGAATAAGAACCTTGCATCTCCCTCAACAGCCGATGGGGTAAAAGGGGAAGCAAAGAAGAAGACTTTTCATTATTTGTAAAAACTACTTGACTACTACAAGGCCCTTTGTTTTTGCAATAGAAAGCTCTTGGCCACTTTTCCATCATCCTATCACCTACAACAGAATGTGAGACAAGCCCAAAGCAGCACTTGAACCATATGGAGGGGATGTACCTCAAGCCGCAAAATGTATTTGGCCATCTCTGATTATCTTCTTTTTCTAGAAAGAAGACAGTCCAGTTTGTGTTACTACAAAGAATGCTGCCTATTCTTCTTCTTCCGTGTCCAGGCCAGATGTGAAACAGGCAAAATGAAGGCACCTTTTGGTGAGTTAATTCTGCAGTTCTCTTCACCTGACCTAGTGTGAGAAAGATTAGCCGCAACACAAGGGTGCCATTACCAGGGTACGCCCAACTGTGGTTCAAAAATAGCACAATCTTTGAGGAGGCTCTTTCTGTATACCCCAACATTACTTAGTGATCCTAGGTATACTAGCTGGTGAATACAAATGTCTACTCAGGTTCTTGGCCAGCTGGTAAGACCTGGGTTGAGGCATGAATTGGTTAAGCTGTCATACCTCTATGACACTGTATGCAACGACTGGCAAAATATTGCACAAACTGTGTAAGCACTGCAAGTTTTTTCTTTACCATGCCAAAAACAGCGGCCTTGGGGAACGTCAACATTTAATGGAGATGGTATGAGGAAAATGATATGATTATGCATAGTTTCATAACAAACAGTAAAGCATTTTGCAAAAAATAAAATAAAAATGAATAGGTCTTTTTAAAAAACTTAATGAAAATAAAAGGCCAGATAGATTTTGGTCTGATTCAGCAGGGTTGATATGATTTCTATCTCACCTTCAAGTACATAACCATGTCAACATAGTTGGAGGACAATATTTAGTGAGGTTTGGTAAACATCTCCCCTAAATCTAGATGCACAGTCTAATGAATGTTTAGTTCTCTGTGCACTCATGTGTGTGCGTGCATGCACACATACACACACATGCACACACACCAATACATATATCAACAAACAAAATCCAGCTTCAACAAGTACAAACAGCCAAACTCCACCCGCATTCCGATCTAAAACTGCTGAAATGGCATGCTGAGAAGTGCTTCAATAATTATAGTTTATAAATCTTCTGGATATTAAACTGGCACCTTTAATTTAATCACATGATTTTAAAGGCTATGTTTTTCTCATGATGCTTAAAAATGGTACCACTAACGTGAATTTGTCCTCATAGGGGACATTCTTGTGGCTTTTGATTCTTACAAGCCTGAGTGTGACAGTCCCGTTTATCAAAGCTCTGTTCTTGCTCCAAACATTGTTGTTTCATTAAGCAGCACAGAAGACAAGTCCCTGTTTTCAATCCTGTAACTGTTAACTTAGTAATACCTGTAATATGTTTTCAATATCGTTTCCCCCATACCACTTCCATTAAATGTTGATGGAACACATATTACAAAGCCATGGAGACTACAAAGCTATCTGAGACTACAACAACTAGATCATTCCCTATGTGCAGTGTAAAGAAATTGTATACCTGACAAGCCTCCTATTGCACAGTCAGTCACACAAACCATTGCACTTCTAATCTTGCAAACAGTACAAACCTCAGCATGCGAAAAGTAGCTTGCTGGCAGGGGAGTGTTTTTTGCGATCACTCTTCTGTGCCTTGACTCTTTTCTGTATTTCAGTGGCATTTCAAGTCTCCTGGTGCCAGTGGCGTTGCGTGGGGGGGGGGGGCAGGGAGGCAACCCACCCCGGGCGGCGCTTTTTGGGCTATGGGTGTTCTTGGACTACAATTCCCAGAAACCCTAGTGGGAGTGGACACCGGTGTCCACCAGGGGGCAGCAAATTTGGCTTAAGCCCCTTGTGGCTGAAATCCACATGATGTTGCTGCCTGGTGCATACCCTCTCCAAGGATCTTTTGGTTATTAGCCCATAAGAACAAAAAACCCAGACAGTCTTCTCTGGCACCTTAAGACAAATAGATTCTGCCACAACCTTTCTTGGTCTACAGTCCATGCCAGACAAAACTTTGTTTGCTCATTTCAGCTGTTTAAAGGGAGAGAATCATGCATAGATCACTGAACATAGCTTTCCATTGCAAGCAATCACATTCAAAATAAAATGCAACTTTGAAATATGTGATGGTCAAGTGACAAGTCCTCACAATGTAAAGGATTGCTGTTTCATAACTGACCTAACTGGGACTAGCAAATCATTTTCAGCCCTCCCATGTCCTCAACATGACTTCAACAGCAATTTTAAAAGACCACATTCACCCATGGTTCACTAAGTCAGGAAATTGGCAGTGAAGACTGATGCCCAATGATCAGGAACGATGCAGTCCAATGTCACAAATTGTGCTTGCTTACAGCCTAGAATAAATTTAATGTTGTGTCTTGCTCTTTCAGGTTCTCAGCCGGATAAAAAGAATAGTGTCAGGTCTAGCAAAATCCCCTAGTGTTTCCCAAATGCTGGTTTTTGGACTTCAATTCCCAGAAGCCTAAGTCATTTCCCCAAAGCACTGATCAGCCAATGTACTGACTTAGGTTTCTGGGAATTGAAGTCTCCCTGTGGGCTGTGTACCCCTTGTTGGGAACCACTGCCCTAATTCATCCTCTTCTTGTCTTGCTTATGGAGCCCCTACAACAGGGTTTCTCAACCTTTTTGTGCCACGGGCTGGACCATGCCCCCACAGACAGCTGAGTGGACCGGACTGGTGGTTCCCCCCACTGTAAACACTGCCACAAAATGCACCCACGGCTGTTGTAAATGTGTTTATGACAGCTGCAGATGCATTTTATGGCAACATTTACAACAGCTCCAGACACATTTATGGTTGTCATAACATCGCTTCTGCTGGCATTGGCTCTGCGGGCCACATGAAATGCTGCCATGGGCCAGGGCCGGCCCACAGGCTGTAGGTTGGGAACACCTGCCCTAAGAGCTAGCTAGCTAGCTTGGTTATTTCTGTTTGTTTCCTGCCCATCTGACCAAATTGTCACCTAGTAACTGAACTTCAGGATATGCTAATAAATATCATATATCTTAGCCTCCATTTTTCAGTGCTACAGTTAAGTGTACAGCCCAAACCAAACTGGCACCAGCACACACAGATAGCCATAGGTAGAGTAGGTTCTAAATACTTCTTTTCCTTATTTCACCTGTTCCCATATTGTGGGTACACACTTTGGGGAACCTCCATAGATGTCCGGGGGTGGTGGTACTGTTTTTAACCTTATGTGTAATGCTTTGACCTTTATTTATGAAATGTGACCTTACATGGTCAAGCCACAGAGCCCAGGACCCTGTTCCTTATATAAATCTGATCCACATTTTTGGAAAGCATGCATACTGATAAACATAAATGGCAGAAAGGTATAAGAAGTCACAGGATCAGCAACACCAGGGATTCTCAACCTGTGGCCCATGGTACCATTTCATGTGGCCCACCACCACAACACCAGGAAGTGCCATGTGGTGGAGGAAGGGCAAAATGGCTGTCCAGCTCCTGAAACTGTCTGAGGGAACGTGACTCGGCCCCTGCCTTTAAAAGGTTGAGAACTCCTGATCTATGCAGTTGCTACAATCATCTGCCTTCAAAGAGCACAATGCTAGCTGAACAATATATGCTAAGAAACAGAAGTAGTAACTATGCAGGAAAAACCTAATTCTCTCAAGAATTTTAAAGTTAATGAGTGTTTTGATGGATGGATTGACTGATAATTGATTGATTTATCCAGCTTGGCTTTTAAAAAAAAATCATGTCAGAAGCACACAAAGGTGTTTTCTGGGTTGAAAGGATTTTTGCTGGAGGAACTCCACTCAGGGACCTGAATGAGGCTCCTTCCATGTCCCCGAACGCAAGATCTCAGTAAGTTGCAAAAGGAATTTCCAAGGACTCACCCTGAAAAGATGTCATGTTCACTTAACAATCTAACAACTCCTGCTGTTGCTACAGAATATATCCATTTTATCCAGTTAAGAATTCTGTGCTTCACAGATACCAAATGATATGGATACTTTATCCAAAACAGATAACAGCTGTTTCTGTCTGGCCCTCTTTTTGAGGTGATAAAACTATCTAGCAGCGTGTAAAGTCCTCCATCCTTATCTCCTATGCAGAGGCTAATTTACCTCACAACTTGATTTCCACCAGTGCTTCTCTGACATTTTTGAGGCTGTCGTTTGCCCCAGTTCAGATGGCACTAGTAAATAACCTTCTAGACAACCTCTAGAGGGGGGATGGTTCTTGCTAGTAAATCTCAATTTGCATGCATATCTTGGGTTTTGCATTTCATCAGAGATCTGACAGAGAAGAGGGCTACATAGACTAAACAAAAGCCACAATGCTGCTTAAGTCTGTGGCTAAGATGTTGACTGGAAGGTGGGAGGTCAGCAGTTCAATTCCTGTGTACTGCAGGACGGAATGAGCTCCCATCTTTGTCCCAGTTCCTGCCAACTGAGCAGTACACAAGCAAGAAATTGCAAGTAGATAATTAGGCAAGGGACCACTTCAGTGGGAAGGTAAACAGCATTCCGTGCACTCCAGTGTCTAGTCATGACCATGGAAATGTCTGCAGAAGCAGACAGCGCTGGCTGTTTGGCTTTGAAACAGAGTTGAGCACTGAACCCTAGAGTCGGATACGACTGGCTTTCGAGCAAGGGAAACCTTTACCTTTACATTGACCTAAGAAGTTGCGGTGGAGAATTTCTGTAAAAGCTTTTTTTACCTTGCAAAATGGTTTTGAAATTTGCTAATCTTTAAGATGATACACCACACACTGAGATTTGTTATTTTATGGCTTGGACTTACAGGTGGGACTGAAGTCCCAAACAAATAGAAAGCCAAAGGTTGAGAACCACTGACCTAAAGCATGCTCTGGGGGAATTCTTATCTAAAGACAGTGGTGGGATTCAGCAGGTTCACCCCAGTTCGCCAGAACCGGTAGCAGAAATTCTGTCTGGCCCTGCCCATCCAGATTTTGAAATATTGCAGGGCTTTCCCCTGGCCATGCCCACCATACCATGCCCACAGAGTAGGTAGTAAAATTTTTTGAATCCCACCGCTGTCTAAATATATACAGTATGTGGTTTCCACAAGAGTTGGAGTTAAATATGGCAAACTTTACCTGAAATAAAGGCATTTGTGTGGACAGGAAGCAGTCTTCCATCTTGGATTACAGCCAGTTAAGCACTGTCTACTGGAGACTAAGGGTGTGACTACACATGAGGAAAACTGCAAATGGATCTGCTGTGAGTTTGCATCTAGTAAGTCAGGTTTCCCCAAGCTCATTCACTTTAGCTGACCACATTGGAGTAATAAGAGAGAGGGGAAGAAATCAGCTTTGTTTTGCAATTTATTAACCATTTGAATCCTCTCCTCACTACAGGTGCCTGAGTTTGTATGTTTTCCTCTCCATTCTCCTTCCATGTCTTTCTTTTTTACTTTTTCTTTTAAAGATGTGCTATCTTAGCATTGTGGGCTGCAGTGGCTCAAGTGGTTAAGATGCTGACTGGGAGGCGGAAGGTCAGCAGTTCAAAAACCAATGCTGCATGACAGAATGAGAGCCCGTCTCTGTCCCAGTTCCTGCCAACCTAGCAGTTCAAAAGCAAGAAATTGCAAGTAGATAAATAGGGACCACATTAGTGGGAAGGTAAACAGCATTCCGTGCACTTTGGTGTCTAGGCATGCCTGCCACATGTCCACAGAAATGTCTGCAAACACAGACAGCGCTGGCTCTTCGGCTGTAAACAGAGATGAGCACTGCACCCTAGAGTTGGATATGACTGGCTTTTGAGCAAGGGTGACCTTTACCTTATCTTAGCATTAGGCCAGTTGGCTGACCCAAGGGTGGCAGTGGGGTGGGGAGATTCAACAGAAAGCCAGGTGGAATTTTTCAGTTCAGCCTTGGTTGGTTCTAGCTTCCTACAGCAGCTCTGATCGACTGGCTGTCTTAAATTTGTAGGACTCACCGAGCACAGCTTTCATAATACTTCCTTGCCTGTTTTGTTTTTCTTTGGTTGTCCAGCTGCCCCAGGGAATGGGAAGGCAAAATGAACAAAGATCCAGCCTCCAGGTGAGGAGGAGAGTTTCTTAATGTAGCTGGTCTTTCTTACTGCTGCTGGAACTGGCTGGAATGACTTTAAATAAAGTACAGTGGTACCTCAGATAAAGTTTGCACCGGATAACGCTAAAATCGGGTAACATTGGGGAATTTGAGGCAAACATTTGCCTCACACAACATTAAGATAACGTTGTGCGATGAAAATGTTTGTCTCAAATTTCCCAACGTTGAGATTGCTTGCTGTTAGATTTGTGTTTCTCCGGCAAAAGGCAAAGGCTAACAGCCAGGGATTCGCCTTGCCCACCCTGTTGTTTCAGCAGGGGACCCAGGATGAATCTCTTTTGCCTTTGCCTTTTGCTTTTGGGTTGGGGGTTGAAGTGGCCTTTTTTAACATTGTGGGATCAATGCATTGCACAACGTTAAAACCGGATAACGTTAAGACTTGTGGAACCAAGTCTTAATGTTATCTGAGGTACTAGCGTAGCTACAAACCCATCTATACTGCATAGACTGATGCAAAGGCACTTGACTGGGAGAAAAGGTAGAAAGCCCAGGAACAGAGGAACTAACTGGATTTGGGGCATGAGAGAAACTTTGGGCTGACTCACAGCAACATTTATATCAGGTAGTCAACAAAAAAGAATGCAAATCAGACCATCCCAATCCTGCAGCAATTCCCACAATTACTTGTCAATGTAGTTGCAGCCTAATATGGCTACCTCTTTAGAAACTGTTTTGCTTGTTATGATTACCCGATATTTTATGGCACAATTAATTAGCTTTGTTACGATGGTACATTCAACATATTAATGGTATAACTCTGATACACATTAGCATTTAGCATGGTAATTATGTTTGTGAAGCATAAGCAGTTTCAGAGTTTCCACTGAAATGACTGTTCTTTCTCGCTTAACAAGCAAGTACTGTACTGTGGTGCTGTGTGGAAATCTCATAGTCTTATAATTATTCACTTTATACAAATGCAGTTTTTTTCAACATCCTGACCATGTTATTCCCTTCAATTTTTATACAGAATTTTTTTACCCAGTAATACTTCAGAAACATATAGCACCACAAAAGGCAAATAAATTATAATGGAGAGTGCAGCAGATAGATAAGACCAAAAAGAAAAAATTGAAACTAACAGGGACAGGGACCTGAAAATCTCTGCTAACATGTGTTGGGTACTGCAACAAATGTCAGACTTTTTTCTCCTCATACAACAGTCATATGTCTAGAATTCTAAAATACATTACACTAAGAAACATACAGTGGAACCTCGATTAATGTAATTAATGTGTTCTCTGGGACATTTCTTACAGCAAAAATTACTTTAACTGAATTTCCCATAGGAATGCATTGAATGAAATTTCTCATAGGAATGCATTGAAAACCAAAATACTTTAACTGAAATACAGTTTCCCATAGGATTGATTGATTGATTGATTGATTCGATTTATATGCCGCCCTACTTGGTGAAACCAACTCAGGGCGGCTCACAACATACAATCGAATACAATATAACAGTTCAATTTGTTGTTGTTCAGTCGCACAGTTGATTCCGACCCTCTGTGACCCCATGGACCACTGTCCGCCAGGCACTCCTGTCCTCCACCATCCCCGTCAACTCGCTCAGTTCTGTGCCCATTGTCTCCACAATACCATCTAGCCATCTCATCTTGGGCTGCCCCCTTCTTCTTTTGCCCTCGACCCTTCCAAGCATCAAGGCTTTCTCAAGTGAATCCTCTCTTCTCATTTGATGTCCAAAGTACTTTAGCTTCATCTTTATTATTTGACCTTCTAAGGAGCAGTCAGGGGTGATTTCTTCTAAGATTGACCTATTTGTTCTCCTCGCTGTCCATGGGATTCTCAAAACTCTCCTCCAACACCAATATCAATACAATATCATAATATCATAAAATACAGTACAACAAAATAAATATCAACACAGTGTAATCCACAATACAATCCACAATATAAAGCAGAGATACAATCCCAAAATACAGTCCAATATACAATATATAAAAAAAATATAATCAATTTTTATGGTTAATCTTGGAAGTCTGATGAGCGCTGAATAGGAATGCATTGAAAACCAATTAATCCATTCTGGGAAAAAAAATCTATAAACAGAGCCACTACTTTCTATGGATTTCCTTTTGTTATGCGATTTTTATGCTAACCAAGCTAATTGTTAACTGAGGTTCCATTATATTTATGTCAGCATTAATTGTGTACATCATATGTTGTATTCAGTGATGGGATGTCAAAAATTCTACTACCACGCCATGACGTCATGGACGTCATGGGCGTGGCCAATGTCATGACATCATGATGTCATGGGCGGAGCCAACGTCATGACGTCATGACGTTGTGGGCAAGGCCAAAAATAAAAATAAAATAAAAAAATAAACATGCACACAGACCCGTAAATAACTTAAAGAAATAAAATAAATAAATAAATAAAATAAAAAATAAATAAAAGTACAACCACCCACCCAAAACACAAATAAATCACCCACCCACCCTAAATATAAAAGCCTCACTTACCTTCCTTGGCGCCGACGAACCTCCATGTGGCCCGGGGCCACCCGGCAAGGCACGCTGCCCCCGACTGTGGCCGTTTCCTCCTACGAAGGCCGCGGCCGGCCCTGCATCCACTGGCCACGGCTGCCACAGCCCCTGCCTGGCCACCGAACTCCCACGGGCACGTTGGTGCCTGGCCGCGCCATCCGCCCGCGCCGCGCCCTCCTAGGGACTTGGGCCCGACAAACCCCCGTGCCCTGGGTAAGCCCGGCGGGGCTCGCCACCGCCGCATCGTCTTCTGCCGGGCGCCTGCTGCTTCCTCGGGCCGTTGCCTTTTCGGCCCCGCCGGGCTTACCCAGGGCATGGGGGTTTGTCGGGCCCAAGTCCCTAAGAGGGCGCAGCGCGGGCGGACGGCGCGGCCAGGCACCAACGTGCCTGTGGGAGCCAGGTGGCCGGCTAGGGGAGGTGCCCTTCTCTTAGGGCTGCCGCCGCTGCTGCCGGAAGATTTTTTTTTTAAAAATTGGAGCTAAAATGGCTCCAATTGACTGTGCATGTCCAGAAACTCAATCTGACGCATGCGCAATGTGTCAGATTGAGTTTCTGCACATGCGCAGTCAATTGGAGCCATTTTAGCTCCGATTTTTTTTAAAAAAAATTCTTTCGGTGAGGCGTCCGGAACCGGACGCCTCAAAAGTGGACTCCCCTCCCGGAGAACTCTCCGGGATTGGTCCAACCGGTTCCAGGGATTCGTCTGGAACCGGGGACATCCCATCACTGGTTGTATTGCTGCTAATTAATGAGTTGCCACTCACATTTCTGGTTGTGTACCTCTTGCCTGACTTGGAAATGGCAACTCATTAATTAATAGAAAGTTGCCACTTCAGTTTATACAATTATAGTTAACACGGGGATAAATCTCGGGTATGATTCTAGGCAGCATAGTTTGTGCTTCAGTCTAATAATTTTGTGTTTAAATGTCCCTTACATTTTAATGTTCATTTGGGGAATGTACAATGGACATTTTGTTTTATCACCCAGTCACCAGAAACATTTACACTATAGTTTTATGAAAGACTCTTCAGTGGCGGCCTTGTGACAATGCAGATGAATTTTGTTGGCACTTCCTCTATAGGGCCAATGGACATTGGCAATGTTTGAGGCTTTGTCTGCCAAATTTGTATCCCAAATGAACTGAGGAACAAGCTTTAGTCTATCGGGAACTGTCACGTGTAACAGAGGATTTTTATTAAACTGGTTGACAATGGTTTTTAAATATGAGACAGTGTCTCTATGTTTTGGGTCAATGGATTCTGTACAGTAACGAATGCAGAATATCTTGCCACTTTTATGCTGGGACCAAACTTACAAATAGGCACGTGTCAATAAATTATTATTGCATTGGTCTGTGAGGTACCTCAAAAAGCTTATTTTATGCTATGTATGGACAATGAAAAAAAAATTAATCTTCCTCACTATTTGTACCACCCTTTAACATGACAACAGAGGCTGACACTTAATAAAAGCATATTAAGTTTGGCTTCCAAAAAATTAAAAGTAGTAATGAGCAACAGCCTCATTTCTTGTAGTTGTTTTAAAGCTTAAGCAAAAATAATTTAATATATAAACTAAAAATATGTTTATATTATCCATTGAGTAACATATTACAGTATTACTAGCTGGCTGGATAGCTCCATGATTTACATATCTGGCTACAGAAGCAGAGGTTCGGAGTTTAATTTGCCACTGCATTTCCCAGAAGAAAAGCCAGCCTGTGTAGTTATAGGCAAGCTGCACATTTCCAGGATGTCTCCAGAAGAAAGAAATGGTAAACCACTTCTGTATATTATCTACTTAGAAAACCCTGGAAAGAGTTACCATTAATCAGGATTTATTAGCACATATTATTTAACAAAAGATTAATTCCCTATTATTTATTGAAAATATAATTTGATGTTAAGCAATGAAACCTGATTAATTACGACAATAAATTGTGAAGTGATCTACATACTGGTATATAGGGTCATACAGAATAATGGAGTTGGAAGGGACCTCTATGGTCCCCTGCTCAGGTAGGAATCCAAGTTAAAATATACCATACAGTTGGATGTCTGTCTTCCCAATGCTGCCAGTGATGGTGTACTCATCTTCTCCAAAGGCAATTGGTTCCATCATCTTATAGTTCTGTTAGAACTCTGCAGCGAAACCTGGTGTGAAATGGGGGCGGGGTTAAAATGTTGGAAGTGCTACCAAATGCATGTCAACATTGAATTGGGGTGGGTGGGAGCAGTAAAGGTCACCCTTGCTCGAAAGCCAGTCATATCCGACTCTAGGCTTCAGTGCTCATCTCTGTTTCACAGCCGAAGAGCCAGCGCTGTCTGCTTCTACAGACATTTCCGTGGTCATGAGGCAGGCATTTCCGTGGTCATGAGGCAAGCATGACTAGACACTGGAGTGCATGGAATGCTATTTACCTTCCCACTGAAGTGCTCCCTATTTATCTACTTGCAATTTCTTGCTTTCAAATTGCTAGGTTGGGAAGAGCTGGGACAAAGACAAGATGGGAGCTCATTCTGTCCTGCAGTATTCTGGTCTCAACTGCTGACCTGCAGGCCTTCTAGTCAGCATTTTAGCCACTTGAGCAGCTGAAAAGTGCAGAGTGAGCCTGTTAACCCCGGTTTAAAGAAACATGCCTGAGTGACAGGACCGGAGACAGATTTTACTCAGGATACCTCCCCCCCCTCAAAACAAACAAAAAAAACCCAAGCGGAACTATATGGAAATGCTAAAAGTTATTATGCAAATCTAAATGTACAAATTGCCATCTGGATCGGTATGTTCGAATACTTATTGGCATTTGTTTAATGATGGTTGCACTGGCTACGTTGTCAGTCGAATGAATTTGATTACTGTGTACTGTATTATGATTTCTGTAACTTATCCGTTGGTTTATATTTATACAGTGTTATGAACTGCCCAGAGCAGTGCTTTTGTACTCATTAGAGCAGGATTAAAATAAAACAAATAAAAGAACAGTGGTTTTACACTAATTGGAGAGCGAGAGCGAGAGCACGAGCGCGCGCCTTCCCTCTTAAAACTGCGCCTCGTGAGCAACGGCTCTCTGGCTTTCAGAGGACCTGGCTCTGGGCACTCTTTCCCGCCTCTCACCCGTCAGTGGCTGAGGCTGGGTGATTGACGGCAGGGCTCAAGCCAATCCCGCTCTCTCCTTTGTCCCGTGGGTCACGTGCGCGCCCTCCCTCGCTCGGCTCCTCCCCTTCCCTCTTCCTGCGCTGCCGCCTTTTCCGTCCCCTCCCCGCCCCCACCCCCCCCTCTCTCTCCGTCCCCACTGAGGGCTTTTTGCCAGGCGTGCGTCGAGCGGCAGCGACGTGGGTCTAGTAGTTGAGGGCTGAGGCTTTCCGGGGCGGGCGGGGAGGCCTCTCGGCTCCGTTAGTGCCTTAACGAGGCGTCTGAGGAGACGCGGTCTTCCTCTCCCCTTGTGGAGGCGAGCGTGGCTGGAGGAGCGGCGGCGGGTGAGTCTCGTTTCGGTTTTGAAGCCAAACGGTTGGGTGGGCGGTGGAGTAGGAAGGAAGGAAGAACCCCTTTCCAGCCTTGGGGGGGGGGGGTCTCCTCATGAGGAAGCACAGCAGCCTCTCGAAACAGTGGGGTGGGGGTGGGGTTACGGCTGGCCGTGACCGAGGCCTGGCCTTAGCCTGGATAAACCCTTTATGTAGCAATAGCAATTACACTTCAATCCCGCTCCATAGCGCTTACTGCACTCGCTGGTCGGTTTTACAGGAAATTAGTATTTTTGCCCCCCCCCTCCCCCCACATGCTGGGTCCTCCTTTTACCGACCTCGGAAAGATGGAAGGCTGAGTCAATCTTGTGTCCCGTCAGGATCGAACTCACAACGCTTGTAGCTGCAGTATAGCAATTTAACCACTGCACCACCAGGGTTCGTTATGTGTAGACCCATTGACTACGTTATACTGTATAGTATATATAAAACACTGGATTGTAACTGGATTTTTCTCTCTTTTTTAACACGTGTGTTAAAAAAGTAAGTGTGGGAAAGCTGGTTGGCCTTCAATGAAAAATGAAGACTAGGAAAGTCTACTTACAACTTTTACTTCATAATTCAGTTCTAGTAATGACTAAGCCAGTGATGGCAAACCTATGGCACGAGTGCCAGAGGTTTCACTCGGAGACCTTACTATGGGCACCCATGCAGTCACCCCAGCATAGAGTTTGCTCTGCCCAGCAACCCAATGGGAGCACTTCCTCCCTCCCCCAGCACAGGGTTCACCCTGCTCCTCTGCCCAGCAGCCCAATGGGAGTGTTTCCTTCCTCCCCTGTTGCTGTATTGGCACTTTGTGATAAATAAGTGGGTTTTGGGTTGCAGTTTGGACACTCGGTCTCTAAAAGGTTTGCCATCACTGGACTAGGCTCTGAATGAGCAATGGAGAAGCATATTTACAATGATTATTTTAAATGCGTGGGCGTGTATATAAAGATAACATTTGCCACTTTGTTTTGCTTGCTGTTTGTTACAGCCCCCCTTTATACAGTATTTGGAATTAACACACCTGTATCCAGATATTTTTGGGTCAGCCCCAGTCAGCGTAATCCATGGTGCAGGGTTATTGGATGGCTCTCCAGAAAAGCCTCAAGAAGCACAGTTGCCATTCTGTGGTTGGAAAGACAGGTGGGTCTTTCCTCCACATGTTCACATGCAGTGTGCATACTTGGGGTTGTCTCTTATTTGTGAAAGCCAAGCCAAGTTGTCTGATTGTCTTGTGAGGTGCTGGCCTACAGCCAGAGAGCTGATTGGCAGAAATTTGCTTTGCCCTTTTGATTTCTGGCATATATGCAGAGAATGACAAGACTGACAACAACACTGGTAGCCTGGTAGGATTTTCAAACTACAGGTGAGTTATTGCCTCTTAATCTATTTTGTATGTTCAATGTCTAGGCATGAAACCTTTTGTCCCCGCATCCGGAGAGAAAGAGAGGCACAGATGTTGACAAGCAGCTGCCAGTCTGTGCACACTGCTTTCGTATAAGAGTATAAGAAGTGAATAAAGGTACAGATTTTTCATTTGCTCTTTCAGCTGGAAACAGGTAGTAACTGTTTCTGTGCATGCTTTCAAATACAGTCAAACCTTGCTTAGTGAGTAACTTGCTTAGCAAAAAATTCGCATAACGAGCAGGTTTTTCGCAAATCGATCCGACTCACATAATGAAAATTTTCGCTATGCGAGTCAGACTTTCCCTATGAGAAAACTCGCATAACGAGTGTTTCTAGGGGGAAACACTCATAGCGAATTTTTTTCAGTATACGAGTTTTCCCCCTAGAAACTCTTGTTATGCAAGTTTTCCCATAGGAATTTTTGCTATGTGAGTTTGTTTCGCATAGCGAAAAACTCGCACAGCGACCAACCTCGCAGAACGAATTAAATTCGTTCTGCGAGGTTTGACTGTATTTTGCCTTTTCAGAAAGAGGTGGGCAAACACTTCACTTTCTGTTGATGGGTACCATAAGTGTGCCCTTTGCTTGGACTGAAAAGTATCCTAGAGTCAGCTGGCTGTCTTGACTTGTTACAGTTTATCAGAAAACCTAAAGACAATATTTGGCAGTTTCTGTAGCAGGAACGGAACTGACTTTGTTATTGACATCCTTTTTCTTTGTTTAGCCCTTGCTTTTTGCCAACTGCCTATTGTCTATGTCTGTACTTGCTGAGTATTCTTCAGGGATTTTATGAGGTCTTATCAGCATGTTGCCACAGTGCACTAGTTCCGTTTGTCATCATTAAATCCTTTTTTTTTTTTTTAAGAGTAGCAGATAGATTTTGTACAGGGCATGAAAGGAGCAATTTGTCCCTAATAGCTGCCTTGTGCAAAGAAATATTTCAGCTATAACCATGTTCTATAACAAAAAAAGTTTCATTTCTCATCTGCTCTAAAGTTTATCTTCATCTGTTTCTCTGGTCTGATCAGTGCTAGTTGTGGGTTTAGCAGATTAATGGATGAGATGCCCTCAGTGGACCTCTTCCCTGAATAGGCCCAACTCCCCTTTTTTACTTACTGCTGCCCAATATTCCCTTGCCCTCTGATCTTGAGCACAAACTAAAGTAACATGTGGAAGAGAAAGTATATTGCTCTATCCCTACTGTAGTCACTAGTTGAACATTCAGAGAGAATAAATAGGATAAACAGTGAGAGCAAGGAGCAAATGCATCAAGCCCAGGAACTCCCTTTTAAGTGTCTTGTGGGACATGGAAGGTGTGGAATGATGTCTGTTGCTGACTGCAACATTGGGTCTAACTCAAGACTTCAAGAAACTGAATTAGAGTGTCTTGAAGGGAATGATAGTAATATTGTGGGCATTTTATTTTGCTACTTTTCTTCCTATTAACATTTCTATTAAAAGTTCCTCTTTAAAAAGATTGTTGTATAATTTGCAACTTGCCTTGTTTTATTGGCCGTGATCCTGTTTGTGTCTGCATAAGGTTTGTAATGACTTCTTGTGGCTATTTGATGAGGTGTCAGGGCACTTTTTGACTGCATGCCTGGTCATGTAAAACTGAACACAAGTAGCTTGTCAGTTAACCATCGCTAGTGACAACAATTTACACAAACCATATGTGAACAGCAGTAGAATTTTAGCCATCAGGCACTTAATAAATTGTTGATTGCATCTTATGTTGGCCTGTTCAGAAATGACACAGTTGTCCCTCTTGGTGATGCTCCGGCACCATGCTGGTTGCTCAAAACCATATACTGGCAAGACACATAAACCCATTGGTTACCCATTCTGTGCCTGACTGCAGCTGGGGACCTCTCCCAGAAGACACAGTGACAGTAAGTAATTCTGAAGTCAAACACTCCACCCCATTTATACCAAATAAATAATAGTATTAGGTGTTATGAATAAACTGAATTTGAATTTTTTTAGTCCTTCTGCTTTTATTTACCTGTTTATATTTCTGAAACAACAGAGACCCTTATAGTACAGTAAAAGCTAATAGGTTTTGTTTGGTATCAGTTTTTGAGGACACAGCGCATTTCTTCAGATGTGTGGCTGATACCAAACATGGTGCATTGCATTATCTAGCAACTCTGTGTTATAAACTGACAGTGATTTGTTTTTTTCCTGTGCCACCTCTGACAGCATTTGAACTAGGGATACCTTATAAAATTGTTTTTAAAATGGAATAAATTAAAATGATTTTAAGAAGTTTAATTTTTTTAAAAAACATACTAACAATAGTTTAGCTTTTAAGCGAGAGCCAACACATTGATTTACACCTTATAATTTGAGGGACCTCATTTCCAAAGGTCTGCCTGAATAAAAGGGTCATCTTATTACTGGAATGATAGACTTCTCTTGGCAAAGAGTACCAGAGCCTGGGTATAGCCAGAGAGGAGGCCCTCTGTTGAGTCTCCATCAGATGATTCTATACAGGTGATGGGGCTGTGACTAGAACCTCTTCAATAGACTTTTAAACCAAATGTGGTCTCTTCCTCAGCAGTAGTTATCCCAATATTTTTAAGGTTGGTTTAGTAGTGATACCGTTTAATCCAAGAGTATTGTGGAAAAGCCTTCGTTTAAAGCAGGGGTGCCCAAACTTTTTGGGCTGCAGGTCAGTCATGTGGTTCGGAGGGCCAGTCACTATGGCCCATGGGCTGGATCCAGCCCCTGACACCAATTCTTCCAGCCCATGAAGCCCTCGGTGCTCCTGGAAGCAGAAGTAAAAATATACGGGCACGTTTAACTTCCACTTTGGGGAGCGATGAGGGCTTCGTGGGCTGGAGGAATTGACATCAGGGGCCGGATCCAGCCCGTCAGCTATAGTTTGGACACCCCTGGTTTAAACGATGTCTGTTGTGATTTGCACCAGTTGGGTTTCCCATTTAACAAAAAAGAAGTGTGTGTTTATGTACAAACACGTGTGTAAAAATCTGGAAATGGGTGTAGATTAACATTGGTTCTTGAATCTGCTTGATGTATGCCTTCAAAAGTACCCAGCTCTTCTGTATCTCTTTGTCCTAATCTCTTGCATGAGGTGACATCAACTAATCTATTGTTATTATTTTAACAGGCCTAAGAAGAATCTTTTCCTTGAATTCAAAAAGGGTGTACAGCAGTAGTTTCAAAGCCACTGTCGTTCTTGAGAATACACAATTTAGTTCAGAAAATTCCTTGAAGGCTTGTCAAATGACATCAATGGCCAGCCTGTTCTCTTTTACTAGCCCAGCTGTAAAGCGTCTGTTGGGCTGGAAACAAGGTGATGAAGAGGAAAAATGGGCAGAAAAAGCAGTGGACGCTTTAGTAAAGAAGTTGAAAAAGAAAAAAGGAGCCATGGAAGAGCTGGAGAAAGCACTGAGCAGCCCAGGACAACCAAGTAAATGTGTTACTATTCCTCGTTCATTAGATGGTCGACTGCAGGTTTCTCATCGCAAAGGCCTTCCCCATGTTATTTACTGCCGTGTATGGCGATGGCCTGACTTGCAGAGCCATCATGAACTGAAGCCTTTGGACGTTTGTGAATTTCCTTTTGGATCAAAGCAGAAGGAAGTATGTATCAACCCCTATCACTACAAAAGAGTGGAAAGCCCAGGTGTGTTTTCATATTATGACGTTACCATCAGATGTTAAATAGTAATGCTTTACTTGAAAATGGAGAAGTAGGTTTGATTTGAGTGTGCTTTTCACTCTAAGTAATTTTTTTCTTGTGCTTTAAGGAAAATTAATGTTTTGTTCCTCTTTTGGATTTTGGTATTTGTAAGATGTGATTATGTAACAATTTTTGATCTTGTTACAAACTAGGAGGCAAAATGCCACTAGCTTGATAATCGGCTGAATGGCTATTTATGTTCAACATCCATTCAAAATTTTCAGCCTCGTTTATGAGGTATTTATCTGTTTTCATAAAACAATTTATCATATTTGAAATAATCCTATTCCACCCTTTTTTTGGCTGTACTAAATTTATTCTCTGTCCTTCACTGTGGTGTATCCTTTGTGCACTACAGTTTTGTTGTGCTGCATTCTGCAACTTCCTTTGCACTTCCGTTTAGTTCATCTGTAAATGTTCAGAAAATGTTCTCTACATAGTTTGTCAGTTGGACATGTGTCTTTACCCTACCAGGATGCTATGCTGTACAGAACCAGATTTGTCCCAATTGGGAAATACAGAGCAGTGCTTTGACAGGTATGAGGCTTTTGGAATGTGCTTCTGTGTCATTTGTATTAAAGATGTAGTTATCATGGGGGTAAATGCTGATTCTTGGGACTGTTTTAATTATGTTATTTTCTTCTTTTCCAGTTTTGCCTCCAGTATTGGTGCCAAGGCATAGTGAATTCAATCCACAGCATAGCCTTTTGGTTCAGTTCAGAAACCTAAGTCACAACGAGCCACATATGCCACTTAATGCTACCTATCCAGATTCCTTCCAGCAACCCAACAACACTCCGTTTCCTATTTCTCCAAATAGTCCTTATCCACCCTCTCCAGGTGGCAGTACGTATCCAAATTCCCCAGCTAGTTCTGGACCATCTAGTCCATTTCAGCTACCAGGTAAAGACTATCTGTATGAAAATCACTAAAATAAATACTACAAGGTCAAAAGGAGAGAAATTACATTTGTCATACTACATCTCAGAGTTTCCCTTTGTTCTTGTGTGTTATAAACTGAGTTTGTAATAATAAAAAGTAATAAGTATTTACAGTTTGAGAATTAATGTAATCATAAAAGTGGACAAACAGAAAAACAATCATTGGATGATTTGTGATGAAACTTTAGGTATTACATATTCATTTCTTTCATACATAATTCATGTTTGTCACACATGTATGATAGATTTGAATAAAAAATAAGCTACGTTCTTTGTATAGTATCATGCATCCACATGGTGCATATAAAGGGAGGATTACAGACTGGAAAGTAACAAGGATATATAAAGGGTAAGCATAGGTAAAAAGGTTTCATTAGACCTATTTAACTTTAATTACAACAGATTGTGTGGAGTAGGTTTTTATACCAAAGGCTTCATGAAACTATTAGGTTTCAAGAGATATATTGAAGGGAAATAAAAGAGGGAACTTTCTGGAAAGTAGTTCCAAGCTCAAAGACAACAAAGCAGTCATCTTGGGGACACTGTGGGTAGTGGAGCCGAACAGGTAAATATGATTTGCTTGTGAACAGGAAACCAGTACAGGGATGTAAAAAGGCATCATGTGTTCATTGTACCAAGAAAGATGATTGGCTTTGAAAGGAGGATTTTGAATAGCTTTGAATTGTATTTTAAGCCTTTCCCCAAAGTAACAACATTTGAATATAATGGTATTGTGCAGAGACAGTAATTGTAACTGTATTTCAGTTTCTCCTGTGGATAATTAACTGAAGCCTCTCAACTGTGCTTGTTTGCGACTCACTTTGATCCTGAAATTGAATTGCTGGGATGTTTTGTATTCTTACTTGTATAGTTGTATAGTTTCCAAGGGGTGTCGATGCCAAACTTTAAACAATATGATTGAGGAATGGAATTAATATAAGTGGCCTGTGTGCTAGGAATTAGTAAAAATGCAAAAAGGAGAATAATGAGCAGCAGATTCTTTCATGTGAAGTTTTTGTATTTGTTTACGGTTCATATGACGCCCACATTAGTTAACAGGCAGACAGATGAGAAGATTGTATCCTCAGAACTCTGTAGTCAGCATGGCTACTTTGGCAAGAAGAACTGAAGTACAATAGGATTGGAGCAAATTGGAGCATTGGTTGTTTAGTGTTTCCAAAAGTGAACAGTCCTTTTGTCAAATACATCATTTAGGAAGAGGGAGGAGACTAGTAAATAAACGTCGTACAGGGATGTTCAAATTGGAAGATTCAAATTTGAGTTTGTTCATGTCAAGATGAATCCCACTGATGTAAGTGAAACTGTAGACCTCAAACCATTGTCAAGCTGAGCCATAAAAATGTTCTCTTGCCCCAGCAGTCCTCTCAAGTGTCCAGAAACCAGTTCCAAAAGATTTTCCAGTCTTTACTAGAACAGGTTCTGGAGGTGCACAGAGGAAGGGAATTGGGTGGACAGATGTGGTAGTTTAATGGTTATTGGCTGCTACCTCAGTTTGAGGACATGGCCAGTGTTGCCTTCCTTTGGCTCTTGAAAAAGACGAGTAAAAAAAGCAGGACTTCAAGTAAACTTGTCAGTTCATTACGGCCCTTTGTAATATTTGGAGGTGAAAGAAGCACATGACAATCTAATTCAGAGTATACTTTATTCACAGAGAGAAAACTAAAATCCCAAAGAAGCAGAAAAATAAGAGGTGAATAAAACAGAAGTTGCATGGAAATGTGAGCAGTAGAAACAACTATAGCAACACTAATTGTAGAAGGAGTGAACTGTAACTCTAATGAAGAAGTTTGGGACCATGTTACTTGATAGAGCGAGTCACCCATAGAAATACCTCTCTTTCCTTGAGATCCTCACAAATACTGAAATTAGTAAAGTGACCTCTCCAGGCATTATTAGAAACTGGTGAAGACCCATTATTTGGGGAAGCCTTCATAGGGCTTCTTCCAGAGAGAGGAGAGTAAAAAGTAGAGGATTTTGTGTTGATCTCTCTCTCCCCCCCCCCCCCCCCCAAATTTTAGATTGAAGATCAGATAGCCTCCTGCATAAGGGAAATTTATCACCATCAGGGTTTGTGTATATGCATTTCTATGTGTTTATTTTGATGTTCGGGATTACTTGTTTTCTTTTTATGTGATGTGTTTTCTTAAATACTATGTGTGGTGGCCGACACTAAATCTGGCAGTATAAAAATGCGGTAAGTTAAGTAAGTAAACTGGATAAAAGTCTATTCACAATTTTTTTTTCTTTATAGCAGATACACCACCACCAGCATATATGCCTCCTGAAGAACAAATGGGACAAGATACTTCACAGTCTATGGACACAAGCAATAATATGATCCCTCAGATAATGCCAAATGTTTCCAACAGAGGTGAGACAAACTGTAATATTTGGTAGATTTGTTAATATTTTGCTATTACAGTAATACCCTGGGTAACGCGAGTACCGTATAGCGTGAAAACCGCATAACGTGACAAGATTTTTGGAAAAATCTTGTATCGAATAACGCGATTTTCACGTTATTTTCACGTAGGCGAGCGAAACGGTGATCCCACGTCAAGGCAATTGCCTTGACGTGCGATCCGCATTGCTATAGCGTGCCCGGGAAAGAGGCGGCTTGGTCGAAATCCTCACCCCCGCACAGGGGGAGGGAATTTCGGCCAAGCCGCCTCTTTCCCAAGCTGGGGAGACCCTGCGGAAAGGCGCCTCTCCTCTCCCGAAGTTCTGAAAGGGTAAAGATCCTTATCTTTTTGGAACCTCGGGTGGCTTGCAGGCGCGTTGCGTTGGTGGGGGTTAGTGCAGGGTACGGAGGTCACCCCCGTACCCTGCGCTAACCCCCACCGACACATGCCGCACACCCAAAGTTTTGAAAGGGTAAAGATCCTTATCTTTTCGGAACCTCGGGTGGCTTGCAGGCGCGTGGCGTTGGTGGGGAAATTCGGAAAAGCCGACCCTTGCCCAGGCGCGCGAAATGGGGATCCCACGTTAAGGTAAGGGATCAAAGTGGGGGGTGGCACCCCCCGGTTTTATACCTTGCCTTGACGTGCAATGCCCGTTGCTATACCCGTTTGGTAGAAGAGGCTCCCGCTGGCGCGCCTTTTCGCGCGCGTGCGAGCGCCTCTTCTCAGGTTTTTTTTAGCGTTGTTGGATCAATGTATCGAACAACGTTAAAAACCGGACAACGTCATGACTCGTGGAACCATGTCATAACGTTGTCCGGGGTTCTGGTGTATTGACATGTTGCCAGTAATGCTAGCTAGAGTAACCTCCTACCCAGCCTGCTGTGATTCTGGTCCCCTGTCATCTATTTCAGTGGCAAATGGGCAACATCTAATTGTCATTAGACCTGGCTCTTTGGGAATTACAGTAAAACCTTGCATAAAGAGTGCCTCGCTTAGAGAGTAACTCACTTAAAGAGCAGAATTTTCTCTGAAGGGTCGCCTTGCTTAACAAATAAAACCAACCAAAAACTAGCTTAACAAATAAATCAGGGTTCTCAGTCCCCCTACCAGAAGTCACAATTGGTTACTTACAATGGTGTTTCGCTTCAAGAGTAAACTCGCTTAAAGAGCAATCCTGTGGAACACATTATGCTCTTTAAGCAAGTTACCACTGTATTCTGTTATGAGGCAACAGTGATAAAATGGGGAAAGGAACTTCAGTATTCAGTGGCAGGTTATGGTGTGATATGCTGCTATACAGAAACCGAGAGAGGTTTTTAATCAGTAGAGCATAAATATGAGTTTGTAAAAAAGTTTTAATTTCTAAAATGTAATGTCTTTTGTCCATAGATGTTCATCCCGTGGCCTATGAAGAACCCAAGCATTGGTGTTCAATTGTCTATTACGAATTAAACAATAGAGTTGGGGAGGCTTTTCATGCATCTTCCACTAGTATCTTGGTAGACGGATTTACAGATCCTTCTAACAACAAAAACAGGTTCTGTTTGGGATTACTCTCCAATGTTAATCGCAATTCAACCATTGAAAACACCCGGAGACACATTGGAAAAGGTATAGAAGTGTACCTAGCATGTTTATAAGCAGCCTGTCTTTACTTTGTGGGCCTCAATAAACGGGACAGTATAGTTAGGTACACTATATAGAAGAAATACTGTATGCTTATGCAATTCAGCTAGAAAGTGTCATGCCCGTTGTAATGAAATTATTTTAACTGGTTTCTACTATGAAACTTTATGTTACAAAACTTCTACTTCATACTAGTTTTGCCATTTTGTTCTTGGCATACATATTTGAGGCTTTTATGTAGAAATGATTCCCTAATGGTAACATAATAAGTCATCTTGAAAAAACACAGTTGGGACGGAAGAGAAAAGGTTAAAACTAACCTCTTTGATTCTTGGTTTGTGTCTGGAAATAAGTAAAATAAAGGAAAAGGGAAGAATGATGTTACATAGTTCTGTGGTGTGCTTGAATATCCCTGAAAGAAACACTGGAAGAGGAAAACAGATGAAGAAATAAAAGATCAAAACTGAGCTTGATAACAACTTTATTGGACTGCTAAAATTTTCCGAAAGGTGCTAACATTTCTATTTGAAGCCTGCAGGACATTTCATCAGGCTGGGCTTTACAAAGCTTAGGGTTGAGGAGAAGCATAAAAGTCCAGACTTCAGACTAGCTTCTGGTATAATGTTAATAATTTTAACCTGACAGGCTATGAAATTAATTATTGTAGTTGAAAGTAGTGCTAGTCATGGGGTAAATTCTTCATTGCCTTTTATCAAAGGCCATTATTTCTGTATTGGCTAGGAGTCGGGGAAACCCCCCATTCCTCTGGAAACATGACAGTCCCCAAATCAGAAAATCTGATGATTTTAGTTTTCTGACACTGGGCAAAAATACATAGAGAATATTACCTGCTCGGTCAGGGAAAATGGAATCTTCAATGTTGAATAGCACTTGTTGAGAAATGATAAATCATATTACCATAGTAATGGATTTTGTTGTGGATGGCTGTGGCATTTGTCATGGAAAACACAAGAAATAACAGCAATGTTCTTTTCACAAAATCCCACATCATGGTTGTATAATACCGTTATTGGGTCATTAGAATGAACCATTGTCACTCACCAATAAAAACAAAAAAGAGTGATCCAATAGAATGAACAACTGATTAATTGTGTATAAATCATACGAAATGTCTGTTTTGTCATTCTGGTAATGATTAAAAGCTTCCTTTTGTCTGGATAAGAGTTTTTGTTAAACTGCATATGTATAATTTCTAACAACACTACCCATCTATTGACTGATCTTATTCCATAGTTAGGAAACTGGTGGCTTAGTGGTTTAGAAGCTGAGCTTGATGACTGGAAGGTCTGCAGGTTAGCAGTTTGAGACCAAGTACTGCACGACGGAGTGAATTCACATCTCTGTCCTTGCTTCTGCGAGCCTAGCAGTTCAAAAGCAAGAAATTGCAAGTAGATAAATGGGTATCATTTCGGTGGGAAGGTAAATAGCGTTCCATGCACTCTGTTGTCTAGGCATGCCTGCTACATGACCATGGAAATATCTGCAGACGCAGACAGCACTGGCTCTTTGGCTGTAAACGGAAATGAGCACTGAACCCTAAAGTCCGCTATGACTGGCTTTCAAGCAAGGACAACCTATTCTGTAGTTGGTGGAAGGAGGACATCTTGTGGCTGAATGCTTGAGATTAGGTTATGTCCTGACATACAATATTTGGAAGCTGTCTCTCCTGGAGTTGGTTTTCAAACAGATATCCAACTAGAGTTTCTCATATTTCAAAATAAGGGTATTGTTTATGCAATTAATTTTTAAATTTCCATCTCCCTTTCCTTAGGTGTTCACCTCTACTACGTTGGTGGAGAAGTCTATGCCGAATGCCTGAGTGACAGCAGCATATTTGTACAGAGTCGGAATTGTAATTATCATCATGGATTTCACCCTACAACTGTATGCAAGATTCCCAGTGGCTGCAGCCTGAAAATTTTTAATAATCAAGAATTTGCTCAGCTTCTAGCTCAGTCAGTCAATCATGGGTTTGAGGCAGTGTATGAGCTCACCAAAATGTGTACAATCCGGATGAGTTTTGTAAAGGTAAGATAGTGGTTTTCTAACCTGAACTGACTGTTTCCACAGCAAAATTAGTTGTTAGACTAACAGTTAACATATCTGATGAAATGGGTTGTAACTCACAGATCCTATTCCATAATGAGTTTGTTCTCTTTAAAGTGTCATAGGACTATTGACTGCATCCACAAGTTTTAGTAATGTTGGCAGCAGAACCAGTGGGTGGGAGTTCAGTTCTCCACTATCTCCAGGGAGAAAGCCAACCTGTTTAGTCGTGGGCAGACACAGTCCGGGGCACGTCCAGAAGAAGGGAATTACATTACAGTAGAGTTAAATGGGGTTTGTGTGGGCCCCCTGGATTTAATCAAGCAAATCTACAGAAGTACAGTACAGTAATACACCAGATAATGATTGCATCGGATAACGCTAGAATTGGATAACGATGCAAGTTTTTTGGAAAAAACTTGCATTGGATAACGATCCTTTAGCGTTATCCGATTCAATCATCGGGGGTGGGGATGTATTGGGTAGAATTTCCGATTGGGTAGACCCTGTAGTCATAGCGCACCTGGGAAAGGGGTGCCTTGGCTGAATTTCCCCTCGTGCAGGGGGTGAGGATTTCAGCTATCGCTATGGGGGTCATGCGCCAAGGCAAGGGTCGGTAGAAGAGGCGCCCGCTGGCATGCTTTCTCGTGCGTGAGCGGGCGCCTATTCTCTAGAGTCCCCACTGGATTCTTAGCGCTCACTAAGAGTCCAGTGGGTTCGGTAGAAGAGGCACCCGCTGGCCGCCTTCTTGCGCACATGTGAGCGCCTCTTCTCCGGCCTTTTTTTTAGTGTTGTTTGATGCATGCATCGGACAATGCTAAAAATCGGGTAACGTCATGACTTGTGGAACCAAGTCCTAACGTTATCCGGTGTTCTAGCGTAATTCACTGTGAATCAGAATATGGAGTGGAGGTGCCATTCAGAGGTGCCTTCTATAACACCTTGTTTGTTTGTTTCATTTAAACATTTGTCACCTACCCTATATCAAAGGATCTCGAGGCAGGTTACAAAGCTGTGTGACTTTAAATATATATATATAAGTTATTTAAAACAGTTTTGTGGATGTACTTGACTTCAAAATAAGTGCTAAGTGGTTAAGTGCAACCTTTCATTGGCAGCCTCTCCTACTCAGTTTGGTGATTTGGTTCTAGTTTTTTTTAGTCCAAGTAAACAGTAGTATCCCTACCTCTAAGTATATAATAGGCTGGAAGTCCTCGAATTCAAATACAGAATGACTGTAGGAGAGAATATTGGAATAGGTTCAAGTACATTCTATAGATAGACTAGAAACGCACTGCATTCCACTATAGCTGTAGAATGGAGACACACTATCCTCACCATAGCTGTATCATCTTGGCTTTGCTGTGCTGGCTTTTCGTAAGAAGAAAATACCACCACCCCCCCAAGGCATTTTCTATACTTCTAGTATTAATTGTTTTCAGATAGAATCTGCTTATTACTAAATATGTGTCTTACTTTTATAGGGATGGGGAGCAGAATATCACCGGCAAGATGTTACAAGCACCCCATGCTGGATAGAAATACATCTTCATGGGCCATTGCAGTGGCTGGATAAAGTACTTACCCAAATGGGTTCGCCTCTTAATCCCATCTCTTCTGTTTCATAGTGCCAAAGTATTTCTTCAACAACAATTTTAGTGACCATTTTTTAAAATTCTGCAGAGACTTCCAGTGTGGACACTATGTAAGAACATCACCCTTGTTAATTAGCTTCTTTTATTGATGACCCATTCCATTGTTTTTATTACTATTTTACCTTTTATTTTGATATTAAAGAAACAGTCATGTTTGAGACAGAAGCTGAAAATTCAAACTTATTTCTCCTTGCTATACATGTTTGAAAACCTTTGACTCCACTGGAAGTATTTTTACCTGTCTTTTATGAACATACTTTTGAACTGACATTAGGGAATGAATAACACTAATTTACTGGATGTGCATTATCACCATTGTACAATCAGGATTTATTGTTCCTGTATAATTTTGTGGATGATGATAGTTCATAAACTAGCTTTATTACACCTGAAATTGCCTTAGCTTGAATGAAGATATGATTTTAATACATACATGTTGGATAACAATTTTTTTGGGAAGTGGTATTGTGAGCTTTGTCTTAGCCAGTGATAATTTTATCTTCTTGATTCAGTATAACATTGTGTCTTTTCAGAAGTCTCAGAGACCTCAGTGGGACTTACCTCCCAAGTTTGGGTGTACAAGATTGCTTCTTTAGCTCTAGTTCTTAATAGACATTGGATCCAAGGCATTCTCCCCTGCTCGAATTAGTCAGTATTTTCTCTTGACTTAATTCTTGTGCTGCGTGTTATACTTTTTTGAAGTATAGCTGTTTAGGTGATCTACATATGTTAAGAATGTAAAACACTACAATTTTGTATATAATGTTGCAACAAGATGCATCTTGTTTAGCTTTCCATTTTATTTTGCACCTCCATAGCTGGTATCCTGGAGGCTTCATTACTGTTATTGCAGTGTTAGGTTTTACCCTTTTGTACATCACTTCTGTAACCACAATATTATGAATCTGATTTCAGAATGTAGTGCCTGTTAGATTGCTTTCGCAGACCAGTCCCTTGATGAGGTAACAAAAAACAAACAAAAAAACAACAACCCTGACATCTTTATACTGTAGCTGGTCAGGTGACATAATCCTTCATACACATAGGTTCCCTGGTATAATCTGCCACTAGAATTGTCAGTCTTGCATCCCTATCCTTTGCAGAATTAGCTATTACTATGGTCTCAATGTTTGTGCAGGTTATCCTATACTAAAGTAAACATTTAACAACACTTCTGATTTCTCTAAAAGGAAGGCAGAAACTTCCCTGAGTTGCAGGCATCTACCAGTGTGATTATTCTGATGTTTATCCTAAATATACCTTGTCTGGGAAAGCATTAGTATAAAAAAACCAAACCCGAAATTACCTAATTTCCCCTGAATGTCAGTGTTCAGTGACAAATGATCGAAAATGTTTTCTCCAAAATGATTGTGGGTTATTGCCATATGCTTTATTTTGCCATTTTAGGGAACTTATGGCTTGGCTCATTGAATTGTGTAATTAGTTGCAAAACAAGTTTGAGTATAGCGCCAGCCTGTGTAGCTTTGGGAGATATGAACAGATCTGGGGTATCATCAGAAGAAGGGAAAAGTAGACTGTCTCTGAGTACTGTAGTCCTTGAAAACCTTGGAAAGGGACTGTCATAAGTTGTAATTGACTTTATGGCACATAATAATAATTATAAAGGTGATTCATGTTAAATAAGTATACTTTTAAGGAAGAATACCACCAAACGTATTCATGATGGCATTTTTTTCTGTAATCACAGTAACTAACATTAAACTTCTGGCTATAGAAAGTGAGTTGGTTGTTGTCCTGTATGGGTTATGGTCAAGAAGCAGAAACTACAGAATTTATGGCTTAGTTGAGCATTTAGCATCCTAAGAATATCAGCTTCGCTTAAAGGAGCAGTGAAAAAAATAATTTCTAGCCCTTTTGCCTTTCTGGCCAATAGGGCTCTTTAGAATCTCCAGTGCTAGAGGTGTAGGCTTTGGTTACTTTTAGATCCCTTTAGCCTTCTAGTCAGTAGCAGAAATTAAATAGGCAGACCTAAAGTTGGTTGACTTGAAAAAATGTGTCTCCACAGCCAGTAAAGAAAGCAGTAGCTAGGGAGAGTGACTACAGGTTGTCTAAACCAGGGGTTCCCAACCTACAGCCCATGGGCCGGACCTGGCCTGTGACGCCATCTCATCCATCCTGTCGTCGCCTCCACCAGACCTGGAAGTGAAAGCAGTTGCGTTTACGTCAGTTGTAAAATGCACATGCGCAGATGTGCCCACAGCTGCTGTAGAAGCAGAAGTGGGCGCATTTACAACAGCTGTTAATGCTTCCATTTCTGGGGTCTGGGGTCCGGCCTACTCAGCTGTCGGAGTGTGGTCAGGCCAGGGCCGTAAAAATGTTGGCCACCCTTGGTCTAAAGCATGTGGGCCAAAAGTAGATTGTCCCTTGTTGAGCCAGTTCTGTTGATCTAGTTTTGGGGTTTCCTCAAATAATGTAGAAATAGGTGTTGTATACGGTGGATCCAGGAAGACCTATATTCAGTTAACTCAGCAAGACCAATTATTTCAAGTGCTTGAGGAATCATTTTTTACTTTATAGATATGAAAACTGATTTGTTTACCACTGAGGTAGAAATAGAATACATAATACAGTAAAACCTTGCATAAAGAGCGCCTCGCTTAGAGACTAACTCACTTAAAGAGCAGAATTTTCTCAGAATGGTCACCCTCATTTAACAACTAAAAACTCACTTGACTAAATCAGGATTCGTAATCCCCCCCCCCCCCGAAGTCACAATCAGTCACTTACAATGGCAGCGGTGGCACTTTTTCCAAGTGTTTTGCTTAAAGAGCAATCCCATGGAATGCATTATACTCTTTAAGCGAGATACCACTGTACTAAAGTTGTTGTAGTCCTGATGTTAAGAATCAGCTACTTTAGAAATAAAATGAATTGTTCCTCTCACTATGTGACACCAGTTTTTTGTAGTGTCTACATAGTATGTTTTCTACAACTATGTAAGTACTAGTAGGTCTAGTGTTGGTTATGCTTACTGTTGTTTTACTTTGTCAGTTGATATGATCTTCAGTTGCTCCCTTTGTGGGCAACATATCAAAAGAATTTTTCAGAGCTCTAGAAAAATCAATAAGTATTAATTGTTTTGTAACTTCCAGATGTAATGTTGTTACTGTTTAATACCACAGAAGTTATTGTTCCACTGACATTTTGGTCCCATCATAAGATTTGATCTGCTGGATCGGATCAAAGGCCTGTCTTGTTCATTGCTCTGTTTTCCCACAGTGACCAGTTATGTCCGTTGTGCTATTGCTTCCAAATGACGAGTTTTCAGAGGCATAATGTCTCATTTCCTGGAGGTGGCGTGTAGCTTTCAAGACTAGAAAGACATATCTATAAGCCAATATAAGTTACTGGCTATCACTTTCTTGTGCTAAATGAATTGCATGGTTTAGTTGCTTCCAAAGTACTGCCTTTGGTATGCAATGAATTTGTCATTAAGTTCATTGGATGAACTTTGGTTCTGGAATTTTAAGACTGTGAGCACATTTGTTCAAAGACAAAAATGACTTCAAGGATATTACACAAGTAAACTTAAATTGTTATGAAGTACTGTACTATGTTTTTCTGTTGCCTTAAAGAGAAAACATATTAAGTTAACGTCAAATAGCTTATAATGTTCTTTTTGTAGAATATCTGTTTCTAGTTTTTACATGGTTTTAAACAATTTACCTGGTATATTTTTAACAGGAAAAGTATATGTTATAGCTTTATTACCTAATATTTCCAGGAGCTACTTGATTCTTAGAATAGGGTTCTCAACCCTCGGCCTGCAGCACCATTTCATGTGGCCAACATCATCACCACTGGAAACATTTACGACAGTCTTGGATGCATTGTACGGCAGGGGGAACCACCAGTCCGGCCCCTCAGTTGTCTGAGGGAGTGTGGCCTGGCCTGCAGCTTAGAAAGGTTTAGAATCCCTGCTTAGAATATCATCCAGTTGCCTTTTTGAACTTGCTACTAGCTTTTGGTATATTTGATGTAAAAGTTCCCTTTTTGGGAGCAATTATGCCATGAAGCAGCTGCAACCCTTCTGCATACCATAATTTCTGCCCCCCCCCCCCAAAAAAAAAAAAAAAGGACAGGAGGGATCTTTTTTACCTTCAAAATGTCCTTTTAAATACAGTCAGACCATGCTTCAGTTTAAAGAAGCTCCCTTATAGCAACCTTGACCTCACTAATTTGTTGTTTAAAAAGCAAATTAGCTTTTGGCATCATCCCTTCTTTTAAGCCCTGCCCCTTCAGAAGTATGGCATTCAAGTTGCTACAGAATCAGAAAAAAATGGTCTTCAGCCTGGCTGGTGTTGTCCATCCTGCTGCTAGATGTTCTTTACTTGCACTTATCATCTGTTTAAGGTTGTATTAGCCATTAACATAGCATGTTGAGTTAAAAGACCCAAAGCGCTCATGTACATTTTAATGCTGCAAAAAGGTTGTTTTATTGCCTCAAAATGACTTTTTTACAAGTTGTCATAAAATTGGTAGATTTCTACTATTTAAGCTGTCTAAGGGCTTAAAATATTTTCAGGTACCAATATTAAGCATACCTCCAGATGTGCACTGTGTTGTGGACTGGGGAGGTAATCTAGTTATTATGCATGCTTCCTCAACAATATTATATTGTCTTCCCTCTGCAATAAAATTGTAGTCCTGTTAAAAGTAAAAGTAGTAATTAAATTGCTAATGTCCAGTTTTATACTATGTTGCCAGTGATACTAGGGGGAAATAGCATGTGGTTATCCTTTTCCCTTTGCAAGAGAAAACTTTTTAAACACTTAAGAGTTTTTGTTGGTTTTTTCAGTCTGCCATCTGTTTGTCTATGCAGATTTGATTTGCCAGGTGTTTAGCTTTGCTTCAGTAGTCACTGTTCCAACATCTGTGTACCTGTGAGCCAGAAGGCTAGTTAAGGAGTGCTTAGTATTTTCTGATTTGTGTTTCACAATCAGGATGGATGCTGCATTTACAGAAAACCCACATGCTGGCATTATGTTTGGGTGAAATAAAGTGTGCAACTGTCACTACAGTTTATCCCATATCATGAGTCCTATTCTCATTAACTATTGGCCTCGATTAAATAAAATGTGTAAACATGCCTCCCACTGTGCCTGTCAAAATATTGAGGGTGGGGAGCATGGCTCAAGCCAACCTGTCCATACAAGATCTGCTTATGCTTTTGTGTAGACAAAGTATCCTTTCTATTCAATGTTAATTTGTAGCCATTCAAGTATCACTTGTGTGATTGAGTAAACATGAGCTGGTAGAGTAAGATGGCTCTTGCATCAGCTTTTCTACTCCCCAATTGAAAAAATCTGAAAAAATCAGGGTTCTCAATTATATGGAAACTATAATCCTTCTTTATATAGAGGGCAGTGGAACTGGCAACATGATTGTTTACGGAAGAGAATGCCTAGACTGGGCTATAGTGTTGCCCCCCCCCCCCCGAAGATAATTATATTGTATGAGATGGCTGCGTCTAATAAGTTTGATTGTTGAAAGACCAGAAGTATGTCATAGGATGTATTTAAATATTTCTCACATCCTTCATGCATCTGTTTCATTTGTGCAATCTGCCCCCTCCTCATATCTCCAAAACATGTTCCAAAGCTTTGGGAAATCACAACAAGCTTTTGGATGATACAGTGGTACAGTAGGCTTAGGAGGGAAGGGGAAAGAGTTGTATTAGCAGAGCCTCATAACAAGGTTTCTGTAATTAGTATAGCTGGCGTAGGATTTCAAAAATTTCACCTCGGGAACACCTGTCTCACAGTATCACTCATTAGTTACTCTGCAACTTTCTGGAAAAAAACTGGTTGGTTTAGTAACATTCTTGTGGTCTGATTTATGTTTTTTTTTTAAACTTAGCTTTATTTCTCAGTATTATTCTTGTTTTATTGGATGGATCTTACAATCTCTGGTAAAACTTTATAAATATGTCAACCTTTTTGCTTCTGAGACTTAAGGCATAATAAAGGTTAATGCTTTTGTTTCCTGAAATTTTGCTAGGTAGCAGTATTTTTAATTAAATCTTCGAAATATGTTGCATTAATGGATACAGACTACTCATGCATTTCTGATATCCCTTTGAGGGAGTGCTGTTGAGATTCAGAGGGTAATTTGTATTAAGTATGCTTCACCTTGCTATTTGGTGAATGGTGTGCCAGTTTATATTACAGATATAACCTCTGTGCTTCTGTTTACATTGCGAGAGATGTCATTTCTAGCAACAAGATTTAATATTATTCCTTGGAATGCCTGCACTGCATTCAATTTTGATCATTTAAATGTGTTTATTTTTGCAGTCTAAATAAACATCTTTTCAGAATGAATTTCTAGTCTGATATACTGTATGTTGCAATGTACTGTATCTAAATATTATGCTTTATTCAGATAACTTCCAAGTATGTAAGCATTGAATCACAAACACAGATTTTTCAAGCATTGAATAATTTTTCTTGCTTTGTATAGGATAGAGATGTTTGAATGAATGTTAGAGATGTTTGAGCTATAACTACTCATTTTAACATTTATCATTTTTTAATCTAAGAAGGATGTGCTCACCTTCAAAATACTATCTGTGTAAACTGTGTTTTTGTTCATACTCATTCCTCTGCTATACTTTAATGTGAACAGCACATTCTTCAGATATCTTGTTTTTGGATATTTGATGGCAAAGTAACCTTTGGATTGAGGTCTTATTGTACATTTAGTAAGTTATATGCTTCGGGTAGCACTATGATTGTGTGTTGGAGGGAATTTATGAAAACAGAATTTTAAAAAGTTGAATATATCCTGGGAGAATTCTCCTTCAGAACATAAATTAACCCTAACCCTAGCACGCTTGTACTGTTTGTACTTATTTGCTGTGCCAGATTACTGAAAAAGTAGAGACAGGCTGTCTAGTCCTTGATACAGTATCAAAGGAAAAAAGAATAGCTGAATGATAGGGAGAATGCCTAGAGCAGGGGTGGCCAAGCTTTGTGCTCCAGGTGTTCTTGAACTTCAATTCCCAGAAGCCCTGATCAGCACTTGTGCTGACTTGGGCTTCTGGGAATTGAAGTTCAAGAACACTTGAAGCACCAAGGTTGGCCATCCCTGGCCTAGAGCTAAACAAAAAGGCTGTTTATTGCTTCATATATACAAAGTTCAACCTGTGGATTTGGAATCCTATACTATGTGACCCAAGATTCATGGCTTTGTTGGAATACAGTGTTTGGGTCTCATTCTGGGAAGGAAGGCAGAATATTGCAGCACATTAGAGGTCAACAGATTTATTTTACAGTGAACTTTCCCTGACCAGAATCCACTTCAGCTTGAAGAAGTAGATTTTGAACCACAGAGACTCAAACTGAAATAAATCTGTTAGTCTCAAACGTGCCACACACTTTACTTTTCCCTTTATTGTTTGAGACACTTGATTGTGGCAGCACTTTGGAAATTCTGAGAATATGGGAAGCTACTTTGAAAACATCTCATTGGTCTGTCCACCTATCCCAGTAGCTCTGAAGGATTTCAGGCAGGGCTTTTTCTTGTCAAGATGCCATGTATTGAATCATGGATGCAAATCATGTTTTCGCCCACTGAGCCAAAGGCCCTCTCCCTCTGTGGAGCCTGTGGCCAACCTAGTTTCCCCTAATATCTTTAGGAAAGCTCCTCTTTCATGAGAGGAAGAAAGGAGTATTTGAAACTTTATATTTCATACTTGAGTTTCTACTGAGCAAAAATTCTCTGTCACAATATTTGAGTAAAAGACCACCAAGAAATCTACTTCAGATCCCTTGATTTCATCTCTAGAATGCCGTGCTTTTTATGAGTCAAAGAGTCACAAGATGCTGTGGGTCTATGTGTCCTTTCACAGAAAGGAGCAGACATCAGTCTTGGCAGACAACTTACCTATTTATTATACATTTTATTAAAATGTCAAGATCCAACAATTAGAGTTTAAATGAAAATTGTGGTTGATGGGTTTTTTGTAATCTAGAGAAAGAAAAGGGTGGCATGACAAAATTGGAAGACATCCATTCCTTTCACACACACACAAAGATTCATGCCTGCGTTTCCCACTTCATTTTTCCTAGCATTATTAGAGAAATCAAACTTGAGGACAAAATCTTTCATCTGTTTTTGTTAAAATATTGGAAATTTGAAACTTAACCCATCTACTGCATCTCACCTAGTGACTGAGCCAGAAATCTGTTGCACTTTCTGGCCATAACTGGCCCAAGATAATTTATGATCTGAATGAGAAGAGGTCTGCTAGGCTGCATATATTTTTCATTTTGTCATTGATATCCAGTGGTACCTGTCATAACTAAATTGCTTTTATAGCATAAATATGCACTTTTATATGTAAAATTTGCATAAAATTTGGTATCAATTATTTGGCTATGATACACAAAGAAACTTTAAAACCCTTTCAATTGCAGTATTTGCATTCTCTAACTTTTTGCAAATTATAGAAAAAAGGTGTAGCAGGCTGCATGTACTCCAAAACGACACCCCTAAGATTTTCTTCTACATAAAATCACGTACACAGGGCGTTGATATTGTTGAGAATTTTAGCTTGCAATTCTAATATTTTGTCACATTTGTAGGCTGCCTTTCCCAAGTGAAGGGACCCCAGGTGTTCAAACAAGTAGTAATAATAAGCTGTTATAATAGAAATCCATCAAGTATTTAAAAACTTTAAAAGCAAATATGTAAAATGACAAACATCTAGGGAGTAAACAGGGAGGGGACTAACCTAACCTACTGAGGGGAGAGCATTGTACAACTTCGAAGCAGCTGTAGGGAAACTCCTCTAAGAGAATGGCTTCTGCTACAACTATCAAGCATGAAAAGAGTCCATCAACATTTTGCCTTGAAACCAGCCATAGGTGTTTCCATTGCTTTACAACACTGTTTTCTGCCTCCACCCAAAGATTTTTAAAGGAAATTCTCCTTTAGTAATTCCATTCTAATAGGATGCTTTGAGGTGTGTTCTAAACATTTTTAATGCCGAATTGCAAAATGAATTGCCTGTTGCTAAAAATGAAATATATCAACAGTGTCCAAATTATATTTCTGCTGTAACATTCATGCTTAGATGAGTGTTCCACCCACACACTCCAGGGAAAAGGTTGTGTAAGACGAAAACAGTCATCGCTTCCCTTGAAATGAAGGCTAAACACGTTTTTAAATGATACCCAAAACAAACCATCCTTGCAATTCCACATTCAATTAGTCCAGTGGTTCCCAACAGGGGGTACACAGCCCACAAGTGGACTCCAATTCCCAGAAGCCTAAGTCAGTACATTGGCTGATCAGTGCTTTGGGGAAATGACTTAGGCTTCTGGGAATTGAAGTCCACAAACCAGCATTTGGGAAACATTATTAGTCTCAATAATGGGCAGACAATTCTGCAATAATGTAAGATCTTTTTTCTTATTTTGCACTGATGAACTGTCCAGTTTATTGACTTTCCTGTTGAAAATGAATTTGACATGTTTTTAGTTAGGAGTCAATATTGCCTGCTCTTAAAGATAGTTTAAAAATACCGTGATCGCTATGCTGCTACCTTTTTAAGATGCTTAGGGTTTGCTTGTTCTTGGTTGCATATTCAATACAGGATCTTGTACGACAACACTAAGTTTCTCTTGGTTGGGAGGATTGAAGCTTATTTATTTTTGATTTATTTGACTTGTATCCCACCTAGCTGGTGCACTTTGGTCATCTCACAGTGCAAAATAGCACTACAAATAATGCTAGACGAGGGTGTTAGATGCTTGCCTTGAATCTGTTAGTGACACAGTAGTGTGTAAGACTAGTAAAGTAAAGGTTTCCCTTGCTCGAACGCCAGTCGTATCCGACTCTAGGGGTCAGTGCTCATCTCTGTTTCTAAGCCGAAGAGCCAGCGCTGTCTGCTTCTGCAGACATTTCCATGGTCATGTGGCAGGCATGACTAGACACCAGAGCGCATGGAATGCTGTTACATTCCCACCGAAGTGGTCCCTATTTATCTACTTGCAATTTCTTGCTTTCGAACTGCTAGGTTGGCAGGAGCTGGGACAGAGATGGGAGCTCATTCCGTCCTGCAGTACTCGGGAATCGAACTGCTGACCTTCCGCATCCCAGTTAGCGTCTTAGTGACTTGAGCCACTGCAGTACCGTTCAAGCCTCCATGGCCCAACAAGGCTCTCACCTAGCAGGGGTTGAAAACTGTCACAGATGAATAAATTGACTTCTCAGAATTTTTTTTAAAACCATCCCTGTATATTTTATTTCCAGTAGAATTGCTTCATCCTAGTAGCATACAATAATGTATGTGAAGAGCAACGCTTCTGGTCACCCAGTCCTTCTGGTACCACTATTTAATCATTTTTAGTGCAACTTTGCTATCTAAATTGGAAAAAAAAGAGCACTTAAAAGGAGAACAAAGCACTGACTTCATAAATTCCTGTTCCCATAATTCTCACGCCCATAGAGCATATACCAGCTGGATAGTGACTACAATAGACAGGCCTTCTTGCAAGGAGGCTCAGCTTTTAATGGTCTGCTGAATTTTTAGCTCTTGAGTTTTCACAAGGCTTTGAATAATTAATTTAGTATAGATTTGTGTTAACAGTTTTTTGACAGCTCTTCTCTGCTTAATATTCTGATTTATAGGACAACATGCAATGCTGGAATGAGTCTTATCTTTTTCTGTGTGGAGAAGCTGTTATCAGTGTAAAATTCCATGCCTTTTGATCAATAGCTACAAGATAACCAGTGTAGTATTTGCAGAACAAGGGCCTTGAGCTAAAACTGTTAAGACTTGTGGCAAAATTCAGGCCCTGGCCAGGCAGGAGAATTTGGAGTGGTCTGATTCACTCTTCAAGGAGTCTAATCTTTAGCATAATCTATTGTATCTCTCACTTGGGTGACCTTCCATCCACACTGGGGATGTTTATTGTTCCATGACAAACCACATTGGCCTTTAGAGTGCTTCAATTTGTCCCCTGTTCAGTAACTGACAATCATTTCCTGTCCTCTTCCCTGCCTTTTTGTAGAGCAGGGGTTTGCAACCTTTTCCAGCCACAGGCCAGACCATACCCCCTCAGACAGATGTGCAGGCTGGATGTTTGGTTCCTTCTGCCACTTCTGGTGGTGGCAGTAGCAGGAGCGAGGGTGGCATGTTTTCGCCCGTTTTCACCACATGCACTGCTTCCTGTTGCGGCAGTGGGAGTGAGGGTGGCATGTTTTCGCCCAAGTTCACTGCGACTGGTGGTGGTGCCAGGGTCCTCACTGTGGGCTGGATTAATTGGTGCCACAGGCCAGATTAGCCCCTTGGGCTGTAGGTTGCAAATCCCTGCTGTAGAGGACATATCTGGAGGCATCCTGTCAGGTACTCATCTAAGTCCTGCAGGACAGGAGCCTTCAGCCAAGGCATAGCTGCTCTATGTCCTGCAGGACTGGAGCCCTTATCCTGCTGTAGCTACTAAGATCCTCATCTGAAAACCCTGGGGAAGGTCTTAGCCCTTCATAGGCTCCACCTAGAGACCCTGGGTGGATGAGCTATATAAGAATGGGTCCTTCCTCCCAGAAGCTGCCTCAGCAAGGTTGGTCAGCAGACTTTTAGTTGCTTGGCTCCTGGATTGTTTGCCTTGTTTCTGCTGTTGAGGATCTCCTGCCTTGTTTTAAGTCCCAACTCCAGAAGATCTTATGCCTTGCTCCTGTTTGTGAAGATGTCTGCCCAGTTCTTGGTTCCTATGGACTATTGTTGTGCCTTGCTTGGATTCTTGCTTCTGGAATTCCATCCTTGCCTTGCTCCAGCCCCCATGAGTTCTCTGCTTTGTTTGTTCTTTGGGTTACCTGATCTCTGGTTCATCTGGACTACTCTTTGATTATCTGAAGTAATCCTGCATCTCTTGCTGATCTTGTACTCTGGACTGAGATATGCTTACAGTTTGGCCTGATGGTCCTGGTGTTGGTGTCACTGGCCCTCTGCCCATGTCCCTGATTCCCCCCTTTTCCACTCTCCTCAATTCCTCTGATGGATTTCTCCCTGAGAAACATTTCTGTGTGTTCAAAGCAAGCTTTGTGTCTCTGAGGAAGGAAAAATTGAGAGCTTAAGTTAAAGTTTTGTTTATTATGTTCATATCTGCCTCTTAGAATTTTCTCTAGCTGCAGTGTGTAAGTTTTCTGCTTGTCTATCAAAATTACTTGGTTGGCTTTGGGCACTAAGAATCTTGGGTGTGTCAGGTGTTGTTCTGCTTCAGGCAGCAAAATATGTTGACATGGCCCCAGCATCCAGATGGTGGCTCTCAAATCTATTCCCTATTGTACATCATGATAGTTATTTTACTAAATAATCTGAATTGAAGTGGGTTTCCTCCCCCAAAATTGTAGGCAAGACTGCTTCAGCATTTATAATTGGGTGCAAATGGACATGAGTTTTGGCTATGAAGCAAAAGGCGACTGAGGTTTATGTGGTTTCTTCTCATATCTAATTCCCTTCAGTGTCTTTCTCTGATTCTCTTGAGCTTTTCAAATTTGCCCAAGAGGAACTCATTTAAAGAAGGGGATAATTTAGCTTGAATTTATTGATGTGTGAAAACAATTTATGCATCACTTGATTCCATATTGGGTATCACTATTCTTGACCCAGTTTGTTACTGCCATTAGTCAACAGGCTCTCTGCAGACTGAGGCTGTACAGTGGTTAGAACAATATCTACAGGAAATAATATGGGCATGTCAGAAATATTGATTTTCCTATTTTAATGTGCCAGCAGCCTCAATAAGGCTTGGAGCTGAGTTGACAAAATATTCAGAGCTTTTTATTTATCTCACTTAATCCACAGTCTCTGTGTAAAACATTTAAAGAATGCAGCTCATCAATGAGACTTGCCGAGCAAGCTGATCAATTTAATTGGGTTTTTAAATCATTGAATTTCAGGCTTATATAAGAAATGTCAGCTCTGTTGTGTGATGTGTGCTTGTTTCCGATAGAGCATTCCTCAAAATTGCTGTGCAGCGTGAGAGGCAGTGCTTTTTGCTAAATTTTTGTTAATGTTAAAGGTACTAATTGTAAAGGTATCTTGTATCCCTTTTTCTATCTTTTATATTCTCCAACCAAGCAGCAAAGATACTTAAAGATGGCAAAAGCAAGCACATAAATTCAATATATCTAGTATATCAATAGGTTGACTATTATTTAATTCCTCTGTATATTGAAAATGATGTGTTACCTCTGTAGTAGGACAGTAGATGGATTGGATCGTTCCCTTCTCAGTATTCATCTTTCTCACTTTGTGACAGTTTAATGCCACTCTGTCTTCCATCTGGATGAGCATCTCTTCATCTATTCCAAACATCTATTCCAAATGCAGCTTCTCTAAACATAGTAGTTCTGCTGTGGCAATGAACTCTGGCTCTTTGGAAGACTAAGTTACAATACTGTATCTTGTTTATGACAGTTTTTTGTTGTCTTTCCTATTCACCATGTAATTTGAGCCACTCTGATCTGAATCTGTCCCAGGGTTATCTGTACTCTTCTGTTACAGAACTGAGTGCCTCTTCAAAAATTAAGGTAATGGTCTCCCTTGCTCGAAAGTCAGTCATATCCAATTGTAGGGGTGATGCTCATCTCTGTCTATAGCCCAAGAGCCAGTGCTGTCTGTATCTGCAGATGTTTCAGTAGTCATGTGGCAGGCATGACTAGACTTTGGAGTGCATGGAACAGGTCAGCAGTTTGAGACCCAAGTACTGCATGACAGAGTGAGCTCCTGTCTCTCTTCCATCTCCTGCCAACCTAGCAGTTTGAAAGCAAGAAATTGCAAGTCGATAAAGAGAGATGACTTTGGTGGGAAGGTAACCATGTTCTGTGTACTCTGGTGTCTAGTCATGCCTACCACATGACTACTGAAACATCTGCAGACACAGACAGCACTGGCTCTTTGGCAGTGAACTCTAGAGTTGGATATAACTGACTTTTGAACAACGGCAACCTTTACTTATTTATATAAACCATTTGCTGATCTGAAAGGCTATCAAAATCATTGCCACAGAATCATCATCATCCCCCCCCCTTATCCTGCCCAGCACATCTGTCTCTAGTTTTTCCTTTTCCAAGTAGCCATGCACCTTTAAGGTTCCTAAATTGTTTTTTGAGCTTTCCTCAGAGAAATTGATAGAAGTAAGTTTTGGATGTTTTCCAGAAAAGCCTTTAGTATGATCAAAATCCATGTTTCTATTTCTGAAGAGATCTCAGTAATATAAATCTGAACAAAATAAATCAGTAATATAAATCTAAACAAACAAATAAATAATTAATAATAGGGGTTCAAAATGAGCAAAAATAACATTTTCCTCAGCTAGCATTGGGGAGAGAGGAGGAGAAAAGTGCATTTTTCAGAAAACAATGAAAAATACCGTACTTGTTAGCTACTTCTGTGTCAGCCTGGGCTACTCAATCTGCTAAATTGGCTTGTAAGCAGAAAAATACAACACCAACAGGGGGAAAAGCATGAGAGAGTAATAGCACAAATTTTCCTTAAACTATCCCCTTCACTAAGCAGCACTTAAAATAGTAAAAATCATTCTCAAAGCAGCTTAAACAAGGAAAAAGGCATTTTACTTAAAGTTCTGGTGCTCAGTTACAAATATATGGATAAAATGAGGGGATGCAGTCTATATGTAAAACAGACTTGCTCCCATGGAGCTACATGGTTGAAGATCACAAGAGAGAGACATTTGTGCTGCCTACCTCTCTAGACGCATGCTGGTATGCAACAAACAAAAAGCAATAGATAATACAAATAAGAGGAGAGTTGAAAATATGTGGGCTTGACTCAAAAGCCAGAGAATGGAAAAAGAGTGCTTTAGCCCACCAAAAGTCCCTCCCACTTAAACCCAACACTAGTATGCATGCAAGATTGTCTTCATTCCAACATTAACTAGATGAGGCTTCTTCCGTGTCTAGGGCAGATATGAAACTGCCAAAATGAAGTCACCTTTTGGTGAGTTCAGTCTGCAGTTCCTTTCACCTGACCTATTGTCAGAAAGATTAGCCAGCAACACAAGATTGCTGTTACCAGGATACGCCCAATTGTGCTTCAAAAATACCACACTCTTTGAGGAGGCTCTTTCTGTGTACCCCATTAGATGAGGCTGAAAATAATAAATGACTCAAGTTCTGGTCCCTGATGTCCAGAAGCTAAACATGTGAATATTCCTTGGGAAAACATTTGCATTTGAAGCAATGTGAAGTGCATCCTAGTTGTAGTTTTACCTGGGAGATGAGTCACATGCACATAAGTCATCAATTCTGCATTAATCAAATAGTGAATATGCTTTTGAAAACCAACCTATAGTTTCAGCTGAAAATATCTGTTGTTCTACACTAATCCTTGGGAAAGTTTTTGTTATGCTGGTCAACTTGCTTGAAAAATGTGAAGTATTTTTAGTTTCAAAAATAGCATGTTTATCTGTGGAAAAATATTCTGGTATGTCTTTCTCAGAAACTATTTGCATGACTAATGATCAAGTAGTGCAGCTCTTACACTGTACTTGTAAGGAGGAAATCAAAATCTGAGTTCATCTCACCATCTTATGATGCTAAACAAGGCATCTTCTCTGTTCATTAGAGCTCTAAACATCCCTCATGTTCTTAAAGCTGGAATTCCATGCAGTGATGTGGCTTAATGTTCTGTTATACAAACTCTTGTAGTCGGAAATGCTGTCCTGCAAGATAGCTAATGGATTGAACTTCCTTACTTAAAATATATACACTAGTACCCCGAATAACATTATGACTTGGTTCCACAAGTCCCGTCGTTATCCGGTTTTTAACGTTGTGCGATACGTTGAACACACAATGTTAAAAAAAGCCCTGTTTCCCTGGAGGCTGCAGGAAGCCAGAACGTCGGGATTTGAATCCTGACATTTTGGCTTGCTGCTGCCTCCAGGGAGGTGGGGGAACTTTGGAAACAGCTTGGAGCAGGTTTCCCCACCTCCCTGGACCCGGCAGGGGGGGGGGGTCAGAGACCCCAAAATTGGTAAAAAAAAAAAAAAGTCTGTTTTTTTTTACCAATTTTGGGGTTTCTGACCCCCCCCCCCGCCGGGTCCAGGGAGGTGGGCAGACCTGATCCAAGGTGTTTCTGGGCTTCCCCGACGTCCTGAGCCAGTGCAGCAAGCCAGAATGTCAGAGTTCGAATCCCAACATTCTGGCTTGCTGCACTGGCTCAGGACGTCGGGGAAGCCCAGAAACACCTTGGATCGGGTCCCCACACCTCCCTGGACCCAGCGGGGGGGGGGGCAGAAACCCCAAAATTGGTAAAAAAAAATGTACGTTTTTTTTTTACCAATTTTGGGGGCTCTGACCCCCCCGCCGGGTCCAGGGAGGTGTGGGGGCCCGCTCCAAGCTGTTTCCAAAGTTCTCCCACCTCCCTGGAGGCTGCAGCAAGGCAAAATGTCAGGGTTCGAATCCCGACATTCTGGCTTGCTGCAGCATAAAAGAGGGTGGGGGAAGTTCAAAATTAGCGCGCATCAGCTCTAGGGAGGTCAGGAGACCCGATGCGCGCTAATTTTGAACTTCCTCCACCCTCTTTTAGGCTGCAGCAAGCCAGAATGTCGGGATTCGAATCCTGACATTTTGCCTTGCTGCAGCCTCCAGGGAGGTGAGAGAACTTTGGAAACAGCTTGGATCGTGTCTGCCCACCTCCCTGGACCCGGCGGGGGGGTCAGAGCCCCCAAAATTGGTTAAAAAAAGTCCATTTTTTTTACCAATTTTGGGGTGTCTGACCCCCCCGCTGGGCCCAGGGAGGTGTGGGGACCCGATCCATGCTGTTTCTGGGCTTCCCCGACGTCCTGAGCCAGTGCAGCAAGCCAGAATGTTGGGATTCTAACCCTGACATTTTGGCTTGCTGCACTGGCTCAGGACGTCGGGGAAGCCCAGAAACAGCTTGGATCGTGTCCCCTGCCTGCTCCAGAGAGATCAGAGGACCCGATCTTCAGCTGCAGGGTGGCTGGGGAAGCTGACGGGGACTCCCTGTCGGCTTCCCTAGCCACCCGCCCTTGCCTCCGCAGCTGTGGGGTGGCTGGGGAAGCCGACGGGGGAGCCCCCCGTCAGCTTTCCAGCCTCCCCACCCCTGCCTCCGTAGCTGCAGGGTGGCTGGGAAGCTGAACGGAGAACTCCGTTCAGCTTTCCACCCACCCTGCTGCTAAGAACGACTGTATCGTATAACGTTAAAAATCACGTTATTCGATACAAGATTTTTCCAAAAATCTTGTCACGTTATGCGGTTTTAGCGCTATATGATACTCACGTTATACGGGGTATTACTGTATTTGAAAATGAAAGTTTGAAAAGCGAAGCACAATTGAAGGCAGGGACAAACCCTCAAGAGCATAAGCAGGAAGGCCATTAAATTTAGGAATACCAGTTTATCATAATTTGGGGTAAATGCAGTACAGTCAAACCTTGCATAAAGAGCACCTCGCTTAAAAGAGTAAATCGCATAAAGGGCAGAATTTTCTCTGAACGTTCGCTTCGCTTAACAAATAAAACCAACCAAAAACTCGCTTAACAAATAAATCGGGGTTTGAAATCCCCCCCCCCCTTCAATGGTGTTTCGCTTAAAGAGCAAACTCGCTTAAAGAGCAATCCTGTGGAACGCATTATGCTCTTTAGGGGAGGTACAACTGTAATTCATAATACCATTAGAAGATGTGTGACATAAAAAAGTGAAGTCTAACGTTAACTAGCTGAACAGGGACACAGGTCAGATTAGGGTGATTTCAATTGAATCATCTCACTTTGAATCTTTCTATGATTGTTGAGAGGTGGTTCACACACGCTCACTATCTCCTTTCAGTCTTCCAAACTATTGCCAAGTATGTTTATTTTTTATAAAAGTTCCTTTAAAAGAAACCATATGCTGCATTTTCCTAACACATTCGCATTGTTCAGTACTGTATACACACATTTTAAAGGTACAGTATGTCAGAAAGCCATTTGCTTAAGAAAAAGGATTGTCAAAACAAGGACATTGTAACCATTTAATGAGAGGCAGCAAATGGTTCCTTAAATAGGGCACTACTGTTGGCATGGCCACCGAGAAAAGATATTATCTTCCTATCAATCGGACTAGACACAAAGAAGGCCTCTCCAGCAGATCTTATGAAGTGGGTTAGCTAGAAAGTACCTCAGCTATCTTGAATTAAAGACAATTTTTGGCACTTTGACTTGTAACCAAAAACAAATTGGCAATAGCATAGCTGTTGGAAAATAAGTGTACTATACTGTTCCAGTGGATGAATTGCTATTAATATGTTGCTTCATTCTGAATTAACTGAAGTTTTTGAAGGCATTTCAAACAAGACCCGATGTAGATCACATTGTATTGATGCAATCTGAAAGTAACCGAGGTATGTATTAATGTAGCAAAGCCTGGTTTCTTTTCAGAAAAATATAGGGATGCTGAATTATTACTTTTGCTTAAAGATTGGGATGATCAGATTCATATTATGTTCAGTTGACTGCATGACAGTGCAAATAAGGCCAAAGTTCCAATTTTAAAATCTTTGATTATCTGATTTCGCCCTTCCAACACTGCGGCACCTGATCTTTTTGCAGCAAATGAATTTGTATTGGCTCAGTCGGTGTGATCATTTATTCCAATGCATACAGTTTGATCCTTCTGTGGAGGGCTTTGTATCTGTTCTATTTAAACCACTCCACTTGATTACAGTAGAAGTGAAGGGCAGCTGGGCTCATTCAGATGGCAGACTGTTATTTCAATCCTCTGCTTCTCAAACTTGCTGCCTGAAGCTGCTTGTTTCCCTCCACCCTTCCTATTTGTGTGTGTGTGTGAGAGAGAGAGAGAGAAAGAGAGAGATTGAGAGAGAAGAATTGGTGTTGTTGTGCTTAGACACATAGGAGACCAAAGTCAACAGAGAAAATTTGCTAATATACACTTATTTTCAGCTTAAGGTAGTTCGGCTGTAGCCTTTGCCTCCTACAAATCTGGATGGTCATTGCTTAACAACCTTCAAACAAAGTTGATTTTCCACACACACACACCCAACCCCCTGCTGATCCCTGTGTGGCTGGTTTAAGTGAATTCACTTGAGAATACTCAAACTTCCCAGTTATGACTTCACAGTAGACCCACTTAGGTTGTGCCTGTAAATTTTTCTACAAGCACACCCTACGTTAAAGAGTAGTCTAGAAATTATTAGTGGGAAATGGCTGGCTCAGGAGCAGCTCATCATTTTTCTCTCAACAACAGGATTTTTTTTTTTATTTCTGAAATATATGTTTGACCAAGCACTGAAACTGAAGAATAAATGGGTTTAATAGCATATAACAAAACTCTAGGGAGATCTTTTTAATGATTGGAAGCAGTGTAGTGGAGTTCCTTAGCTCCTGCTAAATGGAATAGTTTTACCAATTTCTGTTGAGGTGCAATGTTAATAAGTGTACCAAAATGTCAAGTGCAAAACTCAATTATCAATGCATTAATCACAATATCATTTATACTTTTCCTTCTATCGGCAAGTAAATCTGATTGGCCACATCCGTGTATACCTTGTTTGATATCCATATGTTTGGTTACAGTACAGCTTATGACAGCTAGGTGCATAAATGAATCAACTCCACTGAAAAGTAAACAACACATGTTGAGTGGCAGTTTATTTGGAATAATTTGGTCACACGTGTGAACTAGCACTTAGCATAATCAAGTTATGAATGTGAATGAGACACTAGCTGTAGAAATTGTCTGTGGTTGATCAGTTTTGCTCATGGATACTGCAGTTTAAACAGGGAAGAGATTTTTGTACCTTTGGAGATGGTGCAACAGTAGGAGCAATGGGTAACATATTTAAGTGAAAAAGCAATTATTTATTTATATTTAAATTTATATCCCACTGACCTATTGAAAAATTGAGTACTTTAGGAAGTGTGCACAATCATAAACATGATTCTTTCACTTTCTCTTAATTTAGAATCCTTGCTTTTGCTAAATTGTCACTACAACTTTAATTTCTTGAAAATCAAACAAAAATGACAGAGTAGTTGTGTTTCAGATGACAAGGATGCTTCTTCTATACTATGGAAAAGTGTGTGATCAATAAAATTTTCTTAAAACTCACTGGATTGGGCTGTAATATATGCGGCCCTTCATGGAATAAATTTACTGGCAGAAATACTAAAGTACCCAATAAGCAGAGAAAATGAGGCAGCTATTTAAAGCAGAGTGAGGTCTATTAAAATGCCTGGAGTATCAAAAGTCTTATTCTGGCATCAAAAAGAAAGAATGGAATGTGAATGGTAGATAACATGTCTAGTAATGGATTGTATAACCAAAGTGTTAATAAAACCTCTTTCTTTTATTGTTGCATAATGCATTTCCAAAAATAATGATGGTTGGGAAAAGTTTCATTTGGAGATCCTAAAATATGGACAGGATAATTGGACTTCTACTTGTTTGAAAAGATAAAGTGTTGGGGTAAAGAGATCTGAGTAGTTGAAGAGGGATGTGACTTCAAAGTTATACATAAATTTTTATCAACATTATACACCACTCATAATCAAATGCAAGATTTGCATTTAGACTGGAGGATTCTAAGCATTGTCAAAAAAAGGGTGGGTGGATGGGTGGGCAACTTTTCTAAACTCTCTATTACATCAGTCCATGTGTTTTCTGAATTACCTTTGAGCAAAACTGAGGGATATTTGCCCCTCTATAATACTGAATGGCAATTACTATAAGCTTTCATGGTTTGCCATGCTGGCTGGAATTAGTGGGAACTGGAAATGAACGTCATCAAGATGTGCATGGGCTTTCCATTGCTGACCCTAAGCATGAGTAACAGCACAGCGATTCATGCTAGAGAACACGGAAATGGAACCAAAGTCAGTAGAAACATTTGATATGAGGTCATGCATTGCTGTTGCATAAAACTCAAAATTTGATTATAAGAAATGATGGTCTTGCTTTCTGGGCTATGAGGAAGAACAAGATGATTGTGACAATGCTTTAAAACACCTTTATCTTTAGTGCTCTTGGTGAAGATCAGCCTGATCTTACATGTGGTCTATTTTAAAGAAGTCCCACAATGTTAATAATTTCAAGTGAATAGGTTTAGAAATGAATTATCAACATAGGCTTGAGTCACTATATTAGGTTTAGAATACAGTAGCTGTGGGTGATACATACTATTTCTCATTCCCCAGTATGAATTGGAAATCTTAGCAGCATAGTTGGGCAGGAAGAACCCAATCAGACTTGAATGGAAAAAAAGTTCTCTTTTAAAAAGTGATGTACTGTATTGAAGTGAGCTTACTGAATGGAATAATTCAGGGACTTTTAAAACTGGTCCCATGCTATTATCTATGTTACGATACTGCAGCAGCCTCTCCGCCCCAGCAGCAAGTAAGTCCGGGGGCGGGAGCGGCAAAGTCTTAAAATAATTGCATTTATACCAGAGGATACATAAAAGAGCTGATCTAGAAATTAATGCAACAATCAAGAGGCTAATCTACAAGTATGGAATTGACTCAGTTAATTAAGAATAAATGGAACCACATTGGAAACAGTTGTGCTTAATTTAGTTTTATTACCGTACAGTAATATAGTTCCATTGATGACTGACAATGGGGAATGGTTATTAAGTATTACTTTTTAAAAAAGCTGTCTCCCCCCCCCCCCCCGAATTTATTTTCTACTGTTGAATGGATTACAACACTGGGGCCCTTCTGAACAAAAAAAGCTGTGCCTTCTGTTTTGTAATGCCACAGAGTTATGTGTATGGATGTGACAAGAAAATTGCCCTATGTCTACCTATATATATTTATATGAGACAGAGAAACAGAGGGAGATCAGAACTTAGAAAAGTTACTTTTATGAACCACCACAAACTGACAAACCCCCATCAACATTAAAGGCATAGGCAAGAGTTTATCTTGAAGGGCTAATGTGGGACCTGATACAACGGACTTATCCTAACAAGAATCCTAACAAGCTCATGCTAGCCTTTGGCCTAAATATGTGGAGGATGCTCTCTCTGTTCAGACCACAGTGCACATCTGGTCAGCTTCAGGATCTAAAAAGGGACATGTCACTTTATTTGATTCAATTTAGAAATGTCACTTTTCTGGATCATCTCTCCCCAAATTCTTCAGCCAGCTTGACTATAGGCTCCTGGAGCTCTTCTTTAGGTGCCGTATCCGTTCTGGATATTGGCTATCATCATGGCAATAGTCTTCCTGCTCTTGACTCCTTGGAACAGTTCTTCTGAGGACATGCCACACCAGTCTCTCAGTTTCTTCAGCCATGAAGTCCATCTACATCTAGGACCTTTCTTCTCAGGAGCTCATGGTCCCTCCAAATAATTTCCCCAAGTTTTGGCACATGAAAAATGTATATTCTTAGGGTTCCCGCTGAGCAGGAACTTTATGAAGACATTGCGGACTCTTCCAAAGGCTACGTATTGTCCACCTTGACTATCTACCTTCTCTGTCAAGGGGACCCACCTGCAGTGGCTTCCTGAGTGTCAGCTGCTTCAAGAAGAGACTAGGAGTGAAATAAATGGTTGGATTTTCCCCTTCTGCTTTCTCAGCTTGGAAAGCTTTTTGGCAGATGCTGTTTCCCAAAGAACAGTTGTTTCAAGGACATGACTATAACCCCTCCAAGGGTTGAGTGTTTACATGGCTTCAGAAATAAGAGTTGATGGGAGAGGGGAAGTGAATAGGTACATAATGGGCAAGCCTGGTTATAACACACCATCCTTAATACTCTTAAATATTGTGTGTCTACCATTAGACCTCCGTGGTTGGAGCTTCCTCAGTTCTGGGGACAAAAGAAAGAATGAGTTACGGAGCTCTTTTCCTGACCGATATATCCTACCTCTTTCCCTCTTTTACAAGAATTTTTCTGGGTAGCAAAAACATATCTGTCCAGGCAAGCATATTTTTATTAGCTAGGCTATGTTTGTTTGTTTTGTCTGTTTTAGCTGCTGCACCTGTTTTTTGTTTTTATTAAATTGGACTATTGGTAAAATGAAAACGGGAAAAAAAGCAAAATATTATTGTAGCTTAAAGCATAACATTCATTCCCCCCTCCCCTGCTTCCCAAGCAGTTTGGATATAGTGTTAATTTTAAAGATTTATGATTACATCACAGAGATGGGGCTGCACCACTGATAGCAGAAAGCTAAATGGTATAATAAGACCAAGGGTAGAAGTTGTAATAGGACCCATTTTCCCATAGAAAAACCAGGTAACAAATTGACCAAAGGGAAGAAAACAAACTAACCAGCCAGCAAGATAGCACTGCATCTGTTATCAGCACTAAAGTTGACAGGAATATAAAAGAAAACCTCTGTAGAAGAGAACAGGCATTCACTTGAGAAGGATTATGCTGCTGTAGTCCCATTTAAGACATCAAAATCATGTCACCGTAGGACACACTTCTGGTTGTTTTTGGTGGTTGTTTTTTAGGGCCAAGATAAGCAACCACAAATCTCAAGGTGGGGGGCTAGAAAGGGAGGGGATGTGAACTGAATTGGGGGGAGATAAATAACCCCTGCTGGCTGTTCATAGAGAAACAAATTCCAAAAAGTCCAGGGTTTTTGCATGCTTAGCTGGGTATCACATAGTTGCCACAAAATGAAACTATTTCAATTGTGCAAATGATGAGATATAATGAAGTATAATTAAATCAGATCAACAGTCATACTTCAAGTATAATCACTGAAATTAGTGCTATATTAAAATAAGTACAACTCAGTCTGACATCAACTCATGTTCCTATCTGTTTTCACTTGTGTGTACAATCAGTGGAATCTTGACTTAAGCATTCAAGATCAGGCCTTTTAAATGGCATCACTAAGGTTTCTTTCACATTACAGCTCACATCCTTGAACTTCCAACACAAATTACTAGGTATTTAAATAGCTCCATTTTTAAAATAACCATTTAAAGAAAGTCCTTCATCAAAGCAGTATCCAGCCAAATACTGCTGTGTCTTGTGATGAAGTAGATCTGAAATCCCCCTCCATTTCAATGGGTCTGCCCACTGCTACATAAATATTCTTTCCCATTGCACAATGTGTCTCTACAGGAAAGCAGACCTTTTCATTTGGCTCAGTCTTTCCAGCTGCTTGTCATTGAAATCTGCTTTTGTAAAGCTGGGAAGAAACACACCTATCCAGGTGAGACCATTGACAACTGATTGTTCTATTTTTAACATAGACAAAAAATGTTTACAAAATTACCTTCTTGTGAACAAGAATGTTAAATTAAGAGGAAATGTTTTAATCTTGAGGATATATTTGGAAGAAGCATTTTGAGAGAAAGGCTTTCCTCTGATTTGAAGATGTCATAGTTCCGAGGAATTCCTATATCATTCACCAATCCTCATACAAATATGTGGACAAAGTGACAGGATCCTGGTTTCTATAGAGTCAGACCACAGTACAAGTGAGCCATTGTTGCCCTCCCAAAGATTTTGGGCTAAAAGTCTCATAATCCCTTACCATTAGCTATATTGGTTAGGGCTGATGAAAGCTTAAGAAAACAAACCAGAGCAACCCAGTCTAGATTATGATCTATTTTATCCAGTAAATCTATCCTAAGAGTGAAAGCTCTTCAGAACCTTTCCTTAATATGAATTTATTAAGAACAAAGCATGTGCTGAGTTATATAACTGCACATTAAAACATTGAAAAGTAATGATATGTGATATTACCACAGATTCATTCCAACTCTCATCACCTTGCATAATTAGAACAATAATATATTGTCACTTAAAGGCAAAATCAGCACAACTGAGCCTAATATTGTGCAGCCATACCGAGGAACTAAAACTGGTGTTTGCGGTTTTGACAGTAGCAAGCAGAAAGACATACACTGGGAAACAGGTTCTTACAAAAGAAAATATACTGTGAGATAATCTTATTTATTTATTACATTTATACTCTGCCCATCTAGGAGATTTAATACCATAGTGGCAATGGAAATAAATACCTAGTGCTCAGCCATTGGCAAGATATTCTTAAAAGCCTCTTTTAAAAGGGAATGATTTTAGTTGGTTTTTAAATACAGACAGGGATGGAATCTGGCACAGCCCAACTAGAAGAGATTTCCACAAAATTGGTGCAGCTACCGAGAAGTTTCTTCTCAGAGTCACAGCCTTTCTTGTCAATCAAGAGGTCAGCACCTGGAGCTGTACCATCCGAGAGGAACGAGTGATGTGGGCTGATGTTCTGAGGGGAAGATGTTTTGCCAGGTAGGAAGGTCCCAAACCATTTATGACCTTAAAAGCTAGAACTAACACCTGGAACCTGATACAGAAAGGAATGGGTAGCCAATACAGCCCTGCCAAAGCTGGGGAAATAGGATCAAATTTTCTCAATGCACATACATTCTATAGTAAAGGTAAAGGTCACTCTTGCTTGAAAGCCAGTCATATCCAACTCAGTGCTCATCTCTGTTTATAGACAAAGAGCCAGTGCTGCCTGCATCTGCAGATGTTTCCGCAGACATGTGGCAGGCATGCCTCAACACCAGAGTACACAGAATGCTGTTTTATACCATAGTGTTAATTTTTAATAACTTTATTTTAAATAATTTTTATTTAAAATTCTTATATGTCACCATAAGTCCTACCAAGGGAGAAAGGTGACATAAAAATAAAACCATGTTTTTAACTTACCACCAACTAAGTAAAAAAAATCCCTTTACTCCATCTACATAACATTGGCTTTAACAAGGCCACGTGTGGGAGCAGCTCTGTATGAGTCCTTCCAGGTGACTCTGCCAGTTTTACCAAAAAACCATCTCTTTAATTCCAGTCAGTACTGTATATCTTTCCTGTGCATTGATGTCATTCCTGATATCTGATTTATGGACAAAAGAGTTAATGGGCATAAATCAAACATCAGGAATGGCAATACACAGAAAACAGTTTCAAAACATTTAAATCTACCTGAACATTCTACACTAGACTTGAAAGTTGCTATTATGGAACAGAAAAATTACAAAACAAGGATCCAGAGAGAGAGAGAGAGAGGAGATAAATATATATATATATGCTGGACCCCCTTCTCAAACGCTTGAATATTAGTCAGGGGTTTCTGGGACACTATCAAATTTTAAATACCACAACTAAGAGGGTGTAATTTACCTTGCAGAGCAGACTTTTTTTAAAAAAGGGATGGTTCTCAAGACAGTTGACAAAGCAAGGTGGGTTACTGACCTCCAGATGGGTCTTACACACAGCATCCTCAATTAACTCAATAGCAGGTGTGTAATGCCAGAATAGTTATTTTGCATCCACTAAACACTTACAACTCAACAGAACCAAGCTTCAGAGTAATCAAACTAACCACAATCTGGGATCTTGCGTTATTATTGTTGTAAATAACCACACTGGTTTTTTGTTATTACTGGTTGTAAATAGCACACTGATTTGCAAACCTATCTGTTATGCCAACCAATCATGATGTATCTCTTTATCTGATATGTATAAATTGATACCATGAAGTCTCTTATGTCTGATGAAGTGGACTGGATCCATGAAAGCTAACATTAAAATATAGGAGTTAGTGTTTAAGGTGCCTAAACATTTTTGTCTTTTTGTTTGTTTGTTTGTTTACTCTCTGATATGCTTTCAGATATGACTGACTTTAAGAGCAAAGGAGACCTTTACCTTCACCTTACAAAAAGTGACCATTTTACAAAATGGGACTGAGGTGTATTGAGTAGCAGCACACTCCAAAGGCTCCTTGGGAAAGATTATGATTGAGCCACTTTCATTTTGTCTGTGTCCATTGGTTCTCTAAAATTGCAGTATCTGGACATCATTACACAGACATTATTTCAGAAGTTCAATTCTGATCAGGGCTCAAGGTTGATTCAGCCTTCCATCCTTCTGAGGTCAGTAAAATGAGTACCCAATATGGTGTGGGCAAAATGCTAATTAACTTGTGAACTACCTAAAGAGTACATTGAGCGCTGTGAGGTGTTATATACGTGTGATTGCATTGCTTTGCTTTCACATTGTTACTCCATTGTATCGAAAGGCAGGTGCAGAGACATAAGAGTGAGTACCAGTATTTTTGTTATGATCAGAAACGTGAAGAGGTTCTTTGTAACATTATTTTCTGCAAAGATAATGTAGATTGCAGTCAGCCTCCCTAAGCCTCCAACTGTAAATGGAATTCAGCAGTAGACCTAGATCTCAGGCTCACGTTCTAGCATGAGGCTCGTAGTGTGTGAAGCTGCCATCCAACCTTGCCTTTAATGTCAGGTCGATTTTGTGACCAAGGCAGGCCAGTATACAGTATTTAGAACTGTATGCTATCTTGGAAATGGTACAAACTGGGATCTTACTGTTAGCATTATATATTAATATTTTAGTCATCTACATGGGTTTTTAATTTAAAAATACATATTTTATTAATATGGTAATTCAAAAATATATATAAACATTGTTGGATATCACAAAAAGCCAGCACATCTAAAATTCCTCTGGGATATTCTGAAATATGCAATGAAGGCAGTCATTCTCTCCATTTGTTTTCTTAGGCCAATTATAAAGACAAAACGGAGAATAAAATTATTCACTGTTGTCATAATTAATTGTATTCCTATCACACTATTTTCCCACTGGGCGCAAGAATGTGTTAATGGCTATTCTTCCACCATGTATCCTCACAAAAATCATTTGAGAGTGTGGTTGTTTTGTGACTCATTGAGGGACTTGAACCAGGATCTCCACATCTCACAGCTCAGCATACTAATCCATCAATACCACCGTCTGGCTCTCTGCAGTGCAAGAATGAATGGACATCTAGGATATGCTGCTGAAATTTTTGTTTTTGACACCTGGGCAATTTTGAAACCTCTCCTATTTTCTTGGGTGCTTTCCTCGTCATATCCCATGCATTAGAAGGTATAGCTAGATGTTACTAGCCAGCCCACCTTTATATAAAATAGACTTTAACAGGGCTACTATTGAGTGAAATATAGTTTAATTTTCTTTTAAAAGTACAATGCAGTGCAATACATTTTAAAACAACTAATGCATTGAATGGCCTCTTTTTGCACCTGTAGAAACTAATTTAGATTAAATGATGTCTTAATCAGTGGGCTTTAAACTGTATCTTAAACCACAAGAAAGTTTACTTCATGCTGAAATGGAATAAACTTTTGATTTGCAAATTATTTGACTTTGTATCCAGAATAATACCTAAGGAATTGCTCCAATATTATTCTTTTGAGTGAAGAGGTGCTGCTGTTGTTTTAATTGCCAGAAGTCTGTGCTTCATCTTCAGATCATGTCCCTGAAATAGTGGATAACATTGGATGGGGTAGGAATACTTAATTTATGTCTTTGGAAGAGTCAATATGAACACATTTTAATGGCCTCTTTTCTGAATGGGATATAAGAAGCTGCTTAACAAGGTCAAGTGATAATCTCACCAACCACCTAGATTCTTCCAAAAAATATTCAAGACAGTGATCATTCCTAGCTTTGCATCCTGAGGTCCTCCATTTGACGAACAATTCCTAGAGGGCAAGCTTTATATACATGGGAATAATGCATCCATACTGTGCAGACCTCTGTGCAGAAACCAAACTAGAGCATGATCCCCTGTATTATTAAAATAGAATTCCACACTAATGCTTGGACTGAAAGAAGCAACTCTGCAAAAAAAAAAAAATCTTCCTTATTTCCATATGTATAAAACTTTCCCCCTTAGCTGGCTTATTGCTCACTTGTTATTTGGATTTGAATTAGTCACATTCATATTGTGAATTAAAAGACCCAGACAAACATTCTCCATGTTGCAGTCTTACTGTTGCCTGAAAAAAAAAAACCTACATTGTTGTAAGAAAGTAAAACAATTCTCTGTGTACCTGACAATCTGTCTCACAGATTGTGTACCTGACAATCTGTCTCACTGGTTTCCAATTGCAGCTGCTGAATTTACACCAATGGGAAAGTTAATACTGTACAGTACCTTGATACTATACCCATTTATACTTGGCAAGGACCTTTGGTTCTTAGTAACAGCAGGTCATCAAAGCAGATATTTCCCTTCAGTGCTGAGAATTACAGTTCTGAAGTCAGAAATACCTTGTCATTTAAGCATATTAATAGTAAATATAGCTCAAAACATGTAGTTTGTTAGTAATAAAATGGAGGGGGAAGATTAACCAAATAATTATATGTCTTCAGCTTGCTTGATAAGATTGTTATGAAGCTTTGAAACAGCAGGTTTGGATGTTCTATATCTTCCAGTTGTTGAAATTTATGTCACTGGCTAAACATAACATGTTTTCCTTTCTCTTCTCAGTTAACTGCAATATTTTCTTTAACTCAGTAGATGTTTATACTATTCACCCTGCTTGCCTCACATAGCTAATTGAAATTCTGAGGTTGCAATCCTGTACTAACATACTGTGAACTCAGTGGGCTTACTTCTGAGTAGACATGTACAGGGTTGCACTGTCAAATGAGCATTTTCTTCCAATGTAATATTTACATATGATTATTTAAATTATTGGGTCTTTTCCTTGGCTTAGTAATTTAGTTGACATACTGAAACAGGGAAGAAATGTTATGTTAAAAAGAACAGATTTAGCCTGATCAGTAAGAGAGAGACAAAGGCAGCCACATAAACAGTAGCTTGTAGACAATCAGGAATTTGTGTGGAATTGAAGTCTGGAATTTAGATAACTGGGCTGCATATAAAAAGATTATGGGTTTATATAGTTTATTGCTTATCATGTATTTCAGTGGTTCTGCATTCTTGAAATGTAGTTACCATATTTAGCACCCTGGATGACAACGGACGATGAACAGAACATCTATAATTCAAAACTTTGGCTGTCATCAAATAACAATCAGTAATAACCAGCTGATGTAAGAAAGGCAAACCAGAACTAACTCCGACCTCTGAAAGTTTAGAATTTTCATTCCCCCCCCCCCCCCATTTTAATATCTTCTACTATATTGCGGTATACACATCTAGGGTGAAAACTGGAAGTTTCCGTTTGGGATGGAAGGAAATCTTAATCCTTGACATTAAACTATTAAGAACATAGTTACAAATTAACATATCATTTAATATACATAGCCAGTAGTGCCACAATAAGTTTAATGTATGCCTTTGTCAACGCAAATACTACAGCAGAGTAAGAGAACTTGTGAATTGCAAAATTGTATCCACACTGTTAATGCACAGTTCTGGCACATCAATGAAGATACAGCCTGATGTCACAATGAACTGTGATTGATTTGTATAAATCCGTATCAAGATTTTTATTACTGTTATTTACATTCTGTTTTTATGACTGAAATATTTCTTCTTATTCCATTTGCTTTAGCTGACATTTTGTCCTGGTGCTTTCAAGAAATCCCGTTATCTATAAGCACTTAGATTTCCCCCAGAAATAAAATCCTATGACACAAATAGGTCATGAGACCTCTGTATAACACCACCTTACAATCGACATCCCCCCACTTTCCTGTCTCTGTTAGACAGCCTGCGTTTTCCACGGACTCCTGGCTTCTCGTAGTGATCGGTCATAAGGCAGTGAGGCAAAAAAGGAATTTTTCAGCTGGCAGTTAATGAAAAGTACAATGACCGTTACAGCCAGGAGCAGGAAGAAGAACAGAACGACGTAAGTCACCAGGTCTGGCTTATTGACCTCCCCTTCTTTTAAGGCTCTGGCTGTTGACAGGTAAAAAGCCGAAGAAGAGCTGACAGGTCTCTGGGTGCTCCCGAGGTAGGGGGTGTTGGTCTGGATGAGGTGCTGAGGGTCAGTCGCACCGGTTGCATTGAGAAATTCCCCGTACATTGTCTTGTTTCAACACCTTTCAGGGTGGCTCCTAAGAGAACCCAAATGGGATGTGTTCTTGGGAGAGTCTGCTATGTAGCCAAGAGGAAACTAGCCGGCCACATCCTGCCTCAGAGAGGTGGTGGTGGTGGTGGTGATTTTGGGGTCTTTAGCTGGAAAAGAAGCTCAGGTCAGGACGCTGTCGGTCCACCACAGCTACAGGGCATGCTCAGCCAAGAAGAGGGAACGTGTGCCCGTCTCCCGCCATTTGCTAAGCTTCCTCTTTCCCGCGCATACCAGAAGCAGAAGAAGGGTCGTTAAAGTTGAGAACTTTGAGAAGGCAGCCGGACCCGCGCCAGAGGAAAGAGGGCCGTATCAGCACAAACCCCAGGCTCAGGTCCCTCCCTCTCCTTCCCGCCCCCCTCCAAAGGACAGCAAAGGTGCCACTCACTTGCTGGGAAAGGACGCCACCACACCTGACTTCCTGTGGGTCTCCTCAAAAGAGATGCCCCAAGCAGCGCCAAGAAGATCAAGGCGAGTCCACGTCCCCCCAAGGAAACCCACGCGCTCCGGCCATTGCCTCGGTCTCCTCGCCGTCGAAGCGCGCCTTCTCTGGAGCATGAGGGGGTGGTGGTGCTGCTCACCTTTCGGGAGAAGGAAGGCCGCCGCCGGCGAGCCGCCTTTCTCCCACTCCTGGAAAGGCGGGAAGACGACAGGAGACTCTCTTTGTTTGTCTTTTTTTATCCCGTGAGAAAAACAACCGGCGGCTGCTTCGAGTTGTCCCGTGAAAGGAAGCCCTCCAAACGCACTTCGGGCTGCTCCTTCGCGTGGAGGCTGAAGGGAGGAGGTGGATTTTCCCCTCCTTTCTCCCCGGCCGCCCCCTTTTTCTGCCTTCTTTCTGCCCGCGGTTGCAAGGCGGGAGAAACCCTCGGCGGGCGTCGGAGGCTAGTGTGGCCGGTCCGAGGAGGGGAGGCGAAACTCCGAGGGACTCGCCGCCTGGGGACCCGAGAGAGGCTCCCTTTCTCACACTCGCTCCGTTTCTCCTCCCTCAGACTTTTGTGCTTAAAATGGGGCTCTCCAGGACATTTGGCTTTATAACTCCCCCCCACACACACACCTCCTTCTCTCTCTCTCTCTCTCTCTCTCTCTCTCCTTGTGGCACGTCAGCATCTCCTGCCGTCTGACAATTAGTGTGTTAATTCTGTTTCGTCGAATTGCTTTTTACAGAGTGATTAGCCTCTGGCTCTTTGCCCAGGCGCCCCGTCTCTCTCTCTCTCTCCTCGCTCCCCCACCGCCCAGCCAGCCGATAAGCAAAGCTGCTAGTCCTTTATTTGAACACGTCGCCTCATTTCCACATCAATCAAACGCGTGGCGCGGCGCGGCGTGGGCCAGGACGGGGGCGCTGCTCAGCTCAGGCTGCGGGGGTGGGGCAGTGGGATGCGTGTCTCTTTTCTCCTCATGTTACAAAATCACGGCTGTTGGAGAGAGGGGACGCAGGATAGCGTGCCTCCTTGCCTTGCTAGGACAACTGGGAAGGTGTCCTTTTTCTTTCCCTTTAGAACAGGGGGTGCCCAAACTATGGCCCAGGGGCCAGATCCAGCCCTGACACCAATTCATCTGGACGGGTCTGTACGGGAATATGTTACCTCCGCTTCCATGAGTGACAAGGGCTTTGCAGGCCAGATGAATTGGCATTGGGGGCCATAGTGACTGGCTCCCAGAACCACAACGTGACCAGCCTGTAGCCCGAAAAGTTTGGCCACCTCTGCTTTAGAAAGTGACAAGAAAAGACAGGCAACTTCAGAAGCTTCATTTCCTGATCCATGGCTTTAGATGCACTTCAAAAAAAATATTATCACCCATCAAACTGATTCTTCTTCCTTGTCTAGGCCAGACTTGAAACTGCCAAAATGAAGGCACCTTTGGGTGAGTTCATTCTGCAGTTCCTTTCACCTGACCCAGTGTGAGAAAGATTAGCCTGGAACACAAGGCTGCCATTATCAGAGTATGCCCGATTGTGACTCAGAAATACCACAGTCTTTGAGGAGGCTCTTTCTGTATATCCTATCAAACTGATTGTTAAAGGTAAAGGTCTCTTGCTCGAAAGAGAGCTTCCATCTCTCCATGCAAGGCTGTTATGAAAACATGTCTTTACAAGGAATTTGATCAATCAAAAGTGGTCTATGAAAGCGAGTGTATCGTTTAAAACAATTCTACTTTGATTTTCAAGAAAATAATAACTGCATGCTATTAAGCGAAGTCTGACTTCTGGAGACAGGATTTCCAGGGTTTTCTAGGTAGAGAATCTACAGGAGTGGTTAACCATTCCCTTCTTCAGGGGGCCACCCTGGGACTGTGTTTCTTGTCAGTGAGGGAGACACTGGAGAATTGACCTCCCACCCTCTGGCTCTGGAACAAAATATCTAAAGCACTTTTGTTGTTGTTCAGTCACACAGTCGATTCTGACCCTTTGCAACCCTGTGGACCGTTGCCTGCCAGGCATCCCTGTCTTCCACCATCCTCCTCAGCCCTCCCAGCTCTGTACCCATTGCACCCACAATACAATCTAGCAATCTCATTTTTGACTGCCCCCTTCTTCTTTTGCCCTCCACCTTTCCCAGTACCACTTAGCTCTCTAGAAAAGTTGGCAAGAAATCAATGCAAATTACAAAATCCTTGCCTTCAGGTGTACCATCTGAAAACACCATGCAGAAAGAAAACAGGGTAAGCAGAAAGCAAGAAGGAAATATTTCAGACACCATTTTATAAAGTCAGATGGCTTATCTTATAATGACTCTCTGAAAAACATTTCATGGGGAAGAGGAGTGTTGTGCCATGATTTTCAGGAGGATCATGGAGTGGTTCTGCTTCTCGTTTCCTGTCCTTCTGCTACAGCCTGCTGCAATGGAAAGGTTAGCTTCATTATTACTGAAAACTGAACCATACAGTTATTTTTAAAGGTACAGTTGTACCTCACTTAAAGAGCATAATGCTTTCCACAGGATTGCTCTATAAGCAAGTTTGCTCTTTAAGCAAAACACCATTGTAAATGACCAATTGTGGGTGGGATTGCAAACCCCGATTTATTTGTTAAGCAAGTTTTTGGTTGGTTTTATTTGTTAAGCGAAGCGAACATTCAGAGAAAATTCTGCTCTTTAAGAGAATTACTCTTTAAGTGAGGCGCTCTTTATGCGAGGTTTGACTGTACATGAAAAGTCAATTTGTATTTCATTTGGGTTTCTTTAGCAATGGATTATCTGTTGCTGGCTTGTTGGGCCTGTTCCATGACCTAGGATGGCCTTCATGGCTGCTGTAGTTGTCCTCTGGCACAAGGGCCATGCCATACTTTGCCCAATCCTAGCAATCCCTTACTTTGTCCTGTTACCACTTCTCACAATGTGGACATGAGGTTGGATTTTGAGAGGCAAATAACACCAGTGGAGGCTGCTAGAAGTGTCAGCAAAAGAACCTTGTAGAAGAAGACATAAAAAAGCATTCTGGGACATCAGACAAGTGAACTTTCTTCTATATCTTTTATTCTTCTGCCATATCTGAATCCAAATATTGTACGGTCTGGGCAGATTATCCTGCTATGATAATAGAGTAGACCATACTCCCAATGACTTAACACTAAGTGTCATGTGGTGGTTAACTAACCTGACAACCCTGAGGACTAGTGGCCTTGGGTGCCGAAGTCCACAGGGAAGGGTGATGGTCCCCAAAGTGGATTAAATCCCACTTGTATCCATCTTGATAGGGCAGCAGCTTCATCAATACTGACCTGAGGCTGATGAGGACTTTGTGTGCCAGAAGGGCTGAGGACCACCAGAAAGTGACTCACAGAACTGAATCAGTGGTATGGGTATCATGCTGCAATGCAGAAGACAGATGAAAGGACACTGCATTATATTCTCAGAACAGTGTTCATGGATGATCGCCATGAGGATATCTTTTATGTCTATAAAATATTTAGATAATATACAGGGAAACAGCTGGACCTGCACAACCTCACCCTTCTGTGACAACTTCCATATGTTTATATTACATTACTATCCATGTCTGATGTTTGGGGATAATAAGAATTTGACATATTAGTTGTGTTATCTGTTTTCTTAGATACATATTTTAGAATCGATTGGAAATCAAAGATAAAGAAATACATTTTGAAGAATTTTACTAGAATAATTTCTTCCTGCCCAATAACACCATGTAATACACAATTTTGAAATACTGCTGTGAACAAATCTCAGGAGTGTTTCATTTGGAATCACACAACTAAGTCTTTTATCATGATCTTTTGTAAACAGTGAACCAATAACCCAGCTCTTTGCTGGCACAGCAACACATTTTAAACTCCCTAGTGTTTCCTTTGCTCTGCAATGCTAGCAGTTTAGACATACAGTACTCAGTTTAGTGTCATAAGATGTTATTTGTAAACTGATGGAATTTTAATACAAAATCTCATTCTGGGATTAAAACACAGAGTTATGTGTTACAACTGTCATACATGCCCAGAATATGCAAAGTACATTAATCTCCTCCTGACATGTTCTTAGCAGGCAGCAATTTATGATAAATGACCTAATAAGAAGCCTATAATTATGATAGACATATTGCGGAGTAAAACCAATAAATCCTTTCTTAATTCCAGAAGACTTCTAAAAAGTTTATTTTAAACATTTTATTAGTTTAAGGTTAAGGGGTGAAATTATTTTAGCAATTCCAAAGGACTGAGAGTCATTTGCATTTTATGTAGGGAAGGGGAATTGTCTTGTTTTTGTCACATACATTAGCCTGTGCATGCAAGGCATCCATTTGATAAACAATAAAGTTTGCTGCCATAAAATCTGATGGGTATAATCTAAGATGTAAATTGTTAAATTAAAGACATCTTAATCTCACCTTTCTACTAGCTAATGAAAATCATTTGAAACTAAAACCATTGAAATTACTGTAACAAAGCAATTGCAAAAAAGAAAAGAAAAAGTATTTATTTATTATTTCAAATTTATATTGCCGGCCACTCGCCGTGTCGACTTAGGGTGGCTTACAAACAATCAATACATTACATTACAATACAATATGTTGGTGTGGGCACAGGGGGAGGGGAGGCAAGGTCCTCAACCTGCCCTGGTTTCTTCCTCCCCTGACAGTTGGTGTAGGCACAGGGGAAGGGGCGGGCAAGGTCCTCAACCTGCCCTGGCTTCTTTCTCCCCTGGCAGTTGGTATTCAGCAAAAGAGAGTGTTAATCTGTTCCAGCAAATTCTCATGAAATATAGAAACAAATATATTGTGACATCTTTGAGACTAATACAATTAATTCAGTGTGAGCTTTCATGAGGTACAATATACTCCTTCAGACAAAGGAAGTACATTGCATTCCATCAGTTTGAATAAGATTGCAATTTTCTAATCTTAAGGGGCTGTAACGCTTTTCCTTTTATTTTGGTTTTCATACTGAAAGTTTGCATCTTCACATCCATCTAAAAGCCAAAACAAGGGAAGGTAATACTTAGATGCAGGGCTGGAAGAAGCATAGACTAGGATTAAGATTGTTGGGTGAAATATCAACAACCTGAGATATGCAGATGACACTACCCTAAATGGCAGAAAGTGAAGAAGACCTAAATAACCTCTTGATTAGGGTGAAAGAGGAGAGTGCAAAAGCTGGACTGAAACTCAACATTAAAAAAACAAAAACAAGTTTATGGCATCTGGCCCCATCACTCACTGCAAAATAGAAGGTGAAGTAATGGAAGCAGTGACTGACTTCACCTTCTTGTGATCTAAGATCCCTGCAGATGGTGACTACAGCCATGAAATAAAAAGATGCTTACTTCTTGGGAGGCAAGCTATAAGAAACCAAGGCAGCATAATAAAATGTAGAGACACCATCTTGCCAACAAAAGTCCACATAGTTAAAGTAATGGTATTCCCAGTAGTAATGTATGGCTGTGAGAGCTGGGCCATAAGGAAGGCTGAGTGCAGAAGAATAGATGCCTTTGAACTCTTGAGAGTTCCCTGGACTGCAAAGAGATCAAATCAGTCATTCCTAAAGGAAATAAATCCTTACTGCTGCTTGGAAGGACAAATACTGAAGCTGAAACTGAAGTTCAAATACTTTGGCCACAAATGAGAAGAGAGGACTTGCTGGAGAAGGCCCTGATGTTAGGAAAGATCAAAGGCAAAAGGAGAAGGGGACAGCAGAGGATGAGATAGCTAGATAGCATCATTGATGCAGTGGGCATAGATCTGGCCGGGCTGCAGAGGATAGCTGAGGACAGAGGACCCTGGAGTGCAGTGGTCCATGGGGTCTCAAAGGCTCAGACTTGACTGTGTGACTGAACAACAACAAATACTTAGATTGGATCATCAAAATATTAAAACCTGCTAAGCTTTTAAATTGAGCAGGACCTTCATCAGGTTATGCAACTGGAAAGGCTGGGAGGAGAAGCAGAGGAATAAAAAACAAATTCAGATCCATATCTCTTCTCACTAGCATATCCAGCCAACTCAAGCCAGGTTGTTGCCATAATAATGCAGAATAAAATAGAAAATAGCTTAGCCATTACAGAGAAACAAAATAACCAGTTCAATGGGAGAACCATTAATGTCAGGCTACAGATTGATATGAAAAATATCACAACAATTTTATCTAAACCGACTATGAGCAGAAAAATATGCCCATGTTCAGGCATAAGAAAGCAATGTTTTCTACATTTCAGTCCCAGAATAGGTTTACTCATAACATGTATAGCCTTAGTGTGGTCTCTTTCCCTAAAATCCTGCATAGTTGCTCTAGAGCAGGGATGCCCAAACTTTTTGGGCCACATGCCAGACATGTGGTTGTCTGGCATGTGGTTCCTCCCACCAGAAGTGGAGGTAAAACGAACCCATACATGCACATGCACAAAATGCTGCCATAAATGACCAGTAGCTGTTGTATTTACGACAGCCACTAGTAATTTATGGCAGGATTTTGCACATGTGTGTGTGTTTTACTTCTGCTTCTGGGAGCGGCGAGGGCAGCACAGGCTGGATGATTTGGCAGCATGGGCTGGATCCAACCCATGGGCCATAGTTTAGACATCCCTGCTCTAGAGCAGGGCTCCTCAAACTGTAAAGCCAGGGGCCAATTCATGGTCCCTCAGACTGTTGGGGGGCTAGACTCCGCTGCCACCACTGCTGCTGTGGTGTATTCACCTGCCTCACTCACCCAGCCTTTCCAGCAGCAGCACCTTACAACATCCACCCTGCTACGAAACGCTGGGAGGGATATGCCAAGCCGAGCGGAGGGGACAAGGATTGAGGCAACAGTGGCGGCTGCAGCAAGGATAAGGGCCATAATTCTTGATGCTGTGGACTGTAGTTTGAGGACCCCTGCCCTAGAGTGAGGTCCTGCTTTTCCCTTAGGCAAAGTTAAGTGGTATCTCAAGGAACAGAGGAGCTTTGTATCATTGTTCAATTTGTATTTTCATTGTATGACAGCAATGGTATGGAGATAGAATGACATGGAGGATTTTCTGCCTCCTGTGACAAAATAACCTGCCTGGGTGGTTGACCAAGGTGGACTTAGCTAGAAAAAGTATGTGCATTTGAGTAGGAGGACCTGTGATTTGAACTTTCTTCGTTTGGGGGTTTACCTTCACGAAACATTTTGCTTGAAATCAAATATTTTATTCTTTGGGGAATTTTCCTGCTTTTTGAAACACAGAATAACACAGACACTTAAATTAAGAAAAGAAATCTTTATTGAACAATTTCAGGTTACAGAGAAATTTTCACAAGTTACAGCATAAACAAGGTTAACAGTTGTCAGCAACATAACAGTGTGAACTCAATGTACGAAAAGACCAACTTATGTCAACTGGTTCTTGCTAACATTTTCTGAGCCCTGTCAAAGGGTTGCTCTTTTTTCTTTCTTTTGGTGTGGGAGGTGCACTCTAGTTTTATCCATTTGCAGCTTATGCAATTTCTGAAAATGGACTAAATTTGAACCTTGCAACTGTTAGTTTATTTATTTTTATGTTTATTTATTAGATTTATATCACCACCCACTTGCTGTAGCAACTCAGGGCAGCTTACGGACAAATAAAATGTAACATAATTAAAAACAACTTTAAGCACTGGGGAGGCAGCTCCCATCATGGCACCCGACAGGTGCCACTCTCCCTCCCATTGCTTCCCCTTTCCTTTTGGAGAAAAAGGGTGGGGATAGAATTTTTTAATGAACATTCTGAGATAATTTGAAATCTTTATCTGCAGACCTCTTCCTTTCTCTCTCTGTGTACACAATAGTTTTGTTGTACCTTAAAGCTCTCTCTCAGCTCCTGCCAACCTAGCAGTTCGAAAGTAAGAAATTGCAAATATATAAATAGGTACCACTTTGGTGACAAGGTAGACACTATGGATGTGACCTACTTTGTGGGTGTGGCCTACCCTGTGGGCATGGCCTACTTTGTTGGCATGGTCTACTCTGTGGGCATGGGCATGTGACTGGGTGGATGATCTAGTCATGCCTGCCACATGTCCATGGAAACATCTGCAAATGCAGACAGCACTGGCTCTTTGGCTCTAAACAGAGATTAACACTGAACCCTAGAGTTGGATATGACTGGCTTTCAAGCAAAGGCAACCTTTACCTTTACATAATAACAGAAGATACCTGATTGGTATTCAGATTTGCTGTGAAGTTTGGCCCTGTTTAGTTGCAAGTGGTTAGTAAAGGTAAAGGTTACCCTTGCTCAAAATCCAGTCGTCTCCAACTCTAGGATGCAGTGCTCATCTCCATTTACTGCTGAAGAGCCAGTGCTGTCTGTGTTTACAGACATTTTCTTGGTCATGTGGCAGGCATGACTAGATCACCCACCCAGTCACATGCCCGTGCCCACAGAGTAGGCCACATCCACAAAGTAGGTCACATCCAGAGTGTGGTAGTAAAAGATTTTTGAGCCCACCACTGATCAAATGACATATCACTCCTCCCCCTTCCACCAACCTCAAGTGACCCTGTTTAGATAGCATCAGCCTATAGCAAAAAAGCCAGTGAGGTTGTATTGTTACATACTTACAAACACACTGCCTTTGCTCCAAAATGTTGTTTTTATGTGTTGACTGTAGAATTATGCCAAATGAGTTTGCTTAGTTCATGGTGCTCAGAGAATGTGTGTGTCCACTTCGTTGTTTTTAAAACCACTTTTCCATTTGAGGAAGAAAACCGTATTTGTGTTAGCTTCCAGCCAGTTAACATTTTCTCCCTAGTGAAGTAAATACTGGAAGAAAGAAATCTTAAATCAATTGTATTAACAGTTTCTATTTGTGTAATTAAAAAAAGAACAACAAATAGAAAAAGCAAAATGGCACTCCTCACAGGCAATTATTATTATTATCACCAGTGTGAGTAAATGCCATTCCTACCGCAGGCAGGAGAAAAAGAGAAATGTTAATCTTCAGGTCTCTTTCCATCACTCTGGCACTTTATGAACCTATCTCTTCCTTGCTGACAGGAGTAATAAATTGAATAGTGGAAACAGCAGTTCATCTTTATCCTTGGAATAAAGCTGCTTACAAAAGTGTCTGGAAGGAGTTAAAACATGTGCTTTTTATCAGTGACAGAAAAATTTAGCAGGCAGGAAAAAAACCCTGTGCTTCATAATTTGCATTTGTTTCCCAGGAGATTGTTTTGAATCTGTATATTTGTTTTTATTGCTCCAGGCTGGAACTGATTATTTTCTTTTTAAAAATTGCAGGCATAGTTTGCTTTTAAGATGCAGTTTAAGGAGTGTGGTTCCTAAATAATCTCTGTTTAAATGGTCATTGCATGAAAGCAAAGCAAAAGGTTGTGTTTGTTTGTTTGTTTATTAGATTTCTATACCACCGATCTGAGATTTTTTCCCACTTTGGGTGGTTTACAATAGTTAAAACCATAAATATACATACAGTACAACAACAATGAATAGAATCCAAGGGTGGCATGATCCAATTACGGTATACACTTATTCATTGGCTATAGGCAGAATGTTCCTATAAGCCTCTTTAAAAAGTACAGTTTTAAGATGTTTCTTGAAAACATCCAGTGATGGGCCTGGCGTAACTCCAGGGCAGAGCATTCCATAGTGTATAGATTCATAATGGTGACTAGTACAACCCTCCCTATGTGACAGGTGTGAATGCATGCATATGTGCATGGTTGCATGACTGCACAAACATATACATGTGTGTGCTCAAGTTTTGGATCAATCCCATTCTCTTCCCTCCAGATATACAGGTGACTTGAGCTTCCTCAGGCACTGGATAGAGCTCCCCTGCTCATACACATGTGGTAGCCTTTTATTTGCTTTGAGGGATAAACAAAAAGAGCCTCCTTGAAGATTGTGGTATTTTTGAACACAACCGGGCATACTCTGGTAACAGCAACCTTATGTTGCCAGCTGATCTTTCTTGCACTGGGTCAGGTGAAGGGAACTCCAAAATGAACTCACCAAAAGGTGCCATCATTTTGGCAGTTTCGAACAGAGTGTTTGAAAGCAACACACTACACATAACTATGTTAGTTTGGGACAGCAAGAACATAGCAATATTTTTAAGGTTAACGTTAACACAGCTTTCATGTAATGAGTCATGCTTATTCATTACTCCTTTGTGTTGTTTTTGGGATGGAAGTCACTTGAGAAGATTTTGGATCATTTTTAAGAAAATAAAAGAGGAATGTTAGTAAAAAACAAACAAACCCTAAATTGACATATTAATAATACACTTTTCAAAAAGCAACTCTACTGTCTGTTGTTTAAAAAAAGATTCCATGATCTGGAGTTACAAATGGTTTAAAGCCAATGGAATTGATATGATAGAAATAAACAAAAGTTAGAGGATATTGGTTCACAACCCTCAGAAATGTAAAAATATGTACACATAGAAAAGGCTTCAGCACATAAAGCCCTATTTACTTGGTGGTAAGTTTAATGTCAGTCCAGCACTAAAACTAAAGCGATTCCATTAATGTCTCTATCCAGCTCCACATTGGAAAGTGAAGAGACTGAAGAGGACATCTGTGAAGAGAATCACACTGACCAGGCTACTTTGTGTAGGACAAGATGTGGATCTTGAAGCATCTAAGGTTTTAAAGGATTTGCACCAAAATTTTCTGTTTTGCCCAGAAACAGACTGGGAGCCAATGCAGATGGTTCAAGACTGAGGAGATCCATATCATTAATCAAGTTCATGTTACATGCTGTGTTTTGGACTTACAAGTGTGGAATAGTTTAGAGCCTCCTTGAAGATTGTGGTATTTTTGAACCACAACCGGTCGTATTCCTGTTAATGTCAACCTTGTGCTGCTGACTAATCTTTCTCACACTAGGTCAGTCAAAAGGAACTGCAGAATAAACTCACCAAAAGGTGGCTTCATTTTGGCAGTTTCACGTCTGGTCTAGACACGGAAGAAGAAGGAATAGGCAGCATTTCTTTGTAGTAACACAAACTCAATTGTGCCGTTGTCTGTCAGAGGCCCAGTCCCATTGGCAGTGTTCCTGTGGGAATGACCCTTGTGGCAACGCAGTGTTTGCTTATCTTGAACAAATGCCTCTATTTTAAGAGTGGCTTTTTCCCTTACACACATACATAAACTGACAGTCGATTATTCTTTCATCCTGCCCTTCCTATTTTAGTCCAGTCATCTATCATAGCTTATCCTTTGGCTTTCAAAGAGAAAGGCAACCATTTTCAGCAGATTGTCATTTTTTAAATTCTAATGGAATTTCAAGAGTTTCTGAGGAAAGAACAAATGGATATAATGTAAGTAATAGCTAAGAGTGCCATAGTTCATTTATATTTATTTATTTATTTATTTATTCTTCAAATTTATACCCCGCCTTGCTCAGGCGAACCTGACTCTAGGCGGCTTCCATAATATACAAAAGAAACAATATCCCACCAAAGACCCCCTCCCCAATACAAAATCCTCTATCGCCGCCCAAGGCCCCCAGGTTTCTCTCCCTCCAAGGCCGGCTGGCCGAGGGAGAGTCCAACAAGGTCCAACCAACATTGGCGGCATCTCGCGTGGCGGCATCTTCGAGCTCTCCCTCATCCAGGGAGGCTCCTTTTAACCTCCTCCCGGCCAGTGACGGGGGCCGGGGGGGCGCGGCAGCAGTGACGTCTCGCGCGGCGGCGTCTTCGAGCCCTCCCTCGTCCAGGGAGGCTCCTTTTAACCTCCTCCCGGCCGGGGCCGGGGGGCACGCGGCAGCAGCGACATCTCGCGCGGCGGCGTCTTCGAGCCCTCCTTCATCCAGGGAGGCTCCTTTTAACCTCCTCCCGGCCAGTGATGGGGGCCGGGGGGGGGGCGCGCGGCAGCAGCGACGTCTCACGCGGCGGCGTCTTCGAGCCCTCCCTCGTCCAGGGAGGCTCCTTTTAACCTCCTCCCGGCCGGGGCCGGGGGGCGCGCGCGGCAGCAGCGACATCTCGCGCGGCGGCGTCTTCGAGCCCTCCCTCATCCAGGGAGGCTCCTTTTAACCTCCTCCCGGCCGGTGACGGGGGCCAGGGGGGTGCGGCAGCAGCGACGTCTTGCGCGGTGGCGTCTTCGAGCCCTCCCTCGTCCAGGGAGGCTCCTTTTAACCTCCTCCCAGCCGGTGACGGGGTCCGGGGGGGCGCGGCAGCAGCGACATCTCGCGCGGCGGCGTCTTCGAGCCCTCCCTCGTCCAGGGAGGCTCCTTTTAACCTCCTCCCGGCCGGTGACGGGGGCCGGGGGGGCGCGGCAGCAGTGACATCTCGCGCAGTGGCGTCTTCGAGCCCTCCCTCGTCCAGGGAGGCTCCTTTTAACCTCCTCCCGGCCGGTGACGGGGGCCGGGGGGCGTGGCAGCAGCGACGTCTCGCGCGGCAGCGTCTTCGAGCCCTCCCTCGTCCAGGGAGGCTCCTTTTAACCTCCTCCCGGCCGGTGACGGGCCCCAATAATATCACCCATATGGAAAATGTAGTCTCATTTGATGCTAAAATTAGTTTTGTAAACATTTATCAATGGAAATAGACCTTTAAAAGGTTTCACAGAGGTAGCAGTGTTGACCTGTCCCAGCATGTTGGGGGGAAAGAGGAGGAAATCAAAACATTGCAGCACATTAAAGACTCATGATTTTAATTTGGCATGACCCTTTGAGGACCAAAGTCTACTTGGTTAGACAATGGATTGTAAATATTTGACAGATATAGTCAATGTAAATATTTGACCAAGTGGAGTATAACACTACTTATAGGCTATGAAAAGAATTATAGGGTACCCAATTTCAGAACAAAAAGGAATTGTAAAGGGACATTTGACAGAGAGACAGCAGAAATTAGTTACATAAACAAGTTATATTGTTTTTATAAAGACCTCAATAGATGTCAAGGTCTCTCAGTTCACTACGTAAATTAATCCAGTTCTTCAAAAAACCTCTGGCTTAAGACTGAGATCCTGTATCTATAGGTAAAGACAGTGGTGGGATGTCAAAAATTTTACTACCCCACTGTGATGTCATCACAGTGTGGGCAGAGCTAACATCATGATGTCATGGGCAGGGCCAAAGAAAATAAAATTTAAAATAAAATAAAAATAGGCACACACACACACACACACACACACACACACACACACACACACACACACACACACACCTCAACCCACCACCCACCCACAACACAAACCCGTAAATAAATTAAATAAATTAAATAAATTAATTAATAAAATAAAAATTACATTAAAATACACCCACCCACCCAAAAACACACCCACCCACCCCAAACATAAATCAAATCCCAAACACAAACACATCACTTACCTATTAGTATAAGTGCCTGGGCAGCAAGATGGATATGGTCATCGTACCCGTTCTCTAGGATAATATGCCTTAATATAAATGTAAAACAGCTGTACCTCCTTAAGGGTTCTCCAATTGGAACAGCAATTGGAACAGCACAGGTGTAGCTTATTGATGAGGTAACTCCAAGACTTTGCTTAAAAACCCCAAGCCAGGCCACCAGGCCTTTTTAGGAACTGTGCTAGTACGTCAATATAGGTAAAGGTGTTAAATACACATTAAAATACACACAGACACACCACATCCAAAGGTGAGTCACTTACCCTGGGGAGCAGGTTATAGGGAGCTTCAGGCTAGCAGCTTCTCTTCCTTCTCCCATCTTGGGAGGACAGCAAGGAGGCCGTGCATATGCGCCAAGCACTGTAGGCGTGCATGCACACCAAGTGCTTGGCATGCATGCAAAGTGAAAAGGTAAGCCCCGAAAGTGGTGCCCCCCCACACACAAAAAAGCTGCTACCGGTTTTCCGAGACACTGGGGAAAGTTACTACTGGTTCTGGCGAACTGGTGCGAACCTGTTACATCCTAAAGGTAAAGGTCACCCTTTCTCGAAAGCCAGTCGTATCTGACTCTAGGGTTCAATGCTCATCTCTGTTTATAGTCAAAGAGCCAGCGCTGTCTGCTTTTCAGACATTTTCATGGACATGTGACAGGCATGACTAGACAATGGAGTGCACAGAACATTGTTTACCTTCCCATCGATATAGTCCCTATTTATTTACTTGCAACTTCTTGCTTTTGAACTGCTAGGTTGTAGGAGCTGGGACAGAGGTGGAAGCTCACTCTGGCATGCAGCCCTCAGGTCTCGACCTGCTGATCTTCTGGTCATAATATTCAGCATCTTAACCACTAAGCCACTGCAGTCCCTTGTGTGTCTATAGCCATGGTTTAAAATGCCAGTAAATGGGCCTATATTGCTGCACAATATTGTGACTGTGTTGCCAGCAGGAAAAAGGGTGCTAAGCTTTACATAGCAATGTCCAGTTTGAATGTTCACAACACCAATGGCAACAGACAGAATGGTCAACAGATTACCCTCTTGTACTCACTACCATTCACAGTTGTAAAAAAAAACAACTCCCCCCCCCAAAAAAAAACACAACCACACAGTGGCGTCGCGCAGTCTTCAGCCGCCTGGGGCAAAGAACAAACTCGCCGCCCCCCCCCAGCTTGCCGCTGCCGCCGCCCCCTCCCCCCGACCCAGGTAGAAGCCGGCCCCCTGCTGACTAGCGGCGCGCGTGCGCGCCACACACCTTCGTCCGCTCACCCACCACACACCTCCGTCCGCTCACACCTCCGTTCGCTCGCCCGCCCGGCTGGCCGTCGGGGGGTCTCCGCCGCCTGTTGCCCCCGGCAGCGGCTTTCAGGGGGCGGCAAAATGTCCCCTCCCCACCCTTTTGCTGGCGAGGAGGAGAAAAAGTGTTTTTTTTTAGGCAGACAATTCAAGGAGGGGCCCGCCCGCCGGGCTGGCTGTCGGTCGGGGGCTCTCCTGGCGGGTGGCCCGCATGCGCGCGCACGCTGCCCACCTCCTCCTGCCCAGCCAGCCCCCAGGGGCTCCCCGCCACGGCACCACCCACCCCCGACGAGCGCCCCGTCTCACGGCAAGTTGGGTGGGTGGCTGGGTGGGCGGAGGCGAGCAGCGTCCGCGCGCACGCGGGCCGCCCGCCAGGAGAGCCCCCGACGACCAGCTGGGCGGGCGACCGGGCGTGCCCCTCCTTCCCTCCCCACCCTTTTGCTGGCGAGGAGGAGAAAAAGGGGTTTTTTTTAGGCGGACAATTCAAGGAGCCTCCTTGAATTGTCCGCCTTAAAAAAAACCCTTTTTCTCCTCCTCGCCAGCAAAAGGGTGGGGAGGGGACATTTTGCCTCCCCCTGAAAGCCGCTGCCAGGGGCAACAGGCGGCGGCGAGCCCCCGATGGCCAGCCGGGCGGGCGAGCGGACGGAGGTGTGAGCGGACGGAGGTGTGTGGCAAGCGGCGAAGCGCACGTGGGGCGCTCGCCAGCAAAAGGGTGGGGAGGGGACATTTTGCCGCCCCCTGAAAGGCGCTGCCCGGGGCATCCGCCCCCCCCGCCCCCCCCACGCTACGCCACTGCAACCACAGCCACTTCAATGCAGTTTGTAACTGCCACTCTGTTACCCTTTTGAGGACCTCTTTTAAAGGATTAATAGTACAATCCTTGAAGTCATTTTCTTCTGAATAAAAAAAGGTGGGACGAACCATTCTTCTTCAAGATAAGCAAGATTTGTCATTCCCATTTATATGAGCTATTTTAAATCTGAGGACATAAAAAGTCATTTGTTTCTGCATGGAGATAAATCAGCTTTAGTTAAAAAAAAACAAGAATTACTCAAAAACCCTTTGCCTGAACTCATCGAATTTGGCATAGAGCAAAAGCATTCAGTTTGCCAAGTTTAGTGCTGGTCCATTTTCAAAGATACAATATTTTTGTTTGGGATGCTCCTATTTTTAAAACTGCCTTGTGGAATGCCATTTTGCTGTGCTGCACAATAACATATCTTGCACTTGCATCAGCTATAAGAATCCAGCTTTCTCTAGTATTTTATGGTTATAAAATAGTTTCCTCCCTTGAAAGACTCTGGCCTCTGTCCCAGTAACATCTCTTAACATTCATAGGTAGCAAAATCCACCTGGCCTACAGCTTTTGCCCAGACCACAGCCTGATCTTTGAAATAATTTTCAGATTGATTACCCTATTCCAGTGTTAACGAATCATTGCTACTTTGTCTTTTATTTGTATTTTAATCTGGTCCTGGGATAGATATAAATACATACGTGATGTATTCACACTTTAGTGTCAGAGGAAGTGGACTTTGTCTGACAAAAGCCTATGCTGAAATAAGAATGTTGATTGTTTCAATATTCCACATCTCTCTTTCTTTCAAGGAGACATTTGAAATGGCGATAATACAATAATTGGAGAAGATAGAGGAATGCCTTCCCTTCTCTCTCTTCCTTGGGCTCCATAATCTTTAAATTTACTTCTGTTAGTATCACTATCACTCATCTGCAACTTGTCAGCACACAACACACACATTCATTCTGGACTACCACAGTGCCTGCCTACTGGCCAAGCTTAAAGTGAAGTAATTTAGTCTTTAAGTGTCTAAATTTGGGGGTAGAGAACATCTGGCCCTCAAAATGTTTCAGCTTACAACTCTTCATCATTGGTTGTGATATCTGGGGAATTCTGGGAATCAAAGTATAAAGAACAGAAAACCTCAACCCACTTCCCAAAATGGCCTAGACCAGTGGTTCCCAACCTTTTTGGACTATGGTCTTAGAATTGTTTATTTTACTGATGCTCTTTTGTTTCTGATTCTGTTTTTAAACTGTTGCTGCTAAAGTGCTTACAGGTGAGTTTAACATGCTCTGTTTTAACATGTTGTGAGCTGTTTTATTTTTGGAGGGAGTAATCCTGAAAGTTTAAAAGTTCATTGATGGATTGATAGACAGACAGCCATGCAGGTAGACAGATGCACAGATGATATACACAATCCCTCCTGAGGTTAAAAATAATTTTGTTTTTATTTAATATGTTTTAGAACAGGGGTGCCCAGACTAAGGCCCATGGGCTGGATCCAGCCCCCAACAGTTCATTCAATTCATCTGGCCCACACCACCCTTGTCGGTCCTGGAAGTGGAAGTAAAATGCATTTTACTTCCACTTTCAGGAGTGGCAAGGGTGTCATGGGCCAGACAAATTGGTGTCAGGGGCTGGATCCAGCCCACCGGCCATAGTTTGGGCACCCCTGTTTTAGAAGATGTTGCCTAGAGTGGACACTGCATAATTTGTTCCATTCCAATTAATGCTTTTTTACAAATTAATTCTTTTGCGTACTCTTGAACAGATTTACAGTGTAAAGGGAATCTCTGACAGAGAGCATTATTATGCAACAAAAAGCACATAGTATGAGTGTAATCATCAAAGTTATTGTTGTTTGGCACAAGACGTTCTTGTCATCACAGGGAACATTTTTCTAATTTTGGAGAGATGATTCTCATTTTTATTATGAGAAACCTAGAGCCTTTTCTTCTGGGGTAAATGAAAAGCTGTGATGCTCCTATTAAAGTTTTATAGTGTATATTATTAAGGGATGAGCTAATAACGCACAGAATGGCTACCAAGGGGGGCTTTAACTATGATGGATCCGGGTCTGTGGCTCTGTTCTAAATAATTTGTATAAGAGAAAACATTGTGTCTTCATTAGAAAACAACAACAACAACAATGAGCATCTTCCCTTTAGGCTAAATATAGTGATCTACTAAATATGAATACTGGTTAATTTTTAAGCTATATGTCTATCAGAATTTCTTTTTTCACTAAATGGCATAGTGATTTTCAAGGTCTGTTTTCCTTTCTTCTTCCTTTGCTGGGGGGGGGGGGTCTATCCTCCCCTCCCCCAATTAATTCCTGGTGCCACACTCTGCAAAAATTGATAGTTATGTCTGTCAGGAATAATTCCAATTTTTTTTTTTGGAAAAGTGAATGAAGAATTCACATTCACCTTATTTTAGTGAATAAGGAATTCCTTTAAACAAAGCCGCTTTGAGAATTATTAATTCATCTTTGTTTGAGGGCAATGTGCCCTTGTGGCCTACCAAAATATCCCTTCACCCATTCCCAAAAAAGTGAGATCTGTAGCCAGCCTTCCTTTTATGAGGAAGATGATTAAGAGAGTGGTGGCTGATCAGCTCCAGGAATTTTTGGATGAAGTCAATAACCTCGTCATGGTTAATCCTACACAACAACCTTCCTCAGGAAGCAGTTGTGGGACCTTATCCTTCTTGGTGTTCCTGGATCAATCAGTAGCTTTTGATATCAAACTAACCCTATAGATTTACATTTTCTCCAAGTGTGTGCCTGGACTTTATCACTATTTAGAGCTGTTGTAATCAAAGTCAAAATAGCAATGTTTATGTCTAAACTTCTGGTAAGAAAGGAACACTAAGGAAAAGTGCCTGGGATGTTCTTGGCAGCAGCAGTGGAAGAACCAAGCAAGGTAGCTTAGAGGAGAGATCTTTCCACAGAGCATGCTGCTACTGCTCCACAGTCCCCAAGAAGGCTCATCCTTTCAAGAGGCCAGTTTAAGATTGTAATAGTAACTCCCTATCCTTGGTGAGTGAGTGGAACTGTCTTAGCAGCTCTTGTTGCCACTGGCTATAGTAATTTGTAGATTCTAGATCTGCTTCCAATTCAGTCACAGTGCATAATATCGCAAACTGGACCTAGCAATTTTTGATCACATACTGGCCAAAATGCTGTTGCTTAGCATAATAAATTGCACTAGAAAATCATTGGGGATTTGATGGGTCAATTGCTCCATACAGGCACGTGATGGTATATCAGGTAATCAGGCTTCGTCCCACCCAGCCCTCACCTCTGGCACCCTGGGGTGTCAATAGCAATGTATGGGATTCTCCCCAACCCCCCAATAGACACCCCCACCACTCCCTGTCCAGTGCCTTCCAATGGTGCCCTGCAAACCCTTGGCTCCATACATTCCCTTGATTCCAAAGGGGCTATTTTAGCTGTGAACTACTTATGCAGAGGAGCTGACCCATCAAATCCCCACTGATTCAATGGTCCTAGTTGCAATTTACTATGTTGGCAAGCTAACTACAGTAAAACCTCACGTAAAGAGCGCCTCACATAGAGACTAAATCACTTAAAGAGCAGAATTTTCTCCAAATGGTCACCTTGTAGAACAACCAAAAACTTGCTTAACAACTAAATCAGGGTTCTCACCCCCCCCCCCCCCAAGTCATGATTGGTCACTTACCATGGTGGCAGTGGCATTTTTCCCAAGTGTTTTGCTTAAAGAGTGACTTGCTTAAAGAGCAATCCCATGGAATACGTTATGCTCTTTAAGCGAGGTACCACTGTAGTTGCAACTTACTATGCAAAATAGGATTTCAGCCACTTTGTCTTAGGTTCTGGCTGTGTGGACATTTTAGAAGCCCATTAATTCGAGATCTACTCCAAATGGGAAAAATATAAATCTCTATTGAACAGAAAGGAGCAGCTGTTATTGCTATCAATGATGGGTAATCTAACAGGTTGGATATGAAAAGGCAAAATGTGCCAAGGCTGGAACATATTCTCGATGGTCGTTGATGTCTGGCACTAACAAGCAGTGATTTTTACATGCAAATCATTTTCCTCAATGCCATTCAATCTTCTATTCCCATTTGCCTCCCAGCTTCACTGGCTTTATTGAGGCAATAATTGCCTCCCACCATCACCAATAGCTTCTGTCAATTAGATTCTGAAGTACATTCTGACTAAACTCAACTTCCCTCTTGCTCATGAACATTATTGCAGCCTTCCTTGCTAATAGAATGCTGGGGTTGGATTGTTCTGGTAGTATTAATATGCAACTCCTGGAGTGAATGCTGAGCTTTTCCTAGCAGTGCATGAAGGAACATTTTTAATAATATCTAACAAAAAAAGAGATGCTAGCTACAATAAATAGATCTGTCATGGTCCTACTGAACAAGTCCTCCAATGAAGATGAGCTACAACAGTGATGGCGAATCTTTTAGAGACTGAGTGCCCAAACTCACTTTCACCACCAACTCAACAGGCTGCTGTCTGCACCACACCCTCACATGGCATGTGAGCCGCCTACCTTACCCCAGACAGGGAAAGGAGGAAGTACTCCTATTGGGCTGCTGGGCAGAGCAAACTCTGTTCTGGGGGAGGGAGGAAGCACTCCCATTGGGTTGCTGACCAGAGGGGTGGGGTGAACTCTCAGTGTGTGCCAACAGAGAGGGTTCTGAGTGCCTCCTCTGGCATGCATACCATAGGTTTGCCACCACTGAGCTAAAAGCTTCTGAACCTGACATGACATTGGGAGGAGGGAGGAACAATCGTACATTGAAGACAATGGACTGAGACTGATGATTTTTTTGAGAGACACCATTTCTTCTTGCTCCTGGCCTTTTGTACGTTATATTTTGACTGTTACTGTTGACCCTCTGGCTTTCTATTATATTTGGGCTGGATTGAGTATATTTCTTAATTGTTTCCTATTCTATTACTGTTATTCCTGGGCTACCTTGATTTTTGGATTGTTTCTGGACTTTGGATGTGGATACTCTGCTTCTTATTTACTTACTGGCTCACCATTAGGAGTCTGTTGCATGACCTCTGCTTAGCCTGCTCACCCTGATTCTTAATTTCTGGTTGGGTATATTGAGTGCTACACTTATCTCAAGCTGACAAGACTAATCTGGCTAGGTGCTAGACAGGCCTGCAGTTGTCTATTTCTCTTTATTGAAAAAATAATGATGATGATAGGCATGGAAGAGTAGTACCAGCAAACTGACTAAAAGATGCAGTTACTTCTGAGGAATAACCACATAGAGTCTATAACTGGAGTGATATGGGCAAAAGCCACTTTCCTATGCATATGTGATCTCAGGGAGAAATTTTTTGGAATAGTAGCCATGTTAGTCTGTGGTTCAGGCATCTCAGAAAACAAAACAAAACAAAACAAAATAAAGTAAAATAAAAATAAAAACACAGTAGCACTTTAAAGACTAACTGCTATATTTTCACTGTTAGCTTTCGTGGATCAAGTCCACTTCATCAGACAAGGAATGAAACTTACAGGCATGTTCTTATATACCAAATTCAGGAGGTCGACGGGAGAAGGGTTGGTGTCAAGCAAGATGACAGACAAGCAAGCACAAGAATGCAGTTTCACACAGCCATTAGCAACAATAGATTATTCAGATAAACTCTAAAAGACTCCCTTTCAGTCTCAAGGTTGCTGAGTAAGCCCACTATGGTTGATCAGATACCTAGTGGGCTTACTCAGCAACCTTGAGATTGAAAGGGAGTCTTTTAGAGTTTATCTGAATAATCTATTGTTGCTAATGGCTGTGTGAAACTGCATTCTTGTGCTTGCTTGTCTGTCATCTTGCTTGACACCAACCCTTTTCCCGTTGACCTCCTGAATTTGGTATATGTAAGTTTTATTCCTTGTCTGATGAAGTGGACTTGATCCACGAAAGCTAACAGTGAAAATATAGCAGTTAGTCTTTAAAGTGCTACTGTGTTTTTTATTTTTATTTTACTTTATTTTGTTTATTTTGTTTTGTTTTGTTTTCTGAGATGTCAGGGAGAAATGTAACTCTGACTTTCAAGTTGACTGGATATACGTAGAAAGGAGGAGAGGAAAATATGGAGACAACCAGTAGAATAATTAATCCATTGAAAGTTTCTCAACACCTATTGGAAAATCCAGACTCTAAGCCTATCTGCCCAGTAAGCTCTGCTGACAAAAGTTGGTCTGTGTAGCCACAGAAGCTTGTCTGTCACTCATATGATCAACAAGTTGTTTCCAGAGCTTTTGTTCACAGTGTTACTGAGGCAGAAATCTGCATATATAAAGTTGTTGTTTTCTTTTCCTGACAAGCTCAGAGAGACATGACACATCCAGATGATCATGTGGAATAATACAAAGCTATATCTCACCCTTTTTGCTCGTATTGAAGGAGGGAGGAATTATGTCACATGTAATTATCTATTGCTCTGAACTAAATGACTAAGTTGTTTGCCTTTGGCTGCCATACTCTGCTACTTTACCAACATACTTCTTATAATGCTTTAGGAAGTTTGGAAACTTGACCTATGCTTAACATAGCTTTGTTGCAAGAGATATAAAATACTGTACTCTCTTTCTCTTCCTATGCATAAGCATGTGCACACAATCCTTTGCTACATTAACTTTTTTAACAAGAAACAAATAATTGTGCCTGTCACTTTATGATGATGTTCTGTCATTTCCTCCCTTCCAATTAAAAAGTAATCTATAATAGATGAGCCCAATCCTGCAGTTGTTGCTTTTCAAACTTTCCATATAAAAATGTCATCAGGTTTGCAGTTGAATATTAAATAATAATAATAATAATCAAAGATTAACACTAGAGAAGAACTACATCAGTTTAAAGTCGACAGTGAAGGAATTGAGATAAAAAAAATTATATTTTTTTTGTTCAGTTATTAACCCAAATGGTGACAGCAGCCAAGAAATCAGTAGATAACTGAGGACAGCAATGAAGGAGTTAGAAAATACCATCAGGTGTAAGGATATGTCACTGGAGACCACAACCAAAATCATTCACTCTGTTGCATTCTTGATCACCATATATGGATGTGAAAACTGGATGGTAAAGAAATCTGACAGGAAAAAATATATGATCTACTGCATTCGAAATATGGTGCAAGGGGATTGCTCTGTGGATACTCTGATTGCCAGAAAGTGGGTCCTAGAGCAAATAAAGCCTGAACTGTCTTCGGAGACAAAAATGATGAAGCTGAGACAATTCTAATTTGGACATATTGTGAGAAGGCAAGATTCTCTGGAAAAGACAGGTTGACACCCCACCCCCATGTCCACTGGGGATACATTTTGAGACCTTTTGTGAACACCTGAAATAATAGATAACAGTGAATCCTATATTTAACACACGTATCCAAGTCATAGAAGTTGGGAGATGTTTCAAATCTATCGTTCTACACAAGAGCTACCAAAATGTCTGCCACCATTCCCTGTTGACATTATATAAATTGAAATAAATAAAATTACATTGGAGACAATGGCACCTAGTGGCCAGATCGAGCAATGCACTTAGAAAAACAATGTATTTCAGGATTTTTAAAATTGAATATTTTTAGACCCACAAATAACTGAACTGCAGAAACAGAACCCATGGATACAGAGGCAACCTGTAATGCTAGGAAAGCTTGAAGTACAAATAAGAGACTGAATGACCCCATAAGGGAAGTCATAGGCTTGAGTTTGCAGGTGTTGAGTGGGGTTGTTGAGGACCGGATGTTTTGGAGATATTTCATTCATTGGGTTCCCTGTCTTCCTAGTTTAATAGGAGAATCTGCTTTTCCTAATGAGCTGCATCCCAGTCTCTGTTTGCTAATTTAATAATTCTTTCATTACTTTCCTCAGAGATGGAGACTGCAGGTGTTTCAGAATTCATTGCTTGTAACATCTGAGGAACAGGGCTTCGGGCAGATTTGAACTGCTCTATAATAGCTTTTCCAGATACATCATTTTGATAGAGTTATCTTACCAACCCTAAGCCATTTTCCAGGGCAGAATTCCTTGTGCAAAACTCAGCTTTCCAAATACTCTGAATGTAGTTGTGGTAATTTTTGTTTATGCATAACTGACTTTGGTATATGTATCCCTTGTGGCCACATAATGATTGTACCAAGGAAAACTACCCTGTGACACATCTTCGGTTTTCTTTCTCTTCACAGAATAATACTGGAAACTGTTCTCAGGCAGCAGTGGTTCATTTTTATAGTGACAGCTATAGCTAGAGGAAGAAATCTCTTACTTTGTAAAAGTATGGACAGAAATTCTCACTTTTGAATTTTTCTCCTTTTCACCATTCACCTTTCCTTTCCTACTTAAATAATATCCTTGTATAGGACCAATTATCTTGGAAGGCAGATATGAACAAATGATAAAATTGGCACTGTCCTACTTTGGGCACATCCAGAGATGGCAAAATTTGCTGGAAAAGATAATGATGCTGACAAAGGTTTAAGGCAGCAGGAAAAGAGGAAGACCAAATAGTTCTTCAGATTTCCCTCTCACAGTTCACTATTTATGTGCACATACCTGTGTATACACACATACAGTCTACACATGGTAGTTATATGCACATATTATTCACATCATAACTATATGCTGCTTGGATTCATAGGCACAATACTGACTTGTACACATTAATTTTAATTTGAATAGTCTTACTGCCTACTCTCTACTGATAAGCCTTCTCCTCCAATAGTAGAATGGGTCCTATTTTTCTTATCATTTTTAAAATAATATATATACAAGAATACTTGAAATGTTCATCAAACTTTTATAATATCTCACAGCTGAGTAGCTTGTTGAGAAGGGGGAAGGTATATTACAACCATACAGCCAATAGTGATTGAGGTTTTGAAATGTGTAGGCAGGATACATCTCAGATTGTTTTCTTTGACTATTTTACTCTGATTTTAGGGATGTCAGCTTAAAAAAAAGTTTTAATGCTTTTTTAAAAAAAATCAAGGCAAGTAACCTGAGGGATTGTCCAAAGCAGGCTTTCTGGGAAGTCATCCACATATCTTCACTACCCTCAGAGATAAATTACTCATGGATAGCAAGCAGTTGTACGTGCCCAGCTCATCTGCCTATGCTGCACTTGCTTCTTATGGGGTGGAGATGGGGAAAAGCAGACTCACAGAGTGAGATTATAGAGGTAGAGGCTAGGGTGGCTCCCCCTCTTGTGGTCATCCTGCCAGCAGGCATGGACACTTCATAATGCTACACCCCTTAAGTGTGAAAGTAACTGAAAAAGTACAGCAGTATCTGTACAAGTACAGATGACCTGATATTGTGTAATTTGTAACTATGATTGGGGACTCTGGGGATTTTGAACTGCAATTGTGATTGGGGATTGGGAATATCTGATATGTTTTTGATTTGTTTTTGTATTATTTGAAGTGTTGCTGAAATGTTTTATTAATTGATTATAGTGTTGAATGTTATATTTGTGAGTTTTGTGAGCCGCCCTGAGTCGGTTGCATCGAGTAGGGTGGCATATAAATTGAATTAATAATAATAATAAATAATAATAACAGGAGTGATTCTGTCCATTTTTCAGTTAAAATTGTTCTTTGTGTTGTTATACATTTATTAATGGAAAATGGGATTAATTAAAACTGCCTAGTTACTAGCAAGGTTGTGCTCAAGATATTGCTGGCTAAGCTTCAGCAGCATGCGGATAGAGAACTTCCAGAAGTACAGACTAGGTTCCAAAGATGCAGGGGAATTAGAGACCAAATTGCTAAAATTCGCTGGGTCATGGAGAAAACAAAGGAGTACCAGAAAAATGTCTACTTCTGTTTCATTGACTACACAAAAGCCTTTGATTGTGTGGATCACAATAAACTGTGGCAAGTACTTAAAGAGATGGGAGTACCAGACCACCTCACCTGTTTTATGAAAAATCTGTGTATGAGTCAAGAAGCAACAGTTAGGACAGGATATGGAACAACTGATTGGTTTAGAATAGGAAAAGGATTACGATAAGGTTGCATATTGCCACCCTGCTTATTTAACTTATATGCAGAGTACCACATGCATAATGCAGGGCTGAATAAACCACAAGCTGGAATTAAAATTGCTTGGAGTACCATCAACAACCTGAGATGTGCAGATGATAGTGCTCTAATGGCAGAAAGTGAAGAAGACCTAAAAAAACCTCTTGATTAGGTTGAAAGAGGAGAGTGAAAAAGCTGGACTGAAACTCAACATAAAGAAAAACAAGATCATGGCATCCAGACCCATCACTCCCTGGCAAATAGAAGGGGAAGAATTGGAAGCAGTGACAGACTTTACTTTATTGGGTTCCAAGATCACTGCAGATGGTGACTGCAGCCATGAAATAAAAATACGCTTACTTCTTGGGAGGTAAGCTATGAAAAACCTTTGCAGCATAATAAAAAGTAGAGACTTCACCCTGCCAACAAAAATCCACATAGTCAAAGCAATGGTATTCCCAGTAGTAATGTGTGGTTGTGAGAGTTGGACCATAAGGAAGGCTGAGTGCAGAAGAATACAGTCAAACCTCGCATAAATAGTGCTTCGCTTAAAGAGTAATTCGCTTAAAGAACAGAATTTTCTCTGCATGTTCGCTTCGCTTAACAAATAACACCAACCAAAAACTTGCTTAACAAATAAATCAGGGTTCACAATCCCCTCCCCCCCCACAATTGGTCACTTACAATGGTGTTTCACTTAAAGAGCAACTCGCTTAAAGAGCAACCCTGTGGAATGCATTATGCTCTTTAAGCGAGGTACAACTGTAGATGCCTTTGAACTGTGGTGCTGGAGGAGGCTTTTGAGAATCCCTTAGACTGCAAGGAGATCAAATCAGTCTATCATGAAGGAAATCAACCCTGATTGCTCCTCGGAAGGACACATACTGAAGTTGAAGCTCAAGTACTTTGACCACCAAATGAGAAAAGAGGACTCACTTGAGAAGGCCTTGATGCTGGGAAAGATTGAGGGCAAAAGGAGAAAGGGATGGCAGATGATGAAGTGGCTAGATGGCATTGTTGACGCAATGGGCATAGATCTGTGTGGGATGTGGAGGATGGCAGAGGACAGAGGAGACTGGCGTATGATGGTCCATTGGATCACAAAGGGTCGGACTTGAGTGTGTGGCTGAACAACAACAACAACAAGTTACTTATAGCTATTTAAAAGCTTTGCTTTTCACTTGCAACCTAGTCTATGATTGAAAGGTTAAATGGTCATGAATTGTTCTTGGTTATTTTTATGTTTTTATGTTTCATGTATTTTTAATTAATATCTATTTGTTTGTGATCTGCAACTTATTACTTTAAGCAGCTTTGAACACCATTTGTTTGACAGATACATAGGAGATAAATTTAATCACTATTACTATTTTTTTAATAAATCATATCCCATTAAATTGTAAAATGGCTACTCCCCATTCTACCAGCAATTATTTTCCTTTCCTGTTCTCCCACATTTTTTTGTTTCTTTGAGAGAAGCAGAAAGGAAAAAAAGCAGAAGGAAAAATACGATAAATGGGTTGGGTTTGCTGAGGTGAGGGAATAGACCTGTGTCTCTGTCCAGAGTGCTGAAACAATTGGGAATTTTTGCTCCCTAAAAGTAAATAATAATTGTGTGCCATCAGGTCAATCCTAATTTATGGCAACTCTTTCCAGGATTTTCTAGTTAGAGAATATTCAGAAGTGTATTCCCTTTTTCTCAGGGTGGCCTGGGACTCTATAGCTTGCAAAAGGCTACACAGGCCAACTTTTCTTCCAAAAGGCACAGTGGAGAAATCAAACTCCCTAATAAAACTTCCATCATTTTCAACCAGCCGACAACAGTAACTAGTCACTAATGTGTATATTCATAGTTTGTGCTCCCTAACAACCAGAACATTCAAATATCTGTATTTAGATTTCAGGAGAAAAAAATGAGGCCTAAAGCTTAATAAGGTAAATATTTGCATGTCCTTTAGCAATCTGTTTTCCCTTCTGTCTTTTCACAGATGCAGTAGAACACTGAAATAAGAAATCAGTATTCACCATGGGTTTCTCTCTCTCTTTCTTCTTACTTTAGCATAGTAAGAGACAGAGTCACTCAATTCCTGTTGATTCAATGAGCCTTGTTTATTGTGATTTCCTACCCAAAGCAACAACATTTTGTTATATATTTAGTATTTCCACATCACTAAATTAGCCAGGTTATTTTATAACACAATTTGAAATGAAAATATTCAGTCTATGAAAATATTCAGTCTATCAATTTCAAGATGGATAAAATGGCACATAGTTCTATGCCAAATCTTTCTTTTTCTGCCTGTTTCTAAACTTTAGAATATGTTACTCTAGTACAGACTTGGACAGTACTGCAGTATTTCATTCTTTTCATTATTTGTCCCTATAATTATAGTCTGTAGGCCCTTTTAAAAATTGCTAAGAGATGGTGAATTAAAATCTATCTATCTATCTATCTATCTATCTATCTATCTATCTATCTATCTATCTATCTATCTATCTATCTATCTATCTATCTATCTATCTATCTATCTATCTATCTATCTATGGAGATTGTGTGGATGCTCTGTTTGTCATAAGTAGGCTGTAAAGGGGGTATCCTGAAATTTTAGGGTGATTCACACAGCAATTCTCGCTATGAGCTACCTGTGGCTTAATCACAAAGTAGCATTAGCAATAACAATTACACTTATATATCACCTCATAGCATCTAGTACACTTTTTGGGCGGTGCACAAGGTAATTAGCATTTGTTCCTATAACACTGGGTACTCACCTCAGAAGGATGGAAGGGTGAAGTCAACCTTGTGCCCCAAGAGTAAAATTTTGTGGCAGTATTGACGCTTAACCACTATGCCATAGGGGCTCTAGTACATGATATAAGAAACAGCTGGCTCTCTTTCCGGTAAAACATTAGCTGCTTCTCACATGATCTGAAAATGTCAGGAATCCTTCCATATAATTAAAGTGGAAGAAACATGGAAGTCAGAAGAAGGATGGGGTACACAGGAAGAACCTCCTCAAAGATGGTGGCATTTTCGAACCACAATTGGGTGTACCCTGGTGACATCAACCTAGTGTTGCCAGCTAATATTTCTCACACTAGTTCAGGTGAAAGGAAGTGCAGAATGAACTCACCAAAAGGTGCCTTCATTTTGGCAGTTTCACATCTGGCCTAGACATGGAAGAAAAAGGAAGAAGAGAGGATCATATAGAGCAGTGGTTCCCAACATGGGTCCCAGGCCCCACAGGGGGACTTCAATTCTCAGAAGCCTAAGTCAGTACATTGGCTGATCAGTGTTTTGGGGAATTGACTTAGGGTTCTGGGAACCAAAGTACAAAACCCAAAGATTGGGAAACACTGATATAGAGGGATGTACATCCTGTTGCTTAGTATGACAAGTCATATTACATTAAGCCCAGTCAATAAGTGGGAATTGGGTAAATTGACTTCTCTGTCCATTCCATTGATTCAAATGGGATTACTCTGTGACTTGCTTTAGTATATTAAATTGTATTTAGAGTGGGACCTACTCGAATCAATGAAATTTACAGAGGAGCTCACTCACCAAATTTTAACTGATTCAATTGCCCTACTCTACTGCAATTTACTACATTAGCAATAATAATAATAATAATCAGCTATTGTTTAGGCCAGTAGCTTGCCATATCCATTCCTTGAGTCACACAGATGATTTCTATATCATTGTCCACCCTAGTACATGTCACGTACCAGCCGGCCCCCTCTGCTCTGGAAACCTCCTTAACCTTAACCAAAGCCCCCAGAGGGTGGGCTGGCCGGCAATAATGCTTTACAGCCCTTAGCTGTTTCAATCCACTAGGAGGTTTAAACAGATAGCGTGTTCAGAGGCCTTTGTGTGAATGCAATGCTTCTCTTACCCTTTTTAGTTCAATGAAGACACGTTGTTCAGGCAATGAAGGTTTATTGATCAGGTAAATTGATCAGCTTCATAAAGCATAGGTCAGTAGCATAAGTCAGTCCAGCAAACAGTCCAATCACTCTAAGTAACCATTTTGAAAAGAAGAGAAAATCCCACAAGCCAAACTGAGGTCTTAGTCCATTGAGAAACAAATACAAACTAACTCACTTCTCTGGAAACATGGAAAATTTGCAGTCAGGTGGGTTACTCTTAGCCAATCATGTAACAGAGAAAAATATTCTCAAAACAATAGTTGTTTACATCCATGTAAAGACATAACACGCTAAAAAGATAGGCACTCAGGAACATTGTAATGTCAACAAGCCTCTCGTGACAGTCTTGTGAGACACACAGATATGGGAAAGGATTTTTATGAGACCTAGCTGAAAAATAGCAATTTCAAGCCTTGGGTAAAGGTAAAGGTAAAGGTAAAGGTAAAGGTTTCCCTTGCTCGAAAGCCAGTCGTATCCGACTCTAGGGATCAGTGCTCATCTCTGTTTCTAAGCCGAAGAGCCAGCGCTGTCTGCTTCTGCGGACGTTTCCATGGTCATGTGGCAGGCATGAGTAGACACCGGAGCGCATGGAACGCTGTTACCTTCCCACCGAAGTGGTCCCTATTTATCTACTTGCAATTTCTTGCTTTCGAACTGCTAGGTTGGGAAGCATTAGGAAATAGGTCTTTTCCTGACAGTACAGTGATGGCAAACTTTGGCACTTTAACCGTTCTTGAACTTTAATTCCCTGAAGCCCTGGTCAGCAGCAGTGCTGACTTGGGCTTCTGGTAATTGAAGTCCAATAACACCTGGAGTGCCAAGGTTTGCCATCAAGGCCATCTGTTTTCTGCTTTACACACCTGGATGCCCTTTATGCTATCTAAAAATCTTCTCCAGAAGATTTGCCAGTCCTTCAGAGCATGTTTTGTAAGGGTAGGGTAGGGTGCTGAAGAGAGGAATAGAATTTCTGCATCCAGTATTGTTGCTGGATGTATTTGCCCCCTACATTTCTCAGGAAGCCAGCAGGAAGATAAAAATAAAGCCCAAAACCACATTTTGGAAACCAAACACTCAACCTTCTTATTATTTGAGACGTACATTCCTGACCATTTTCTCCAACCTGACATCTCCTCAGTTTCAGTAAGGTGAGCAATTTAAAGGCTAAAACCATGTTCCTTGAAGTATTTGCAAATTCATACTTAAGGCAACCATTCTTCATTCTATTGAGTTCTTTGACATTTGATTCTGTAAAGCATATAATTGAAAACTGTACCATTTTACTCATTGCTGAAGCCTGAAGCTTGCATAAGTTAATGCCAAATTATTTTTAGTATATATTTAAGTTTATTCATGCTGAAAGGTGGCACTTATCTTTTGTAATTTTAGAGCAGGCATTTGAATAAAAACATGTGTATAGTTCTATTTTGGATGCCATGTGACAGATAGGAGGCACATGTGATCTGTTCTAATATAGCAAAATGTGTTTATGGTATTGTGTCCGTTTTAAAAGCCTCCACGAACTCTTTCATCTATTCAATTCAGATTTTTGACGTCTCACGCATATTTATTTATTTATTTATTTATTTTTCTGATTTATATTGCCACCCAACTCCAAAGATGTTGGGTGGTTCACAGAAAATAAAACTTCTGTGACTGAAAAACACTGCAAATCTTTGCTATTTCACACCTTCTGTTCATACTTTCTCAGCTTTACTAGAAGCCTTCCAGTCATAGGCTCAAACAGAACTTGGAAAATTGCTGTTCAAAATAACACATTTCTCTTACTTCTTGTAGTGTTTGGAGAGCATCTACCTAGACTGAACAGGTTAAAATCAGGCTGTGATACTAGTGATAGTGTATTACAGTGAAACTCAGAAATGCAGATGGGCAAATGATCTTCTCTTTCCAGATTAATTTGTTTTCATTTGGATTTCCTTTTGATGATAAAAAGAAGCTCCTCCTCCAGGAGAGTTTTATGTTTGTTGTTATTCGATTCTCAAAATAAAATAAAATAAAATCTCCAGTTTGTGAATATGGGATGTTGTGCTTCTGCACCCACAATTCAGAATGTAGGAAACGGTCCATTATCGCTGTGCAATATTGCCAGGAAGGAAAAGGGTCCCAAGCTTTACAGAGCAAAGGCCGTCCTGCATGTCGACAACAACATCAGCATAGGATACTCACTTCCATTCATAAAAAAGACATCAAGCAGAGGAAAATCCCAGAACCTGATTATTTTTCAAAAACCAGTTAACATATTCTCACCCAAACACAAAGCAATTGTCAAACCTGGTTTTGACTTAAAACTATATGTTTGTTTTTTACCATTTGCATGTAAATACACTGAAAAAGCACTGAAATATGGTCTCTCTGCTTGTGGGATAGGAGAGGAACATTGCCTTACAGAGCTGTTGTGGAGATAAAGCAGAGTGATGGTACAGAGACCTATCTATGTTATTTTGTGCTTCTTGGAGGGAAGGGGGTATATATATGTAACAATACATATGTGCTTTGGCAGGAAAGGCAACATCATTCCATGCCTGCCACAAGACCACAGAAACATCCACAGTTGCAGACAGCTCTGTCTCTTTGGGTGTAAATGGAGATGAGCACTGAACCGTAGAGCTGGATATGACTGGCTTTCAAGCAAGGGAGACCTTTATCTTTACAAACTTGTCTTGGGATCCAGCTGAAGGGCAGAGTAACTGTTTCTTACTAGATCAAGAATGGGCAACTATGATAGATCTAGTTTTCTCCTCTGTGGCTTGGTATAGTATAGACCAAGAAAAACCAGGAGAAATTCCTTTGGAAGGAACTGGAAATTGTACTTTTGTTTTGAATAATTGGTATTTTTTCAGTATTAAACACCGTCTGGAGATCCTGCAACTTCTATGGAATGTAGATGTTACTGCAGAGTAAATGTAATAATGTATATTGTGAAGACAAATGTCATCTAATTAACTGTCTCAAAAACTAGCTGTGTGGGCAAGCATATGACCGAGACCATCTTAATCATCTGCCATTCCCCTTGTAGCAGCTATTCCACCAATGAACTGCTGTTGTCCTTTCAAACTCACTGTCCATTTCTTGACACAAGAACCCCTGACAGGAAAATCTCTCTTGGGTCTGATTTATCTCCCCAACCTCTAGTTCAATTTCTTTTCAGCCTCTGCAGTGTCAAATGTACAGCCTTGGATGACACCACTGGAAGATACATTTTTGTCCCCCAGCATAGAATTGATGAATTTCCTTGAATTTCACAGAGCAATTCTCCCTCTGTAATTATATAAATGGAAACCATTGGGAAATCTATGGATTCTGGCTGCTTTGTAAGGTCAGCTTTTGTACAGAAGTCTCCAGCTACCAGAATGAAGGCCCAGGGACCTTCTAAAACTGCCAGGGGCAGTTTTCTGATCCTTTCTGATGTGGTCTCAGAGACATTTCCAGATTCAGTTACATGGCCTTTGTGCTCTTGCATGGTTTTTCCAAAACAGAGACTGTAAGCCACCTTTCCGACCTTTCTTTTTCCTGCTTCAGGGAAGAATTCAAGTGTAGCTTAAAATAATAGTCTCTCCATAGTAGTTTAACATGATAAATAAGAGAAATTAATATTAAACCCATCCCCTGCTGTGTTTGGTTCTCCAAAGAACTGAGCTGTAGTCCCAGTAATTATTTATCATAAAGCATTCCCATCTTCGCTGGGCATGAATAACCAAGTTCCTTTTTTCAAGTAGAGTTTTTAAGGCTGTAAAGAAAACAAAGGACAGGATGGAACTGAGGCAATCACAAACACAAATCTAGTCCCCTGTGCAGGACTATGCGACATTGATAGCATACAGATGGTTTTGAAAATGAATATAAACCATGCCAGTAGCAGGAGCATTCTTGGAAGGGGGAAGCTGTCAGGAGAAATATCCATACAATCTGGGATATCCACATAATGCAGAACATTCATACACTATCCAAGTGCTGCAGGAGCAACTGTTGACATCACAATAATATAAGAACCATTGCTTCCCCTTTTGTCCCTTTCTCCCCTAAAAATGAAGTGGGCTGTTTTGGAGTCTCTGGATGATTACTGCAGCAAGAACCCATAGTGCAGAAATATGTGACTGGCTTTTAGATGCAAGTACTCTTCTCAGCGTCTTTACCAGCATAGACACAGTAGCCATTTCTCCTTCAAGCAGGCATAATGGGACATCAGTATTGTTCATGGGCAAAATTTGAAAGGTGTTTTCCTTTTGGTGTTTTCCTTCCATTGGTTAGTTTCTCACTTCCATTCCCAGAGGCAATACTGTATAACATTTTTCCCTCTCTGGTGAGGAGTCACTCTCAGTTTCATCATATTGTAGCTTAAAGTGTACCTTCAAATATTCTAAACTGTAAGAAAAGAATGAGCCACATGGAAGTAGGCTGAATAATGGAGGGAAATGCAAAATGATATATAGAATTATTGGATTTTCAGGACAGACAGTATTTTTCTTGAATTCCTTAGTGTTGCATAATGATGTCTCCTCCTCCTCCTTTATCTGATTCTGATATTGGTGATCATCATCCATGAAGAATGTCCTGAGAATATAATGCCGTGGCCTTTCATCTGCCTTCCGCATCGCATAGTGACACCCATACCAGTGGTCCAGCTCCACAAGTCACTTTCTGGTCCTGAACTCTTTTGCATATAAAGTCCTCCTCAGCCTCAGGCCGCTATGGATGAAGCTGATGAGTCACTGGCAATATAGTCTACTCTATTATCATAGCAGGAGAACTTGGCCAGACTTGGAGTTCCAATTACAATTGATTTCATGTCTCTTTTTTACTACTTATATACTGTACACTCTTCCCTTCCATTTCCCTTCTTCATTCATCTAAGGATTTTCTCTGTGTTGTTTTCATTGATAGGAATCCATGAAAAAATGCAACAAACATTCTGATTTACTTTGCTTTACTGCTCTATTCCTTTATTTTGCAAATATAAAAATCGGTTGCCTAACTGCAAGGAATGGCAGTCCTCACAGGCAAAAGATCAATATAGCACCTTTCAAGGGAACACTTTCTGTTGGTCCTATCATTTGTTTAGGATACCAAGAAGGGCTTTTTGAGGGGCTGTCCTCAGGCTGTGGAACTTCTTTCTAAAGCTGGCCACCTCCCTGCTGTCCTTCTGTCACGCAACCAGCCGGCTCTCTCTACTCTGGCCTCCCTGTGTTCCTTTTCGTTGGGAGAGATTTGTACCTACTCTCCCCAGAACTTCTCCAGAGTCCCAGAAAGTGAGCTGGGTGGCCTTTCTCCAGCTATACGAACATTAGCTGTTCCATCCTGGACCCATTCCAATTAAAGAATGCCAGGGTATCCATAGGGAGGTTTCAGATAGCATATCAGAGGCTTGTGTGCACGTGCGGTGCTTTTTATTACCCTTGCCCCAATAAAAAGACATTGTTGAAGAAACGATGATTTATTGTTTCATAAGCATAGTCCATAAAAAGTGTTGGCTAATAATCCAGTTACATAAAAAGAAGTCCAGCATTCAAAAACATATAAGAGTCCTAATTGCTTAGGGGCTCATGGGCTTCGGTTTCTAACCCCTCGGAGTGTGCTTCTCTTTGGGCAATTCCAAAAAAACAAACAAAAACAAAAACAAAAAAACCCCAAACAAAACCTTTTCCCTACCAAACTGGGGTATCTCCTGACTAGCTAATTTGAATATAACCAATCAGAGTATTTCCTGCTCTTCTAGGAAAACTTTCTCAAAACAAATTTATGTTTTTCCTTGGTTCTGCACCAGCTGCCTTCTCAGGGTCATTTCTAGCCAAAACACTGGCCTACTAGAACAATAACACTGTGATTGGAATTTTACAGGACTTGACAATAACAAAGTCTACTAACACAGTGAAGAGAAAGGATTTTTGGTAGGCCTAGAAAACCAGGCTTACTCCATTTTGGACATGTTAGAAAACTGAGTCTTCCCATCACACCTTCCACTAGGAGGCAAAGTTCCTTTTCAGTGTGGCTTTTGGTGACTGATTGGCTGTTAAAGGAAGAGGTTTTAAATAAAAAATGCATTTGCAATCATTTTAAAAATAAGCTGTTAAGATGCTTTAAATTGTTTTATTCCACTGTTGTTCTAATATATGTTTAATTGCTTTGTTGTTCAGTCACACAGTCGATTCTGACCCTTTGTGACCCCATGGACCACTGTTTGCCAGGCACTTCTGTCCTCCACCATCCTCCTCAACAAGCTTAGCTCTGTGCCCATCATGTCTACAGTACCATCTAGTCATCTCATTTTTGGCCGCCCCCTTCTTCTTTTGCCCTCGACCTTTCCAAGCATCAAGGTTTTCTCAAGTGAAACCTCTCTTCTCATTTGGTGTCCAAAGTACTTTAGCTTCATCTTTACAATTTGACCTTCTAAGGAGCAGTCAGGGTTAATTTCTTCTAAGATTGACCTATTTATTCTCCTCACTGTCTAGGGGACTCTCAAAACTCTCCTCCAACACCACATCTCAAAGGCATCTATTCTTCTGCGCTCAGCTTTCCTTATGGTCTAGCTCTCACAACCATACATTGCCACCGGGAATACCATTGCTTTGACTATACGAATTTTTGTTCTCAATGTGATGTCTCTACTTTTCACTATGTTACCTGGGTTTCTCATCACTTGCCTCCCAAGAATCAGTCACCTTTTGATTTCATGGCTGCAATCACCATCTGCAGTGAGCTTTGATCCTAAGAAAGTAAAATCTGTCACTGCTTCTACTTCTTCCCCATCTATTTTCCAGGGACTGATAGGACCTGTTGTCATTATCTTGGTTTTCTTTATATTGAGTCTCAGCCAGCTTTTGCACTTTCTTCTTTCAACCTAATCAGGAGCTTCTTTAGGTCCTCCTCACTTTCTGCCATTAGGGTGGTATCATCTGCATATCTCAAATTGTTGATGTTTCTCCCAGCAATTTTGATCCCAAATTGTGATTCCTCCATCCCTGCATTGTGCATTATGTGCTCTGTGTATAAATTGAATAAGCAGGGTGACAAAATGCAGCCTTATTTATTTTATTTATTATTTATTTATTTTTCCAATTTTTATACCGCCCTACTCGGATTGGGCCGACTCAGGGCGGTTCACAAGCACAGAGAAAAACAAATTTATAAACACAACATGTAAATATAGAAAAAAATAATAATCAGCACTGTATCAACACCACAAAACATCTCAACATCATTACATAATCAAAATTCAATAGGTATCAATTTCAACAACAATAAGAAATTACAGAAATCATCAAATTTACACAAAAATTAGAACAATACCAACAATCCAGCTGCCGCTGCGGCTTTTAAGCCCCCTGCCCCAGCGCAGCCTCAGGACGCAGGTGGAGGGTGTCCCGGGCTGGGCGCGGCAGCCGCCTCTTCCCCCGGCCGCAGGTGTCTCGGCGGTGGCGGCGGGGAGCGAAATGTCCTGCTGGGCTTTTAAGCCCCCTGCCCCAGCGCGCAGGTGGAGAGTGTCCCGGGCTGGGCGCCGCAGCCGCCTCTTCCCCCGGCTGCAGGTGTCTTGGCGGCGGCGGCGGGGAGCGAAATGTCCTGCTGGGCTTTTAAGCCCCCTGCCCCAGCGCAGCCTCAGGACGCAGGTGGAGAGTGTCCCGGGCTGGGCGCGGCAGCCGCCTCTTCCCCCGGCCGCAGGTGTCTTGGCGGCGACGGCGGGGAGCGAAATGTCCTGCTGGGCTTTTAAGCCCCCTGCCCCAGCGCAGCCTCAGGACGCAGGTGGAGAGTGTCCCGGGCTGGGCGCGGCAGCCGCCTCTTCCCCCAGCCGCAGGTGTCTTGGTGGCGGCGGCGGGGAGCGAAATGTCCTGCTGGGCTTTTAAGCCCCCTGCCCCAGCGCAGCCTCAGGACGCAGGTGGAGAGTGTCCCGGGCTGGGCGCGGCAGCCGCCTCTTCCCCCGGCCGCAGGTGTCTCGGCCTTGTCTTACTCCTTTTCCTATTCCAAACCATTCTGTCCTTCCATATTCTGTCCTAACTATTGCTTCTTGATTCCTGTACAGATTTCTCATGAGGCATATAAGGTGCTCTGGTATTCCCATCTCTTTAATTACTTGCTACATTTTGTTGTGGTCCACACAGTCAAAGGCCTTGGTATAGTAAATGAAACAGAAGTAGACTTGTTTCTGATATTCCTTTGTTTTTTCCATGATCCCCCGTATGTTGGCGATGTGGTCTCTAGTCCTCCTGCCTCTTCTGAACCCCGCCTACACTTCTGGTAATTCTCTCTCCACATGCTGCTGCATTCTATCCTGTATTATCTTGAGCATCACCTTGCTAGAGTGTGGGATGAGAGTAATTGTTTGATAATTTGAACATTCTTTGGCATTACTCTTTTTGGGGATTGGAACATATACTGATCTTTTCCAATCCTGTGGCCATTGTTGTGTTTTCCAAATCTGCTGGCATATAGAATGCAATAATTTGATTCCATCATCTTTTAGGGCTTTGAAAAGTTCAACTTGGACACCATCATTTCCACTGGCTTTGTTGTTTGCAATGCTTTTTAGGGCTTTTCTGACTTCACTTTCTAGGATGTCTGGCTCAAGTTCAATTTCCTCATCATTGTTATTATCAGGAGTGTTGAGGTCCTTTTTGTAGAGTTCCTCTGTGTACTCTTTCCATCTTTTCTTAATCTCTTCATAGGCTAACTAAGACTCTCAAGTGGGAAAAGGGGGGTATAGATGAAATGGATTAATGAAAAAAAGTTTTGGGGCATGTTGATGGAAAAAAAATAGAACTTGAGTCCAGTTAGAGAATTAAAACCCACATTTTTTCTGGGCTTCATTACACAAAGAATATGCAGAAGGAAGTCATATGGGTAGATCTGTCTTTGAGATACCCAATACCATTATCTGTGGGCTTGAAGAAATGTTGAACAGATGCTGACACTGAAGGAACACTTCTATAGGACAACTATTTTTCAAATTCAGACTTTTGGCATAATGTCTCTAAAATGCTATTTTATTTTCCAGTTTGAATGGACATCTTTTAAAAATTGGTTGGGAAATTTCAATCCAAAATGTCACATTTTCTTGGATACTAGTCAGTATACCAGGCAGTATATTTCAATTGCTGTACCTTCCTCTCTGGTCCATGGATCTCAGAGGCTTTCATGTACAGAAAAGAAATACTTTGAGAATGAATAAAAACATAGCTTAGAAAAGCAGACAAATTTACAGTAATACTCTAAGTCTGATGTAGATTGGTCACCCCTGAAAAAATTGGGTTTGTACATGTAGAGCTGCATGTGACCTCTTCTCTTCGAACACAATGTTTCTTGCATGAAGAAAATGATAATGGAAGGGTGGGGACAGAACTGGGGAGAGAGAAATGGAAAAGAGCAGCTGCTGTGCTTGACAATGAGAAACACCTTGCAAAAATTAGGATGGTGTTGTGATAAAGATGACAAATGTGGAGTATTTTTAGAAGTATGGTGGGCAGTAACCCAGAACCACTGTGGCATCGCCTTACAAATCTCTCTACTAAGTGTGCAACTTGTGGGTGCTTGTAGAAACACCAACATGTCCAAAAGAACATCTGGAAATCTCTTAACATGAGGTTTGAGATTGCCCATTGTCCATCTGGGTGAGCTGTAGGAAAGTGCTTGAAACTTTTAAAGGGGAAGAAAACTTTACTATGTGTGATCAATTATTTTGAATTTCACACACTGGGAAGGATGTATAGAGGGAGCTGAGCTGACTGAGCAGAAGCAGATGGGGAGAGAAAATGATTAATTGAAACATTAGTGGATCAAGCAGCTCTGCAAATTTCCTGGTTTTTATTGTGAATTCTGAATACTAAAAATGGAGTGGTTTAACAGATGGATGGGAGCTACAAAAGGCTTGAGACCTCCCCACATAAGAATAGCTTCTAAAGGCTCAGACAAAGACAGGCTGCAAACAGGTGCAAGGTTGAAATGTAGTCCCTGTGGAATTATATTAGAATAGAGAGCTCAAATGAACAGGAACTTGTCTTGGAAGCTTACAGATTTCTGAAACAGTAGTCACTGTAGTGAAAGTGTAGTTGCATCTGTATCTATGCAGACCTTCCCTACTTTAGATGCAGGCTATGTCGCTCAATCTTCTTCTTTCATGTCCAGAACAAACTGAACAGTCAAAATGAAGCCACTTGTTTGGCTTTGTCTTTGGCCAAAATTGAGTCCTCATTGGTACATGTTTCTGGTAGGAATCGACAGATCAGCAAATGAGCCAGATTCTATTGCTCATTAGCAAGAAGAGAGTAAGAATTAGGCAGTGCTCTGCAAGAGAAGAACTTTAGCACACATTTTGCATGGCTAGGGCAGTGATGTCCAACCTTGGCACTCCAGGTGTTCTTTGACTTCAATTCCCAGAAGACCTGATCAGCAGGAGTGCTGACTTGGGCTTCTGGTAATTGAAGTCCAAGAACACCTGGAGTGACAAGGTTTAGCCATCACTGGGCTAGGATCTCACCTCTCCTTGATGTTTGCCAGACATCAGGGAGTGGTGCAGCCAGGGCAAGAGTTCATTGCTCTACAGCCCAAGGGGACACAAAAATGACCACTTCCATTTTAGACTCCTAGAGAGAGCAAGTTAATGGGGCAAGCAGGACTCAGGTTTGGTGTTGATGCTGTTCCCAATGGCATCATATCCTTATTCTTATTATTGGAAACATTCTGTAGTCAGACAGAGCTGACATGTTCATGGTTATAGAGGCTTGTTTCATTATTTTTATCATTTCTGTCTGTGACAAAAAGGTGCTAATTCCAAGGCAACTGGGTTTAGCATCAGGGAAGAAGAAGCAAACTGTACATCCTTCCTGTGGTTCTAATGATGCTTTGCTTTAACTATGTTTGAAACACAAATCTGCACACCTGTTTTTTTGTTAAGTTTGGCAATTGGATTTTGTCTCCCCTGAATGGTTTGGAGAAAACAGACAGGATGCTTCACCTTCAAATGATGTACAGTAAAAATCTTTATAGTAGGGACTGTAGTGGCTCAAGTCACTAAGACGCTGACTGGGAGGCAGAAGGTCAGCAGTTCGATTCCCGGGTACTGCAGGATGGAATGAGCTCCCATCTCTGTCCCAGCTCCTGCCAACCTAGCAGTTTGAAAGCAAGAACTTGCAAGTAGATAAATAGGGACCACTTCGGTGGGAAGGTAAACAGCATTCTGTGTGCTCCGGTGTCTAGTCATGCCTGCCACATGACCATGGAAATGTCTGCAGAAGCAGACAGAGCTGGCTCTTCGGCTTAGAAACAGAGATGAGCACTGACCCCTAGAGTCAGATACGACTGGTTTTCGAGCAAGGGAAACCTTTACCTTTACCTTAAAAACTTTTATAACAACTTTAATTCATTCCACAGGGCTAGTCATTGTACAATTTAATTGCTATACGATGCATGCATCATAATAGTGATTATCCCTATGGGATGCATTGTACAATGATTACCCCTATGGAGAAAATCATACTACAAAAACAACAATATCATTGTACGATTTTCCCCATGGAGATGCATTGCATCATATAACGATTTTATTTGTTATACAGGGCACAATGTTTTTTCAAATCCTCATTGTTGTACAATTTAATCACTGTAAGAGGCATTTGTTATACAGAGTTCTGCTGTATGTATGGAGGACATGCCCTATTGCTTCTTGTTTCTTTTGACATTCAGCCTTTAAAATATTTCAAAGAGAATTGAAGATTTATGCAGATGTGCAGCCCCTCTGCCTCTCTTGCTATTACTTAAGGAACTTATAAAGCTGCCTTTTGAACTGCTAGCAACTTCAAATCTTGTATGAAACACTTTTCCTGGTGACTATAACCTCAGTATGAAGAGCAAGTGAACTTGCTACTTTCAGGCAAGTTCCACAAAGATAAGGTGACTATATTCCTACAAAAGTCCTTCCTTCCTAGGGCAGTGTCATATTTCCTTCCCAAACAGTCTGTGAAGCTCCCACATGAGGGCAGAGAAATCTCTTCGCACATTAGATGTCCATAAAGCCCTCACATTTTACACACCATGTACCAAACAATTGTGAAAGTCAAATAAGCTGTTTGTGAGCTATCAAGGATCAAGAAAGGGTGAACAAATCATAGGTCAATGCTGCTGTTTTGCTGTTAGCAAAAAGACTGGTCCCAAATTTTGTGAGAGTTCACTCTATGAAGGTGGTTGCCGCTTCCACTGTTTTTTTGAATGGCATTTCATCCGTGGTATATATATATATATATATATTCCTGAACCAGGGCACCAGGAGGCCTAGCTTTAGAGGCTGGCTGGTTCTGGGCCACACCCAGCCTCTGAGGCAAGCAGGAAAAATGCCACTGGGGTGAATTTAAGCTGGATCCCAGCTTGTCATGAAGTGAGCCATCTCCTGCAGCACATATGAAATGAGGCATGAAGGATTTAACACTGGGACTGCAATGGACCGCCACAGCCTTGAGGATCTGGACAAGATGTGCCTTCACAGCCAGTCCATTTGGCATGGCCTCTTCCGCCTTCATGTCAGTTGGGAATCAGATTGTAGTAAAGTGATTCCTCCTCCACTCATTTTGCCAGTATGATGGTTTCCAGTGGCATTGCCTCTACTGAAGGGACCATCACCCCACCCTAAGTGGTTCATCTGCCCACAACCATTGGCCCCTTTGGGGAGTCAGGTTATTTTCCACTGCCCAACACTCGGCATTGAGTTGCTGGCTGTATGGTCTACTCCATTACCGTTGCGAGATGTTTGGCCAGACAGATGAGTAGCATGAAAATAAATGATATTTGCATATTGGCAACATGAATGCTAACCTCTTTCCGTCGTCAAACATCACAGGCTAGATGCCAGATCCAACCTGGATGAAGTCTTAAGCCAGGCAGTAATCCATTCTGTGTTGCCATGACATCCCACCAGCTAGTAAGTGAACTTGCCAGTTCCCCATATGTGTGTTTTTACAGAGACCACAAAGAGGGCTGCTTACTTGTAACTTTACTACTTTGAGTGGTCTTCTGTGAATTCACACAACCCACATGCACTGGAACAGACTAAACTGTTGTTGTTGTTGTTGTTGTTGTTGTTGCTGCTGCTGCTGCTGCTGCTGCTGCTGCTGCTGCTGCTGCTGCTGCTGCTGAGTCGCACAGTCAAGTCTGACCCTTTGTGACCCCAGACTAAACTACAGCCCACCAACACAAAGCAAAATAGCAGAACACCCTGACAGGGGCTCAGAAAGGTATGGATTGGAGCAAGTTGGAAAACAACCCACCCCATAATTGGCCAAAAGAGTGGGACCAATGCCCAAATAGGTAACCTCTAAGCTTATGTGGCAGAAAGAAAGCTTCCAAGACCAAAAAGAGAACATAACATTTGGAAGTCACTGTAAAAATAGTATCCCCTGGAACAAAGCATGTTTTATATGAATTTCCAAGGTTTCCAAATGAAGCTAACTTGGATTTTCCTGTTTTGCCCTATGTAACTTCTCTGTCCTGGAAAATTAAATAATGCTGGGAGGTATAAGTATAAAAATTCCAGATACACAACCTTCTTCTGAAAGTAAAATATGCTAAAAATTATTAGAGGCTGTTTGCTAGTTTAAACAATCAGATTTCTCCCAGGTCTTTATCTCAGGAAGTTCATTTACAAGGGTCTGTAAAGTGAGGTGAAAGAAAGGGGGGAACTAAGGATGACCTACTCCAAAATAACCAGTAGGTGGCACTTGAAGATTCCTTTAAACAACAAAGTTTAGGTCTTCTAGTCGTTCTTAAAATCTAAAAACAACAGGTTAGTAACTAGTAAACTGGGTATGTTCCAATGAACATTAGAAAGGTGACATAGATTAGGAAGTATATGCCATTTCTTTATATGACCTGCACGTTTAAAAACGTGGCTAGTCTGTTTGAATGTATCCGTATGCAGGAGCCTCACCTGTTAAGAATGCCTTAGTAATTTAAATGTTTATTGCAAAAGAAGTCGGAGTTGGAAGGAAGGGTATTTATATCAAAAACATGGCAATATTTCAGCCGCTGTGGCTAAAGAGGACTGATATCTGCCATGTTTCTGATACCGAGTGAGAGACTGGTCTGACATTCTTCCATATAAATCCTATTTCTCTTTTCCTCAACTCATGTTCAGGGGCCTCCAAAATATGTAATGTGGGGATACAAAAAAGATTTCTATATCTTGACTCAGGAGTAGGACCTGAAACAAAGCACAGTGGCTCCAATTAGAGCCACAGCAGGGCTGTTCCTTCTTTCCAACAGCTTGGGGCCAGCACTGTTGTGTTTGGACAGTGAAGTGCGAAATTAAGTAAGTGAGCAAGTAAGTGAGTGAACAGGAATGGAAGAAGAAAACAAACAGGCCCAGGCAGCAGATGTGGGGAGGAGAGGACTGATGTTGATGACTCACTGAAGGCAGTAGATATCATGCAGAATTGAAGTCAACAAGCAAATCTCCTCTTTCAAGGGCAGGCTGTTTCCCCTTCCCCCCTTGCTGAGATACAAGTAACCTAATATAGCTATGTATGATAGGTTGACGTGTGAATTAAAATTAAAGAATTGTCTGATAAAGAAAAATAATTATATAGATATCTTCTTTTTGTGCTGTATCCTATTCCAAATATTGGCGATCCTCATGGCAATTAGCTATGAAGACTGTCCTGTGAATATAATGAAGTAGCCTTTCATCTGCCTTCCACATCTCAGCTCACTTTCTGGTCCTGAGCCCTTTTGGCACGCAGAGTCCTCCCCAGTATTAACGAAGCTGCTGTCCTCCACCTAGATATCTAGGGTGAATGTATTAATGTAGGATGAATTTATATGCATTTGTTAAATTCAAAGGGATAAAGCCAGGACAGTAATACTCAACTTTTTGGAGATTGGGGATATGAATAAGAAAGGAAATTTTTTGTTCAGTACATATGAGTAAGATAATTAACATCTCATTGGTAGTGTACATATTTGTTAAAGTAGTCTTATTGTTGCTAACTTTAATGTTGTAGTTCTGTTTATATGTAATTTTTCTTTTTCTTTGTTGATTTTAATAAAAATATTTTTTTTAAAAGAGAGATACAAATAACCTTCTCTTTTTTTCTATTTCAATGCTTGTTGCAGGATTTGGAGAGCTGTTGTCCAAAAAATTAAGTTTATATCTCTAATTATGCCTCCTGGAACACTGTCCCAGAAATCACTGAGTTATACTAAATTATCTGGGTTACATTAGTTGGAAAACTGCAACACGGCATTGCTAGATATTTTCCTATATATTTCTCAGCCATTTGAATATCCTGTTCGGTTTTCTTATAACTGACTTTAGAAAATCCAGGTACTGTATGTTTATCCTTCAAAACCAGACAGATTACCCATTCAATTTTGTTGTTGAAAAATGTTGCACACCAGGGTTAAATCATGCTACTTAAATAGAGTCCTCCTTTACCATGCCAATTATACATTTCAAAATATGTTTTATGCTGATAAAGCTTCTTACCAACTTCCCTTTATTAAAGCAAGGACTGCTGCTGATACACATACTCTCAAATACATAATAAACTTCAGCTTTGCTCTACATAACTTCTATGCACATTATTTGATCTGAGATGTAAAGGCAAGTCTGGGCTGATTATTTAATGAGCTGTGGAAGTATAAATGTCTGTAAGTATGCATGCAGGAATAATCTGCTTGTTTAGATCCAGTAAAACTTTAAGTTTGTGGTACTATGAGAAACCTGGGCAACATAGTTCTAAGTAGAGACATCACCTTGCAAACAAAAGTCTACATAGTCAAAGCAATGGTGATAGTAATGTGAGAATTCACATTGTGAGAGCTGGACCATAAGTAAGGCTGAGCACAGATGAATAGATGCCTTTGATATGTGGTGTTGGAGGAGAGTTTTGAGAATACCCTGGACAGCAAATAGGTCAATCTTAGAAGAAATCAACCCTGATTGCTCCCTGGAAGGTCAAATATTGAAGATGAAGCTAAAATACTTTGGACATCAAATGAGAAAAGAGGATTCACTTGAGAAAGCCTTGATGCTGGGAAAGGTCAGGGGCAAAAGAAGAAGGGGGCGACAGAGAATGAGATGGCTGCAAAGACCACTGGCCTTGCCCCTCTGGCACTGGTGACGCTGAAGGCAGACAAGCTGCTGCTGCCGGGCTGGGAGGCAGGGCGACATGGACCTGGGATGCCGACGGTGGGCCTGCACTGCACTTCCCCAGCCCCTTGCCTGCACCTTTGGGGTCCCAGGTGGCATGGCCCAGCGGTGACAGAGGGTCCCGGGACCCACTCTGGCTGCCAGGAATTCCGGGGCAGTGGCATCGCCACCCCCCGTGAAGTGGCGCCCAGAATGGGCCACTCCCTCGCTACGCTTCTAGGTAAAGGTAAAGGTTTATCTTGCTCAAAAGCCAGTTGTATCCGACTCTAGGGGTCAGTGCTCATCTCTGTTTCACAGCCGAAGAGCCAGCACTGTCTGCTTCTACAGACTTTTCCATGGTCATGTGGCAGGCATGACTAGACATATGGAACGCTGTTACCTTCCCACCAAAGTGGTCCCTATTTATCTACTTGCAATTTCTTGCTTTCAAACTAGGTTGTCAGGAGCTGGGACAAAGACGGGAACTCATTCCATCCTGCAATACCCCAGAACCAAACTGCTGACCTTCTGCCCTCCAGTCAGCGTCTTAGCTACTTGAGCCACTGTTTAATTTGCATCTAATTTATGATAGACTGAAGTACATGTACTCCATTTTTGGTTTTTATTCCCCTTGGAGAATTTCTATATGGTTAAAAAGTGTAGGTGAAAGATAAATAAGAAGCTCTCCTTATAGGTACGCATAAGCAGATAGACAGATACTGTATCTAACTACAGAAGTATTTTAGTAGTTATATTTTGATTGACTATGAGAATCTATATGTATTTGTGATTTATTTTCTTTCATGATGAAAAAAGCAGACTTTGCCCAGTGGCTAAATTATTAAACATGCTATTTTTTAAGGATATGTTCCAATAAAGGAACCTCACTGGCTTAGCAGTTAAAACACTGAACTTGATGACTGGAAGGTCGGCAGGTCAGCAGTTTGAGACCTGAGTGCTGCACGATGGATTGAGCTCCCATCTCTGTCCCAGCGCCTACCTACCTAGAGCAAGAAATTGCAAGTAGATAAATAGGTACTACTTCGGTAGGAAGGTGAACAGCATTCCGTGCACTCCGGTGTCTAGTCATGCCTGCTACATTACCAATGAAACATCTGTAGGTGCAGACAGTGCTGGCTTTTTAGCTGTAAATAGAGATGAGCACTGAACTCTAGAGTTGGATATGACTGGCTTTCAAGCAAGGGCAACCTTCCAATAAATCACCAATATTTTAAATAAGACCATTTTTGCATGTGGCTGATATTTCATAAGGTATTTGTGGACTTTTGGCTATTGAAACATTTTACAGTAAAGATCTTATGACTAATCCCTGAGCATTCAGTTGATAAAACATTTTAGATACAAGCTTAATAAGGGAGGGACAACCAAAGAATAGGAAATATTTTTCTGAATATTCTACAAACAGAGGTTGTAGTTGGACAACAACACAGGGCTCCTTTAAATATTCAATTAGTGCCCCATCCTCTCTTAGTACTCACAGTAGTACTATACCTACCATCTAACCTCCTGCCAATTCATCTTGGCTTGTTACTGAGGAATACTCATTCCCTTTGCAGTGGTCATACACCATCATGAGCAACTTGTTTATGGTATAGTGTTGAGCTCTTTGAGTGAAAGGTATAAAGCCAGTGAAGGAAATAATATCTTTTTGGAGATGAACAGATGTATATGTGAAATATGGTAAATATAATAAAACTATGGATCATTGAGTGAAGCCCCTGTCAAGGAAGCACAATGGGACTCAAACTCCCAATCTCTGGCTCTGCAATTAGATACTTAAACCACTGAGCTATCTAGAAAGCCAACCATAATCATACAGCTGGAATGAAATCTATTCTATTCTATTCTATTCTATATTCGATTTATATCCCTCCCCAATCGCGAAGTGCGACTCTGGGTGGCTTACAAACATATCAATACAATATCATACAATATAAAAACATTCAGTAAATAATAACCATCTATACAATAAAACATCATAAGACATACTAAATATCCATCAATACAAAAAAAAATCTAAGGAGTTTTGATCACTTGATTAATACTCCAATAGGATGGAAGATGATTTTTTATTTGGAAAGGCCATATCACTGCAAAATCAACACACAATACACAGCCAGCCAAGTCATAGGCAAATCGAAACAACAATTCCTATACCTGTATCTCTGTTCCCCTTAATGCAGGGTTAAGGAGTGTTTGTAGCAGCACTCATATAACAAATTTCACATTCGAACAGGTTGGGAGGCAAACTTTTCATTGTCGAGACCAGTTGCTAGATTCCTGGGAAACAAAAACATAGCAACCCTGCCTTTTATTTCTCATAACTATCCAGTAATATATCTGCCATCACCTGTGCACTATTTATCTCTTTTTGAAGCACACGCCATTGATTTTAGGGATGAATTTATTTTTAGACCTATATCCCATTAAATGCAATTAGAATCTCACCTGCAAGAAAACACACTACATGTCAAACCTTGAAGAAGTTTGGATCAACTACTTCCAAAATCCTTCACAGAAAAGCCAGGGTTGCCCAGGAACCTAAGCAATTGCCATAGAAACAGACCATTTGTTTCTAATGGCAACAACAAGCTGATACAGTTCTTTGGATAGCTAACATCTCAAAACTCTGCTGTGTTCAACTTATAACTTTTCTGGGGCAGCCACTTAAATTTTTGTTGTCTCATGGTTTCTTTAAGTACCAATGGATTTCCCACTTATCAGATTAGAAACCTAATCAATGGACTCAAAGCATCACAAATTGATGGGATCTGAGCATGGCAACTGAAAGCACGAAGGGTGTTTGTGCACATGCAAGCATGTGTTCATGAATGAAACTTAATTAGTACATTCATCTCTATTATTGTGATGTTTCTATTTAGAATAACTTGTACAGAAAATATCCAAGTTTCCCAATGATGGAAATATTCAGGTATTTGTTACATTCAGGGAGATTCAGGATCAAGTCTCCACTTAGCCATGACCTTTCTCCAGTCATTCTCTCTCAGCTTAACCTTCTCCATAGGATTGTTGTGAGGGCAAACTACCTAGATATTGCTGTCGTGAAAGGGACTTTACCCTTGAGTACACCCTTTCATGCTTCTGGGCTGCAGCCCCCTGGCTGAACAACCCAGGCCTCTAGGTTAGTGTAAATAAGGTAGCATCGAGTCAAGTAATCACTCCAAGTCTCTTCAGGTATTTTAAAAATATACTGAAATAAAAGTAAAGTACAGAAGTCCAGCAAAAGTTTAGAAAGCATCTCAAAGTAAAGAAAGCTGTTCTCCAGGGAAAGCTCAGGGCCCCTCCCCTTGCTGGCTAAAGCAACTACATGATGGCAGTTCAAAGTCCAAGTGAGTCTGTCTTTCGGTCCCCACCTTCTGGCTCTTTATTTCCTTCCTCCAGGGTCTGCCTCCCAGCCATTCCCCTAAGGGATTCCAACCAATGATTTTACAAGATGACATGTCCACCACATATTAGGATTAATTTCTCCCAACTCACTCAGCTAGTATGTTTACATTCCAATGAATGCCGTTGGTATGTGGGAATGTGCTCATTGAAATGTACTCATTGAATGTACAATGTGGGAATGTACTCATTGAAATCGCCATCTTGGATGGGCTAAAGCACACAGTAATTCAGTGGGCAAAAAGATCATGAAAAATGCAGGCCAAGGGCTAGGATTTTCATGACAATTGGCAGAGGAAATGTGGAATACTGTATAAATGTCACAGTAACTAAAGGAAACAGAATGGGGAGAAGCGTTGTGTGATCTGGGAGGAAATAGTGTCTTTAAGGAGGGGATAGGCATCTGGGAGGAAGACCTCTCAAGTTCAGATTCTGGTTTGAGCTAGGAAAGAGAGCTTATAAAGTTGCTTATGCAACCTTTCTGAGTTTTAAAATTCTTTCCCAACATCTGCATGGGATGGTTATTCCAGAATTCCCAGTTTCATTACACCAGGGGATGAAATAGAAGATAGAAAGAAACCCCCTTAGACTCCTATATACATACTGGACATGTAGCACCCTTGAGAAATCGCATGACTGAGATAGCACTAACTTTTGTTGTTATAATAATAATAATAATTTCTTGTCAGAAATTATTCTGGGTTGAAAGGATTTTTGCTGGAGAAACTCATCTCAGGGGATTCCCAAATGAGGCTCCTTTCATGTCCCCAAGATCTTTTCCCACCAGACTGGACCCTATTTATCTACTTGCAATTTCTTGCTTTCACTCTGGTAGGTTAGGAGGAGCTGGGACTTGCCGGCCTTCCAGCTAACAATGTGAACTTCTTAACCACCGAGCCACTTTGAAATAAAACAAATGTTAAAACTTTATCAAAATTCAAAGATTTGCACATGCAAGCATGATTTATCTGATTTTGTATCTTAATCACCCACCAATTTAAAAAATCATATAGCAATGCAGAGAGAGAGAGAGAGAGAGCTTAGGACAGGGGTGCCCAAACTTTTTGGGCCATGGGCCGGTCATGTGGTTCAAGGGGCTGGTCACTATGGCCCGGGAGCGGGATCTGGCCCCAATGCCAATTCATCCAGCCCATGAAGCCCTCATTGCTCTCGTATGAGCATGTTTTACTTCCACTTCTGAGAGTGATGAGGGCTTTGTGGGCCGGATGAATTGGCATCAGGGGCTGGATTCATATGGGTGTCTTTTAGCTCTGGATCTGTACAGGTGCATTTTACTTCCAGTTCCATATGGGCGCGTTTTATCTCTGCTTCCGGGAGCAACAAGGGTTTCGTGGGCTGGATGAATTAGCATTGGGTCCAGATCCAGCCCACAGGCTATAGTTTGGTTTAGGGTATAAGTATATAGCATTTTACAGACTGTATCATTTTAACGGGCTGTTTGGAGGAGAGTTGGATGAATAAGTTATGGTTTCATCTTGGCTGGCTTTCAAATACAGTAGCTACTTCTGGAATGAAATATTTTGAATGGCTTATGTTAGACTGTTATGTGATAATATGCATCTCAGATTGAACCTTTTAGTACACCTGAAGCCTGACTGAATTTATGTCATATAAGATTACTTGGGATTCCTATTTTCAGTGAAAGCCAAAGGGATGAACCTCTTTAGTAATCATTGTATTACTATTTGATACAGGAAAAGGAATGTTTTGACTGCTTTGGAAGTATGTTGCATGGGAAATAAAATAGTGGCTAAAATAATGCAAGTAAAGGTTCTCTAGAAATCAGATAGAATAAATTACTTGTTCTCTATTATCATGTAGGTCAATTCCAATTACATTTTCCTTGATGTAAATCCCCTGAAGTAGACAAAAGCTTCAAACACTATTTCAAATGGTAATTCTAAAGCAAGCAGCAATTCCATTATATGCTGGCAAATGTATTAGTCTGGGTGCATTGATTTTGCAGACGTTAGCCAGAAACCTGTTGCCAATTTATGCTTGGATAAGGGAAATAACAAAGTGCTATTTATTAACAAGGCACTGGTTGTGTTTCTGGTTTCATGTCTGATCATGCAGTTGGGCGTGCACCCAAGAATTCAACCTGCACTGGATTAATGAGTGGCCACTTGGCACTATGACTTATACAGTTTCCTATGTAAACCTGTGATAGGATTCAGGCCTATAAGTACAAATGTCATAATGGTCCAAATTATTCAAAAAGGATTTCTGAAAAAGAGTCTTAAAATTGATCTTCCAAGCAGCAGCACCTTCACACAAAATGCCCAGTATGACATGCATCCCCCTTCAAATCTATAGTTATTTAGAAATAAACACCTAGGACTAACAATTCATGGATAGGCATTCATATTTATTTCAGAGTAAGCTCCATTAGACAAACTGTGACATTGCTGTGAGCAGATGATGTTGGTCTGAAATTTCCATCATCTCTCACCACTTTTGTTTTGCTTCCAAGAATATTTGAAGTGTATTATATTCTCTACTCTTGATTCCCACTCCTTATTACTTTCTTCTTATCATGAACATGTGCAATTTTCATACTTCATTGAGAAAGGCCACAACAATAAATTTAATTTGAAAATCGGCTTTAAGTTTGAAATAGTGTTATGTCTGGACACTTCAGTACCTAATACTACATTTTGCTTTATATTGTGTCATATAAAATTGACATTTGATCCCTTATCTTTTTGTGCATAGCTTCCCTTTCAGCTGTCACAGTGTAGAAAACTCACAAGTCCTTCCCCCCCTTCTGCTACCCTCTATAATTTATCTTACAAAGGTTGCAAACATTGTTACTTCTTTAAATTCCTTCAGTGACCTTCAACGAATCCCTTAATTTACTTTGGAAACCCCATAATGTGCTGCTTCATTTCTTTGTGAATTGATTACTTCCTTGTTGAAATAGTTATGAATGGAAGATATGATGGAACTGGAAAATATATTTAAAAATAAGGATGTGTCTTTGAGGATCAAGGCCAAGATCGTATTCACTGTTATATTCCCATATGAAAGAGTACTATAGATACGAAAGAGTACTGTGAAAAAGGGGTACACAGAAAGAGCCTCCTCGAAGACTGTGGTACTTTTGAATCACAATCAGGCATACCCTGTGGAACCTCCTGCTGATTGAACTTCATCTCCAGTCACAGTTATTAGCCTTTAGAAAAGGCCTCAAAACTTGGCTGGCCCAGTGGGTGTGATGAGGTACTGCCTGAGGAACATATGAATGGCCATCTGAGTTTTAGTTTTTAACTGTTGTGAATGTGGAGGGGTATTTTATCGGGTTTAGTGCTTTTATGATTTTAGTTGTTATTGTGGGGATGCTTTTAATATATTAGTATTCTTATTGGTTAGACTGTAAGCTGCCCGGAGTCACCTCAGCAAGGGGATGATAATAAAGGTTGAACAAAATAAATAAATAAATAAATACCCTGGTAAGGAGGTGGCAACCAAGATCTCAACTGCCATTTGACATCACAGAAGCCCAGGGGGAGCTATGTTTGAACCATGGTTATATGATTCTCACAACTTTTCAAGATACTCTGGGCACCCACCAATAGCCAAAGGGGGAGAGAGAAATCTGTTATTGATTTAGAAAAATATATTAATTTATTTTGTGCTGTGTTGTCTTGCTGATTATAAGCTGCCCTGAGTCCCCATGGCAAGTGGGCGGCGATATAAATCTAAATAAATAAATAAATGGCAACCTTGTGTTGCTGGCTAATCTTTCTCACACTAGGTCAGGTGAAGGAAAATGCAGAATCAATTTACCAAAGATGGCTTCATTTTAGCAGTTTGGCCTAGACATGGAAGAAGAAGAAGAAACCGTGAAGAAAGCTGTCCTGGGGGTGATGGGGTGGATCTATGTATTTGAAATGTTGTGTTGGAGGAAAGCTTTACAGAACTTGGACTTCCAGAAAAACAAATAAATGAGTTCTAGACCTGATCCAGCTTAATTTTTTCTAGAAACATTTTTTTTGATAAAATGAAAGGTACTGTGATTTGAGCACATCATGAGAAGACAAGACTCATTAGAAATGACAATTCGTCTGTCTAGGCCAGATGTGAACTGTCAAAATGAAGGCATCTTTTGGTGAGTTCATTCTGCAGTATCTTTCATCTGACTGAGTGTGAGAAAGATTAGCCAGAAACACAAGTTTGCTGTTACCAGGTATGCCCAATTGTGGTTAAAAAAATATCACAATCTTCAACAAGGTTCTTTCTGTGTATCCCTATTGTGAGGGGTAAAACATTATTTTACAAACTAAAATAATTAAATTGCTCTGCTTTCTTGGGGCTTGCTCATTCTACAATGTACAATATGTAAAGGAAAAGGAGCTTACACATTTTCTCTTAAAAAGACATGAATACACTACTTATGTCTCAACTGAATAATAGCCATAAACTCAAGAGGCATTTTGGTGATATTACAGATAAAATACATCTGGTATATCATGTCCTCTAGGACTAGATTTAGATTACATACAAAACAGTTCATGTTAGTATGGACTGTTACAGTCTGTTAATGAGGGAAAATTCATCATCTAATGGAGAAAATACAGTAGTATTGCAGCCATGCAGTCTTCTCCAGCTTCTCTTCAGGCAATCAACATGCAAACTGAACTAGTGTTTTAAGTCTGAGTTTGATCGACAAAGTTAGCTAATCTGCAAACTGTGGGAGATCAGGAAAAACCATGAGGCTTTTAATAAGTGGCTTTTAACAGTGCAAAGATTGCTACTGCTGATGCCAAGTTCTTGTAACATCTGCTTTGGCACAGTGTTGGCATTTGAACCTGAAAAGATGGCAATTTCTGAGAAGTAGTTGCACTCAAAAAGCGATAAGTGATTGAGGCTGGCATGGAGCACGCAAACTATCTACAGTAAAACCCCAACTTACATATGCCTCGAGTTATATAAAATTTGGCTTACATAATGATTTTTGCACTAAAACCATGTCCTGATTTACAGAAATGTTCTGGTTTACATACAATTTCCTATGGGTTTGCTTCAAGTTATGTAAAAAATTCATTTTTCCTATGGGTTTGCTTTGATTTACATAAATATCATTTTCCTAAGGGTTTGTTTCAGGTTAAGTAAAAAATCATTTTTGCTTCGAGTTATGTAAAAATTCAATTTTCCTATGAGTTTGCTTTGAGTTAACTAAAAAACCGATTTACAAAAAAGTCTACGGAACAGGGGTTTTACTGTTGTTGCAATATAGCTCACACTCCAGAGTGTAAAACAATTTATCCATGTTATTTCATGGGTTCATCTCAGAAATGGCCCAAGCAATATGTGTTCCAGAAATAGGGAGTATAAGTGGCTGATTTTATTGGCTATTGCAAAATAGAGCAATAAATCACCTATCTGCCAATTTGGGTGTCTTGAAAGACATTCTCAAGCCTGTGATCAGAGCTGGGGTCTCATGCCCAATGGTTCGTCTGCATCTGACCAACCATTCATGGGAGGATGTAACTGTGAAGAGAATTGTATCAAGACCTGTATATTTCCTCTTCTGTCTATTTGTAAGAAGCAATTGTTCTTCCTTATCTGCTGACATTCTGTTACGTAACAGAAAACTGTCAACATGCCACCTGCTAATCTTTTCTATCAATAATTCATATTCAACCCCCCTGAGGCTTCTTACAGCTTTAGAGAAATGGATTTTTACCATGGGAGTTTCACAGCAACTGTGGCTAATTCTATAATATCACCCCCTCTTTTCTTGCATTTCCAGAATGTGGTGAGTGCAAATGGCCACCTCAGGCCCCTTCCCCACTTGGAGTTTTCAGAATGTCCAATAAAGGTTTTCTATACTGTAAAGAACTGTAGCAAAAAAGGGAGCTCATAGCAGCATGTGACATTTCTGTCACCTGAATCACATGGATTGAGGCTGGAGGTTCAGCCAGAGTGGAGGAAGGGCATACTGGGCTTCTTTACAGTAGGTTGCGGCATCTCATTCACAATTTCATCCTGCCCTGGGTTTGGCAGAGGGCTAAGCACAAGTGTTGTTCTTTTCTATGACAGTGTTCTATAGAAACAGTGCCCTCATGAGAACACCAACAACTTCTCCAAGGTACCTGTAAGGTGATGAAGGGTTCCCATATGCCAGAGATGGTCAACCTTGGCACTCCAGGTGTTCTTGGACTTCAAGTCCCAGGAGCCCTGATCAACAGGAGTGCTGATTTGGGCTTCTGGTAATTGAAGTCCAAGAACACCTGGACTGCCAAAGTTGGCCATCAATGCCATAGGTTATAACTCTGCAATGGGTGTCCCATATGGTTGGAGTACAAAATCCTTTTGGTCATAACTACTTGACCAAATTGCTTAGAACAGGGATAAGGAAGCCTCCAGATGTTCTTGGACTTCAGTTCCCAGAAACCCTGATCAGTAGGAGTGCTGACTTGGGCTTCTTGTAATTGAAGTCCAAGAATACCTGGAGAACCAGGTTTGCTGACCCATGGCCTAGAGATATGGAGTAGTGAAGAGGAATGATTCAGGAAGGAGTCCCAGCATCTAAAGATGAGTGGAAAGAGTAGGTAGCTATTGTGCTGTTTCAAACTAGATATATGGTAGGTCACCCTCACTCAAAGTAGGGACAACTAAGCATCTCCTGTAGAGCAGCACAGTGTGACTGTTGCAGTCTCAGCTATATCCGTGCATCAATGAAATCAGTATTATATCCCTAGGTACACTAATGATACACTCACAGTAACATTCCTGGTCTGGTTGAAAAGGACACTAGAATGGGAGCATAAGAAACTGAGGCCCCAATTCTGTGATTACGCTAGTCCCATAAGCAAAAGTAGTCTTGACTATAAAAATGAGGATATAATGGGTACCATTAGAGGTTGTATAATTACTTCATCTCATAGCATTAACACCTAATGCAGGAAATAACTGTGAAAAGTAGCCCTAGGTTTATTAAAAATGTAACCTTATTAAACATCTGTTATGTTGTATGAGTTATGAAATCTGGCAATTTAAGAAATTCCTTCAGTGTCTTCTAGACTAGACACTAATGGTGTTTGATATTCCACTAACCTGTAATCTTTATTTGGACTCTCCTAAGTAGCAAACAATTAAATGGAAGTTCTGTTTGGTGATTCATCAAGTCTCAAGAGTATTAACAGCAACATTGTAGATATCTGTATGACTGGTTAATAGTTAACCTGTTCACAGCATCTCTATTGCTTTTACCCATTTCTTTGCAGCATTCTAGCACTATGCTCAGGAAGAAACCGCTGGAGTTTGCTAAAGTAGGAAAAACAGACACACATACAAATAATCACATTTTCTAAAATAATAATGCTAAACGCTCCCAACAACAGCCCATTGAAGATTGTGGATACTCAGAAGTCGTGGAGGGGGAAATGCCAGGTGGGTGCATGAGGGGATTGACTGCCTCAATCCTGGTGATGTTTAGGACAGTGGTGGTGAACCTTGGCACTCCAGGTGTTCTTGAACTTCATTTCCCAGAAGCTCTGATCAATAGGAGTGCTGACTTGGGCTTCTGGTAATTGAAGTCCAAGAACACCTGGAGTGCCAAGGTCTAGTTCTGTCAAAGACCCCATCTAAAAATCTGAACAGCTGTCCCCAGTGTGGTTAGACCAGAGGTCAGCAAATGAGGCTCTCCAGGTGTTCTTGGACTTAAATTACAAGAAGCCCAAGTCAGTGCACCTACTGATCAGGGCTTCTGGGAACTGAAGTCCAAGAGATTCAAGGTTTTTAACCCCTGGGTTAGACAATACTGAGCTTTATGAACCAATGAGCTACCTGAAGATAAAAAGGATGGCACATGTATTTTTTATAAAACTGACAGAATTATACATGATGAGCATGATAGGATGAAAATTTGATGAGTGACTTTGGTTCTCTGCTGCCACTGTTTCTTCATTCATACTCCATACCATGTGAAGGGGTGTGTCTATGTGTAGCTATTAGATCAAGAGGAATATGTAGTGTGTGTAATAGTATTCCAAAGGCTATTTGGAGCACCCTCCCACTATTTTCCATTTCATTTGTTTGGACTATGCAGCATGTTGCCTGAGATGGATGAGCAAATGATATCCTTCTGAATTCAAGGAGTACAGTATCCAAAGCAACCCAAGGGAGACAATCCCATTTGAACCCTCACATATGTAGCTGTTGTGATCCAGCCTCATCAGACTCTGAGGATGGCCTGGATCAGGGGGCACTCCCTATGCCCAGCCCAGTTCTGTCTGCACCCAAATCTGAGAATGTCCTGAGGTATACTTCCTCTCAGCCTGCGCCTGGCCCAAGTCTATTTCCCCAGGGAGCTGATCTGTCAGATCAGGGGTCTGGCTCTGACAGTGATGAACCCTAAGTCAGGGAAAGGTCCAGAAAGAGCTACACCTGAGATGTCGGTAGGCTAGAGTGAAGTGCCAAAGAAGGCTCCCAGCTGATACCGAATAGCTAGGAGGCTTATAAGCAAGCTTGTTGCAGCCTGCCAGGATTGGTACAACTGTCATGTGAAGACTGACAACCTGCTCGACTCCAGACTGCCTGCCATGATGCTGACTTCTCTATCAACCCTGGACACCCTTTGGATTAGCTGCTTGCTCAGACTACCAGTAAACAGACCTCAGCTTGCCTTTTGGACTTTGATATCTGGACTCTCCTCGAATAGACTCTCTGTGTAGCACTGCTGTGTGGCAACCGTGCTCCCTCGGGTTGGTCAGCACAGTAGCAAGTTTGTATCAGAGGCTAGGAATCATGGTCAATGCTCCCCACCCAAACCCCAAATAAAGTGGAGCATGGGAGGTATCTTCCCAGTTAGTCCAAAAGCCACCCCTGGCTAAGGATGTGAATTTGAACATTTGGAGTTTTTCAGCATTTCTGGAGCATGTCTGAGCATAGGAATTTCTGAACACAGCACATTCAACTGACAGATTCTTTTGTTAATGGAATATTACTATCAGCATAGTTCCCCAGAGACCCGAGTAGTTGTCACCATTTTTAAATACTGTACCTGAACAGACGACAGGAAATGATTACTAGATCAAAACATCTTAATGTTCTCTGCTGGCTGCTTGATTGTTGTATAGAAAAGCATTTTCCCCAACAGGGAGGTTCCATTTATATCCTGAGAGTAAATAAATGTGAAGAACAAGTGGAAAATGGAACTCATGGGTGGTTAATTAATGATTTATTTATTCATTTATTTGTTCACACTTGTATGCCGCCCTACTCGCAGAGCGACTCAGGGCGGCTAACATAGTATCACAGAACAAAATATCAAACACAATAATCCCAACAATAAAACCATGAGCAATCCAGTAAAAGTTAAAAAGTAAAAGATTAACAATTTTAAAAGAATTAAGAGAGAGAAGGGTAGTTATTGGATCAGCCAGCAAGCTGGGGTTACCGTGTTACTGGCACCCCATACCTGCCCCACCAGCTAAGCCTTTATGCCTTTTCTGAAGGGCAACAGCTCTGCCTGGAGATGCAACTCAATTGGCAGGAGGTTCCATAGGGCTGGAGTGGACACAGAGAAGGCCCTCCTTCTAGTGCTAGAGAGATGAGCCTCCGCTCCGCTCTGGTGGGACAGACAGATGTTCTTGGGGTGATGCAGTTTCTTAAGTATCCTGGCCCACTACCCCGTAGGGCTTTAAAGGTAATTACCAGCACCTTGAATTGCACCCGGAGGTATACTGGCAACCAGTGCAGCTCCTGAAGCAGTGGTGAGGCACGTGCATAATGCCTGCATCCCATCACCACCTGAGCAGCCATGTTCTGGACCAGTTGCAGCCTCCGAATGGTCACCAAGGGCAGTCCCATGTAGAGCGCATTACAATAATCAAGTCTGGAGGTGACCAGAGTGTGCGTGATCATGAGCAAGGAGTCCCGATCTAGGAGTGGGCGTAACTGAATTCAGGGCATAGATTGATTTTTTCCCATTTCTGCCAACTAGAAAAAGAACATTTCAAAATAAATTCTAATTTTATTTTATTCATTTTGTTGACCTTCTGAAGTATCTCAAGTAATGTGCAGACAGCTATATCTGTGTATATTATGACATATTTTGTATGGTGTCTAATTAATCCATGAAGAATCCTAGCTTTTATTGGCCCATGTCTCACCGTAAAGCTCAGACACAGAGTATCTTTTTGCAGTTACATTATTGATTCATTAGCACACCCTGCAGGCTGTGAGACAGAACAAAATGAAGAAATACATGTGCATTGATATCTGTTGAGGGGAGGGACAATATTAGACCTAATATTTCCAGTACATGATCTAAAAAGCTTCTTTACATATGCTCCAGGACTTCAGCATGCTCATAGGTATTTTTCATTTAATCTTTTTGTTATTGTCAACCTATGTGTCACATCATCTTTAAAATGTCCCTAAGGCTCAAATGGCTAAGATGCTGAGTGGAAGGCGGGAGGTCAGCAGTTCGATTCCTGAGTACTGCAGGGAGGAATGAGCTTCTGTCTTTGTCCCAGCTCTTGCCAACCTAGCAGTTCGAAAGCAAGAAATTTCAGGTACGGTAGACAAATAGGGACCACTTTGGTGGGAAGGTAAACAACGTTCTGTGCGCTCCAGTGTCTAGTCATGCCTGCCACATGACCATGGAATTGTCTGCAGAAGCAGACAGGGCTGGCTCCTCAGCTTTGAAACAGAGATGAGCACTGAACCCTAGAGTCAGATACGACTAACTTTTGAGCAAGGGAAACCTTTACCTTTACCTGAATGTTTAAAGCAATTTACCGTGGAGCATTGTGTACTGCTGACCGTTCTGAAGGGGGGGCTTCACACACGGCCCCCAGACAACTTCCTTTGGGTTCTGACGGCCTGCTAACCCTCAGGCTTTGTTTGCAGATGGAAAGATGGCCACACTTCATTTTGAAGCTGGGAAATATGGTAGCTCAGCTGAGACACAATCCTTTTTAAATAGCCATCTTCCCACTTGCTACACAGAGTGAACCCGACTCTGGCAACCTGCCACCTGAAGATAGTTTTTATGTTAAAAGTCTGGGATGCCTCGGTTGCTAACATTCCCAGGCCTGGCAAGGTATGCAGGTGTCCTCCTCAGAATAACCATGGCAACCTTATCACTCCCAGGCCAATGTCCTCTTTGAATAGAGTCTGCTCTCAAGATTAAGCCCTTGCAAAGATGTAGCCTCTAGCTTGGCCACAGCCCCTTATCTTGCTTCGGCTCTGCACTCCCTTTTGGAGCAAAGATGAGGCTTTCTCGATGTTTTTGAGACATTTTATTGAAGAAGTATTTTCATCCACAAAATAAGCAGAATACAGATCGAAGCAACAAATCTAGCTAAACTTTCCATCCCTAAATACACTATCATGTCCATAGGTAGGACCCCTATATCTATCCTAAACTTAAGGCATCTAATAAAATAAGAAATAGCTAACTTTTCTAATAAATGCTTTCTCTCCAAAAACTAAGTCCTTTTCCCTGGCTGATATTGGCAAAGACCTGGCACTTAGGTTGGGCCAAAAGGCCCCCATCTCTTCCTAGGAATCCATCTTGAAGTCAAAATCCAATCAGGCATAGGCTCTCGACTATGTGAAGAAGAAGCTCCTCTGATCTCTCTAATCTTGAGGTTTATATCTAATTTGGACTAACTCACCCCTCCCTCTGGAATGTGAGTTATGTGGGAAGCTTTTTCTAACAGACACATGATGTAACCCCTCTCACAGGTGTTTGGGTGTCCCATGATGCTGCACGAGAGTTTTACCTTTCCCCTTTCTTCTTGGGTGATGGTTGAAAGTGTGAATGTCAAAGTGTAACTGACAGGTGAAAGTGTCCTCTTCATGTTAAAGACTGGGTGGAGTTCCTCTCCCCTCCTTTGAGTTGAATGACCCATTGTTACCCTGGGTTCACCTCAGTTCAAATGCTAATGTACATGCTTGAGAAATCCTCCCAGGTGTTTAACTGCACCCATGCATGCAACTCTGCTTAGCAACCAAGATGCCTCGTGACTATTCCTGTTTGGAATGTGTATTGGAATGCAAATGACATAAGAGTGCCTTCATTGAAAGTTAGCCTTACTCAAACTTAAGAGTGTATAGCTATGAAATAAAAAGACTACTGATTCTTGGGAGGCAAGCGATAAGAAACCTGGGGAACATAGTCAAAAGTAGAGATATTACATTGCGAACAAAAATTCGTTTAGTTAAAGCAATGGTATTCCCAGTGGCAATGTATGGTTCTGAGAGCTGGACCATAAGAAAAGCTGAGCGCAGAAGAATAGACGCCTTTGAGATGTGGTGTTGGAGGAGAGTTTTGAGAGTCCCCTGGACAGCGAGGAGAACAAATAGAGAGGATTCGCTTGAGAAAGCCTTGATGCTTGGAAGGGTCGAGGGCAAAAGAAGAAGGGGGTGGCCAAAAATGAGATGGCTAGATGGTATTGTAGACACAATGGGCACAGAGCTGAGCGAGTTGAGGAGGATGGTGGAGGACAGAAGTGCCTGGCGGACAGTGGTCCATGGAGTCGCAAAGGGTTGGAATTGACTGTGCGACTGAACAACAACAACAAGTTGGTAAGGAGGGCGGTATATAAATTTGAGTAAATTTATATACCAACTGCCAGGGGAAGAAGAAGCCAGGGCAGGATGAGGACCTTGCCGCCCCTACCCCTGTGGCTACACCAACTGCCAGGGGAAGAAGAAGCCAGGGCAGGATGAGGACCTTGCCGCCCCTACCCCTGTGCCCACCCCAACATATTGTATTGTAATGTAATGTAATGTATTGTCTGTAAGCCACCCTGAGTCGCCACTGCGAGTGGGCGGCAATATAAATTTGAACTAATAAATAATAAATAAATAAATAAATAAACTAAATGAATATAAAGAAATTCAAGGGATTGTAACGTCCCTTGGGATTCTCATGACACTGACAACCCCTACACCAGGGGAAGTCAAACTTTTCAGGCCACGGGCTGATCACATGTTTCAGCAGGCCACTCATGTAGTTCTTCCCACAGGAAGTGGAAGTAAAATGCACCCATGGATGCAGAAAACACAGCTGTAAATGCACCTGTGGCTGTGGTATGACAGCCAGGGGTGCATTTACGATGGCATTTTGCGCATGTGTGGACACTTTTTACTTCCACTTCTGGGAATGGTGCGGGTGGCGTGAGCTGGATGATTTTGTGTCATAGGCCAGATCCGGCTCCTGGGCAGTAATTTGGCCACCCCTGCCCTACACAAAGAGAGAGAACAAGCTGTTTATTTAATCCTTGGATGACAGCTGAGAGTTAAAGATTTACTTGCATCAATGGAAGGAGTTCCATCAGCAAAATTGGGAGGGGCACACCTCTCCCTCAGACTTCCCTTGTCACCCAGAAACTGACTGAATATCTGGGCCACTCAGAGAGATTTTCAGATAGCATTGAAGGCTGCATGGATTTAGTGGGGGGAAATCCCAACACTTGTGTGATAGTGGGTTTAGGGCAATAAACTTAATACGGCTTATTCCATTTGTTGAGTAAATCACAAAAGCCAACACAGCAATTCTTAACATCTGCCAAGTAAACAATTATTAATAGCACATTAATCATAGTGAGTCTCTAAAGGCGATTGTCAGTTTTGCTTTCCTAGTTCCCAGGCTGTTCTAATATGAAAGGACCTTCAAGCAGATGACCTCTGTTCCCATTTTCCTGATGTGGAATATACGAATCGGGTATTGTTAAGAACAATGACAGAGGAGCCTGGTGTGCTGTGGTCTGTGGGGTTGCAACTCGACTGTGTGACTGAATTAGAATTAGGTGGAAGGAATATACCACCCACATCAATTCTTCATTGAGGGACATTGGTTCTCTGTTTGAATATTGTACTACTGTGTCATCAGAGTGGGATGTTTCTGGTTGCCCTAAGAGGAATGTTCTTGTTCAGTCATACAGTCGAGCCCAATTCTGTGTGACCCCAATGTCGTCTGTATATATCAGATATGTTAATATTTTCCCCTACAATCTTAATTCCAATTGTGATTCATCCAGCCCTGTATTATGCATGATGTACTATCCATCCTTGACTGTAAAGTACATAATTTGATTTCTCATGTTGGCCATCTGGTGATGTCCATGAGTAGAGTTGCCTCTTAGTTGTTGAAAGAGAATGTTTGCTACAACTAGCACATTCTCAATAAAACTCTATTAGCCTTTGACCTGGTTAATTTTGTACTCCAACACCAAGCTTGCATTATTCCAGTTACCTTTTGACTTCCTACTTTGGCATTCCAGTGTCCTATGATGATACAGACATTTCTTTTTGGTGTCAGCTATAGAAAGAGTTGTATGTTTTCATAAATGCATCAGTGGCTGGGGCATAGTCTTGGATTACTGTGATGCTGAATAGTTTGCCTTGGATTTGGACTGAGATCATTCTGTCATTTTTGAGATTGTATCCAGAACCATGTAGCTTGCCCAAGGAATTTTATAGAAAATGTCATTTAGAACCTAACCTTGTAGTTCAACGTGATGTAAGTAGTAGAACTCTAGATTAGCATTTCCTCACTCTTTTACTGCCTATAAAGGCCACTCCATTTTCCCTAAGGGATTCTTACCCATGGTAGTAGATAGATACCTGTATAATGATCCCCTGAGTTAAATTTGCCCATTCCTGTCCACTTTAGTTCTTTGATTCCCATGATTTCTTGCCATCTTATGTTTTACCACATCCATCTTATCTTGATTTATAGATCTTACATTCCAGGTTCCTATGCAATATTGTTCTTTACAGGATCAATCTTTCCTTTCACCATCAGACACATCTACAGCTGAGTATCCTTTCAGCTTTGGCCCAACTGCTTCATTCTTTCTGGCACTACTTCTACTTGTCTTCCACTCTTCCTCAGTAGCATACTGGACACCTCCCAACCTGAGAGGTCACTTTCTGTTGTCGTATCTTTTACCCTTTTCATACTTTGATTTATTTATGTATTATTTAGACTTGCATGCCACTCTGCTCAGCAAAAACTGAATAAGAGTAGCTCACAGCATGTGGTTTTCTTAGCAAGGATACTATAATGGATTGCCAATTCTTTCTCCAGTGGATCATTTTTAGTCTGAGTTTTCCACTATGGCATGTCTGTCTTACGTTGCCCTATACAGCATAATTCACAGCCTCACTGAATCATGCAAGATCCCTTGCTACAGCAAGACAATGATCCTTGGGGGGGCAGGATAAGAGGAATTGTGTTTATTTATGGTAATATTGTGGAATACACTGTATAAAATAATACCCTTTAAAGTTAGATTTTATAGCCATAGGCTCACTTGGTGATCTGAAGAATGCATATATTTAAGGTCCTCAGTGAGCTGTCTCTTTTAGGAGATTAGTGGGGTTTTTATTCCTTCATGTCTGCAAGATTTTTCTATCTTCTTAGCAGGACTGGGATTTGATTGACTAAAAGCAAGTATTGTGTCTCTTAAGAATTCATAAAAGAATGCTCAAATATAGGAGTTGCTTCTAAAATATATATTTGAACAAAATGTTGGATTTGAAGAAAAAAATTCTATGCATATCCCAACGCCAGTATGCTTACGCAGCTATGAGCACAATAATTTTATATCCGATTCTACACAGGTAATAAGAATGGTCAATGCATGTGATGTTACTAGTAAGTTAACATAGTATGCTTTTTGTCCCTGAGCCCTATATTATTTACTGGGTGGGGTGGGGGGAAGGAGAAATCCAATTTCTTTGGTTTCTAAATAAATATATTGGTAAAATATCCCAAGAGTTTCAAAGCCCTGCTTGCATTTACTTGTAAGGGACAGGCAGAAAGTAGGCCTTAATTCAGGGGTTCCCAACCTTTTTAAACTGTAGGCCTGACCATGCCCCCTGGACAGCTGAGTGGGCCAGACCACACCCTCCAGAAGCGGAAGTAAAAATGTGTGGGCACATTTGTGGCTGACATAATCATGTTTACGCATGCATGGGTGCATTTTATGGCTGTCTTACATATGCCCGCTTCCACTTCTGGGTGCGGCAGTGGTGTTGGTGACCCACGTGAAATGGTGCCATGGGCCCAGGTCTGGCCCATTGGTTGGGAACCCCTGCCTTAATCTATTACTAGATTTTGAGATGACTTGAGGTAGATGAATAAGGATTTATCACCTCAATAACAATAACAACAAAATGTGCCACTCGAAATACTCAATAAAGTTAGGGGTAATTGGGAATAGATTTTTGTGATTTCTGTGAGGTATTCCAAATTAATTCCTTGGTAAGATAGCAAGATAGCCCTTAATTCTTAAATTTCCATAAGGCTTGGATTGATGGCTATCAATTTTCTAGCACCCCTCACAACAAAATATCAAGATAAGCCAGAAAACTACACTGACATACATGGTCAGTAGTATCAATCCAGAGCACCACCAATGAATATTTCTTAAAGTGACACTTTCATGTCCAGCTGGCATCCTTAGCATTAGAAACCAAACAAGAACGGGCATCTTAAATGTAAAGATGCCTTGAAAGTTATAGGATTAGTGGGGGATGGTACTATTCCATGGTGGAGAAGTGAGAAACTAAAGCTTCCACATTCTTTAGATAGCTGTCGAATCCTTCCCATGATCCACTCTTCCCTTTTGATGTGAATGCCACCTCAACTCTTCTTGTTTTTATCTTTTTTGTTCAATTCAGCAATATGATCTCTCTGACAAAGGAATGGTGGGTAAAATCTTGCTGAGTGAAGTAACGCTCCTTTTGGAACCCATCTAGTTGTAGGAAAACAGAGTGGAAGGGAGAATGAGTGGAGTCCCTTAGAGATGCTTCTTGTTGCTGTTCTGCTGTGTCTGAATCCAAATATTGGCAATCCTCATGCCAGTCAGCCATGAAGAATGTCCCGTGAATATAATGCAGTGGCCTTTCATCTGCCTTCCACATTGCAACATGACACCCTTACCACTGATCCAGTCCCTTGAGTCACTTTCTGGTCCTGAGTCCTTTTGGCACACAAAGTCCTCCTCAGCCCCAGGCCAGTATTGATGAAGCTGCTACCATACCTTCCATCAAGATGGATTCAAGTGGGATTTAATCCACTTGGGGACCATCACCCTTCCCTGTGGACTTCAGCATTCAAGGCCGTTCATCCTCAGGATGGTCAGGTTAGTTAACTGCTGTCTGATGCTCGGCCTTGAGTCACTGGCAGTATGGTCGACTCTGTTAACATAGCAGGATAACATAGCCAGACCGCCTCAGAGATGCACCGTGCAAAAATTGCTGCTGATGATTGGGACACATGATCTGGCATTTCTTCCCCTTGGTTTCCATGGCCATTGTTTACATAGCATTTTTGCATGCCCAACTTTTTACTTTCACTCTCATTTATCTCCTTCCATCTTGATCTGGGTTTCACCAAAGCCAATCACCTTTGGCATGTCTTGCCTGTGATGCTGATGGTGAACACCTCTTCCTCCTCCTCTGCTGTTTGCCCTCCTCCTACAAATTTTATTTTTTTTAAATTAGCTCATCCAGTTTAGTGCTATGCCAAATAAACATTGCAATTGTTCACTTTTATCTCAGTTCTAAAAAAGTTATGAGTTTTTAAAATGGATTGTAGAGGTATGTTTTTAAAACTTTTGATAATTAGAGCAATTTGAGGTATAGTATGGTTTCTTGTCCCAAAACTAAGTGCATGTTTGTGTGCAAACAGAAGGATTGATTTCAATGCCATAGCACCTTTCCAAGCAGCCCTTTTGAACCCTATGAAGCCCAATCCAACTGGGGCATCACAGATTCATCTAGTCCACAATACCCTGGAGAACTTCGTTTTACTTAGCAGCTAAACGTATGTAGGATGGCTTTGAGGACACACCTGTCGGTTTTGCCATGACAAGTCAAGAGGTGGGTGGAAAAGAGAAAATGATAAAATCCAATTAATAGAAGCTTCTCCTGCTTGCTTTTCTAAAATGGTCTCCTTCTCCCTGCATCATAACCTTCCCTATCCAGAAGTCCCATTATGGTGCCCTGCCTAACATGACACTTGTTGAAGAGTCAGTCTGGAAGGAAAGCCATGGGGGAGATGGGAAATCTGATTCCTTAAAACCAGTTACACTCACCTAAAGCTAAATCAAACCCAAAATGTTCAAAATCTCCATATTTCTTTGGCCATAATTCTAATGGATCCTTATTAACTGTTAAAGCAGTGTGACAATGGAACAAATTACCATGGGAGATGGTGAGCACTCCATCACTGGAAGTATTCAAAAGAAAGTTGGACCATCATCTGTCAGATTTGCTTTGATTTGGATTCCTGCGTTGAAAGGGGTTTGGACTTGATGGCCTCATAGGACCCTTTCAGCTCAGTTATTCTATAATTCTCTTTTGCTTTGAACTCTAGTCAGATCAGTAATCTAGAAATGCTCTAATTCTTGAAATATTTACCAATGTATTGAAGAATAATACAAAACAACAATTATCTGAATCATTTGGGACAAAGAATATCCAGAGAGAGAAAAAGGAATCAAACCAAGCAAAGATTAAAATTCAGAATCAAGAGAGCATTTTTGTTAAAGAATTGAGACCAATTCTTCACTTTTTTGGCAGCAGCACCCACTGCTAAATTATACTGTTAGTCCCAATTTGAATAGATTAAGTGAATCAATGAAACATGCATTAATATAATTGTGTTTTTTCCTGTACACTTGCTTATTTTGTGAAGCAAAACCTTCCTAGAACTTGTTGCTCCATTTGTGAAATCTTACATCTTTCCAGGCTGCCCATAAAACTGTGATTTATATTTGCTTTAGCAAAGCCTGATCTTGTCTTAAATCTTTCTCATATCTTTTAATTAGGCCAGCACATTTGGCAGAAAGAGAGCCATTCATCATGTATGCACGTGTAAAACAGAGTTGCAATTGTGAAAGAGCTGTGAGCTATTAATTGTTAATCACGGCATGGCACATTTCTCTTTAGAGTTAGACAATATCTCCTGCTGAAGTTACTTCTCTTATTTACACATCTCATGATGCCCAAGCAAACATTGATCACATGTCTTCTTCTCCATGGTCCATAGCCAGGGTGGGGCCAGGGTGGGGCCAGGGTGGGCTTGGCCCATCAGGAGTTAGCAGTTTGCCCACCCTGCCAGAGCATAGTTTCCCATAGGAGTGCATTGTTGCCCATCCTGAAAAAATATTCACCCACATCTAGAATCCTGGCTATGGTCCTGGTTAAGAATGCAGGAAGCTGTGACTAAAATACAAAAATAATAATAACTACAGCCTTAAGGAAAGATTTACTCTGACTGCTGTGGCTTAGTAATTAAGACACTGAAGTTGGCAACGGGAAGGTCAGCACTATGAGATCCAAGTGCTGCACAACAGAGTGAGCTCCTGTCTCTGTCCCAGCTCCTGCCAACCTATCAGGTCAAAAGCAAGAAATTGCAAGTAGATAAATAGATACCACTTCAGTGGTAAGGTAATAGTGTTCCATGCACTCCTGTTTTCAGTCATGCCTGTCATGTGATGATGGAAATGCCTGCAGATGCAGACAGTGCTGGCTCTTTGCCTAGAAACAGATATGAGCACTGAACCTTAGAGTTGGATATGGCTGGCTCTTGAACAAGGGTGACCTTTACCTTTACCTAAGGAAAGATTACCTGAAGTTGCATTCCTAAGAATTAGTGGGTGATGCTCAAGCATACAAAACTGTTTCCAAGTATACATAAATGGCAGTCAGACTGCCCACCAATTTTTTAAATGTACTGTATGTGAAAGGTATTTATTATGCAAATATTTGTTTTATGCATAGCACACACATGCTCACTTGATTTGTATACGAAGAAACTAGTACAGTGCATATTTTCTCTTTTGCCTCTAACAGCAGGATACCATGAGTCAACCCTAAATGCAAGCCATTTCACTACATCGGAGTTCATGTTCAAGTTATGATGGCCTGAAACACACATGAAGGTGTATGTTAAGTTGAGGATTACTTTAAGCATCTCCTGTGGGAGGGCAAGAGAGCCAGAAAATACTTTAGTGCTGGAGGATTTGGGCTTTCTCCAGTTCAAGATCTCTAAAGTCATAAGTATGATTTAGAACAGGGTTTCTCAATATTTGGCCTCCAGGTGTTCTTGGACTTCAAATACCAGAAGGCCAGGTCAGCACACCTGATCTAGAAGGCAAAACATGAAGGTGGCATTGCTCTGTCCCAGATGTAAAGCTCAGAAGACCAGTGTTTCTATACAGTTTGGCCCATCCCCAATTGCCTGTTTGGCTTAACTAAAAAATGTGACCATACCTTAAATTTTCATTCTCTTCCAATAACTCTGAAAATATCTTCAGGTCATGATTCTGTATGAGGAAAAAATTCTAACAATTTCCAGCTAGCATCTATATTCTTTCTTTCCTCCCTCTTAAAAAAGTTTAGTTACTGCCAAACCAGGGATATAGCATGTAATTCAATTATAGTCTGGCATGCCTTCAATTTCTCTTCTCTGATGATATTTATAACTAGTCTGCGTGATGGAGAATGCTTCTAAGTTAGATTGGGCTGGCACAGCCAGACTCTTAATAGGCAGAATGTGAAATAAGGAAGCTCACTAAGAAGGAAAAGAGGGCAAAAGTCTGGAAGGGAAAATAACCACTAGAAAGAAAGTGTAATCAAGTATGTCAATGCCGGTGTTTTCTTTACTGCATTCCTTTACCACATGTCTGAAACTGTAGGAAATTACTTTCCTTTTCATAGGCCTTCTAGACTTAGAACGTAAATTGAGGAAAAAATGCTATGTTAAATGTCTGTTATTTAAATTCAAATTTTAAGAGGATATCTGAGGAGGCGAGAGCACGTAGATGTAAATCCAGTAGTTTATCCAAGTAAAAATGGAGTACCGGTAATTTAATGAATCAAGGCTATTTCTGCTCAAAGCTCAGATAAGCAATCTCTTTCAATAGTTTCCAAGCACAGCAGCCATTGAGGAAAAAAAAAGTGCTCATGACCTTGAGCTTGCAGAGTGCCTGCTTCTTTCAATAGTTATCATAATTATTAGTACTGTCACCCAAACATTGCTCATGTACTGAGTTTGATCATGATGGGCATAAGGTTGACTCAGCCATCCATTTTCCCCACATCAATAAAATGATTACCCCGCATGTTGGAGGCAAAGTGCTAGTTATCTTGTGAAATGCCCAGAGTGATATAAGTGCTGTGGGGCAGTACAGTATATAAGCATAATTGCTATTTCTAACTTAGAAAAATCTACGGGCTAAATTCTACACCATAGACAGCGCTTTGTTTGAAGCTGAAATCTGTTGCTGACATGTGATTCAAGTAAATCTTTATCACTGAACAATGATATTTGCAAAGGAAGCCTGTGTTTATGGACCTGTCTCAGTCCAGGATGTGTACAGCTGGCAAGTAACTCAAGCACCAGAACCCAGGGAAACCAGGAAACAGGCCAAACCGTAACTATATCATGATCCACAATCCGAGTCCTAAATCAAAACTGAGGCAGAAAATACACAGGGTTGGTCTGAACAGCAGGACATAGTCCAAGCAAGCTGGAGACTAGTTGATGGAGAGATCAGGTGAGACAGAGTATCTTCAAGGATACAGAAGAACAGGGAGGAAGGATCCAGGTGAGGCAAGACAACAGTGAATAACTGTTTCTAATATAGCTCAGCCTCCCAGGGCCTCCAGGTGGACTTATGTTGGTCCAAAACCTTCCTGAGGGCTCTCATGTGGGGCCTAGCAGCTGTAGCAGGATGTGGGTCTAACCCTTCAAGTGCTACAGCTGTCTTCCTGGCTAGGGGTCTAAGCCTGTGAGCATCAAAGCTACCTCTGGGGAACCCATCCTGGCAATACTGAAGTTGACTCAGAACCTAACAGGATCAAAGGCTAATTCGAAACAGATTAAGCTAATTTGTAGACTAGAGGATATGTGACAATCTCTGTGTGTGGCAATTTAGTGTTCTTGGCAAGTAGCAAGTTCCTCTAGTGACAGGTTATATCTAACATATAGTTCAGCCCTGAATTTGGAGTATAGGGCTTCTAGGCATACAGACAAACCTCGCATAAAGAGCACCTCACTTAAAGAGTAACTTGCTTAAAGAGCAGAATTTTCTCTGAATGTTTGCTTTGCTTAACAAATAAAACCAACAAAAAACTCGCTTAACAAATAAATCGGGGTTCACAATCCTCCCCACAATTGGTCATTTACAATGGTGTTTCACTTAAAGAGCAAACTTGCTTAAAGAGCAATCCTGTGGAACGCATTATGCTCTTTAAGCGAGGTACAACTGTACATGCATGAATGTATGTATACACATTTGTTATATGTACATAACTATATGCTATGGTACAATACCAGCCCTTATTTTATACGCCACATCTTTTCCTGGCAGTCATATTCACCCTATGCTACTGACTAGAGGGCAACCTTACTAAAATCTGTTTTTTAAACACCAGAATCCTGCCATTCATGATCCCCCTCTAACACTGAATGACTGCAATCAGTTCTCACTTATGGGAATGGCTTTTGTTGTTCAGTCGCACAGTCGGTTCTGACCCTTTGCGACCCCATGGACCACTGTCCTCCAGGCACTTCTGTCCTCTACCATCCTCCTCAACCTGCTCAGCTCTGTGCCCATTGTGTCTACAATACCATCTAACCATCTCATTTTTGGCCGCCCCCTTCTTCAATGTCATAGAGCAGTGATGGCCAACCTTGGCACTCTAGCTGTTCTTGAACTTCAATTCCCAGAAGCCCTGATCAGCAAGAGTGCTGACTTGGTCTTCTGGTAATTGAAGTCCAAGAATACCTGGAGTGTCAAGGTTCACCACCATGATCATAGAGTATGGCATTGGGTGGATTTCAATCACACTGCTATCTAATTTTGCAGATTTAAGATTGCCACTGAACATCTATCAGGAGCATTTTATCAAGCAAACAACAATCTCCAACTGCTTATCTGTAGTACATCTGTTTTAGAAGATATTAGCTACATGCCTTCCTTCCTTACTTCTGAGAAATCACTACCACATTGGCTGAAATCAACCAAAATCCTGCTGATTATTGAACATGAGACAAGGTAGTAATTGATCCCAACCTCCCATTCCCTCATTTCCACCACACATCTAAGCAGTAGGGATTTTAGATATCCTTTCCCACTTTTTTCATTTTCTCTCCTCCTCCCTTGGATTCAAAATGGTCTATTTGATTATGTTCCTATTTTAAGGATTGACATGGGAAAGGTTGTTTTTTTCCCTTGTAAATGTTCTTCGTTTAGACAATGTGCTCTTATTTTGGTGTGCCGAATAATTTTTTCAAATTAAGTAAAATAGAGATTTAATACAAGAGACAAGTATTCTGAGGTAATTTTATTTTTGTCATTGTTTTAGATAAAAATATTACAGTATACAAGATAAAATTATTAAAGATAAAAATACATTATTTATCCCCCCCTCTTAGCAGTTATACCTACAGTACACATTTTTATGAATTTTTATTTTTTTAAACAAATATAACTATTAATCTATTAGGCTATCTGTGTTCTCATCTGGCACTTAAGAACAGGTCACAGGTCATTGTCTGTTTCTGCTTATTATTAATCGTTATTGTTAGCTGATTTCTAGTATTGTTGTACAGGTGCATCTTGTAAACAAATAGCACAGCTTTCTGGTACAATTAGTAGCAAGGTGTGCTTTGATCAGCTGAAATCCTATTTTTGCCATCAAAGAAACAAAGCTGAATTTTCAGTTGCACCAACGTTGTTTAGGTAATACTGAATTCCACTTGGAAGAGTGCAGTATGAAGATGCAATTACTTGTGGCCCATAAATGCTTAATTCTGAAAAAAGATTTCCTCTTAGAATTGAACAAATAACAACAAATGTTTTTTCTAAGAGATTTCACTCTTTCTCCCCTTTCATTTTAGTTCAGAATGTCTTAAAAAGATCATCAGGTGTCATCAGAGGTGATATCAATCCATAATCCTTTGACAGGATATCGCTTCATTTCACATTTATTCTATGGCTTTCTATTCAAGAGTCACAATTCAAGCTTAATTATCTTTTTTGCAATAGATCACTTGTTTGTACAGCAGTCCAAAAAACATATATGCATATTTTAAATGCAATATTAGAGCTTACTTTCAAAACAGTGGATTGTATCCAGACTTTAAAAAAAAACCTCAGTAGAATCTATGGGGATTAAATTTAGCCCATAATAATGACTAATGAAAGTCCCGCTGATTTCAAGAAATTCAGCCTTAACTATGACTAAGTCTAGATTCAACACAGTGTATTAAAGAATTATGGTCACTGTACATTTTCCTTGAGCAATTAAAGAACTTTCATCATTTTTTGACATAGTACACATTCTTGGATGAAAAAAAAAAACCCATTTCTTCTTCTCATGCTAACATGTTATTTAGTATTATCAGTGCAGCTCAGGAACATTCCTTGTGTCAAAATTTGAAAACAAAGGAGACTTCGAGAACTACCACTGTGATTGAAAATATTATGCCAGAATGATTCATGTGCATAAACCATTGAGACTCAGGTTCCAAACAATAAAGGAAGAATGCAGCCACAGGCTTAGCATTCAGTCATTGGAATGCAGCCTCTGAGTCTTACAGGTCTTTTCCTTAGAACTTGTTATATATACATGGATCTCCCCAGTATAATGTTTTCTGCTGTATGATTCCTTTACCAGATGTCGTTGCTTCATTTCAGCAATTTGCCATGAGCCCAGGACTGCTAATTTATTACAACAATCCCTCAGTAAAGCACAAACAGGCTAAGGTTCAACCACCTCTCTTGAAACTACAGAATGGTACATAACCGATGCCATTGTGCCTTGTCAGAATGCCACATGAAAAATAACCTGCACTAAAGACACTGCAGAAGGCTTCAGGATTCAAAGGTTTATGACCAAAACATAAATCTATAGCAGGGAAGTCAAGCCAGTTTTATTAATTGCAAGGAACTTCTCTGTTTTTTTTCCAGGCATCTTTCTTTCAGCCTGCATGGGTAGGAGAGACACATCCCACAACTCTGTGAAATGCAAAATGGGCTTTTAAAGCAATAAACATATATTTGTATATTTTTCTCAAAATGAACATTTTCACTTATCACTGAACATGGGTTGTAGGCCGACAACCTGTGGAAAACTGCAATGGTGAGAAAAGATTTTCATTTATTTTAAGTCATGCAATTTGTAATTATCTAGACACTGCAAGATCACAACTCCAGAATCCTTCACATTAAGCTCTGAGGATGATGGCTGATGGGAAAGGTAGGCCAGGTACATTTGAAGCACTGCAGATAGTTTTTGACATATGCCAATCCACTAAAACCAGAAAATATTCATAAGATGTAGAACTGTAGTGTAAAAAGAACTGTTATACTTAGTCAGCTAACTCTGCAAGGAATACTTAAGCTTTCTTTCAAGCAATTACGATTCTTATCCTGCTTGCTTATCTGTTTGTTTTCTTAGTTTTCTTTCTTTGCTGTTCCAGTCAGCATTAAATCTACTTCATAAAGTATATCAGCGAGTAAACAAAAAAAATTGTGGCTGTTGTATTTTGTTATGTTGTAAAATATAAGTTAGACTTTAAAGTACCACAATGTTTTTGTCTTTTTCACAAAGTATGAAAGCATAATGAAAGTACAGGAGGCAGCTATGGCTTAAGAGACAGTGGCTGAAATCATGTGGTTTAGCATAGTAAGTTACACTATAGTAAGTCCCTTTGAATCAATGGAACTTTTGAAGAATTTGACTCACCAACTCTCCAGAAATTCAATGTGCCAACTCTAATGCAATTTAATATCCTAGAAAACATAATTTCAGTCATAGTTTCACACTCTATTCCAAGAGTTCTCAACCTTTTAAAGCTGGGGGCCGAGTCATACTCCCTCAGACAGCTTTGGGGGCCAGTCGGCCATTTTGCCCTTCCCCCACCACACGGCACTTCCTGGTGTGGTGGAGGCAGGGGGGGGGCACATGAAATGCTGCTGTGAGCCGCATCTGGCCTGTGGGCTACAGGTTGAGAATCCCTGCTCTATTCCATCTAGTGACTTCATGGCTGATAGGAAATGCACTTGATAAAAATGGGGGCTCTTCAGCAAGAGAAGACTCTGGGCCTGGGGAATATGGAGTTCTCTAGCTGAGGAGATTTTGCAAAGTTCTTCTGCATCAGAATGGTACAAAATAAATAGGTTTATAGGTAGGTTCATTTTTTATTTATATAGTATTTTTTTGTTACTTCATTGAATTATTTTGCTTCATTTTAATGGGGAGGTAGCTCTCATAAAACAAGCTTAATTTACCATTTCTCACTCATTCAAATAGGGAAGATTCAGATGCTTCCACAACATTTGGATTTTCAACAGAACTGGACATGAATTTCAGTGGTGGTTGGAATGTTTATGGAGACAATATGTGGAAAAGTAAACAACTAGGTCCAGACATTTTCATCCTGACCACTTTTTCATTTCAAGCACTTTATATTGTTTCTTCTGTCTTATAACTGAACTTTTAAAAATCTTATTATTTTAATTTACTTCAGTTTTTTTGCAAAGGTATATTTGGGCTCTTCAAACACTTAGATGGTTATATACATTTACTCAAAATCTGTTCGCAAGAGATGAACTACAAACCTACAAGCATCAGGTATCTCTATGCAAGATGGACACAGATCTACCCCATACTCTTTAAGATCTGCTTCCTAGATTGTGTCCAGACTGCCTCTTGTGGGGCGTAATGTGCTTGCTCATTCTCAGGTTGGTTTCAGAAGGGAAAATAACTAAATAACACTTAGACTGCTGCTCTACGTGTTGTCCAAACTCTCCTTTGACTGTGACTAATGAGTCACTTCACCATACAGTATAGGCAAATGAGACACTTCCCCTGCTCTACCATAACAGGGCAAGAAAAGTATAATTCTATTTTTTCCTTTCTAACTGATCATCAGAGCACTGCATCAATTAAGAGGTTAAAAAGAAGTTTAGAGTGATAATAAAAGGGAAAAACAGAGAAAAATGTTTTATCCTAACTGATGCAGAGCTATGATGATTAGCTAGGAATGGGGAAATAGTTACATTTTCCCTGTCCCTCTGTAGAGGAGGAAGGGAAATTTCACCCACACATTTGATATACTAAAGGGTCTCATTAGCCCCTTTACAGCTTCTCAGATGCTTATACTAAAAGCAGCCTTTGATTGATGCAAGCCCCCACAAAAGCAGAACTCTTAAGGGGGTTCAAAAGATAGCGCTTGGTTATGTTATGGTGTTCCAGCATTTATGAAATGTGGACAGATGGAGCCTGGGAGTGATTCGTGAAAGCTCCAATGAGCAGGCTAAACATCTGTTTGGTTAATTCATTCATTTATAATGGGGCATCTGTGTGCTATTGCCATCAAAGGGCAGTCTTCTTCATTTCTGCCTGTTTCTTCTGCTTCTTACTAAAGTGCAGAATGTTTTTTTTTTAAAAAGGAATCGAAGTGTAGCGCAATCTGTCTTGACCATATTGTTTTGTCTCCTTGGACACTGAAAGAGTTGATTTGCTTAGGGATGTATCAAATTGATGAACCTATTGCCATGTGTCTACTCTGGCATATCTTCACAACTACTTTTCCCATCAGCACCATTGTGTTGCACATTTTACATAATTTGTCTTTTACTTTGTGCTAAAATGCTTTTGTGCATCTCTCTCTCTCTCTGTGTATATAATTTTGCATGTAGTGTATAAAGGAACAAAAAGAAGTAGACATTTACTTTTCTGAAAATTACTCATCAGATTGGGTCCATTCCCACCCTGCTTAGAATTCTACAACTCTTAACAGTTTATTTTGTTGGGTTTTTAAGGAGGTACACTAGTACCCCGAATAACGTTATGACTTGGTTCCACAAGTCACGTCGTTATCCGGTTTTTAACGTTGTGCGATACATTGATCACACAATGTTAAAAAAAGCCCTGTTTCCCTGGAGGCTGCAGGAAGCCAGAACGTCGGCATTTGAATCCTGACATTTTGGCTTGCTGCAGCCTCCAGGGAGGTGGGGGAACTTTGGAAACAGCTTGGAGCGGGTTTCCCCACCTCCCTGGACCCGGCGGGGGGGTCAGAGACCCCAAAATTGGTAAAAAAAAGTCCATCTAGGGAGGTCGGGAGACCCGATGCACGCTAATTTTGAACTTCCCCCACCCTCTTTTAGGCTGCAGCAAGCCAGAATGTCGGGATTCGAATCCTGACATTTTGCCTTGCTGCAGCCTCCAGGGAGGTGGGAGAACTTTGGAAACAGCTTGGATCGGGTCCCCACACCTCCCTGGACCTGGCAGGGGGGTCAGAGCCCCCAAAATTGGTAAAAAAAACGTCCATTTTTTTACCAATTTTGGGGGTTCTAACCCCCCCGCTGGGTCCAGGGAGGTGTGGGGACCCGATCCAAGGTGTTTCTGGGCTTCCCCGACGTCCTGAGCCAGTGCAGCAAGCCAGAATGTCAGGATTCGAACTCTGACATTCTGGCTTGCTGCACTGGCTCAGGACGTCGGGGAAGCTCAGAAACAGCTTGGATTGTGTCTGCCCACCTCCCTGGACCCGGCGGGGGGGTCAGAAACCCCAAAATTGGTAAAAAAAAAAAAGGACGTGTTATTTTTTCACCAATTTTGGGGTGTCTGACCCTCTGCTGGGTCCAGGGAGGTGGGCAGACACGATCCAAGCTGTTTCTGGGCTTCCCCGATGTCCTCAACCAGTACAGCAAGCCAGAATGTCGGGATTCGAACCCTGACATTCTGGCTTGCTGCACTGGCTGAGGAAGTCGGGGAAGCCCAGAAACAGCTTGGATCGTGTCCCCTGCCTGCTCCAGAGAGATCAGAGGACCCGATCTACAGCTGCAGGGTGGCTGGGGAAGCTGACGGGGACTCCCTGTCGGCTTCCCTAGCCACCCACCCATGCCTCCGCAGCTGTGGGGTGGCTGGGGACGCCGACGCGGGAGCCCCCCATCAGCTTTCCAGCATCCCCACCCCTGCCTCCGTAGCTGCAGGGTGGCTGGGAAGCTGAACGGAGAACCACGTTCAGCTTTCCACCCACCCTGCTAAGAACGACTGTATTGTATAACGTTAAAAATCGCGTTATTTGAAACAAGATTTTTCCGAAAATCTTGTCACGTTATACGGTTTTAGCGCTATATGATACTCACGTTATACGGGGTATTACTGTAATTTGAATGTTCAGCACTGCCTCAATAAAGAAGCACTTTTAAGTAACTGATTTTTTTAAAAAAATAACATATTTAAAAGGGCATTTCAGAATCCATCCTTTTTAGCTTTGTCTGTGACACATCCACCTTTAAGCCACTGTGCACTATAATGTGCGGAAGGTCAATTGCAGTTTGACATGTATTTTTCACATCTGGCCTAGACATGAAAGAAGAAGAAGGTATTTTACCATGTAGAAATAATGACCAAGTAACCCTTTGAAGGCAGCCATAGCTTGATGGAAGTGAAGTGCTTTAATTTCTCTTTCAGTTTCCACCTGAATGCCTGTAAGCATTTTCTCCCATGGATTGGGTCCAGCTCAAACAATGGCTGCCTGGGGTGTGTATTCAAAGATAAATGACAAATGATGGGTCTTTCCCCCTCCTCTCAAAAATTGTGAATACGGGAACATGCAGTTGCCAGGATAAAATGTAGCTCTGCTCTGAGCTCAGATTAGAAGGGAGGGCTTCCCAGCCTGCATTGCAGTATCAACAGTGCATACATTTGCATATGAGTGTGTGCACACACACACACTGTAGCTTACATGGTTTGAATTAATGTTTATGAAATCTTTCTTCATCCCTTTTCTCCCTCCCTTCTCCTTCATTTTCTTACCCTTGATGCTTCTGATAATCATTTTTTTGGATGCTGATTTTTAGCAACAGAGACTCTGGCTTGTTTCAGTTTTCAAAAGTCACTTTGGGTATCTAGATCAACTAGGCATCCCTCTTGAAGATTGCACATCTGTTTCTCATGTCAAAAGGTGTGATTTGATATGAAAATGTTCACCTTTATATCATAAAGGAATTAATTGATCGTTGGCTTCACCCAATAAACCAAACTAATGCACATTGTCCATGAAATGACAGAGAATCAGCAAATGTACATCTCCTGTCTTGCAGAGTTTTTGCTCCTTCCAAATGCTGGTTAGAATAATAAAACGATTTTGCCCCCTTTGTCCTCATTTTTTCCTTTATCAAATATCTTTATTTAAGCTCTTTCCAAACTTGTCGCTGAGCTGTTGTATCAGTCCTGCCAACTCTCCTGTTGTTTGTGATTTTTCTTCAAGAAGTTCATAGCGGAGACTTGAAATATCTTGCTTAATCTCCTTAAGTTCCCCTGGGGAAAAATATGATAACATTTTATTAATACAATACTGTACAGTTATTTGTTATATCCTGCTCATTCCCTCTTAGGTTTGCTGATGTTCCCCATCAGTGGCCTCTATGCTCTGCTATATTATGTACTACAATTCAACGTTGTGAGCTCTAGCAAATAATTAGTTTCCGTTTCTAAGCAAAGGCAACATGTTCCTGCTGATGTTCCTAACAGGAAAAGACAAGGCAAATGTTGCACTGAGAAAGCTTCTGAGATGGCCAAAATTTTGGAGACTACCATTTTGTGATTCTGCTCCCTTTCTTTACCTGGAGAACATGAAAGAAACTCCTCTAAAGTGTTTCATGCCATTCCAATGCACTGATGGAAAACTTAATATATTGTCATAGAAAAATTCTTCAGTGGTAGCAGGATTAATGATTATATATTAAAATTTAAAATAACTTGCCTTCATTCACTTCATCATTCTCTCGATCTACTTGAGCCTTCAGAACATATCGCTTAATAAGTCTCTTCATTATTTTCTGAAAATTCAATGAAAAATAGGTTATGTGGAATGACATTACCTAACCATATCCACACAATCCTGGAACCACACTGCACTACAGAGTTAGGCACCCAAGCCCATTGCAATGAATGACATCTACATTAATTAATTTGTGGACTCCCCTGAAATCAACGTGTTGAGATAACAAGCCTTTGTGGCACAGTGGTTGAACTGTAATACTGCAGCCCAAACTGCTGATGTTGTGCTCATGACCTTGAGCTAGCACAGAGTACCTGCTCATTTCAATAGTCATCATAAAACCAAAACTTTCTTGATGTTCTGAGTTTGATCAGGATGGGCACAAAGTTGACTCAGCCTTCCATCCTTCCAAGGTTGGTAAAATGAGTATCCAGCATATTGGAAGCAAAAATGCAAATTACCTTGTGAGCCACCCAGAGAGAGCTCTAAGTGCTATGGGGCAGTATGTAAGTTCTATTGCTAATCACAGCTTCACTTAGTTACCACTAATTACAATAGGACTTCAGTACAACTAGTTTAGCTGGAAACCCAATTTAGCTGTACCAAACACTTATAATGATTGGAAGCCAGTGTCAGAGTTAATTAAAACAATTGTTCATTGACTTGTACATATACAGTACAGTATGTACATTAAACAAGATGAAATATTATAAGCATTATGTACAAATGAATAAATGTGTGCTTCTTTGGAGTTGCTACCATGAATTATATCATTTCCTGCATATTGCTCGTATATAAATCCCATGAAAGTTTTAGCCTGGGAAATGTATATAGTTGTAATATAATGGTGAAACAGAATGGTTGGTTGGTGTGTGTGTGTGTATAAAAGGTAGAGTTTTATGTGTTCGTAGTCAAGGTCTGTAGGAGCCACCTGTAACTGCATTCAGCTAATATATCAGAAAACAAAACAAAATAAACTAAAATTAAAAACACTGTAGCACTTTAAAGACTAACCGCTATATTTTTATTGCTAGCGTTCAAGTCCACTTCTTCAGACAAAGAGTGAAACTTACAGGCATTGTTTTTACACACTAAATTCAGGGAGTTAAAGGGAGAAGGGCGTGGTCAAGCAAGATGACAGATGAGCAAGCACAACAATACAGCTTCACACAGCCATTAGCAACAATAGATTATCCAGATTATCCAGATTACATTTCATTCATCTGATTTTGCTTGCAGTTTTCCCATGATTGGGGGTTCTGATGAGGCAGGATTCCCAGTTGTGAAATTGTTTTAAATGAGTTCTGCTGAAAACACTCATCAGTATCTCTTTGAGCACACAAAGATCTACCTTACTTCTGGCTGAGTAGAGGTGAAGTTTATGAGCTCATTACTCCCTACCATGTTACACTAACTATATTTTGCAGTAACATCCATTTTATCTATGAGGAAAAGGAACAAAAGATTATGATTAGAACATGTTTTTTGTCCAATTTACTGATTTATTTGGTATTATTATTGCACTGAACAGGATGTCCCACCACAAAATAAGGACCTCATTAGATTCCAATGGCTTTGCTACATCAGAGCTCTCTAAAGGAAACAAGTAGACAGTGCAACAGCTGAAAGAAGAGTCAGACATGGGCAAGAGTAACATTAGACAAACTGTCGAAGAGGTTTTTATTTTGTGTAAGGACTGTCTATCTTGTATCATGTGTTAAGAAGTGCCTAAGGCAATGTAAACAGAAAATAACCATAACCTTATATAACAATACAATTTCATGTATATTTTTATTGATTGTCTGGAATCAATGCATCTGCTTTTGACTCTCAATATCCTACATCTATTCCACCCTTGGTTATAATTATTTATAATTAGATATGTGAAATTTCAAGAAACTTAAAAGCCCTGAGGGAAACCACACTTTCCCCCTTTAGTGCTTTCCCTGAAGAAAACCAGAAATAAGGCCAGTGAGAGATGGAAAAATATGAAATATTACATTTCTTATCTTTTTGTCAGTTTGGAGAAGCAAGCTATTTATGGGAAGCAAGAGGAAACTGCTTTGGTCATTTAATATATTGGACTGGTCTCTTGTAAATTCAAATTAAAGCCCAGTGGCTACACAATGTAAAGCTGAAACAAGGAATTATGTTGTGGTATTTTGTTCAGCCGACAGAGGTATTTTAAATTTGGTGCAATCAATTTAACATATGACATAACAGTTTCATCCATTTTTAACTTAATTTCAGACTGTTTCTCTCTTTTTAAAAAAGTTTCACTTCAGTCCTGGAACAGTCTTTCACTAGAGTACTTAGGAGACCAATAAAGACAGTCAGGGACAGAGAGATGTTAATTTTCATGTGGTCTTTGTTGACACCTAGTTAAGGCAGTTTATTCTCTTAGTCTCAGTGAACACTGAGCCCTCCCTCTCTGTCCTGGATGACTTCTGAAAATCTAAATGTTTACAGCACATTTGCATAAAAAAACCCTGATTTTGATGGGTGTAAATCACTGCAGCTCAACCCATATTTTTCCATCTCTGTAGTCTAAGCTATAGCTGGCTGGATAGCTCAGTGATTTAGGTATCTTCTGGAGTTCAATCCCCCACTGTCCCTCCAGGAAGAAGAGCCAGGCTGTGTAGTCGTGGGCAAGCTAAACATTCCCAGGGTGCCCCCAGAAGAAGGAAATGGAAAACCTGTGTATTCTCTACCTAAAAACCCTGGAAAGGTGTGCAATAAGTCAAAATTAATTTGATGGCACAAAACAATTATTTATTAGTTTAAGTTAACATCTGTTCTATATCTAGTTTCTGCAGTACCAGATACAGAAAACACTAAATTTAAGACATCTCCAGTAAGATTGTAATATTTTTAATTTTCAGGAGAACTGTTGAGAAGATAGTGGCTGAAACAAGACTAGTGCTTCAATAAATGGCCTATTTATTTCATTGCTTGGTGTATTTTAAGACTTAGTTCAGTTCCTCTCCTCTGCTGTAGAAAATTGATATTATCTAAAAATAGCAAGAATCGAAAGGAGTTGGGGGCAAAATCCTTGCTAACATGTTGCCTGTGGAGTTCTGGTTGGCAAAACCAAAGATTGCATTCTTGGACCAAATGCATATAGTCCCTGTTCTGCAAGGTCAGGGCATTCCTTTGCAACATCAGCCCTAAAATAGGCTTAGAAATCTCTTGCCAAAATAGAAATACATTAAAAAAATACACCAACCAATCTTATTAATTAATGTCTAGACCTGGTACACCCCTGGTGCATTTTGAGAGTGAAAATTTAGTCCTCATGTCTACCAGTACTGCCTACCTTTGGCATGCATGTTTATGACTTATCCCACATTGTTCAGGAAAGTCCACAATCTAGTTTTGTACTTTCAGCACCACTCATTTCTGGCCCAAAGCCTGAGCCCAGGTTGTGTAAAGTGTGGAAGACCTAGACTGGGGATATAAAGCTCTCTCTCTCTCTCTGTGTGTCTTCTGTGCTGTTGCAGGAAATTGTGGAAGATTAACTGTTAACCTCATGAGAGTTTTTCTCCTCCTTCCTGGCCATACATTGCTGCTACTAAGACAAGTGGAAAAGAAAGTCTATGAGTTATTGTGCTTCCATCTATGCACTGTCTTGCTCCAAACACCAGTTGTGTCCCCTTGCTCTTGGCTTGCCATTACATTGACACTGCAGAAGCACAACACACACATAAACATCTTCACATTAGGCCAGTAAGCTCTGATGCCAGCTAGGAATGGGCAGAGATATATGTTGCTAAAGCTTTATTATATTATTATTATTCTGTCTCTTTCTCTCTCACACACAAAAACAAACATTCACTTTCTTCAGCACTACTTGCCTCCAGATTTGTCTCCTGCTTAGAGACTCAGAAGCACAGCAATTCCCTAAGGTTTCAGATGACACTCTTAGACAGGGGTGGCTAACCTTTTCATGCTGTGGGCCTGACCATGCCCCTCCAGAAAGCTGAGCAGGCCTGACCACGGCCCTAGAAGCAGGCACATTTATGGCTGTCATAAATGTGGCCACTTCTTCATTTACAGATGTGCAGGCACATTTTATGGCTGATGTAAATGCACCCACTTCACTTATGGGGGCAGCGGAGGCAGTGATGCGGTGGATGGAATGGTGCTGTGGGTCGGATCCAGCCTGAAGGCTGTAGGTTGCGAACCCTTGCTCTAAGACCTGGACACCCTACTCCTAATCTTCTACTACTACTGCTGCTGCTGCTGCTGCTGCTGCTGCTGTTGTTATTATTATGCATTGGTCATTATTCAACTTTGTTAATGGTAGGGCTGCCTCAGTTACAGTATATGTTATATGGAATGGGGCATTTGCTTATAGAAGAGAGACAGAGTTCAGTTCAGGACAATATATGAGATACAAAGCACATACTATATGCTGGAGATGGCCATGGTGGTAGAATCCATTGAGATGTAGTGTTGCCACCTGAGAAGACATAAATTGAGCAGCATATTTTGGAAAAGTGGGGAGGTAACTGAATCCCCAAAGAAGCAGTATTTTTAATGGAGGAGATTAAACAAAAGTGAGGAGGAAGGTTGTTAGGGTGTGAAAAGCAACAGAAGAGTGTAACCTTGCCTGCTTGTTGCTTGCTTTTATCACACTGCTTACAGTAAATCCTTGAAGTGCTTGAACAATTGGTATTTGCTATCCTGTGGTGCTGTAACTTTAAGCATACAGCTGGTATTCAGTTTTCAGGGAATTAACTGCATCCATTCTAATGTTTAACACAAATATTTAAACATTGGCAATGTTTTTATAATTGTATATAAAGATGAAAATGACTTTCTCCAGGTCAGCTCATGGAATTAGTAAAGAAATGGCCCAATAAAATCCCCCCCCCCCCCAGTATGCTGGGATTCTCCGACCCAGTCATAAACTGCCTATGGCTTTAGCAGCGCAGAAATGTGGCATTCCCCCTTCATACCATAAGAATATTTATGAAATATGGCTTAAGAAAGAATTATAGCCTCTGGGCAATTAATTTCATTGCCTATTTGTCTTGGCCTATTTGTGTAAAATGTTTGCTCAGTAAGCATAGGTGTGGGATTGTGAATAGAAGTTATTGCATGGAGCATTCGAGCAAATGCAAACAATAAACTCCTTTTATGATGTTGCCAGTCAGTTTCGGAGTGTACCATAGAAGTTCAGAAGAAAACCGGTCTGTGGTTTATGGTTGTAGCAAAGCCATTGACTGCAAGGATAATGAACAACAATGCTTTTATTGTGAAAGTAAGATGGTGATTGCAGCCATGAAATAAAAAGGTGACTGATTCTTGGGAGGCAAGCGATGTTAAACCTGGGGAGCATAGTGAAAAGTAGAGACATCAAATTGCAAACAAAAATTCGTATAGTCAAAGCAATGGTATTCCCTGTGGCAATGTATGGTTGTGAGAACTGGACCATTTGGAAAGCTGAGCGCAGAAGAATAGACTTTGAGATGTGGTGTTAGAGGACAATTTTGAGAGTCCCCTGGACAGCGAGGAGAACAAATAGGTCAATTTTAGAAGAAATCAACCCTGACTGCTCCCTAGAAGGTCAAATTGTAAAGATGAAGCTAAAGTACTTTGGACATCAAATGAGAAGAGAAGATTCACTTGAGAAAGCCTTGATGCTGGGAAAGGTGGAGGGCAAAAGAAGAAGGGGGTGGCCAAAAATGAGATGGCTAGATGGTATTGTAGACACAATGGGCACAGAGCTGAGTGAGTTGAGGAGGATGGTGGAGGACAGAAGTGACTGGTGGACAGTGAGTGGTCCATGGGGTTGCAGAGGGTCGGAATTGACTGTGTGACTGAACAACAACAAAAAAGTGATGTACCACTTCTTGTCATCCTGTTCTCTGTACAAAAGGCTATCCCTAGGACAGAAAGTGTAGAAACAAATGTTCCCTGTTGTCAAAATAATTCAAACAATGAGTAGAATGTGAAATAACCATGGATTGCATCTGGATGAAGGGAAGATGGAAATTGGTGGAAGAAACATCAGTAATTCAAGGTATGCAGCTGACACTATAGTATTATCAGAAGCAGCAACATTTTAAATTAATTACTGGAGAATTTCAAAGAATGACATACAGAAGCAGGACTATGGGTGAGCTTTAAGATTTTTGATACCTTGGTTCAATTATCTATCCAACTGGAGCCTACAACCATGAAATCAGACTGAGAGCGGAGTCCCAGGAAAAATATTGATTTCTTTGTTTTTCTTGTTAGCTCTACCAAAACTTATGAGTGCCTATAATAAACTGTATCTCTTGCTTATCTCACTCAGAATCATAGAACAGAACAATAGAATTGAAAGTAGCCTATAAGCAATTGAGTCCTACTTAATGCAAGAATCCAAATTAAAGTATATCTGACAGATAGTACTCTAATTTTCTCTTTAATGTTTCTAGCAGTGGAGTATTGAACACCTCTGGAGGTAACTAGTTCCATTTTCAACTTGCACTAACAGTTAGGATATTTCTTCTGATATTCAGCTGAATCCTAGCTCCGTATAACTTAACCTCTTATTATGTGTTCTTAACTTTGAAAATACAAGATAGAGCAAGAAATTGTCTCTTGACATTCCCTGAATAGATATATGTCTCAAATCCACCAGCTCAGTTCCATGAAGAGCTTTGCAGCATGAACAAATGTTCTTGAGGGTACGCAAGAGCAAAATCAGATTAGAAGATGGAGGAAGGAGCTCACTAGACAAGGAATAACATTAAAGGAGGATATGGCTGAGAAACTCAACGTCCCCTAGGTCACTTGGAAGACCCTGACTAGGCTGACGGTCAGAGTCCCTAAACATAAGACCAGCATGCTCATGTATGAATGTGGAGAGATACAGAATCCAGATCATTTGCTAGTCTGCCGATTACTATCAGAAACATGTACTGATGAGAATTTATATTTGGCCAACAACAAAGCCAAGAAAGTGGCTTCATTTTGGCAGTCCAAAGTTTGATTGGGACATGAAAAAAGAAGAAAACTGCTGCCATTCAGGCTTTTGTGGCTAATTTTGTATGAATTGTGGATGTTGACATTTTATAAACCTGAATATAATTCAGATTTCTATTTTAACTAATAAAGAGGAAGTTCAGCTAGTTTTGGTGTTTTCAAGTTGTTTAGGGAGAATACATGAGTTATATGCAAGGTTTAAATTGGCAAAGAGAGCTGCCCGAAATCCACATCAGCCTCTCCGGAACACCGCCAACTATGCTGAGCCAAATGAAACCAATATGCTAGTGGTACAAGGCAGCCTATATCTATAAACTGAGATTGAGTGGCTGTGGATGAGGCAGAACTGGAGACCATTTTTGTCATTTTAAAGCTTTATTTTAAAATATTCAAGCAGGAGTTAAATGAGAGAGTCAGGTTAGTGTAGCAGATGGAATGTCAGACTAGTTCTTTGGGGTCCTGGGTTCAAATCCTCTTGTAGTCACTGAAAACTACTGGGGAAACTCACTGGGCTGTAGTAAACTGCTCCTCCAACATCTTACATGGAGTAACCACATGGTTGGTGGATCAACTATTCCTTAGTGTATACCTAAAGAGAGGCCCAATAATGTCTCAGTCTCTTTCTGACATTCTTTCTCTCTTTTTCTCCCTGTGGCTCCCTTCTTGCTTTTCCCCTTAGCTGTGGTGTGGAGGATCCTATCTCCGAGCTTTGGTGGGAATACCATTCAAGAACAGGGAAAATGTTAATTAATTAGGAATTTGTCTAACTAGAGTTGACAGGAAACTGCGATGACAGGCACTGGCCCAATGTGGAGTAAGTGAACATCTTATCAGATAGCGACTGCAGAAGTGTAATGAGAATGAATCAGGGATTATCAGAACCCTTTGCAGTAGCATTTGGAGTGAGGCAGGATGTGTACTATTACCACTATTATTCATCACCTACATAGACAGCAGAAACAAAAAAGCAAAGCCCATGGATGGAAACAATATCAACGAATTACTTTTTGCAAATTATCTGGCATTGACAAGTACAGCTAAGGGACTATAGCAATATCTTACATCCATGAACCAAGAATGTAAGATAAATAACATGAAAATCAATAAAGAGAGGTAATGGCAATTTGAAGGAAAATGCACACTCTAAATATTGAAATAGAGGGAACAAGTATAAAATGAGTGGCAGAGTTCAAATACCTAGAAAAAACATTTACTGAAGATGGCAAAATGGACGAAGAGATTAGTATATGGTGCCGTAAGGCAAACTAAATATTGGGACAGCTAGCTCTGCTTTTAAAACACAATGCAATACTAAAAACACACAAAGAAACACCTCATACAAAGCATATTCATTTCCACCTTGTGTTACCAGTGCCAATAAGGGACACTTACAACAAAACATAAATAAAAGTTGGTAACCACAAAAACGAGATGTCTGAGGAAGGCTGCTGGAGAGACTAGAAGGGATAAAATCAGGAATGAGATTGTAAGGAAAATCCCTGGAATAGTAGCAATCTTAAAATACATACAGAGACAACAAATGAAGTGGTTTGCCCATTTGGAGATAATACCTTGGAATTCCATACCATACAAGGTTTATGTGAAAAGAGGAGAAGGACAAAAACCCAGAGGGATTAAATCAAAGAAATATTACACCAAATAATGCTGGTGGAAGTCACTAGACATGCTAGAGCAAGAACCTTGTCTCCCCCTTGATACCCAATGGGATAAAGAGAAAGTAAAGAAGACGGAAGAGGAAGATAGGATTTAAACCCGAATATCCCATAACATCAATCCTCCTGGCCCCTTTTCCCTTGGAATTAAGCCATACAAAAGTCATGGTAATAGTGGATTATGCCTTGGTTCCAAAGCTACTACTTTAGAATGGTGTATTTATGTTTAAAATAGAGTGGCTCAAATATAAAATTATATAGAAAGCAAGCAAGAAAACCTGGGATGAGAACAGTAAACAGACCTGTTTTTTGTTCAGAAATCTTAAGCATGAAGCAAATTGCTTTTCCTGAGGAGAACAGAGCACGTTACTTAATGCTGAACAGGAGCTCCCTGCTGGGATGTCAGTGAAAGTAAAAACAAGACACTGGTGAGCAACAGGAAAATGTATGCACCATATGTCCCTTCACATTTTCTGAATTTCATAATGAAAACAGCACACATTCATGGTCTCTTTCTCTCTCTCGCTCTGTGAAATAAGATTACATTGATATTTCATATCAATCCATTTAAAACATTCCAACATGAAATATTGGTCTGATTTTTTTTTGGTTCTCCTCAGGAACATGTGGGGATACACACTGACTTGTGGACTTATTTCCAAGAGATCATTTGAATGCAACAATATTCTCCTGCCCTCTTAGCCTCATCAGTGCCTGTTAAGTGGAGAGAGATGACTTTTAAAAAGGCTCAGCAGACATTCTTTCTTGGAAATCATTTTAAGTAACTGCTTTGCACTTTCCCTTTTGTAGTTGAAGATAATTACTGGTCAGACAATGGACTGATCTCTGCTGCCTGTACTCAACTTTTGTCTAAGTATGCTTGGCCACTGAGTTTCCTTTCCTTTTATTCCTTTGTTATTCTTCCTCTAGACAGAAACTTGAGTTACTTAACAATATATCTTTTATATTATTATGGAATGGAATGGGGTGAGAATATTAAAAATGCAGCAAATAACTTTCTCACCCCAGGTGTCTCTTCAAAGGCGTGGATTTTTTTAAATTGCAGCCTTTGGCTTCCATGCTGCTAGGTGGGTCCCCACCGTCTGTGCTCTATAATTACTCTCTTTTGAAAAAGGATAATTTATCCTGCACAATTACTTCAAGGTTAACATAATTTCATATAGAAGATGGAATGTTTTTTCTTTATTTTAGAGACTTCATTTAAAAATTTGGAGGGGCACATTTGGTATAGAGAATGCTAATGTTAATACAGTAACTGTGATGCCTGATTTGGACACAACTGAACAACAGTTTAGAGCTGTTGCATTCAAAGTCAGAATAGCCATGATGAGGTTTAACCAATGGAGGAGGAGGAGGAAGAAGAAGAGGCTGGGATTGTCAACGAGCTCCCCTTTCTGGCTCATCTGGGGCTCTCCCTTCCGGTAATTAATTTTTTTAATGTTAAGGTTTTGTAAATTTTATATTTGTTTTTAGATGGTAAATGGCACAGCAGGGGGTAATATTGCTATGCTATTAAGTTTTTTAAATTGTTTTATATTGGTTTTAACTTGTGTACATTGCCCAGAGTCCATTGGATAGGGCAGTATACAAACCTATTAAATTAAATTAAATTAAGAGGAAGAAGAGGAAGAAGATGTTGTTGTTGTTGTTAATGGTTTTCAATTTTAATGTTAAGGATTCTGAGTCCTACCACTCTCAAACTTGGTGATGATTTGAGAAGAGACCTTCTCAGTGCCTGCTCCAAAGTCTCTACATAAACTTAATGCTGGCTGGTTGAGGGCTTCTGGGAGATGTAGTCCAAAAATATACTTCTAGGCTCTGTCATTGAGTCTATTTTCTGTACTGTACTTCCCTGATGCTTCTAGTCCTGATCCTATGAAACCTTCTTCTCCGCATTAGAGCTCATTTAAACAAAAGGGAGTGCCTTTTGCAGTGTTTTAAAAAGATATCTGATTTTAAAAATTCAGAACCAATACTGTATTTATAACAGCATGAAACTCATAAATTTTTAAAAACAAAATCCCATTGAACCTCTGGGTAGCAAAATCATATGCAGTTTTGTCACATAGCCATATATTCACAGAGAACAGGACATGGAGTTGAGGTGAGCCAAACATTGTAAAGTACAATTGTAGAACATGAACAGACTAGCTGAAGTGTACATTGCACAACTGCATGTGCAGAACCATTAGCTAGACCAGTGTTTCCCAACCTTTGGTTTTTGGACTTCAGTTTCCAGAAGCGTAAGTCAATTTGCCAAAACATTTTTTTCATGGTTCATTGGATTGTGAGCAATAAGTAAATATTATATGATTGACACTTTTAGATCATTAGAAGCTAAAACATATAATCAATGAATCACAATAATTTGAAATATGCCACATCTGGTTCTGTTACTATTCAACAAAATATTACCAGCTGGTCCAATAAAAGATGATCAGATCAGAGCACATGAAGACAGGTGTGATATTTAAGTATACAATCCCCCTTTTTGGAAGAGAGGTAGAATATCAGCCAATCAAAGAAATAGTCAAAGTGAGCTTGGTATGACTGCCTTATCATTAGGCAGAGTGGAACAGCTGCCTTAAGCAGCAGACTTGGACTGATGAAAAAGGGCAGCCAATGGTTATTTCACTTGTTCTTGCTGTTGTATGTTTAATGTCTTTAATACCACCGGAAGAATAACCTGACAGCCTTTGTTAGATATTTTGATTTTAAGAAGCCTAGTGGAGGACACTGTCATTTACTGCTCTGCTTCAGAGAGCAAATTGTCTTGAGATGACCCTGGAGCCTAAATATGGTTTTCTTTTATTAATATCAATAGAAATATCTAGATTATTTCTCATTCCTCATTTACAAAGAAACAAAAACCAAAAGACCCCACTCCCAGTTCTTAAACTGCTGCACAAATCATACATTTGGGGTATAGTCTGAAAAGAATTGTGCACTCATATTTTTTTTATGGTTCATTGGATTGTGAGCAATAAGTAAATATTATATGATTGACACTTTTAGATCATTAGAAGCTAAAACATATAATCAATGAATCACAATAATTTGAAATATGCCACATCTGATTCTAGTCACAGCAGTACTTTCTGACTGTGTGCCTGAGAAAAGTCTTTTAAAATATTAAGGCTGAAGTTGTAAGAATAGTTACTCATTCAAGAAGCCATGTATACAATCAAACATGAAAACTTAAACCATTTGTGACATCTTTATCCATTACTTTACCCACCCTCCTTCCATGTCCTTATTTTGTAATTACCTGGTATCTCGTGGGCTTGTTGTAAACATTCTTCACTGTAAAGTCTGAATTTTGCGTACTTGACTCGAAATGAACTTTCTGAAATATAGAAAGAAACATATACTCTTTCATCATGATGAATAAGAAGTTTTTTTAAAAATAAAATAGCAATGCAGTAGAAGCCAAGCTCGAATGAACTGATTAGCAGATAAAAGGCTACCAGCAGTAAGTTGCCAAACACAGGAAAAAACAGTTCTGATATTGTTTCAGAGATAAAGAAATCTGTAGTTCTTTACAGAGTGGCCACCTCAGTATGCCACCTTGAGTCCATTTTCAGCAACAGGCATAGCAAAGAAATCAATTTCCTTCCAACAACTATTGTCAAGAGTAAAACGATTAACTAGTCACATACCCTTAGCTTGGAATTCAGCATGCCCATCTCGAGATCATTTTCACAGTTTTTGGCCTTGGATTTGCAGAGTTTTACGAGGCACATTTTAATTCTCATTATGAGATAATAAAACGACTTAGGGCTTGGCACTAGATTGAAAGGGGCAGGTAGGGTTCTCCCTTCATCAAAATAAGAAAGCCAGAGCTTCGCACGTGCAAATTTCCACTCCACATCTGCATCCTCCTGTAGAAGTAACAACAGAGAAAATCGTGGGCTTTTGCTAAAGCGCAGCATTACTCACTGGGAAGAGATCAATTTTCTCTCACTGTCAGAGATGGAAACTTTACAAGGGACATGAGAGTTGGATCTGATTTCACAACAGACAGAATATTTTTCTCTAAAAGTCATTCATTGGCAAGAGTTTGTTTACCTCCAGTAGTAATTTCCCTTAATAAACTATGCACCAAACTCATCAATGAAATAATCTGTTTTCTCCCTCTGGCTTCCTTGTTGTCTGAGACATTGCATAGTGTTTTGGTGTACTTATCTCTTTCCTAAACAGAAGATTATAAGAAAATTAGATCTGATTTCTTAACTGTCCTTTTATTAATATAATTTGTTTCTTTAACAGTGGCAGTGTGATGTGCAAACACACTCCTTTCTCAATTAAGATGGGTGATGGCTATGTGATTGCTGAAAGAGACAAGGCATAAATAGAAATTGTAACGTTAACGTTCTTGCTTCCTATGTTGTCTTGAAAGGTATCTTTATCTTGACATGTGTACCTTTGGATCTTCAGAATAGCTATTACTTGCTGACTGAAATCACAAAGATATCTGCTTCAGTAACAGAACGTGAGGCAACTAAGGCAAATGAATTTTATAGATAAAACTCTTATGAACCAATAGGACACAGATAGAAAGAAACATATAACATATATTTTACCTTAGGCTAGCATAGTATTATTTCAAACAAGACTGCATGGTCTTTAAACTCTTTGCAAGAGGCTCTTCCATCAAATTTGCCACTCTTGGGGACAAATTTTGTGGGAGAGAAGGAGGGATTTTCAGCAGCTGGTCACAGACCTTAGAACTCCCTGCCATCTTTCTTCCTGTTTATTCTATCAGCAGACAAAGAGTCATTTATTCAGGCAGGATTTTAAATGGTAAACTATTGCAAAAGTGGCTGGACTTTTTAATCAGTGGTAGAAATCCTGTAATTTAGCAGAAGAAAATTTGTAACTTTCAGGCCTTTCCTAGCCAACAAGCAAAGAATCCCTGCCATGGCTCTCAGAGTGCACATGAACACTTCCCTCCCTCTCCCCCACATACGTGTCCTAACCTCTGTGAATTGTGGAAGTGAATTCTTATTTGGCAGTTAGGAATAGACTGAAATGACAAATTTTCTTAAATTTTCTAAAACAAACAAACAAACAGGCAATGTATTTGTAAATTGCTTTCTAATTAAATTTTTAGCATTTTCTCTGCCTTTTTCTCTGTCTGTTTTCACTTATCTCCTGACTCTATCCACTACGCATGCTGACTATTCTTAATTCAAAGATGCTAGACAAGGAACAGCTTGCACAAATTACCACCCACCATGTTGCCATGTACCCCAAATGTTATCAAAGCACAGATTAAACATGCCAAAACAAATTTCCTTTCAATGAGGTTAATAAATGATGAGAAATAAAATAAAGCTAATAAAGTGGAAGAAAGTTGGTTTTGTCCCTTGACAACCAAAATGACAACTAAAAGGAAAATGTGGGAAAACCTCCCCCCACCCCTGGTGTTTTCATATAATGCAATAATAATTTAAAGCAGTACATGTAATATGGGAATTTCCCTCCTCCTTACCTCAATTTCCTGATATGAATTGTTGATCATGGCTATTAACATGTTGAGGAGCACAACCACCATGGTGACATTATAAACACCATAGAGAACATACCCAATATTCTCAATGAACTTGTGGTCATACTTCAGCACCACTGATATTACTTCCGACAAGCCAAATATGGACCAGAATAAGGTCTTAAAACTTTCTTCTACCCTGAAGATAAAATAAGAAAACTTACTTAGTCATTCTTAGACTAACCAGAAATTAAAAATGTTCAAACTAACCAACAAAGCAACATAAGTAAAATTGTTATTTTTTAATCATAACAACTGTCATCAATCGGTATAATAGCAAGGGCAAGCAATATTGGACAACTACAAATAAATGAAATACATGCATTTTAGGAGCCTTGGAAATCTCTGCTTGTGATTCAGTGGATCATCATGGATTTTTAGCTTCAATCATTGCAGCCCTGCCAGTTGCTGATAAAAGCCCATGGGACTTAACAATTGATGCAAGAGACAGGTGAGATGTTATGTTGCCTCGCATCCAACTGTTAAGTAAGTTGGATGGCAAAATCAAACATTACTCCTTAACTATTGAACTTTCTCTGGGAACCTCACTTTGAACCAGGGTCTGATACAAAAGGATCTGAACAGACATCCCCCTACTTTCTTATATTGCATAAGGAACATTTGTGTGGTGACCAGGGTTAAGTAACATCTCCAATTAATGCTAGAGCATATGGCTCCTATACCTGCAGGACAACAAACCCACACAAATCTTTTGTTTTCCCAAATCACCCTTGGCAGAAAAGTTTGACTGGTCTTTTCCATCTAGGGAACAAAGCTGGTAAGTATCTCTTTTTCACAGTTCAATAAAATTGCTGAATTGTTTGTACAACACAGAGATCATTTATCAATAAAATAGAAATATTTGTTCCTGATTTGGATCTCTTGAGTTTTCCACCTCAGACTATGGCATCCAGTTTTGATCTGACCTCTTGTCCTTTTGCAGAGACTGTGGTTTTCATCACACCAAGCAGAAAGTGCAGTTTCGGTCCATAAGGGAGCTGCTTTCCCTATTTTTACATCCTTTTTTTAGGCAAGGCCTATTATTCCCTATCTTTGGGACATGATTTTAGTACAGAAACCTGCCAATGAGATAGAAATTGTACTCCACATTTTCAGTCTTTCCTTCACGTTGGTCTGACTTTCATAGCATACAAGAAGGGGGTGTTAAACATCAAGCTTAGCAGAAGGAAATCTTTGAGAGGACTGAAGTGATGAAAAACATTCAAAATGGAGAATACTGGTGGTAATCCTGTTCTGGTTGCAACAAGAGTTGCAACTATTGAATAGGACCAGTGGGGATTTGGTCAGTCAATGACTCTCAAAATTCTATTGATTAAATGGGCCTACTGTAGTTGTGACTTACTACACTAAGCAACATGATATCAGCCTTTGTCTGGGTAAAAAAGCATTCACAACCAATCATACTTTGTACAGACAGAGAGAATCTACAACATCCCCTCAAACATTCTCAGCAACACAGTCTATCAATAATGTGACTCATGAGGTATCTTTGGTAGATATGCCAGCTCCTGTTTCCCTCAAGAGTTATACAAATATCGATTCCTTGGATGGTCTAAACCAGTGATGGAAAACCTTGGCACTCCAGGTGTTCTTGGACTGCACTTACCAGATGCCCAAGTTAGTACTCCTGCTGATCAGGGCTTCTGGGAATTGAAGTTCAAGAACAGCTGGAGTTCCAAGGTTCGCCATCACTGACTCTAAACTCTCCTGCCACTTGAGAAATGAAACACTGTGTGGGGCAACCATTGCTCTCAAATGCTCCAACATATACATACCACTAAAAAACCACTTTTCTCCTTGTTCTCCACAGGAAAGAGGGGCACTTCTCCCTTTCATAGGAAGGAGTAGATGTACTACCTCTACAATCTTTCTCACAATGTTTTTATCTTCCCATGCTGTCCACATTATGTTTTATTTTCATAGTATTATGTCCTGTCCTCAACTGTCCAGGAAAATGGGTGACATCATTCTATGCATACATTAAATAAGAACCTTTGGAAAATTGTTTTTAGATTGAGCAAAGTCCCCTCCCCCTTAAATTTTTGTCCTTCACTATCCTCAAAGAACTATAAAACCTGATATATGTGGAGTACCTATGTTTTTATGACCTCCATGTTTGTGCAGTGGTCACATTCACCAATGGGAACTATAAAATATTTCAGGTATTGTGAGAGCTGGACCATTAGGAAAGCTGAATGCAGAAGAATAGACACCTTTGAAATGTGGTGTTGGAGGAGAGTTTTGAGAGTCCCCTGGACAGAGAGGAGAACAAATAGGTCGATCTTAGAATAAATCAACCCTGACTGCTCCTTAGAAAGTCAAATAGTAAAGATGAAGCTAAAGTACTTTGGACATCAAATGAGAAGAGAGGATTCACTTGAGAAAGCCTTGATGCTGGGAAAGGTGGAGGGCAAAAAAAAAAGAAGGGGGCTGCCCAAAATGAGATGGCTAGATGGTATTGTAGACACAATGGGCGCAGAGCAGGGCGGGTTGAGGAGGATGGTGGAGAGCAGAGGTGCCTGGAGGGCAATGGTCCATAGGGTCACAAAGGGTCAGAATCGACTGTGCAAGTGAACAACAACAAAACTGAAGACCTTATTAAGAGAATGGGCCATTGCTTTCCTATTTAACATTACATTTTTCCAGTAGTAGGTATTTTACAAATGCAAATCCCTGCCTTTCAAGGTTGTTATTTAATCATCTATTCAACTGAAATAACTCACCTTGATCCTAGGAGTATCCCTCTATTAACCTTTTATTTTAATTTGGAAGGATTCCACTATTTTTTTAAAAAATAAAATTGTGCTCAGCCAGTTTAACACATTTGTGCCAAATATGCTATTTTTCCTTGCAACTGAAGCATTTAACTCTGCTTTGGAATGCTGCCCCATTGTCCTTGGAAATCTAATAGTCATCTGTAATATGCTGCCTTGTTTATGGCCCACAGTACCGAGAATGGGTGAGAATGATGGAAGTTGTAGCCACTGATGGCTAACCATGGCACTCCAGTTATTCTTGGACTTCAATTATCAGAAACCCAAGTCAGCATTCCTGCAGATCGGGGCTTCTGGGAATTGAGTTTCATGAACACCTGGAGTGCCAAGGTTAGCAATCACTGAATTGTAGGCTAACTCTGGAGAGTCAAAGGTTGCCAATTGCTTCCTTAATAGGATTGCTGCCAGGAATGCAAACCACACAAAAAAAGCCCTTTGGCCCCCAATTAAAAGTTTCAAAAAATAAATTACACAGCAAGGATTGTTGAAAATTATGAAAGGATAACAAACCAACCCTATTGAGTGACTTGTGCTAAACTGTGTTGTGATTGGGTCTGACAATTATGTCATTATGATGAGCCAAATGGCCAATTTCATTGGAAGTAATTTTATGAAAGTAGGAATATTCTTCATAATGTCTCACAAATTAATATGGGAAGAGACAATAATGAAAAAACAGTGTGTGCTGCAAGGTTGTCATGCACTAGGACCATCTTCAAATATCTTGTACATTTGCTTTTATTTTCAAGCAAACCAAATTACTAGCTCTCATAGATGTGGGAGAAATGACAGAAAATTAACTGCTTGAGAATACATTATAGCACTGATAATATATTTTATGAGTCACAACTGAAAGTTACAAAGCAGTAGTGAGTTAACTTCATTGTCTGTTGGTTCTAATAAACCTTCTTGTATGTTTTAGCTGCCTTAGAGGATCTTAAACGTACATCTTGAAGCGTATAGCAAATGTACATCTTGAAGCATATAACAAATGTTTAAAGTGGTTGTTTAAGTTGGTGTTGTATATGTTAATCCCCTCGAAAAAACAATATGTCTGGAAGTCAGTCAAACTGTCTCTAGTGACATTTCCAGGAAAGCCAGTTCAAAGTGAGTACTAGAATGCTGGAACAGGACACAGCAGTTGTTGTCAGTTGCCGTGAATGAGAGATCTAAAAAAAATGGCCTGTCCTTAACTGCCTAGCTCAACTCCTGCAAGTTATATCTTGTTATAATGATTAAGGGAAGGTGTAGAAAAAGCAGCACTAAATAGGTATTGTGTTTTTAAAAGGATGCTTAGGGAAAGTTACTACAAAACAATTAGCTCCAGTCAAACTAAGGTCATTGTACTATAACATATATGACAGCTCAATGTGTTTAATAAATGGTAGCTGTAAAGAAATTGGACAATTGAAAATGAATTGAAATAATTGGAATTTATGTTGTAATCTATAATATGACCAGATATAACATTTGCAGATCGTGTAACTTGTACTTTCTGTAGCTAGTTCTCTGGTTGTATAGTACCTTGGTGCACTAAATCCTTTAGTTTGCATGCCTTTGTTCCTACAGGCTTTTCCAAATGTAAAATTTATCATCATAGTGACAGCCGTCAAGATTCCAAAAGCAAGAAATTGCAAGTAGATAAATAGGAACCACTGCGGTGGGAAGGTAAACAGTGTTCCAGTGTCTAGTCATGCCTGCTACATGACCACGGAAATGTCTGCAAAAACAGACAGCACTGGCTCTTCGGCATTGAAACAGAGATGAGCACTGAACCCTTGAGTCAGATATGATTAGCTTTAGAGCAAGGGAATCCTTTATTATTTATTTAGTAATTCAAATTTGTATGTGAGCTTTTGTAGATCAAGACCATTTCATCAGACATAAGAGCAGAAGCTCATGGCATAAGGTGATAGTTGATGAAGGATAAACAAGGGTATAAATAACAACCAGAAAAGACAATCAGGGCAAGGATCCAGAAAAGCACCATTACAGGGAAGATTAATTTGCTGGAGGACAGGGTGTAAGACTTTTTACCATTTTCTGAAATGATTTTATAATACCTTATTAACTAGTCTATTAATTATATAATATATCAGCTACATAGTCTGTTAAGAAACTTGCATAGATGTAATGAAATTCACAGTTAATTGTAATGAGAGATTATGCTTTTGTAGTACCTTTCTTTTATTAAGTAAATAATACTTTGTATTGGATAGCTCAACAATTTAGGTATCTGTTTACAGAGACAGAGGATGGATATTTGATTCCCCATTGTGCCTCCTTTGATTATAGCCAACCTGTATGGCTTGCCTTGCCTTGAATCTTAAACCATATATCTCCATCTTTTATAATTACATTTCATTTTTCTGTTATAACCTGTGTCTTCAGGTTATTGTATTTAAGCTACAACCTGTATTTGGCTATCATAACAATAAAATATAAAGTACATCCAAGGATATTAAAGGGCCTTTGGATGGTAGATGTTACCTCAGCGCCTCTGTCTACAATCTTTGAGAATTTCTGGAATGTACTGCAGATCAGATATTTGAACAGTGCCGGCAGACAAATGTCATCTCCTTTTTCAGAAATAAAACTGGGCACATATTATATGGATTGGCCATCTTGATAAAAAAGGTGGACTGTGAACATTTGTGGGGAAAACAGTGATTGCTAAGACCCAGCATCATTTTATTAAAAATAAGTCATGACATGCTATTTCTGATAATAGCCACAAATGGGTAGATAAAGGGAATGCTGTGAAAATAATGTACAGTAATACCTCAGATAACATTAGTATCGAATAACACTAAAATCGCATAACATTAAGCAATCTGGGGGGAAGAATTGCATCGGATAACATTAAGATCCTATGGGATGCATCAGATAACAACCGCTAAAGCCTGTGTAGTTACAATGTATCTCTATGGATTCCATAGGATTTTAACATGCATCGGATAACACTAAAAATCATATAACACCAAGACTTGTGGAACCAGGTTTTAGTGTTATCTGAGGTTTTACTGTATATTGGTTTCAGCAAAGCTTTTAATTTTAGCTTTGTATGTTACTATATGCTGGTGGTGCCTCTGACACGAATAAAGAAAGCAAAGCTTTTGACAATATCCTGCAAGAATATCATCATGTGGGCTAGATAGTGCTAATGTTAATGCATTTATAGCTGGCTGAGGAGCTGTTCCTAGTAGCAGTTCCTTATCCTCCTAGATAGAAGAACCCAGTAAGTGAGTTGTCACAATGTTTTGTCTGAATTATACAACCTCTTAATGATTTGAATGAAAGTGTAGAGTTAATTTTTGTCAAATCTGTGCATGACACCAACTGGAAGGGGTAGCTAATATATCAGAGGACAGAGTCATCTGTCCCATTGAGTTATTTAGAGCAAGCTTAGTGGAGCACATATACTGTACTGCAATTCAGGATTACCCTGTACAAGCCCTAAGAGAAAGAAAACCTTTTCCTTTTCAGCCTGATACCTAAAATTTTGAATAAAGCATTATAATTAATCAAAACGTTTATTAAATCACAACACAACACACACACATGGAAAATAAGGTAGAAGCCAAAAGTTAAATCATACGATTGGAATGCTCTCAAGGAGGAAGGGGGATTACCCAATAGTCAATAGACTCTGGCAAGGAATGTATACATGGCCCTGATTGCCTCCATTGTTCTTAAAACCGGTTTGATGACGTTTTCTGATAAGCAGAAATTCCTTCACAAAGGAAGCTGAATGACTCATTCCTCTGGTTTGATTAAAGTTCAATTAAACATTGATTAGAACACTGACCAAGCATAAAACATAGCAAAAATCTGTGGGGAACTACCCCAAAGTTGATCAGGAAAAAAGGGGGGGAAGCAAGCGAAGTAAAATGACAAGCACAGGGACAAGCGGACATCCCGTCTCCCACGTACACAGCCAGAGGATTAAAAGGGAAAAACAAAAGGTGACTTCTCTCCTCAAAGGTCTCCCATTAACTAAATGATTAAGGCATATTGATTCTAACATCTCTCTTTGTTTCTTTGCTTACATGCTAGACGCTAAACCCATTGCGTCCGGAGGTTCCATTCATGCCGGAATCCACTGTTTTCCCGCCGCTACATGCAATTGGTTTCCTGTTCTGCTTGCCCGCCTCCCATTGGAGGAGACGCGCTGCTGATCCCGCCTCTTGCCCCTTTGACTCAGCCAGCAGAGAACAAAGAGATATTCCTGTCAACCACAAATATGCTCCTTTGACCTAATGTAAACTCTCTACAACCGGTTTTTTCAGCAATAGCTGTAATCTGCCGCTTTTGTGTAACTAAAAGTATCTGACCTCAGAGCTGCCTTTGTTTTATGTTTGCATGTAATTAAAATATGTTAATTGCCTTTCCTCTTTCCCAGTTGCAATCCCCTCTCCCTTGTCACCTAGAAGCTAGTCTAGAAAGCAGATATAAGCCCTTAGAGGTGGGTGGGGGTTATCTTCTGTTCACCAAATTTTGTGAGCAGGGATCACGAGGGGGGCCTTTTCCTCAGAACGGTTGCGGGAAGGTTAGCTATTTAGAATTATAGGTCTGGCCAGACTATATGCCTGAGTAGGCTTCCCTTTGCTTTTGCTCCCAATAAACCATATTTTGTTCTGACTGAAAAACCTGCCTCATTGTAAGTTCTTGGGTCTTTCTAGTACCTCTGCCAGAGAGTGAATCCAATCACCCAGAATTGGGTGACAAGCCCTTGCCTGCTTTGCCTCTGTGACATAACAAGCACCTGCCCCTTAGTCTCAGGTTTTGTCTCATGCCAAGCCTACAATGAAGTGTGAAACCTTTGCATAGGTCTTGCCACTTCCAGTTACATGTGGGTTTACAATGACAGAATGTGGTTACATTTCAAGTCTAGCCCAAACATGACACCAAGTGAAGTGGCTACCTCTTGGGTCACCAAACACAGCAAGTTTCCTACTCCATCCATCTGGAAATGTCTCGTGCATTCTGGTAGTTCTCTGGAACTAGGAACCTCCTTAATGCCTAAATCTGAGAGCTCCTGTAGAGCAGGGGTGCCCAAACTTTTCAGGCCACGGGCCAGTCACGTGGTTAGGGGGCCCAAACTACAGTCTGGGGGCCGGGGCTAGCCCGCAACACCAATTCATCCAGCCTGTGCCACCCTCATTGCTCTCAGAAGCAGAAATAAAACGCACCCATACGTTCACCCCTGCTGTAGAGAGACAAGTTAGGAAACATCACCCCTGGCTTTAGAGCCAGACAGTGAAAAACTTCCCAAGCTGCACCCATCCACTTTTTGTAGGTGGCAGGACTGGAAAGAAAAACCTATGTGCTTTCCTGTCTGCAGTGTGGGATGGCTCCTTTGCCTCATTTGTCCCTGCAATATGAGGGCATTATTTTCTCCTCAGTCACTGAGATGTGAGGCTGGGAATGTTTCTTCTGCAATAATAGGCAGGTGTACTACCCTCACTGCTGCCACAATGGCAATTTTGTGGTTTTGGAGTTTTGCTGTTCCACCACTGTGAAACATATAGCAAGCTTCACAGTGATATGGGAGCAACTGTTTTTTCTTTTTCTTTCCCAGGTGATAGAAGGCATTGGGTTGTTCTTACTCCACATGAAATATTAGGTGTGAAGAAACTTTTTTGGTTTCTTTTCCTCTTGGTTATCACTTGTCTATATTCAGGTTTTTTTAAAAAATGGTACAAAGAAGAACATCTGGATATGAAGCCACGCCTACCCATAATCTGACATGATATAGCACAGGCTCAGATTAATCACTTCAGTGAAAACCAGGTCTGAGATTCTAGCACTTTCCTGCTGCTGACATGTCTCATTGGTAATTCTACAGGCTATTCCCATGACCTTGCCACCTTATCAAAGCCTGAACAGGAGGCAACAGTGGAGATAAGAGGCATGCCACCACACATATTGGTCCCTCCCCAAATATTCCACATTCTTCAACATCAACATCCCCTGTGTGTCAATCCCCACCACATATTTTCAGCGTCTCTACAGGGATTGGGTTGGATTTCACAGTTGGTGCCCATAAGGACTGCAATAGCATTCTCAGAAGTGAATAATAATTTCAAACATATTTAAAACAACTCAGTTTTGAACTTCAGGACCACTTTTGGGTAATAAACCGGGATGTAAATGTAAGAATCCAAACCAGACAAATATTCACTCTTTTAAAAAGTTTAAAATGAAAAAGAAACCAACACAGATAGAATCACATCTAATGTTTACCTTTAGTACACTATATATGTCTATATCTAGCTCAATTGTTCACACACCTGTAAATCACACTGAGCAACTGTGATCTCACACCACTGAATTCACTGGCTAGGCCAGATGGGAGTGACAGACCTACAACATTTGGTACCCACCCACCCAACCTTAGATAGATGGCACTAATGGGTGTGCAGGGCACCATGGGAAGGCGCCGGGCAGGGAGTGGTGGGGCCACCTATTTGGGGTTTGGGGTTGGGGGGAATCCCACACATTGCTATTGGCACCCCAGGGCACCAGAGGCAAGGGCAGGGTGGAACACGTGATATACCAGCACGTGCCTGGGCACTAAAGAGATTTCACATCCGTTGTGCGTTTCAAAGGGGATAAAGTGGTTTAGTATTTATATTATTATTTAGTGACAATGTTTTTAAAATATATTTTACTCTGCAATAGTGGTGATAGCTAACTAGATAACCTTTCTGGTGATTAAACAGCTATTTATCCACCTTTCAGCATGGTAAACTGTAAATGAGGGAACTGAAGTGAATGATTCAAATTTATCCACTGAATTAAAGTGAGAGTCCAAGAGCAAAGCTTACTTGCGACTTCTTTCCCTCTATAAGACATGCTATATCCTTTCGTATAATATATGTAAATACTTCTGCCACTATGAGATATAAGATTGTGTTTTTACTACTACAGAGAGGGTTTTATGTCCTTTCATCAATGAAGGACTAAAGTGATCTAATAGTACGTGACATTAAAGCTGTGCCATAAAATGTGACAAACAGATGAGATGCTTGTTGACTTTTTTTTGTCCCAGTAAGCATGAGATATTGCCATAAAGGACAGATCACTTAGATGAGTGATGGCTAACCTTGGCACTCCAGCTGTTCTTGAACTTCAATTGGGCTTCTGGTAATTGAAGTCCAGGAACACCTGGAGTGCCAAGGCTTGCCATCATGGACCTATACAGGTTTCTCCCTGGATCAGATATTTCTGATCAGTTCTTTCATAGCACACCTGTCTATACACATACATTCCACTGAATTTAAAAACTGTGCTCAGTCTAGGGTAAGACTGCAGTCTTATTTGACAAAGCTCAAGTCCTTTCTAATAGTATTCGCTATGCAAGTCAGACTTTCCCCATAGAAAACTTGCACAGTGAGTGTTTCTGTGGGGAAAACTCGCATAACGAAAAAAAATTCGCTATGCGAGTTTTTCCCTTTAAAAAGCTCATTATGCAAGTTTTTCCATAGGGATTTTCGCTATGCGAGTCTGACTGGCATTGTAAAAAACTCGCATAGCGAGCAGTCTCACAGAATGAATTAAATTTGTTATGCAAGGTATTACTGTACTTCAGAGGTGTGTGTGTGTGTGTGTGTGAAGTTATGCAAGACTGGTGACAGAATTTGGAGCATACTTGTAATGGGCAAATTACAATCCTTTCACAAATTGCAAAATAGTGTACTCAGATCTGAATCTCATCTCTCTAGATCAGGGGTGCCCAAACTATGGCCCAGGGCCTTGATCTGCCCTCTGATGCCAATTCACCAGGCCTGCACCGCCCTTGTTGCTCCCAGAAGCATTAGTAAAATGTGTCCGCATGGGTGCATTTTACTTCCACTTCTGGGAGTGACGAGGGTGGTGCGGGCCAGGTGAATTGGCATCGGGGGCCAGATCTGGCCCAGACCATAGTTTGGGCATCCCTGAACCATGTGACTGGCCCACAGCCCAAAATTTTTGGGCTCCCCTGTTCTAAATTGTTAGTATGTTCGTGCCAGTTGCAATCCTAAAACTGCAGATACTGGAGTCACTCCCAAATGATGTTAATAATAAAATTAAATAAGACGTCTTGTATTAATGCTTGCTGTGTGTTCTGAGGACACACATTATGTATGAGCCATTTTAAAATGACAGCTATTCAGATGCCCTGGTGTGCTCCCTTTGGGATGTGTTATTTGGGTAGCACATATTTGTGACAGGGGTTTAAATTGAAAGAGACAGTAATGAGAAGTGCTCTGCTTATTGTGCCCTCTCCACGGGGTATGTAATTGCTTGTTTATCTGATCAGTGATCTTCAGACACATACTCATTGATTTTTAAGCTTCTGTTCTTTTAGGTGATGCCCTTTCCCCATGGAGGTTAATATGCTGATTCTATGGGACCTCCCTCCTCCCCTCTCTCATTTTCTTGATCATATGTTCAAACAGTACATGAAATCAGAGGGATAGTGGTTATTAAAGACTCTTACGTTGAGCTCCCATAATTGATGGGGCTGTCCAGAACTTGAATTAGAAGCATTGTGGTTTGCATGCTAATAATCCTTTTGCAAAACTACTTAAATGTGGGCATATGGGGAAAAAATGAACAGAAGAGAGTTGAGGAAGTAGGGGGCAGATGTTGTAGACCAGCAAAATGTGTCCAACCTTCACTAAGCATCTTCTCTGAAGCACAAGCTTCACCATATCTTCAGCCATTGTAGTAAACAATAGACTAATGTAATTTATTTTCTGTAAGCCGCCTAGAGTCAGGTTCGCCTGATTGGGCCAGGATAATAAATCTAAATAAATAAATAAATAAATATTTATTTATTTATTTAGATTTATTTATTTATTTATTTATTTATTTATTTGTCATACTTCTATACCACCCTCCTCACCAGGGCGACCCAGGGCGGTCTACAACACCGTAAAAAACCACACAATACAATACAATCCCATCATCCCAGGATCCCAACTATAAAAATGGTTCTCAAACGTTGACTCTCCAGCAGTTTTGGATCTCAAATCCAAGAATCCCTAGCCAGTGTATTGGTTGGGGATCCTGGGAACATGTGCAAAACATCATGAGTGCCAAAGGTCAAGAACCCTTGCCTAAATCTTAAAATGCTGTGTTTTAACATGCTAAGACATTTTGGCCAGTATCTTTTTAGTAGTCCCAGTGGAGATTAGACTCATTGAATCAATTGCTGATTGATATACCCTTTTGTATATCTCACTGAGTCACTGAATCTACACTAGTTGGGACCAGTGATATGGTGCTGGCATTTGTGCTAACAGCAAATGTTGTAATCCCCACCACCACCACCACAACTACCAAGGGTAAGATCTACAGAACTCAAAGGTATTCAAATTATTTTGGGACATGGGGCAGAAAATCCTGCAGCCACTTTTTATTCATTCATTCATTCATTCATTCATATTTATATACCGCCCTCCTCACCGGGGTGACTCAGGGCAGTTTACATATCATAAAACATAGCAACAAAAAAATCCAAACCATTCCCTAAAACTTGCCTCATTGTTGGTGATAAAACAGTACTGTAACAATGGAATAGCCTAACAATTCATGACATCCAGATTCTGCTGCCTGAGGCAACAGGCTGCCAATTGATAAAGCTGGATATGCTTTCTCATAAAATCTTTAGTATTTTTCTTGTGTACGAAGCATAATAATAGCACTTGGCATATTAAACAGACATGGAGTGGTGGTTGGGGGCAAGTGGGTTGAGCCAAAAAGCAGTACTGTAGATACTCACGTTGTAAATGCTGGGTTGTATTTTGCACCAAGGTAATAAGAATATAGATTGAACATTCCAATCATGAAGGCGAGAAACACCATGATAAAAATGACCATGAATTTGAAGATGTCTTTCACAGTCCTTCCCAAAGAGATCTGAAGAGGTCCAAAACTTTCATTGGCTGGGAGAATGTACGCAATCCGAGAGAAACTGAGTACCACTGCTATTGCATATAGTCCTTCTGATATGATCTGAGGATCTGAAGGAAGCCATTTGCTCCTGGCTAAAATGAAACACAGTTAACACACATGATCAGCATGAAAAAATGACAAATATGGGTTCTTTGTGCCATTGATGTGACTAAAATACTTGAAATACAACAGCCTGATGGGTAATGGTCCATAGGGTCGCAAAGGGTAGGAATCGACTGTGCGACTGAACAACAACAACAAAAATGATATGGTACTACAATGTCACAAAGTCATACTTTGATGAGCTGCAAAATGGAACGTTCAACAATTGAATGTACAGACAGCTTTGAATGGGTGTAGCTTTTCACAGAAGCTTATATGCAGATTTTCACCATTTCAATCTCTGGCTCCACAGCCAAATATCTAAACCATTGAGCTATCCAGCTAGCTTTAGACAGATAGACAAACAGACAGACAGACAGACAGACAGTCAGTCAGTCAGACAGGCAGGCAGGCAGGCAGGCAGACAGGCAGGCAGACAGACAATTGACCACTAGAAGTACATAAGGTCTTTTTTCAGTCTTTTTTTTTAAATGTAATAGAATGTGGAGGGTTGTGACATCAGAGACAGATCCCCAGGTCCTGGGATGGACATGTGGGACCACCAGGCACCTGGAAACATGCCCAGCCCTGAGCGTAACATAAAGTACAAATCAATGCATGTAAGTAAAAGTTCTCAAGCTACAATCACAGCCAAGCCACTGAAAACTGTAGTGCTGAAATAATATTCTTGCATCATCTCTGCTCACAAGAAAGTTGCATGTCCTTCATATTGTTTGTAGCTCTTCAGACATGTGCATATTGGGACTTATTGAATTGGATGGTATGGGCATATATGATGGAACAATGATTTTGAGACAGAGGCTAGAAACATGCCAGAAAAGGGTGAAGATACTCTGGCCAATCTGTGAAAAGCTGTGTGTTGTTCAGGTCCAACCCTCCTGCTGGAAGGAGGCTCTTAGCATTTTCTGGACATGCCTGGGATAGCTTAGTGTCAGACAAAATGACACAATATTGTTCATGAAAGGAGTACATGGCACCTGGGCATTCATATTAAAGCCCAGAACACTTGTTCTGCTTCGATGAAATTGAATACTGTATACTGCTTGCAATTGTGCAAGCCAAAGAGAGCCCCATTCAAAACAATAGGACTTCCAGTTATAGAAAAGTGCAGTGACTATTTCAGTGGGGAAGAAACAACCATATGGACAAAGGAGCATTACTATCTCTCTCTCTCTGTGGGGGCATCCTCAGGAGTCCAACAACTGCAACTCCAAGAAAAGCAGGAGAAAAATTGGGAGTTAAGGCAGCACCCTGGACAAATCTAAATGGAAGCAGAGCCTCAAACTGCTCAATATACTACACATTTTTTCAACTTTTCTTGCACCAATCATAGTAATTCTGCATCTCAGTGTCCACATGGTAATCCCGGTCTCCACACAAAACAGGGCTGAAGCCAGTAGCAGGTTATGATCTCCAGTATGGGACATGGAAAATGCTGAATAGGCTGAAAACTGGGGTGACACAATGCAAACAAACCTAAAGAGGTGGGGCTATATGGAAGAAACTGAACAATGTAAACATAGCAAGAGTCAAGACTTTTAATGTTTGCTGATCCATGGCAAACAGTGTGATATTGAGGTTTGTTTGAAGCAAATGATAGCGGTTTTCAAACTGCTGAATACTGTACTGGAAAAGTAGAATGTGACTATGTAATCATGTCATTTATGTATGCATACATTTGTAGATAGTGAATGTTGTTTCAAAAATTATGTTGGTTTTACATTTTAGCACTTCAAACTTGAATAACTAAATAAACAAAGAGCTGAAGAAAGTATTAACAGAGTCCAAATAAGATTTTTAAAACCTTGCTTTCTAGGTTGTGTTAACACTCCAACTGGTAGTGTATTTTTATTCTGATTTGGTCTGATTTGTTGCAGTTCAGGACATGATCTTGTGAACCTAGGAGTTGGTTGTCAAATGCTGATAGTTGTAGCACTTTGTGGGTCTGGGTGTCAGCCTGACCATTTCTTTATGGCTATTTTTCTGATGGGAAGTTTCCATCCCCCCCCCCCATGGGTGGGATAAATCATGAGGAAAGGGGGAGGCAAGTGAAGTAGGCAAAGAAAGAGAAAATGGAAAAAAGAGAGGCAAAAAGAAAACTTATGTGGGGGATGACTCCAAGGAACAATCAGTACTGAGACAACCCAGAGCATCCAAGTACATCTAGCAACAAATACTTCTCCCCATGTGTGGACACAAGTGATAGATAGATAGATAGATAGATAGATAGATAGATAGATAGATAGAAAGAAAGAAAGAAAGAAAGAAAGAAAGAAAGAAAGAAAGAAAGAAAGAAAGAAAGAAAGAAAGAAAGAAAGAAAGAAAGAAAGAAAGAAAGAAAATCAGAGTGATCTAGAACAACCCTAGAATAACCAGTGATGACACCACTGGGCAGATAACCCAGGTGGGAATCCAAAGACTGCTGCCTGACTTTCTGAGGCTGGAGAGGTGAAGACAAGGTGGTCCCTTGTAATCTGGGTTGTTGATGGCAGTGGGTTTTCCCAATGTCGAGGCCAATTGCTCCCTCTTTTGCACCTCCTCAGAATCAATGACTCTATCTCCTCTCCCACTACCTGCTTTATCCTCCAAAGTCACAGGAGTTACAGACTGATGATATTTGGGAGGCCACACATGCCCCACTCTTGACTTAGAGCCAAAATCAAAAGTAACACAATTAAACTCAGGTTGTGAACCTGGATAAATGAATTGTGGAAAGAGAATGGGATTGGGTCAAAGAAGGTATGCTTTGAGACAAAAGATTCTTCTTCCTTGGCTAGGCAAGACGTGAAACTGCCAAAATGAAGGCACCTTTAGGTGAGTTCATTCAGCAGTTCCTTTCACCTGACCTACTGTGAGAAAGATTAGTCGGCAACACAAGGCTGCCATTACCAGGCTATGCCTGATTGTGGTTAAAAAAAATACCACAGGCTTCAAGAAGGCTCTTTCTGTGTACAAAAGGTGAGGCAGTGTTTGGTTTGGCAGTGGGAGCAATACATGAGGAGAGTTCTGAGAGTTTAGAAAAATTACAGAATCCCCAAACATGCTTGGATTCAGCCCAGGAGCTAATGAACACTCCAACACTGGAGGCATACAAGAGAAGGTTAGATGACCATCTGTCAGATCTGCTTTGATTGAGTTCCTGCAATGAACAGGAGGTTGGACTTGATGGCTTCAAAGAACCATTCCAACTAAACTATTTTATGATTCTATGGTATTCAGAGAAATGTGTCAAATTCCACTGTCCTTGAGGGCCAGAATGTTACACTTTGTGTTATTCTGGAGAGCCCTCAATTATCAAGAACATCTTTTTCAGGTGGAGAAGGGGGAGGCAGAGTAAAGAAGCTATTGGTGAGAAAGCCACTTCTTTTGTTCTGTCAGTGGGAGTGCTTTACATCAGGCTGCTTATGTAGACAGAAAAGTCCATTCCACTTGTAGAAGGCACCATGTTCTGGAGGCATCCCAAAATATGTAATTACCTGATGTGTTTCTATGGCTGTATGTCTGCATACATTTATGCTTGCAGACCTCCCAGGGTTATTGAAATATAAACAATAGAAGAAATCATAATAAAAATCCTCTTTCAATTCTTATTTTCTGGAAACACCTGCTAGCTTGGTAGGAGAAATATCCATCCATTTCAATTATCTGTGCTGATGGAGAAGTGCCCATAAAAATGTTGTCTGGTTTCATAATATATAGCCTGTGGAAATTAATACACTGTTGTGGAAGAAACAGGAACCAAGAGGCATGAAGCCAGATTATTTAGGAGAATAAATGTAATACAGTAAAACCTCACATAAAGAGTGCCTCGCTTAAAGACTAACTCACTTAAAGAGCAGCATTTTCTCTGAATAGTGGCCTCACTTAACAACTAAAACTAACCAAAAACTCAACAACCAGATACGGGTTCACAACCCTACCTGCCAGAAGTCACAATTGGTCACTTACAATGGTGTTTCACTTAAAGAGCAAACTCGCTTAAAGAGCAATCCCATGGAACACATTATGCTCTTTAAGTGAGGTACCACTGTATAGCTTCACAACAATGCCCACATTAATGTTTCTGATTTAATTTGTCTCACTTGCTAACAATTTATGCCAGGTCAAAAGTTCAGAAAGTCTAACATTAGGCTGAATAGTGAGGATGGGTGACCAGCAAGGGGGAAAGGGGGTACTAAAGAATCCACCATCATATGCTTTTCTTTTAGAATGGGAAGAAATTGAAGCAGTGACAGACTTTACCTTCTTGGGAAGTAAGATCACTGCAGATGGTGACTACAGCCATGAAATAAAAAGATGCTTACTTCTTGGGAGGCAAGTTATGGCAAACCTAAGTAGCATAATAAAAAGTAGAGACATCACCCCTCAAACAAAAATCTGCATAGATAAAGCAATGGTCTTCCCAGTAGTAATGTATGGCTGTGAGAGCTGGACCATAAGGAAGGCTGAGCACAGAAGAATAGACGCCTTTGAACTGTGGTGCTAAAGGAGACTCTTTGAAGTCTCCTGGGACTACAAAGAGGTCAAATCAGTCCATCCTATAGGAAATCAACCCTGACTGCTCTTTGGAAGGACAAATACTAAAGCTGAAGCTCAAGTACTTTGGCCACCAAATGAGAAGAGAGGACTCCCTTGAGAAGGCCCTGATGCTAGGAAAGATCTAAGGCAAAAGGAGAAGGAGGCAGCAGAGGATGAGATGGCTAGATGGGATCATTGATGCAGTGGACGTAGATCTGGGGGGACTACAGAGAATTGCAGCTGGCAGAGGAGCCTGGCGTTTGGTGGTCCATAGGGTCGCAAAGGGTCAGACTTGACTGTGAGACTGAACAACAAAATGCCTTTATTTACTGTTCTTGTATTTTGAAATGATGGAAACTATAGTGTGACTCTAGCTGTATGGAAGGAAGGAAGTGCTGGCAAACAGTGGCTGCCAACTGGGGAATACATTTGCTTCACCAAAAATTTCTTGAAAAGACTCTGTATGATAATGCAATACTGTCTGGAGAGGCCAAAAATGATGGTGAGAATGGTCCAAAATTAAATGGGCACTACATTGTTGGCATTGTGGTTAGTCTTGCTCAGCTGTGAAATCCCCTCCTATCATTTGGCTCAGCACTAAGAGAAATACACATTTGTTGCTATGACCTCTTTAATGAACTTGCCTCCTGGGAATTGCTTTTGGGGTGCCTACCTTTTCCCTTCAAATGTTTCCTCAGAATTCTACCTTTCTATGAAGGCTTCTGGTGGCCCCTGCACATGTTTATTTTGGGGAGTACCTTTTAAAAGGGGCCACGGTGGCTTAGTATTTTATTGCAAATGTTATTACGAATGTTTTTATTGTAATTTTATTGTGTATTGTACTGTTGTGAGGCGCCCTGAGTCGCATGTGTGATTGGGCAGCATAGAAATGACTATAATAATAATAATAATAATAATAATAATAATAATAATAATAATAATAATAATAATAATAATAATAATAATAATAATAATAATAATGGTTAAGACACTGAGTTTGACAGCCAGAAGGTTGGCAAGTTAGCAGTTCAAGACTTGACTGTTGAGCAATAGAGTGAGCGCCTGTTGTCTGTCCTAGCTCCTGACAACCTGCCAAACAAGAAATTTCAAGTAGATAAATAGGTACCATTTTGGCAGGAAAGGTAACAGTGTTCTGTGCACTTCAGCATCTAGTCATGCCTACCAAATGATGCAGATGCAGACTCTTTGGCTGCAAATAGAGATGAACCCCACCCCCTAGAGTTGGACACAACTGGCTTTGGAACATGGGAGACCTTTACCTTTTAAAAACCTTGTATGTAGAGGCATCCTGCCTGGAATCCTGTTGGTGCTCTTGTAAATTTGTGACTCATTGGTGGGATGCCAGGGTGAATCTCAGTTATTGGCTGAGGTGCACTCCATCAACTCACCTTTTAACCACAATTAGCTGCAGCATTCTGCACAAGCATTATACAAACACCAATAGATTTCTGGCCCATGTGTGTTTAACTGCTTGCATCCATCCTCTGTCCACTTTCTATCTATCCCTTTTGATCATTCCTTCCTCTGCCTTTGTTCTTTCCCCATCTTTGCTACTTCACTGATGCTGTAGGATACTGATTTTCCATGATTTACTCCACAAAGGCCACATACTGTATATCACTTATACAAAGCAACAGTGCTCAATATGCTGCACAAACTGTGGACTAAACAAATTTTGGTTTACACAGGAGCAGATTCCACAGGCTATGAGAGTAAGTAATAATAATGTTGTGTCAGAAATTATTATAGTAAGTAGATCAAAAGCAGTCAAAGGAGATGTGGCCATTCTGCAGGGTGCATGCCATAGTGATCTCAAAACACACTCCACAGTGGAAGAGAGAGGATAGACATTGCTGCACTGTAAACCGAGCTCCCAAACCATCAGGTCTGTGCTGTTAATATTTTAATATTTCCATACTCAAACAAGATCACATTAATGAGTTAGATTTAAAGTACAGTACAGTACAAGAAAACTCCTTCCTGATGCCATACTCTGGCACAATTCTCATTTCCAGGTTATCCCACAAGAGGGAGTGCTTTACAACACAATGCAAAACTAGAAGGTTAACCTGTCCAAGCATCATCAAAGGAGAACAGTCTAGAGAGAAATACAAGGAAGGGGGAAAATTGCAATCTATAGGTGTGTCCTTTACTATGTGTATTCTGGCTATCTATCTAATTTTTTTCTCTTGAGAAAATATAAATTATTTATTAGTCTTCCAACTCTCACACTGTCATGTAAATCAGTCGTGCTGTCTTATGTTCAAAGGAAGCACATCAGATCAAATCTGACTATGACTGTGATATCTACGATTTTCTGAGCTTTTGTTTTTGCTTCATTGTTAACTCTAACAACATAGTCTTGAGCATGAACAGATTGAAATTCAGCCTGTGTTGTGCCAATGAATAAGAATATTACTCTCTCCTTCAAGTTGTCTGATTGGTGTATCCTTCCTACAGTCTTACGCAGAGCAGTTGGAAGTGAGGCAGCCTGACGGTTTTAATCTCACTCCGAACTGCAAGATGTATTAATTCAGACCTGTTATGAATAATTAAAAGAGGAGGGGAAACATTTGTTTTCAAAAGCAGAGACATTTTATGATAAATCCAAGGTCATGAGGTGGGGGGGGGGAGGAAAATCTGGTTACATTTAACCTTCTCACCAAGGCATTTTGTTGAGAGTTTGTTAACGCTAACAAGATTTCTCATGTCCAGTACAGAAACAAGAGAAAGGGCACTATAAAAAATAGTCTTGGTTCTCTTTGAGAAACAAAGGGAGTACATCCAAGCAAACTCTCTTGCACCGACATGAAGTCAGCAAGTACACCTAAAATGGCTGATAGATCAAAGAGATAATAATAGTAATTTTGTGTCAGAAATTATTCTGGGTTGAAAGGATTTTGCTGGAGAAATTCCGCTCAGGGGACCGCCAAATGAGACAAACAGTCCACAGAAGAAGGCAGCACCACTATAGTGGTACTTGGATAATTAGTGCAAAAATCATTATTATAATTGCAAGAACCCTCCTTAATACTAGCAGAATGTTTTCATCCATCTCATAGACAGAAGAGGGAAACAAATGTGAACAAGCAAGGATTTACAGTAAAACCCTGGATTACAACTGCCTCAGTTTAAGTTTGCTGTGGTTTACAATGGCAAATCCTATGGAAATGCTGTCCTGATTTACAAATTTATTAATGTTTTTTTTGTTTACAACGATCAATTCAGGACCATTTTTTTATTTTTCAATGCATCCCTATGGATGTTTCAGTTTACAGTTTTTTTCAGGTTATAACAGAGGCTGTTGGAACAGACCTCCGTCGTAACCCGGGATTTTACTGTACTTTGTGATCTAATGTTATCCCCAATCACTAAAGTAGACCCACTAAAACCAGTGAACCAGTGATGGGCAGCCAAAAATTTTACTACCACACTATGGCCTCCCACAGTGATGTCGTGGGTGGAGCCAGTCATGATGTCATGGGAGGAGCCAATGTCATGATGTCATGGGTGAAGCCAACAATATAGGTGGAGCCAAAGAAAAAAACATAAAAATAAGTACACATAAAAATACAAATTAAATAGACATAAAACACATAAAAATACACATAAAACACATGAAAATACACATTAAATGCAAATTAAATAGACATAAAACACATAAAATACACATTAAAAATAAATACACATTAAATGTACATTAAAATATACCCACCCACCCCACACCCAAAGGCGAGTCACTTATCCTGGGGAGCAGGCTGTAGGGAGCTTCAGGCTAGCAGCTGCTCTTCCTCCTCCCCACTTGAGAGGACAGGAAAGAGGCTGCTGAAGGCCTCAGCAGTAGCCATGGTTCCTCTGTGGCTGTGCGTGGCCACCCAACGCTCTGTGCTGCCACACTCCAAGCAGAGAATGGCTGCTTGGCTTGGCAGGCAGAGCACTGTAGGCGTGCATGCACACCAAGTGCTGTAGGTGCGCATGCGCACCAAGCACTGTAGGCGTGCCTGCATTCCGAGCACTGTAGGTGTGCATGCGCAGTGGGGGAACTGGTGAAAAGGTAAGCCTCCGAGGTGGTTCCCCCCAAAAGCTGCTACCAATTCTCCGGGACACTGGGAAAAGCTACTACAAGTTCTGGTGAACTGGTGCAAACTGGCTGCTGCCCATTTCTGCAGTGGACCTTGCTTTACTAAGTTGTAGCTAACAAATTCTACTTTGTTATTGGGTATTTACCCTAGTTGGGAACAACAGTGGATTTAGCTCATGTATGACAACTGAAATCCCATGCTGAAAACAAATGACATGAAATGCGGCATAATAAGCAGCTCCCTGCTTAGGGAGCTGCATTGGTTGCCAGTTTGTCTCCGGGTGCAATTCAAGGTGCTGGTCATTACCTTTAAAGCCCTATATGGTAGTGGGCCAGGATACCTAAGAGACCGCGTCACCCTAAGAACATCTGTCCGTCCCACCAGGGCGGATCGGAGGGGCTCTCTCGTTGTACCATCGGCTAGGGAGGCTCACCTCGCTAGCACCAGGAAGAGGGCCTTCTCCGTGTTCGCCCCGGCCCTCTGGAACCTCCTCCCAACTGAGCTGCGCATGCAGACAGAGCTCCTGTCCTTCCGGAAGAGCTTAAAGACCTGGCTGGCAGGACATGTGTGGGGTTCCAGGGATGTGGGATCCCATGTGGGGTGGTTAGTCTAAGGATTTTACCCTTCTGACGACACCCCCAGATACTGTTTTAGTCTATGAATTTTTAAATTTTTTATTGATGTGTTTTAACTTGGGTTGTAAGCCGCCCAGAGTCGGGCTTGCCCGATTGGGGCGGGTTAGCAAGTATGAAATATAAATAAATAAATAAATAAATAAATAAATAAATAAATAAATAATAATAATAATAATAATAATAATAATAATAATAATAATAATAATAATAATAATAATAATAATAATAATAATAATAATAATAATAATAATAATAATAATAATAATAATAATAAAAGCTTTGAAAATGAGTACATTATGCAGAAACACTGGGTCCAACTAGGAATTTACACTTCACCAATCTTGACTTGTTAAGAGTGGAGGGAGCTCTTTTAACAGACCAAGCGAGGTTTTGAAGCATGTCATTTCATACCAATGTAGTCACATCTCCTGTTCACCAAGGACTGGCTGTCAATGTCAGGACAAGCACAACATTTCCTTTTTGTTTCTTAGTTGTGTTTGGCCTTTTAGCTCTCACACTGAGCCATATGCTGTGGTCTTTCCTCAGAGGTTCACCTGCTGAATGAACACAATATCACATGGCAAATACCATGGCATTTCTTTCACTTTGGGAAAGTAGAACAGCTTCCTTTTTCTGTAGGTCATATTTTATTCTGTGAACCTGAACAACACACAAGAAAACAGCTGCCCCCCCCATGTGTTGTTCAGGTCACTCCACCACCCCACAACTGTGTACTGTGATCTTTGCACAAAGCCAAGATCTCATTTCTGAGCAAATCTGTGTCCCTCTTGCTATACCTCTGTGTTATCTCTTTGATAAAACTGGCTGGATATGCTAGACTGGTGAATCATTTCCAACCCTCACTGAACTTTAGCAGGGCTGGTGGGGAGAGATATTTCATTCTCCAAGAAGGATCTTAAACTGAAAAGGGAAACAGCATTTCATCAGCATGTGATCTCTTACCATATGTAAAGTAGGCAACCTGAGGAGGGAGGGTAGCATTATTGAGGTCTTCATCATGAACATACAGATCCACATATTGTTGTGCTTCTGTTGCTTTGAGAAAAGCCATGAACCGGGCAGTGAAGGAAGCCGCAAAAATAGAAAGCATCCCAAAATCCAGCAAGTTCCAAAGGTGCATAACATATTCACGTGGACCTTCTTCCCAAATTTCTTTGCATTCAGACCATATCATTCCTGCAAACGGGCACATAAATGTTTTTAACTTATGTTTCTTTACTTCATTAATTCACACAACACTTTCCTCCCAACAAATGGTCTAAAGGCAGATCACAATCATTAAAACAACATAATTCTACATGATGAAGAATAAAACCAGATGCAATAGTAAAAGACAAACAGATAACAATATTAAATACTGTGATATTAAAAACATACATACATACATACATACATACATACATACATCATACATACATACATACATGCAAACCAAAGCAAATTAATTTGCAAGTTTTGAGAGGTGATTTTCCTGCTGTGATATTCACACATTATTTATTTATTTATTTATTTATTTATTTAGTCACACTTCTATGCTGCCCTCCTCACCAATGACTCAGCATGGCAAAAAGCAGTTAAAAACACAACGAACGAGGAGGTAACAGGTTTAAGAGTGAATTGGGACAAAACAGAAATGATATTAGTTAACGGGAATAAGGGTGATGAGGACCTAATAAAATGGAAGTATAACATACAGAAGATGAGATATCTAGGGGTAATGTTAACTAGGAAAATTGGGGAGCTTAGAGAAATGAATTATGGTAAACAAAAGAAGGAAATTGAAAAGAAAATAGCACAATATAGTAAATTAAATTTGTCATGGTTTGGTAGGGTAGCAATGTGTAAGATGATGCTGTTGCCTAAACTGAACTTTTTATTTGATGTTTTACCACTAAAACACACAGATAAAGAGCTAAAGGTGTATCAAAATATTATAAATAAATTTTGTAATGGAAAACGAGGAGCTAGAATTGTTAAAATGCTGTGGTACTTACCACAAAAGGAAGGTGGATTGGGCATTCCAAACATTAGTAACTATTATAGAGCCTTTCAAATAAGAAATGTTTTTAAATTATTAATTAATGAAGAACCAGTATGGGGGGAAATTGAAAGAAAGGAATTCTCGAAGATTGGAAAGGCATTGTTTTTATGGGAAGAAAAAGATAAAAAGAGGAGGAAAATTCAAGGAAAGATGCTAAAATCAACTATAGAGATATGGAATAGAGTAAGGAAAGACTTTATTCCAGGAACTTCACCGGTGTTAGAATTAGAGGATTTCAGTAATTTTCCAATAAAAATAGATAGGAGGATTAGGGATATTCTGTCGGGAAGCGGGGTTTTACTATTGAAGGAATGGGTTAAAATATGTAGAGATCAAGAAAAAAGAAATGAGCTTTATTTGCAATTGGAGTTAGATTGGTTTAAGATTCTCCAGATGAATAATTGGACTAAGAGGTTTTTCTCAGAAGGTGGTTTAGACAGGGAGAGCACAGAACTTGAGACATTGCTGGCCAAAATAAGAAATGGTGACATAGGAATTAAGGGGATAGTAAGCAAAATTTATAAGATTTCGAATAAAGGTGGAAAAATACAAGAGATGTTGAGACATAGCTGGGAACAAGAACTGAATGTAATAATTACAGAAAAAAAGTGGAAGAAAATGTGGAGTAGAAGGATCATGAGAACTATGTCAGTTAGAGTAAAAGAGCATAACTACAAGTTAATTTGGAGATGGTATAGGACTCCAATGGGGTTGCATCAAATGTATAATAGTTTGAGTGATAAATGTTGGAGATGTAAAAGAGTAAGAGGATCATATGAGCACATGTGGTGGGGTTGTGATAGTCTAAAAAGCTTTTGGGGGAAAATAGAAAATGAGATTAAGAATATATTGAATATGCAGCTCGAATTGGGGTCGGATACAATCTTGTTAACGGAGGTAGATAAATATAAAATGAGTAATGATAACAAGGAATTGATGGCTGTTATGTTATTAGTGGCCAGACAGTGTATAACAAAAAAATTTGAAGAATAATGAAAGGGTAAGAATACAGGATTGGTACAAACAAATGTGGGATTTAGTTCTTAACAAAAAACTTACTTGGGAATTAAACCTCAGAAAGGGTAAAATGCATGGGAATAGCTTCTGGAGGATCTGGAAACCATTTATTGAATATACGTTGGTAAAGAAGAAAGGCATGGCCCCTGTACCAGAACAAAATGACTTTTGGAAATTATGAGGAAACATAATTCCCCAGACATTGTATATAGCACAAGGGTGATAATAATGATGTTAAATGTAGCAGTGTAGAGAATATTATGTATTAGAAAATATGAGGATAAATTTTGTTAATGTATGAACTGATACTTTTATTTCTTCATTTGTAACTGAATTTGAGGGACATTTACATATACTTATTTCATGAGTAATGGTCTTTTAATGTAATACTGTTACTTAAGCTATTTTATCTTACAATTTTTTATGATTCCATATATATCTGTATTCATATATATCTGTATCTGTTTCTGTTTTTCTTTATATACCTTATAAAAAACAATTAAAAAAAACAAAACACAATGAACAATAAACCCCATGATAAAATACCCACCCATTAAAATGTAAAGGTTAAAAAATTACAAAGAGATTAAAAATTAACTTCACCAATTAAAATTATGAGGGAGAGGGGGAATAGTTAGATTAACCAGCAGGCTGGGGCAAATGACTGGCCTGAGCCCCACACCTGACCCACTAGCCAGGTCTTCACACCCTTTCTAAAGGCCAGCAACTCTGTCTGGAGGTGCAACTCTGTTGGCAGAAGTTTCCATAGGGCCCTCCTTCTCGTGCTAGAGAGATGTGCCTCTCTAGCTGATAGCATGACCAGAGATCCTCTCTGGTCCACTCTGGTGGGACGGACAGATGTTCTTGGGGTGATGCCATCTTTTAAGTATCCTGACCCACTACCATGTAGGGCTTTCAAGGTAATAACCAGCACCTTGAATTACACTCAAAGGCAAACCAGCAGCCAGTGCAGCTCCCAGAGCAGTGGTGAGGCGCGAGCATAACGCCCATACCCCATCACCACCCGAGCAGCCGCATTCTGGACCAGTTGCAGCCTCTGAATGGTCATCAAGGGCAGCCCCATGTAGAGCATGTTACAATAGTCTGGAGGTGACCAAAGCATGTGTGATCATGAGCAAGGGGTCCTGATCTAGGAGCAGGCGTAACTGATGTATAACATGAAGTTGTGCAACAGCCCTCCTGGCCACGACTGCCACCTGCTCTTCAAGCAGGAGTCATGAGTCCAGGAGGATCCCCAGATTTTGCACCGAGTCTGTTTGGTAGCTCCCAAGAAAACACAGGACCCCTGACCCACAACTACTCAGTCTTGTCAGGATTCAGTTGTAGCCCATTGTCCCCCATCCAGACCCTCACAGCCTCCATGCACCTGGAAAGGACTTCTACTGCATCACTTGGGTCTCCACAGGCCGAAATATACAGTTGGGTGTCATCTGCATATTGATGATACTTCACCCCATATTGGAGGGGTCTAGGGCTGGATTTCTCACTCTCCAGCCACACCGACTGGGTCCAGCCCCTCAAGAATGAGGAAAACCAGGACCATACAGTGCCCTGGATCCCCAATCCTTGGAGCCTTTCCAGAAGGATACCATGGTCAATGGTCAATGGTCAAAAGCCGCTGAGAGGTCAAGAAGAGGCAGGATGGACAGATGTCCACCATCCCGCTCTCTCCAGAGATCATCCACAAGTGTGACCAACACAGTTTCCGTGCCATATCTGGGCCTGAAACTTGACTGGAATGGGTCCCAATAATCTGCTTCATCCAGGATCTCCTATAACTGCTGTGCCACTGCCTTCTCCAAAACCTTACTGAAATAGGGCAGGTTGGAGACAGGCTTGTAGTTGGTCATCACCATGGGGTCGAGAACTGGCTTCTTCAGGAGGGGGCAAACCAAGGCATGTTTTAAGGTTGCTGGAAAAAAACCCTCCCAAAGCAAAGAATTAATGATAGTCTTGACCCAACTGCCTGTCACTGCCCTAGCTGATTTCATCAGCCAGGTGGGGCACGGGTCAAATGCACAGGCAGTGGCACAAACAGATCCAAGGAGCCTGTCCACCAGGGGCGTAGCTACCGCCGTATCTGCCGTATCAATTATACGGGGGCCCCGGGTCACGGGGGCCCCCAACGTGCGTAAGCAAAACAAATGCAGAGCGGGAGGGAGGCGACAGCCAGGGAGCCTTGGGAGAGGGCGGCGGAAGTGGGCTGGGGGCGGGTGCCTTTCTGGGAGGCCTTGGGCTGCCCCCTCCCACCCGCCCAGGACGAGGAAGGGAGGGCAGGGTTCTCCTTTCTCCGCTGCTTCTGTCGCCTCCACTCGTGCGAGAGAGTGGGGGCGCGCGCGTGGCCCCTGCGGGCGCCCTGAGGAACCAGGGACACTTGGACCACCGGCCGCTCTGGGACCTTCGCTGGGGAGGGGGCGGCATGGGGAGAGGCCGCTGAGCGCTGGCGACGCCTCCGGCGGGACCGCAACAGCAGCAGCGGAGGGCACTCTGGCCCGGGAAGAGGCTGGGAGGGCTTCGACGGTCTCTCCTGCTTCCCCGGCCGTGGACCCACCCTGCCAACGGTGGCAAAGGCCACGGGCAGCAGCCAGCAGTGCGGGTTGCAGCGGTTCCCACCTCTCCTGTTTCTGCCGAAGCCAACGTCATTGTGGGAAGGCCTGAGAAGGGACGGTCTCCTTTGGTGCCCCCCCAACCCCCAATTCCTCCTGCCCATTACCCGCAAAAGGGCGGTGCTGCTCTTCAGCGCCTGCCCGCCCGCCCTGGGCAGGTTTTCTAACGGGAACTAAAGAGATAACGCAAAGGGGAGAAAAGTTGGACCAAAGGTGGGAGGGAGGGTCACGGGGGCCCCCAACGTGCGTAAGCAAAACAAATGACAAAAGTAAAAAAAAAAAGCAATTTCTTTTCCCCCCCGCGTAAAGCGTGCGTTCAAAAGTTGGCAACACCCTACATCGGTTATCGCGGGATGCGGGATTTCCCCGTTTAAGTAATTTTATGCATTTTTTTTCTTTTGTGAGAAATCTTTACCCATCCTAAGGGCACCCAAACAAATTTTTATACGGGCCCCCGCCAAGGCACGCTACGCTTCTGCTGTCCACTTCCTCAGGGACAACTGGATCAAACCATTATCAGCAGTCAGTCATTTCTTTCTTTCAGTGTTGGGATATCTATAATGTCTGTTTCTTCCTTATTTGATTGCACAGCAGTCTATGTTCCTCTCCAACAGTAACTTAACCTAACAAATGTATAATAATCCCTTGATAGCATTTTCAAACACTCCATATGCATTAACGAGTTATATGAACTCTGTAAAGCAAAATGCTATTTTTTTAAATCTTTCCTATTGTAAATGGCTGGGATGAAGCTGAGAATGGCATAGCCTCCTATTTGGGGTAGAGATGAGATGGAAACCAAGAACTACCTAATTTGTAGCTCAGTAATGGTCATCCCTACAATTTGGCATAATGAGGTAGCCAGGTCAGATTCTGGATATCATAGAAGAGGAACAAATTGTTAACTAGTATTAGCTACCATTAATAGAGTTTATGATAACGTCCCTGTCTCTAAACACCCATATCCTTGAAGAAATGTTAATGTAATTTTTAGAATTAAAGAACTCATCCTGTTTTCATCAATGTAATAAATCTTGCTTCCCAGAACATAGGAAGGTGCCGTGAAGTGACATAAAGCACTGGGTCATGTATTGCAGAATTATCAATTCTGACTGGAAGTGGTGCTCTGGAGTCTTCCTTGGCCCGACACCTCTCTTGCTCCTTTGGGGTTTCTTACTCACATATTAGCCAGGTCTCACCCGGCTTAGTTTACACAGTTAGACAAAAACAATTGTGTCAGAGTGGCATGGTGGTACAACATACATGGTGTTGTATTGACAGTTCTCCTTCCCTCTGCTATTTCAGTCAGTGCCAAAACTGTGAAAAGTCAGTCCACAGCCACCTACTGCTCTGTTTAAGGGAGGAAGAGCAGTTGAGAGAATAGGCCACTGCCTGATTGGATTTTTGGCACGTGACTACAAATGCTTGACACACATTTACACACAATGATAAATCCCTTTGGAAGCATTTACATGCCTGCAGATTTTCTGGGTTGCCACTCCCAGGGTAGATGCAGTTTGAAAGAAGTATTGATGGCAGCTTCCATCTCCACTAGCAATAATTTCAATGGTTTCCCTTAATCTGTCTTTGTTTGGAGACAGAACATAAGAGAATGAAACAACAGGGCCTGGAGTAACAACTTCTGGAATCAAGAGCCTTTACACATTGTTCTTCTATGAAAACCTCTGCCATCTGTTCTGATTATTTTGATTCACCAAACCTGTCTTTAGCATTTGGCTCTGAGGGATCAGATGTGCTAAACAAATACATCAGTCCCTTGGGATAACCTTTGTGATCAAGCTGGATCACCTTTGTGCTCAAGTGCAGAGAGAATTTTTTAAATGAAAGGACAGTGTGCAGTCAATCATTCAGGTAAATATTTTTCCCTTGGTACAACCTCCAAGCATAAATGCTATTGAACTCACTCATGCTGTTCATTATTTTTACCAGAACATAAAGTACTCAAAATACTGTGTCAGATCTGGCAAACTTGTCAAGTAGCAAAGTAGCAAATTTTTGCTATTTTGAAAAACCTGGAAATGTTCCTCTGCTAAAACAACAACAACAACAACAACAACAACAACAACAACAACAACAACAACAACCCTATAGAAACATGAACAAAATATGTCTCTGTGACTCAGAGTAGTACACCAAAATCTTTATGTAGAAAGCTTAAAGTATAGATTAATATGCTTTCCTGTTCATTAGTCTCATCTCTTCATCTCTATACTTTCACTATTGTCTATTCTGTCACTCTCTTGAAATAGATCCAGAGCAATGGTATAAGTTTAATCTATGAAAGCTCAGAAAGCTACTCCTTGGACTACAACCCCCAGAATCCCCAGACAACATGTGAACTAACTAAGATGGCTGGGTCACTGTGCAAGTTCTAACCCCAAAATGGATAGTATTTCTAGTCTCTGCACCTGTTTCTGATAGAAGGGTGATGGAGACTGCTGAACAATCTCTGCCTCAGTTGTCCCATGAGGGAGTCTTCAGTAGGTTTCCATGACATGGGGAGGCTCAGTCTTTGGTCCACAGGATGAATCTTTCTACATGCCAGTGCCAGGCCAAGGAAGACCTACATCTTTGGCAGCCTCTCCCCAGGTGGCCTCCCATTTTCTCTTGTGCTCTATGTGTGTATTGATTGTTGTTGCCATACTTACCTAAAACCCACTTCATGATGAGCATTTCTGTCCATGAGAACTGAGTTGTTTTAACTCTAAATATCTGTTTGGGATGATCCATAGCAGTCTCATTGGGAAGGAGCTTTACTCCTTCAAATCGGTCTGAGGCATTCACGACTAACAGTCCAAGGAAAATTGTAAAAGATACTGCGTGTGCCACAAACTTCATGAAGGGGCTCCGGAGTGTACGTCCCAACTGAAAATTAAAACAGATGAGGTTATTTCTATCCGTCTCTGATCATCAAAGTTGCTACTAGGTTTCTTTCCTTTGAAAATCAAGGCTTATATTCAGGTTTTTAATCAGGGCAAAATTTCAGTACTTTAAAACGCATTGGCTTGGATCTGAAGAGATGACGTGGAAGTAGCCACAGGACTCTGTTTCAGCATGTAAAAACTGAAGTCTTGCTGGCATTTCACCTGGGGGCCTCAGTTGTCATGTGTCTTTTTTGAGAGGCAGAGAAAGTGAGACAGTCAAGAAAACTTCTCTGAGAAAGTGGGTTTTGCTCAGTCTTTTAACTTCTATTTCCCCAGCACAAGTTACCAAGTTAATGAAACCAACTTCTAACTGGTGTGCTGGTGATAAGATGCCATCAGCGTCCCTAAGGAAAGATGCACATGTGTGTGTGTCCTTCCAGCTGGACAGCTAGAAAATTAAATCAAGGGCTCATCTGTGTTTCTTCCCTCAAAGAAAGTCCTTTTGATACTGCTGAATCCCCATATCTCCATGACTGATCAGAGCAATTTGTTACAAAGGAAGGCACAGAAGGAGTGATCTGATCGGGATCTGACAGGGGGTAGAGTCACAGAGGGAGTCAATCCTTCTCCTCCCAAACAGCTTCCACTGTGACCTTGAGCAGGATTATTGTGATGGGGACAAAATTAAAGTATTTCTGACAGGTTATTTTGTACCAGATTGGTGGGACAGCCCAGGGTGAAAACCTTGTCCCACCTCAACAGTCCTCAACAGGACTGATGGAATGGCGGAGAGATCAAAATCTCCTACCACACTTAGAGATCTGAAACTGATTGTAATTTGCCTCTGTGATTGGTGTTGTTGCAGTACAAACACCTATGCATTTCTCTCTCTCTGTACACACTGTTTTAAAAAATGTGTTCATAATATTTAAATTATTGATCTTTTAATATTATTGGCTAAAATGCTGTTGCTTAGCATAGTAAGTCCAATTAAAGCATTCCCACTGAATCAGTAGGGGTTGAGTGAGTCACCTCCTCCATATGTTCCATTGATTCAGTGGGCCTATTTTGGGCGTGATTTACAACATTAAGTCACAGGATTTCAATCATTGTATGTTTAATGGCATTTCAATCTAGCAATATAGAAGGAGCCTTCAGGTGTTCAATGAAGCAGGGCCAGCCAATCCTTCAGACTCAGAAGCACTGTAATTGTGTAATGTATAAAGAAAGAAAGGCATTTAAAAATTATAACTTAACTGTGTTTTCATATGGGCGTGTTTTATTTCCACTTCCGGGAGCGATGAGGGCGGTGTGGGCTGGATGAATCACAGCAAACCCATTCATGTGGATTCATGGGAGCTTGGGCTTCCGGGAATTGAAGTCCAAGAACATATGGAGTGCCAAAGTTTGCCATCACGGGCCTACTCCATTCCCAATCTGGACCTTTTTGGTCCAATAACAATGGTCATTGGGGCCGGGTGGGGGTGGGGAGGATCAGCTGGAACAATTCCTGTAGGCACAAAGGATCAACCCTTTCTGGCCTGATCAATCATGATCCTTTCTCGTCAGACATGATCATCCTCGCCCATTTTTTACTGTTAAAACTGGCCTTTCATTACTCTCTTTAAATCATTGTTGGACAGTCCTAAATGTAAAGAAATAGACCAGTGGCTTTTTTGCACTAATTTGCCCCTATTTCCTACTTTTCCACATTCCAAATTAACTTTTAAAAATTTTCACCTGTGCCAAGAACTCTTAGCAGTGAAAAAGCAGTTCAGGAAAATAATAATAATATTGGACTAAAAAAAAAAGATTACAAATAAATTTATGAGCTTGTTAGGTATAAGAAGACATTTGAAATGCTTGACATCAAAAGTCTGGAATGATTTTTCACTCAAATGTTAAGAGCAGACGCTGTTATCTTCATCCCAATTTTTCATAGCTTTTCTGTTCCCATGTTAATCATACATGCATAGGCCTCTTTGAAGTCAGAAAATCTCTTCTAAGTTAAAAACATGTGAAGTCTTTTGCTAAACCTGAAACCCAGTTTCCACACCACTGGCACAGCAAGAACAAAGTACCTATATTTTTAGGAGCTTTGTTAATTTGTTTCTTTGTTTTGCATTGGTATCTAGACACAAAGGTCAACACACGTAAGCATTTGTATTTCCAAGCTGGTAAAACACAAAATAGAACTAAGGAAATTCTTGAGAATTTTAAATTATGTATAGAGTCCCAACATTTGATAAGGGAAAGATTTTGCTCCTCCATTCCAACACAATTTGCAGTGAAATTCAAAAGAAACCTTCCCCAGTTCTCTGAAAGTGTATTCATGCTATATGGTAGTAGCTGTTTGATTTCACTTTACTGTCATGGCTGCATCTTATGGAGTCCTGGGACAGGTTGTTTGGTGAGAGACTTAGGATCATGTGCTACAGAATTTCAGTGCTTTTCAGAATTGTAAGCACAGAAGCAGCGATAGTAATTACACTTACATACTGCCCCATAGCACTTAGTGCACTCTCTGGATGGTTCACAAGTTCATTTGCATTTTGCCCCAACATGCTGGGTACTCATTTTACTTGACCTCAGAAGGATGGAAGGCTGACTAAACTTGGGTCCCCATCTGGTTTGAACTCAGAATGTTTTGGATTCAGTACAGCAGTTTAACACTACACTACCCGGGCTCCATCTCACCAGTAAGCATTTCATCAAACTAAAAATTCCATTAGTTTGATGGAGACATGGCAGTTCATAATGTTAAGTATGTAATGCTAACGATACTCTAGACTCAGATTAACAGAACTTTTAAAGACTTTATGAAGCCAATGAAGAGAAAGAGGATAGCTGTAATAAAAAAATGTGAGCTGTCCAACACAGTGTAGGACATTTGAGTTGTAGGATGTTTATATGGCTGCAAAGTCATAATATGTCTGGATTTTTGATCCCTTGAAAAGAGTTGGTTGTTGTTTTGCTCATGCTCCAAATCCAACAAAAAGAAGCCAATGTTAGGAAGGAATTGCCCATATAGGGCAATGAGTCTATTTTACATGTCATTAAATGTACTGCTATTCTCTGGATTCCCACAGCAGGGATCTGAGACACATAATTAAGAAAACTTAAAAATAAGTAAATCTGTGTATCACCTGGCATTCACAAAAATATTGAGGATGATCAGGGCCAACTTACTGTGATTTCAGTTTAGAACTTCTGTAGCCTCTTTCCCATTGATGTTAATGTGATTTGGAGATAACAACTATTTGTATTACATCTACAATCACTATAAAAAGATGATATTCAAATACTCGTCTCAGTAAGACAATACTACATAGCTGTTAGTTCATGGACAAGCTATGCAGTTCCAAGGTGCCCGCAGAAGAAGGGAATGGTAAACCACTTTTCAATATACTAGTATATCTAGAAAACTCTGGAAAGGATCCGTTTTTACTGGTGATACTGATGGAAGAAGTAGATAATCTTTTGATCAGGCTATTAAACCAACAGAATCCCTTTGTATGCAATAAAAGTAAGCTTATCCAATGCTACTGGAATAATCTTGACCTAGTGTGGAAACAAATGAGCGCTTTCTGATATCATTTCTTTCCTCCGGAGATGAGAAAGAAAGTCTATATTCAATCAGTATTCCATCAATATTTTATTTCCAAATGGTAGAGTTGTTCCTACGAGTGATAGCTTTCAAATTTTTTCTTAAAAATCTCATTTATAGAGAAATAAATAAAGCAGGTTTTTAGAACTTCTGAATATATATATAGTTCATTAAAGGCATCACCAGTCAGGATAGTTGGTGATGGAGCAATTACCAGAGAACCAGCAGGGGGCACATAATAGTCAGAGCAGAGCTTTTTCTTGATTTAGTTTCCAAAATGCATTTTCACTACATCAATAATAATAGCAATAGCAATCACACTTATATACCACCGGATAGCATTTAGTGTACTCTTCGGGTAGTTCACAAGTTAATTAGCATTTTGCCGCCAACACACTGGGTATTCATCAGAGTAATTTCTGAATGATCTTATGTCATAAATTCCACATATAGTTTTACTCTATGTGCTTTCTGAAATGCAAGCCATTTAAAAACGGGGTACTCAAAGTTGGGTAATGCAGCCGCTCCTTGACTGTTGACACATCTGTATCACTCCATGTGGCAAGGTGTTATTCTTCTACGTGCTTTCAGACATAGAAGAAAACACTTCTAGAGGCTGCCTGATTGTGGGCCAAATGTTTACAAAGTAATTGGATGCTTACCTATTCAAAATGAATGCCCTACTTCCTTGAAATGTTTAAATTGGTAGCTGTGCTAGTCTGTGCAAGCATATCAGAGAGTAAACAAAACAGAACAGCAAAAAAAGACAAAAAAATGTTGTGCCACCTTAAAGACTAACTCCTTTATTTAAATGTTAAATATGAACTGTTCTGTTTTGTCTTCTTCCTTGAAGTTCACATACATATAGGATTTCAGTCCTATTCATTTCTAATCTTCCCCATTTTGGCCTGAGAAAGCCTTGCAGATGGAATAAGGTGGCCAATTGTTACTCAGGAAGAGATGTCACTTTTCTCGCCAAGTGAAGAGAAATGATATTTAGGGTTTAACCTTTCAGGTTTACTTCCAATAATAGAAAGGTTATATTTTGCTGGCCAAATTATAGTTGCTGTAGTTAACTGAAACTGGTGGTAGTCAAAGTCCATGGAAGTACATTTCCACCTCCATGCCCACACTGAAACCATTGTGTTTGTAGCCAGATCAAAATTGAGGTAGAATGTCTAGAAGAATGTCCATCTATGTTTACAGGAGCAGGGCCAGGAGCTTAATAAGCAGGCACTAGCTGGGTGTAGGCCTATCAGTTGATTCTATGAAATATTCATCTAGAATCCTGGCTACGGCCCTGATTGTGTAATTTGTATAAATTTAGGACACACTGGTCATTTTAGGGCCAAGATGTTTATCAATCTGTTTTTCTAATTCCATTCGCATTGGTTCTTTTCTCCTACACTACTGTAAACTTCATCTTGTATGTCTTTCAGCCAATATGGTTCGCAGAGAATTTTGCAAAGTCACAAAGGGAGGACAGGGGAGAAAAAAAGCAGTGTGAGTGACAACACTAACACCCTGGGAAATATTCATCATGTTTATGTGTACCTTATGTTGGTCCTTAGCATTTTATATCTAAGGGGGAATGAAACAAGACCTATGGAGACATCTATTAAAGTGTAACCATTTTACACACTAAAGCAAGGGTGCCCAAACTTTTCGGCCCGGGGGCCGGATAACATTTTATCAGAGGCTCCGAGGGCCGAACTATCTCTCCATGGTACATACATCCACCCAGCCTTGCCGGCGCCTCCTCCGCCGCCACCACTAACGCCTTTGCCGCCGGCTCCTCTTTCACCGCCTTCGCGGTGTCCTTTAAAAATGTCCTTTTAAAAAAATATGACAGATCCTAGAAACTCACATCCAGCTTGGTCATTGTGGCATCCAAGGAGCTGTTGTTGTGTTCCAAAGCTTCAGGTAGGTGGGATTTTAATTAGCAATGAAAAGTCATTAGCCTTAGAAAAGATCCGCTTCCTGACATGATGTCAGGAAGCGGATCTTTTCTAAGGCTAATGACTTTTCATTGCAAATTAAAACCCCACATACCTGGAACTTTGGATTTTAATTAGCAATGAAAAGTCATTAGCCTTAGAAAAGATCCGCTTCTGACATCATGTCAGGAAGCAGATCTTTTCTAAGGCTAATGACTTTTCATTACCAATTAAAACCGCACATACCTGGAACTTTGGATTTTAATTAGCAATGAAAAGTCATTAGCCTTATAAAAGATCCGCTTCCTGACATGATGTCAGGAAGCGGATCTTTTCTAAGGCTAATGACTTTTCATTGCCAATTAAAACCCCACCTACCTGAAACTTTGGATTTTAATTAGCAATGAAAAGTCATTAGCCTTAGAAAAGATCCGCTTCCTGACATGTCAGGAAGCAGATCTTTTCTAAGGCTAATGACTTTTCATTGCCAATTAAAACCCCACCTACCTGAAACTTTGGATTTTAGTTAGCAATGAAAAGTCATTAGCCTTAGAAAAGATCTGCTTCTGACATCATGTCAGGAAGCAGATCTTTTCTAAGGCTAATGACTTTTCATTGCCAATTAAAACCCCACATACCTGGAACTCTGGATTTTAATTAGCAATGAAAAGTCATTAGCCTTATAAAAGATCCGCTTCCTGACAGGAAGCGGATCTTTTCTAAGGCTAATGACTTTTCATTGCCAATTAAAACCCCACCTACCTGAAACTTTAGATTTTAATTAGCAATGAAAAGTCATTAGCCTTAGAAAAGATCTGCTTCCTGACATCATGTCCTGCCTGGCTTCCTACAGCTTCAGAGGGTGGGGGAACTTCAAAATTAGCGCGCATTGGGTCTCCCAATCAATTTAAAATCAGGAATTACACAATGCACAGCCATAATACTGTAAATCAATTTTGACTTCCAACTTATACCAATACAGTAATACCCCGTATAACGTGAGTATCATATAGCGCTAAAACCGTATAACGTTACAAGATTTTCGGAAAAATCTTGTATCGAATAACACGATTTTAACGTTATCCGATACAGTCGTTCTTAGCAGCAGGGTGGGTGGAAAGCTGAACGGGGTTCTCCGTTCAGCTTCCCAGCCACCCTGCAGCTACGGAGGCAAGGGCGGGTGGCTAGGGAAGCCGACAGGGAGTCCCCGTCAGCTTTCCCAGCCACCCTGCAGCTGTAGATCGGGTCCTCTGATCTCTCTGGAGCAAGCAGGGGACACGATCCAAGCTGTTTCTGGGATTCCCCGATGTCCTGAGCCAGTGCAGCAAGCCAGAATGTCAGGGTTCGAATCCCGACATTCTGGCTTGCTGCACTGGTTGAGGACGTCGGGGATGCCCACAAACAGCTTGTATCGGGTCCCCACACCTCCCTGGACCCAGCCGGGGGGGGGGTCAGAAACCCCAAAATTGGTAAAAAACCGGACTTTTTTTATTTTTACCAATTTTGGGGTTTCTGACCCCCCCCCCCCGGCGGGTCCAGGGAGGTGGGCAGACACGATCCAAGCTGTTTCTGGGCTTCCCCGATGTCCTGAGCCAGTGCAGCAAGCCAGAATGTCAGAGTTCGAATCCCAACATTCTGGCTTGCTGCTCTGGCTCAGGACGTCGGGGAAGCCCAGAAACAGCTTGGATCGGGTCCCCACACCTCCCTGGACCCGGCGGGGGGCTCAGAAACCCCAAAATTGGTAAAAAAAAGGACGTTTTTTTTACCAATTTTGGGGTCTCTGACCCCCCCGCCGGGTCCAGGGAGGTATGGGGACCCGATCCAAGCTGTTTCCAAAGTTCTCCCACCTCCCTGGAGGCTGCAGCAAGGCAAAATGTCAGGATTCGAATCCCGACATTCTGGCTTGCTGCAGCATAAAAGAGGGTGGGGGAAGTTCAAAAGTAGCGCGCATCAGCTCTAGGGAGGTCGGGAGACACACACACACACACACACACACACCCCTCTTTCTCTCCCCCCACACACCTCTTTCTCTCCCCCCCCACACCTCTTTCTCCCTCTCCCAGAAGAAACTGCTTGTAATCCTGGACACACACACACACACATCTCTCTCTCTCTCTCTCTCTCTCTCTCTCTCACACACACACACCTCTTTCTCCCTCTCCCAGAAGAAACCATTCTCCCCCCCACTCAGCCCTGAATAAGGGGAAGGCTAAGACAAAATGGTGGACGCTTACTTTTAGCTCCCGGATGGCCTCAGGCTCAGTCTCTCTCTCCACTCTTAACAGCCAAATCAGCTAGGCGGAGGGATTCACCAATTCTAAATTAGATTCGGCAGAAGTCCTAGTACTAAGCAGCAGAAGGAAGGAACTAGGCACTGATTTGTGATCCCTCCGCAAAAAAAAAAAAGTCCGCAAAAAAAAAAATTAAAAAAATAAAATAAAATAATAAGAGTTCCTATACCATGTCGGGGGCCGGATGAAATGGCCTGGCGGGCCGGATCCGGCCCGCGGGCCGTAGTTTGGGCATGCCTGCACTAAAGTATGTGAGGCTTGGGGACCTGTGTCTCAAAAAAATGGTTCCACTTGAACCTGAAGCTGTGACCAGAAGCCTGGAAGCTGGAAGGGACATTGCACAGGTGAGGAGGCATAAGAGTTCCAGAAATAACCTCCTGCATTGCTAATGTTCAGATCACTACAGATCTGATATACAATAATAAACATGGTCCAAGTTAATCGAGCTCATGAGTTATGTTAGTCTTGCCTCTTTGTTTCTAGTATGCTCACAAGTAATCTTTCCTTACACCACACTTGGTAACTTTTCACTGAAGGTACCAGGGACTGAATGTCCATTTATGTAAAAACAAATGTTCTACCACTTTCTCTACAGAGTTTCCCAGCTGAGACCTATAGATCCTCTAAAGGTGCTTGTCCTCATACATGGCACCGAATACCTAGTAACCTGGCAAAAAGGCATCCGTCACTGATCAATTTTTATGTTTGCCTTTCCACCTTGTTTCTAAATGTTGTAGTTCTTCTGTTTCAACTCTAGCACTAAAGGTGTGTGTGTGTGTGTGGGGGGGATTTCAAAAGAATTTTGCTACTGGTGGTTTGGTGTTTGAATATTCATCCTCTTGTCACTGAAAGTGTTTAAGACTTATTTCTAATTCTTGTTGAATCTAATAAGACAATGTTTGTTTTTTGATCATAGTTAAGATGGCTGCATTTGTAATTGAGCCCATGGGATAATATATATATTTATATACATAAATATATGTAGATTTATAGATGGATGGATGGAAATAATGATAAACAGCCATGCACCTTAAACAATCTGTACCTTGCTGCAGGGAGCTATCCAATACGCTATGGCGAGGAATGGAAGGCCTATGGAGACTCCGAAGACAGCCAAAAATTTCACAGCCATCGACTGTTGGCGTAAGCCTGAGAGGTTTTCATACCACATGGTGAGCAACTGCTGCTGACAGTTGGGATGGGCAACAAACTGCAAGAGGAAACAAAGTGTAAGCATCGCCTGGAGAGTATAGAAGAGATGACAAAAATGAGTGATATGTGCCTCCCAACCACAAAGCCTCATCCAGAAACAGAAGGAGGTGTTTGTCTGCTCTAAAAATACAAAGAAACAAAGCGAACCATTTACCGCTTGCAGCAAAAGCGCAGATCAAATTGAGGGGTTGGCATCATACTTCTAGTATTCTGTGCCTTATCAAAGAAAACAGAAGTTACTCCAGCTGTTCACAGCGACTATTCATGACAATTTATCTCTTATGTCTCTTACATCCTAAAGCAGTCGGCGGTTATAGCGAGGGGAGTTAGAGTTGTCATTTCATGTTATGTTTGCTGCTTAAATAACTACAATCTAAAATAATAGCTCCCCTACTACTACAACTTCACTGGCTGCCAGTCTGCTTCTGGACCCAATTCAATTGTTAATGACCAATCAAGCCTGAGTTCAGGCTATCTAAAGGGCCATATTTTGCTATATAAATCTGCTCCCATCTTGATCTTCAGTAGAGGCTCCCTCTTGGCATTATTGCTTTCACAAACATGTTTGCTGAAGAGAAAAGATGAGGCCTTTTCAGTGTCTGCTCCCAGGTTTTGGAATGCCCCACCTTGACCAGCCTTTTGCTGTCCTTGAGATGATAAGCAAAGATTTCCATTCATAGACAAGCTTTGATCAACTTTTAAAACGTTGTTTAAAAATATTGTTAAAAGTTTAATTGTTCTTAAATTTTAAAATGCATATTTTTAAAAATTTTTAAACTGATTTTCAACTACTTGAGACTCACTTTGAGTCCCTATACTACAAGAAAGGTGCCATAGAAATTAAATGAACTCAAGTACAGTACTGAGCTATTAACATTTGTGCAAATAGCTTAGTTAGTTAAGGATCTGGTTGGCATCTGGTTGTGGTGCCAGAGGGTAGGAGTTTGATTCTCCACTGAATTCACATAAGATTTCTGGTTGTTATGTATTTGTCTTTATCCTCCTATTAACCATTTGCAGTTCAACAGGGCAAAACTTCACAACTAATCTGAATAACAACTAGAAATCTTCTGCTATTACCAGTTGTAAAAATCCATATTGATGTGAATACTAATCTGTTACTTCTGTACCTGATATATAGAAATTGATGCCATTAAGTCTCACTCCTATGTCTGATGAAGTGGACTTGATCCTCAAAAACTAACATTAAAATACAGCAGCTAGTCTTTAAAGTGCTACAACAGTTTTTGGTTTCTTGTTTTATCTTGTTTACTTTCTGATACGTAAGAACACAAATTGTAAAAACTGCCATATGATATCTAACCAGTTGTGATCTATTCTGAAGTCACCCAGTCAGAAAATGATGTTAATTTGTGGTAAGGTTTGAAATAGGTAGGGAGAAGCAAAAGAAATGAAGCAAAAGGAGAGAACAATCGATGTTGGAAATTAGTCCTGATGGCTTGATTCCCAGTAGGCATGCAAAGGTGGTACCAGGACAATACAGTACTTAAAAGTGTCATTGCTTTTATATCATTCAAATTTTAAGATACATTTAGAATTTGGGTTTTAATTTCTTTTACAAGATTGCCAACTGTGTTGAGACTGCAATGTAGCTCTTATGTTTTTTAAAATCTCCATTGGAAGTGGGTGGAAAACAGCTTCAGAAGACTTTCAGGAGACTTATGAATTGGCACCAAAAGGAGCTGCGGTGGCTGAGTGATTAAGAATCTCATCTTGTTAGCTGGAAGTTCAGGACCCAGGTACTGCTTGACAGATTGAATGCCCGACTCTGTTCCAGCTCTTGGGGACATGAAAGGAACCTCATTTGAGCATTTCCCGAGTGGAGTTTCTTCCGCAAAAATCCTTTCAATTCAGAATAATTTCTGACACTAAATTATTATTACCACTCTGTCCAATGCACATAAAATAATTTCCAACCACTTCCCACTAGTCCTATGGCCCTGCTTCCTTATTGCATGAAATCATGACTGCCAAGATAATTTCTTATTCTCCTGCCTAAGATCAGGGCAATTAAATTGTCAACAGATTCCCTAAAAAATAAATGATTGCTCACCTTCCTAGCCATAAGTATAAGAATAAATGAAATGCAATAAACCAGGGAACTCCCCTCCCCCCACTTAATTTTCAGCTAGCAATAGCATGCAGTTTTTAAAAATCCAAAGTTCCAGATCATTTTTCAATCTACTGAGCTCAAATGAAAGTGCAGGTCTTCCTAGCGACAAAATCACTGCAGCTTCACAAAGGAGTTTTATTACTTGAGATAAAGCTTCTTTGGTTTGAATGATTTTCCCCAGAGTGACTGTCTCTGTATGGAGCATATAATGTGGTTCTGACTGTTAATAATCTTTTGACATGATTAAAGATAAAGATAATGAAAAGAGGATAAAGGCAATGTTATTATAGTTTATTGTATTTGTGGCAAAGCAAAAGCAGATTAAGCCTCTTCAGAAGGAAATGATAAAATGAAACAAAACAAAAAACCATGGAAAATCAGTATTTTATTCAAAGGTGCAAGTTCTAGGTACATATATATATTCATTCCTGGGGAGGGGAGTGTGGAACGCCAAAAGCAGTTCTATATTGTGAATTTGTTGCCTTTACTTTGGTTGTAATTACAGATATGAAGGTGTGCAACTGGAGATGGAAAAATCCAAGAGAAAACACCTTCCCATGTATCCTGGAGGCCTTTTTTATGGGGCCTTTTGTCTTTAAAATAATTAAAATGTTGAACGAAGTATTTAAGACAACACTGGTAGCTAAGCTTTACTTCTCCCAAATAACTATGAAACAATGCAGGTCTTTAATGTTGGAAGTGAGGTAAACAGGAATTACAGCAATGCCTCCCCAGTATTATGGGCACGGGCACGTTTCACTTCCGGTTCCGGGAGCAACAAGGGCGGCATGGGCCAGGTGAATCACAGCAAACCCATTCGTGTGGATTCATGGGAGCTTGAGCTTCTGGGAATTGAAGTCCAAGAACATCTGGAGTGCCAAGGTTCACTATCTCGGATCTAGCATTATTGCCTTGCTAGCAACTTGTGATATGTCTAAAGCACAACAGCTTCAGTTTAGTTATTATTGCTTCAGAGATAGTTTAGTCTTGATTGTATTTAGAATCCATTGGCATACCTGTCTAGTGGCTTCTGGTATCCCCAAAGGTCTCCTACGACATCACATTTCAAAGGTATTGAAATAGATCAAAATGTATCAAAACTAATTATTAGCTGATGTTAAAGGTATCAGAGATTGAAGTGGCTCTTGATTGAATAGGCAAATCTATTTAAAGCTTCATGGCTGCATTAAATCATGAGGATCTAGTCATTGCTAACTGAGTTTAGGCATGCAGTCTAATCTCAATACATTGCCTCTTTCAATAATTATTGTAATGGAGGAATAATTGATTGCATTTGACAGCAGGGTACTCGAAGACTGGTGTTGTTCTTTTAATCAGCTTTAATTCTTCCATACACACTTGTAAAATCTTATTAGAAACAACTGAAGGGGGAAATATAGCAAAATGGGAACTTGGAAAGATCTGTAATTACATTTAAATGCTAATATAATATATGTTTTTAAAAATCAAGCTTGAATGAAATAAGAAAATAAAGAATAGATTCACAAATATGTATGTTCTGGAACTTGGGTTCCTTTTTTCATTGTGTGTGTGTGTTTCCCTCTCATTACTAGTAATGGAATGACTCAGTAACCTGTTACAGAATCTATCAGTATTAAACTCAGAATCTTCCTAGGATCATGCTTTTAGCCATTTGCTTTTCTTAGCAATGGGCATACAGGGAATTTGAGAAAGGGCAACTAACGACTTGCTTGGAATGCAGCAGACGAGGCAGGAGCACTCAGGAGGAGCATCAGAAAAGTGTTTATGTTGTGGGGAAAACTTGGAGGAAGAGTGAGCAGCTGCACATGGGGGCGATCCTACTGCCACATGTCCATTCCAGCTGTACTTACAAGACAGTAAATTACACTTGAACATAAGAGGACTTGCTTCAAAGCTGAAATTGCAGGATTGCACTGGCAGTCTCATGTCCCATGAGTATGAGCATTTTGTTTTGTACAAAATTGCCATTACCTTTAATGGAGCAATCAAAAAGTCCAGACTCAATTTTCTAAAGCAAGGTGAAGTGCTCCTTATACCTATGTGACCCTGTCTTTTGTGTGTCTGTTGTGTGTTTAAATAAGACAACTTTGAGAGAGAGTCTCTCAGAAATAAAGACCTGGTTTCCTGTGTCTGTTGGATGGGGGAGGGATAAAAAGTGGACTGCTACTTTGTATTTATTTTTAAGAACAGAGCCTGGCAAACACCAACATGCCATGAAAATTTGGACTTTTCCTACCTTTGCCTGAAGAAGGGATCTTGAATCACAAAAGCTTGCAACTTAAAAATTCCAGCCACCAAAAAATGAGAACTGGAAGTGGATGTCTAGGAACTCTGTTGCATTTTTTTGCATTTTTCATATTTTCAAATATCTCTGCACCAGGTGCAGCCCATGGTAGGTGAAAACATGACCCCTAGGTCTACAAATGCTGCCTCTCTTGCAAAGAGCTCAAGGCAATATACATGTCCCCCCTTCCTTCATCCTCTTATCAACCCTGTGAGTAGAATTATATTAAATCACATTGTTTGTGTATCAAATATGCAATACAGTATTAATCATCCTTTCCTAAAGTCATATTTTAAAGAAATTGTATAGTATAATTAATAGATAACTGGCAATAAATAAAGTTGTTTTCATAGTTAACCAACAGAAAATTTATCCACTAGGAGTTCTTAACCTATGGCCCACAAGCTGGACTCTGCCCACGGCACCATTTCATGTGGCCTGCACTGTCACTGCTGCCGCCACCAGAAATGGAAGTGGAAGCGGACATGTTTACAACAGCTGTAAATGCAGCTGCAGCTGTTGTAAATACATTTATGACAGCTGCAGATGCATTTTACTGCAGCATTTACATTTTGGCCCACTCAGCTGTGTGAGGGGGCGTGGTCCGGTCTGCGGCTTAAAAAGGCTGAAAATCCCTGCACTAGACTAAGCATTATTATGTTGTACACAGGTCCATTGATGGCTTTTAATCATAAGAGTCAAGTTACACTTCTATACACAAACATAGCATATGCAGCATAACAATACATAAATATATTTCTATTATCTCTGGTGACACAGGTACATGCTGTATGTTAAACATTTCTCTCCTCCTGTCCTTTCCTCTTCTGTTGAATCAGTTGGGGGGAAAAAAATTAAAAAATCATCACACAGCAAGATTCCTAAACAGGCCACAGGTTATTCTTCCACTAGTGAGCTGCTATGGTAAAACTAGTGCATGATAGAAAAAAAATCATATTGATCTGACCAAGTGGAAGGAATCCGGTCTGAACACACTCCTGTGTAATGTTGGTTAATTACTTTCATAGTACAATACAGTGACTTCTGGACACACTATTTGTTGCACTTTTCACAAAACCAGAGAACCATAAATGGAAGGAAAGCAGTGACCATGATGGTTGGTATCAGCACCTTTACAAATGAAGACAAATTGTTTGTACATCACAGTACAAGATGTTAAATGGATACTGCAGAAAACAATCCACAATAGATAGCTTGATGTCCAACAGTTCCCGTAATAATTTATTTCCAGGCCTGACTTTAAATGTATTTGTATTTTATTAACTATAAACTTAGGAATGTTTTCTCTAACTTTATTTTATTGTTACATATCAAAAGAATATAGATTAAAGACTGCTACTTCTGAAGTGGAAATCTGCAGCAGTCTAATTAAAAACTCAGCAAGGGTTATTCGTTGATTTCAATAGTCTTTTTATCTTGCATTTTGCTCTTTCGTTTGTCTTGTTGTCTCCCCCCCAAAACAACAACAGCAACTATCCAGTTCCATCTTTTCCCTCCCAAATAGCTGTTCCCAAATTAAGGATGGCTTTGAGGACAGAAGCTTAGGACTTGAAATAAAATCATAATTCCTAGGATGCAAAAGAAGAAATTATTTAAAATAAAATAGCAAATGCCTCACTCTTTGGTGTGCTGTGATGGGTGGATTGGTCTTCTCCTTTTTCTGGTAATCACATGACATAATAGCTGGAGTGGACTAGTTTGCCCCTAGGGTCCCCAATCCTCACCATTTTAAACCCATGTCAGAGACATCTATTTTTGTGGTGGTGGTGGTAGGTTGGTGTGCTCTAGTTTAGTCCATGCCAAGTGTGTGCAATTACTGGGAATAGACTAAAACTGAGCTTTGCAGCTTTCAAAGTTGCAAGACTCCGTTTGCACCAGGGACGGTCCAACTGTGGCAAAGTAAGATGGCCACACTTTGGCCAAGCTTACTGTTGCAAGAGTATTGGCAGTGGTGGCAGTGGCTAGAGCTCAGCTTCTCTCTGTTTTTTCCCCACTCAATCCCCCATCCTAAAATGGATCATAAATTGGCCAGGAAAAAGTGGCCAGCTCTTTCTCTCCTTCAAGCAAAGGTGCAGAATCCTGAGTTCAAGTGTTGTGGTGAGTGTGTCCACAAGTGCTCTTTGGGAAGGTGCAGCCACGAAATCCCAGAAGAGACAGGCAGGCAGGCAGGCTAATTGCTTTTTATGTTGAATTGCTAGCCGGAGTCTTGTACTGAAATTGGGTGAGGGACAAAGACTGTGTAGGTAGGTGTGAATGAGACAGGAAAAATATAACTCTAGGACAGTGGTTCCCAACCTTTTGTTTGGCCATGCCCCACCTAATCATCTCTAAAATAATGTGCTCCCCCAAATATATAATTCTTATTATTCAAAAAGTGAACTCCTATTCATGTGGTGGAACCCTAAAAGGCCATTTACTGTTAATAACTCATTCTCAAATTTCCCCCCTTAAAAATCAAATTTCCCCCCTTTGGGGCATGTGCCCCATGTTGGGAACCATAGTTCTAGGAGGTCCACCTCACCCTGGATCGACCATTGTGGCAGCTGTCCTAAGGTCTGAACTGGCGTGCTTGTGGGGAGGAGAACCATGTTATATAAAGAGAGGATTTTTGTTTTTCTTAAGCAGTGGCAATGGCCAGTTTCCTGGTTGAGGCTGTGAGGGGTGGAGACACAGTGGGGCAATGTGATGTGATATTTGTAATTGTGATATACAGTATTGTTTCTTTGTGAGCTGCCCAGAGTCACTGCATGAGTGGGGCGACATATAAGTCAAACAATACAATACAACACAACAGCCACATCCCAGCTGTCTTTTGCTATGCATCCTTTTTTACAATGGCAACACAGGCATTATAATGTAGAAGAATATCTGGTCATTTTCTTTTCTTTTCTTTCTTTCTTTCTTTTTTTTTGAGTCATGGATACAGAAGCACAGTACAGTAAAACCTCATATAACACTAAAACCTGGTTCCACAAGTCTTCGTGTTATATGATTTTTAGTGTTATCTGATCCTCTATGGGATCCATAGAGATACATTGTAACCACACAGGCTTTCGCGGTTGTTATCTGAAGCATCCCATAGGATCTTAATGTTATCTGATGCAATTCTTCCCCCCAGATTCCTTGATGTTATGCGATTTTAGTGTTATTCGATACTAATGTTATATGAGGTATTACTGTACCTGTATTCTACATTCATAAACTGGAGGTTTCTTGATGAATTGAGGGTGTGACCACACTGGCCATTTTGGTGTGAGCTGATGTCATCTAAATAGAATTACTTGAGGTCAGGGGAAGGGGCAATATGCCATGTGGCATGTACCTCACATTCAAATGGTACATCAACTTCCTTTTGCTGGCAATTGTTGTACTTGCATAGCTGTCGCAGCAACAGCAAGAGTCATCCAATCCCTGCATAATCCCCCCCAAAGCCACTTACTTGTTAGTATTGTTTTAAAATGTGGTGCTGAGCTGAAGCCCAGTTAAAATGTTATAAATTTTGTTTCAGCTGCCCCCATCTTTAGATTACTTTATATAAAATGTTGATTTGCTCTGCCAGCCCATTGTTGTACTTTTGTGCAGTGGAATGATTAAGTTACAACAGGATAGATTTCAGCTCAGTATGAGAAGTAGGAATATTTTGATAATGCAATCAGGTCTGTAAGGATGGCCAGTTCTTCCTCACTGGTTTTTTCAAGAGATGGTGAACAAAAAGTACAAGGGAATGCCCATGAGAACTTTGGCTGAGCACTAGATGTTCTATCCTTGCTCAAAATGACTTTTTACTTTATACATTTATGATTTCATACTTTTAATAAGTTTTATATCTTGAGAAGTGCATTGCCATTCTTGATTAATTCTTTTGAGCAGAGATTGCCCCATTTGTTTTATATTGAGAGCAGAGGGACACTGTTAGCAAGAGATGGCATACATCACAGTGGCAGAGGAACTAGTAAAAGTCCCCTTGAGGCTGTGTGTGACATTGTTGAGTCCTGTAATTGTGTTGCCAGAGTAAATGTGGGGGGCATAGCTTGCATCTGGGTTTGTAGCAGGGTTTAATCCCCATCTCTGTATCACTGTTATAAATTGGATAGCTTTCAGATTTTATGGGGAAGTGTTGTGTATGTACCTTCTTAGTGGGTTTTTTTTGCTAGACAAGATGCAATGGCTTCACTTTTCAGCAACACACCTGGAAATTTTGAATCTGTTTGTACAAATTTATATTTTGAAAGTCCTTTTGTCTTCTTAACCTTTTTTCTTCTGTAAATAAAAATATATTAAAAATTATACCTGCTTGGTTTATTGTTGTTTTGAGGGTTCATTTATAGTACTCAATTCAGACTTTGTCTTCGTCCACCAACCAAACTTATATTTTGCAGGGTTAAGTTAATGCTGCACTGCACTGCAGGGCTGGATGCTAAGCTCAAGGCACACATCCTTATTTATTTCAGCTTCTTCTCCCTGGAACGCTAAGGGGATTTGGATTCAGTGTATGGGAGAATGGAGGAATAGGAAGAAGCTCTAGCCCAGCAGCCAACATGAAAATCACCCACATTGGCCAAAGTCAAGACAACATGGCAGAGTAGTGGCGAGGTCCTTTTTAGTTCCCTCCAGTTTCTTCACAGGGTTTGTGTTAAATGATTTGCTTCAAAACACAGACAGACAGATAAGAGAGAGAGAGATATCTAAATACTGAATCAATGTAATATACAACACTGATATTTCTAGTATTTAAATAGGTTCTCTGTTTGTCTTAGGTCCAAGGCTCTCTTACTATGTAGCTTCATTTCCCCCTTCATCTTATTCACACTTCATTCACTTCACCATTTATCCACTGTTGTTCTTTTTCATAATAAACTGCATTATTGTAGAATTCCCTCTGCTTGGTTACAGGAGAGTCTATTTCTTCTCCACTTCTGTAACCATCTCTTCCTGTCAGTCCCCCATGTAAATGGAAATAAGGTATTGAAGGAGAATAAGCTAGCAAATCCCCATAAATGGACCTATCTTCAAAAGTCCATTTAGTAATAAAAGACAATCACATTAGGCTATAAAGAATGGTAGAATGAGAGCTAAGGAGGAAGAGAAAATTTTAAATCCTTCCCCAAGCATCTTGACCATGTGACCAAGGCAGTATCCATATTTAATGGAGTGCTCAACATTCTGTCTGACGCATCTTTCCAGTCTTAATAAATAACAAAGTAGTTATTGAGGGAGGGTGCAGATAAGAATTGAGGAGCTAGTTCTATTTTGAAATAGAATTTACTGCCAACTCAATTTATTCACCTTGCTGTTAATTAAACAGAGACTGGTGACAAACTGAGGGGCTTTGGCTCTTGCAATGAGCAAAGAAATTGTGCTGCCAGCTGTGCAGCTGGGCTCTTGAGAACTGCAATTAGGCAATAATGGAAAAGGTGAAGCTGACATCTGGTATAATAACAGCCGTAAATGCACTAACATTGGGTATCAGTGGGAGGGGCTTTACAGCCTAATGTGATTGTCTTTTGCCACTAACCTGATTGTTAGTCTGTGTTTCAAGCATATCAGAGAGTAAACAAAACAAAAAGACAAATAAGAAGTTGTGGCACTTTAAAGACTAAGTGCTGTATTTTAATGTTAGCTTTCAAGTGCACTTCATCAGAGAGTTAGAAGAGCTGGACAACATGCCTAAACCTAGAAAGTACAGTTGTACCTCGCTTAAAGAGCATAATGCGTTTCCCTGGATTGCTCTTTAAGTGAAACACCATTGCAAGTGACCAATTTTGACTTCGGGGGGGGGGCATTGAGAAGCCCGATTTATTTGCTAAGCGAGTTTTTGGTTGGTTTTATTTGTTAAGCAAAGTGACCATTCAGGGAAAATTCTTCTCTTTAAGCGAGTTACTCTTTAAGCGAGGCACTCTTTATGCAAGGTTTGATTGTATGTATGCCCTGGTTATATCCTTGATTGATATTAAAGCTTCTTATTCCATTGCTGCTAAAATACCACCTGTAAGATCCCAAATAGGAACCTAAAGAAATTCATGAATACACAATATTATTTTTTTGAAATAGTAGCCAGGTTAGTTTGTGTTTCAAGCATACCAGAGAGTAAATAAGACAAAAAAATACATTGTGGCACTTTAAAGACTAATTTAAACTTTAAAGACTAATTTAAACTTTAAAGTGTCACAACGTTTTTGTTTATAAGCAGACAAAGAAAGCTTTCAGATTTCATTTTCAATATGTAATACAACATCAACATTTGAGGCTGTACAAAAGGCTTTTCCTTGCCAGGAACAAAGCCAACATTTGCTTTCTTTGGTTTGTTCTGCAGTATGAGCAGATCCATGTGGATAAGATGTACACAAACATCCCAAGAGCTTTCATAGTTAGGGCTACACCCAAAAAAAAATCAAGTTATTTCTGATACAAAAGTTAAAAGATAGAAAGATATGTACTTATATATTGCATTTATTATATTTTTTTCCTTTTGAATTTTTATAAAGCCAGAGATCAATTTTGATCATATAACATGTTTATGTGTGCTAAAATGCCTTGGGGAAGTTTTGTCACTAGAGATAAGCATAGCTCTGAATGTAAATAATTAAGAGATGTATAGCTCCAGTGATTTTGTGCATTTGCTTGTATGTATAACAATACAGAATACCTGAAAAGTATTTGAAATCTTAAGGTTCAATGTTACTGGTTATCAATATGTTACCACCTCTTGGAAAGAAAGTAACTGGAACCCTGGGCAAAAGAACAGGAGAAAGGATTTGTGACATTGAGCAGGTGCCCCCTGCACCCCTGGTAGATCATGACACATGAGACTATTTGTGTTGCTTAACCCTGGACGCTGAGCTTGACAACTGCAAGGTTGGCAGTCAGCAGTTCAAGACCCAAGTACTGCATGCAAGTTGATAAACAGGTACCATTTTGGAGGGAAAGGGAACAGCTTTTCATGTGTTTCAGCATCTAGTCATGCTTGCCACATGACCATGTAAATGTCTGCAGATGCAGACAGTGCTAGCCATTCTTAAGTTGTTAAATTATTGTTGTTATTATTGATAGTTATATGATAAGTATGGTCATTTACATTTTGTACACTTAGGACAGAAAATGGAACGACGGAGTGGTTTGGAATAGGAAAAGGAGTAAGACAAGGCTGCATTTTGTCACCCTGCTTATTCAACTTATACACAGAACACATAATGCGCAATGCAGGAACGGAGGAATCACAATTTGGGATCAAAATTGCTGGGAGAAACATCAACAATTTGAGATATGCAGGTGATAACACCCTCATGGCAGAAAGTGAGGAGGACCTAAAGAAGCTCCTGATTAGGTTGAAAGAAGAGAGTGAAAAAGCTGGCTTGAGACTCAATATCAAGAAAACCAAGATAATGGCAACAGGCCCTATCAGTCCCTGGAAAATAGATGGGGAAGAAGTAGAAGCAGTGACAGATTTTACTTTCCTAGGATCTAAGCTCACTGCAGATGGTGATTGCACCCATGAAATAAAAAGGCGACTGATTCTTGGGAGGCAAGCGATGAGAAACCTGGGGAACATAGTGAAAAGTAGAGACATCACATTGAAAACAAAGATTCGCATAGTCAAAGCAATGGTATTCCCTGTGGCAATGTATGGTTGTGAGAGCTGGACCATTAGGAAAGCTGAGCGCAGAAAAATAGACGCCTTTGAGATGTGGTGTTGCAGAAGGGTTTTGAGAGTCCCCTGGACAGCGAGGAGAACAAATAGGTCAATCTTAGAAGAAATCAACCCTGACTGCTCCTTAGAAGGTCAAATAATAAAGATGAAGCTAAAGTACTTTGGACATCAAATGAGAAGAGAGGATTCACTTGAGAAAGCCTTGATGCTTGGAAGGGTCGAGGGGAAAAGAAGAAGGGGACAGCCCAAGATGAGATGGCTAGATGGTATTGTAGAGATAATGGGCACAGAGTTGAGCGAGTTGAGGGGGATGTTGGAGGACAGGAGTGCCTGGCGGACAGTGGTCCATGGGGTCGCAGAGGGTCGGAATCGACTGTGCGACTAAACAACAACAACAAAATTTTTATTGTTTTAAAATTATAGAAATATTTTTTATGTTTGTTTTTGCATTTATGCTTTCTATTATAATTTGGTACATTACCCAGGGAGTTTTAATCTGCAGGGCAATAAATAGTTAGAGGGGCATCTATCTTGTCTATCTCCATAGTTTTAGTTATACCTGTGCATATAGGAAGTGTAAACACAGTTCTGATGTAATAAGCCGGTTGTCTCCTTAATGCACCCTAGGGTTATCCTGCAGAGAAACTTTCTTGATCTTGTAGAAGATGTTTTCTCTGCACAGTATGATTTCAGATGAATGTCAGAAACTGCAGGAAAGACCTTGAAAATGAATTCTGTGGTGTTTCAAAATTTTCTGAAGCCTTTTGAGATGGGGAGGGGTCTAAGAAGCATCTCATAATGCTATAATTAATTCAGTGATTATTAGATGGCATACTCATGAGCTTTCAAAAGCTTCTTTTGACAGTGCTGTATTCTCTGTCTCATAACAGTGCATCTGGGTGAGATATTCATTCTGGAAGGAAGACTGGAATGTGAGTGTTGTTGAATGGAGCCACATTAATTTACTACTTCTGGGGATTTTTCAACATATCCATACAGCCAGCATGGATGGACTAACAGAATCGAAATATGAAAATGACAAGGTATCCAACAATTTGTTTATGTTTACAACATCCCTTTGGTTTATAGGAGGTTTTTCAACAATGGAAGAGATGATTTTTGTCGGGCTATGGTATCACCTCCCATGTGTTTGGAATATTCTCTAGCCATCACTAATTTTCAGGGGTAAAAATTACGATGGAGCAGATTAGTCTCCAAGATATAAATAGTGAACCCAAATGGAAATAGTTTTATGGCTTGGACATGCTATGATATTGGCATCAAGAGTTGCAACCATTGTTCCCAACTTCCAGGCACTTGCCGTTTATAGCTTTCATTTCCTTGTAGCCAAACAACAACAACAATAACAACAAACCCAAGGTAAAAAGTATACAGTACTAACATATACAAAAGATGCCAGAATGTATATACATTTTAAGATATGTTATCTATGTTTCATTTTTCAAAGTTAAATTGAATTATGGTAGCAATGTGTAGTATGATGTTCACTCAAAATAATTAATCTTAGTGTCACCATGCAACTGGCAGGACAATCAAAGAATTGTGAGACATGAGAGCTTACCTCAACATTAAGGACAATGGATAGGATGAAGAGGTGAGGTTGAGTTTTCCGCACATACTCCTGATGTAACAGACTTTGACTTCTACCTATGGAGGACCTTACAGAATGTGGTGTATCATAGAAAACCAGCTATATGGCAGTACTTGGGAAGGAACTGAAACTGCATGTGCAGCGATATAAGCAGAGACTTTGGTCAACATTGCTGAAGAAGTAGTTTTTCATAATCAGAAGTGTTTGGAGTCTGATGGTAACCACTTTGAGCACCTCTTTTAATTGCAGAAGTCAAACATGACTTGTAGTCATCTTTTTTTATCGGTATATATTGAGTATTACAATTTTAATACAGTTGTTTTCCCTTTCTTAAAATGTGCATACATTTTTGGCACCCTCTGAATATTGTTTTGTGCCATTGCTTGTTTGGATCTGCTCCATTTTTGTCCTAGCGTCATAGAAGGGGCCCCTTTTAAAAGGTGCCTTTTCTGTTAGCTTTGTACCCACTTAATTGAGTTTTAGTACACTTAAAATGGTGATTTTGGATCTGGGGGAGAAAGAAGAATTCAAAACAATTGAACCACATGGAATTGGAAAAATGAAAGTGAATATGTGATTGACATCCCTTGCTGTAAGATCATAGGCTGAAATCCCTAAGGAGGAGTGCAGAGGTGTAACCCAGTGACACACACACATGCACACACGCACAGCTTTTGCTCTCTATGGAATGCTGTGCAGCCATTCTGCAAAATGTGAGACTTGTGGAAGGAGGATGGGCCGGAGTGCTTTCCCTGGAACCTTAAGGGTTAATTTCTGCTTTGAAATGCTTGCTGATCTTTTGATGAACTGTAGCCTGTATTTTACAATGCTTTCAATATATTTCTTGAAGAAACTTGGAGTGGTTATTTGGCCTAATGCTACCTTTTCTACACATATCTGAGGCCTGGGTTGTCCAGCCAGAGAAGTGCAACCCAGAAGAACCTAGGGGGCTTCCCAAGAGGCAGGTCCCTTATGTTACACCTAGTTACTGTAATATATATATATATAGTGTGGGAAAATACTCCATGCCATTGTTCAACAAACCATGATGGTATGGGGCTGAAGTGATGTACCAGTGTTACTCAATGGAAAATTGAATATCTATTAAGAATCTTCAGTGGCTGTGGGAAATTCAAGAAGTGTACATTAAACCATTCCATTAACCTTATTGCTATCCCTACTACCTCAACCCTAGTAGAAGTTATGAGGAAGAATAGTTTTATCAGGAAAGAGCTGTATTACAGGCAACACCTTCAGTAGAGAGTAGATGCATTAAAATGTTTCTGATGTAATGTAACATTTAAGAAACACTGATTAGAGGGTGCTGAATCCAGAGGAATGGGACACTACTGCTGAAGAGCTATTAGAAATAATTTTTGAGTTCTTTCTTTTTCTCACTTTTGTTGTCTCTGAGAAATAGCTTCATGTAGCATCAAAAATAAAATGAATAATCTTTGCCCTCCTAATTGAATCTGTCCATCATTAATCAATCAGTTACAGATTTAATAGAATAGTCTAACGGGTACATCTGTAGATGTTTGCCAGTCAACATTAAAAGCTACTATCCAGAATTTGGCAGGTCTGAGTGCAGAGTTACACAGACAACTCATAAAGAATGAACTCACAGTGCTCATAAAAAGCATGATGGTAAAAAGAAATGTACTGTGACTTATTAAAAACAGAATTTCAGTTGTGAGCATTTAGTATGGAAACTTTTATTGGATGGTGTATTTCTGATATACATTCTGTCTATGGAAAGCCACTCAGGTGTTCTGGCAGAAAATTTAGAAAGTGAAGTTTCACCTATGAATTCTTTCTTTTTCCCTTTTCTTTCTTATACTGAAATGCTTGTAACTGCCATGAACATGGGGAGACCTAAACATAAAATAAACCTCAGAGTATAGTGTCATTTGATTGGACTTCCTCTCAATAGTACAAAATACATAATGCTGACCTGTCCCAATCATTTTGTACAAGTGCAAACATTCTCTTGTATGTAGGGTCAATGTTATTAACACTGATTTTTTTAAACACAGAGTGCACTACTTTTGAATAATTACAAAAAGAAAGAAGCAAAACACTAGAAATTGTGAAATCTGGGGGAAGAACATGACATTCCTAGTTGATAGGTAGATGATCTTGTTAGTTTATGAGGAAAAGAGAGAGGGTGAAACTGGATGAATACCCCACAAAACAACACCCTTAAATTATTCTGCTTAGAATAATTGAACTCTCTTAAAATAAAGTTCCAGAGGCTTCCATGGTTTAATATCCTTTTGGGTAATTTAATTATTGTAAACTGCTGCACTTTTGCACCATGAAATTGATCCTACCAGATTCTACCCACATTTATGTTTTGATTAATTGGAGGGGAGAGAAGAGGAGGGGAAGACAGGGAGTTGCTCCCACTGATATTACTTTGGGCAGAGAGTGGCATGGTGCTGGGCCATGAACAAGGCAGGTGAGAGAAAGGCAGGGTAGATGGTGGTTAAAATCTAACAGGTGTTTCAGTTCTTTCCCTCAATCTCCCAGATCCAGGTTACCTTGTCAACCTCCCTTCTGATCTTTTAGTGCTCTTGTGAATGTTCAATGTATATCACCTGCCATCCAAATCCTGATTGTGGATTAAGCAGCTGATCTGATATGAATTACTGAGATATGGGTGGATGAACTGCATATGGTCTGAGCTTTCTCCACCTGGAGCCAAACTAAATTGGAAAGTACAGGTGAGGGATTTGCCATCATCCATAAGCATACTATCTTCCTCACAAGCAAGTCCATCCGCTCTAGTACTAGTTTTATGGGTTTGTACCTTGTGCTGATTTACCACCTACCCTGCTGCCCAGCAATGTCTGTGCTTCAACTGACCAAAATGGTATCAGAAGTAATACTAGACAATCCTAACACCTCCCTGACCACTAAGATTTTTTTTTTTTGGGGGGGGATGGTGACTATGTGGAGAACAATTCATTACATGAAGACACAGGTGAGGGCACCTCAGTTATGGGATCCTGCCCTCATAGAAGCTTGAACTGACATTTCAGTCCCAAGTTGAAACATGATCAGTCATCAAAGCCTTTAGAGATGAACAATCATGCCTTTAATCAACTGTGAAAGCCAGTGTAGGTCAAAGGTTACCAGCCTAAGGCCCATGGGCTAGATCCGGCCCATGGCACCATTTCATGTGACCCTCACCCCTCCAAGGGCATTCAAAGAACAAAATGCTCATCCATTTAAAACTGGTGGGACAAAATGACCATCCTATAGTGCAGGCAGCGCAAAACTGGCCCTCGAAACTGGCTGGAGACGTGTGACCCAGCCCCCGGTTTGAAAAGGTTGGGAACCCCTGGTGTAGGTAACTTTAAATGGTTTTAAATTATTGAATTGTTTTTTGTTGTTGTTGTGCATCACCCTGAAGTCTTATGATAAAGAGAGGTATGTAAATGTCTTGAATGACTGAATCAATGAATGTGTATAATTCTGTAATAATGGAGCTCTATTCCAGAATGGAATATGCAAAAACCGGTTTCAAGGATTAAAAGAATCTTGCTGGACTAGGGTAAACTATATCTAAATAGGCAGTACAGTTAATTAAATAACCATTTGTATATCTTTCCATGAACTTGAAAAGCCCCTGAAGTCTATTAGCATAATTCTGACAATAAGCAATGGAATGCATGGGGAAAACACAGGATATAAATCAATGTATACCACAGCTTGAATGTTAAACAGGTGAGTTCCCATGGAAATTCAGAATGACAGATTTGTAATGGCTAACAGAGTGTTCAGGTAGCTGTTAGCTACAATGTGTGAGTTTAGTCACATTTTTCAAAAGAAAAGAAACATTCAGCCAGCCAAATGCAGTCTGCATCCGATTTGGCATTTTGACAGCAAGGATCTTCCTTTCATCGATCCACTTCCACAAAAGTAATGCATGATGATAAAAGGATGGTACATGAGGTTCACAATAGGATGAGTCCGTAATTGTGCAAGGGACCAAAAAAAAAAAAGCTTCTTGAAAGGGAAGAACTTTGATATCATGGAGATAGGTGTGATGGTCAAGGATCTAATGGCATAAAATGCTGGCCTTCCAGAAACTGTGTCTAAAATTTGGACTGACAAACCAATTACAGTACATGATTTTTAATAATAAACCAGTGCATTCCTATTGATTTCAGTGAGACAAAGATTTAAAAAATGGCCTTCTTTCTTCCAGGGAAGTAACCACCTAGGCCTAGGGGAATGGCTAACCTGATGCAATCTGTTATAGCCACTACACTGATAAACATTCACATGAATAGGTTGACTCATTTTTCCTGCTACAACATTCACATAACAATGTTGCTGAGAACTGATGAATGGACATGTGGAAGTGCTGGGTGAGACATTGCTTTGGCAAAGACTTGAATTAATGTCAAACACAAACAGTATGTGGCAGAGTCTGCCATCCTCTGATATGGTAAAGGGAGGTACCCCCTCCCCACTAAGCAAATGAGCTAATCATAAGATAAAATGTATTATTTTAATGACTGTGGTGGCTCAGTGGTTAAGAAACTCACCTTGTTAGCAGGAAGGCTGGCAAGTTGGTAGTTTGAGACTTGGGTACTGCATGACCGATTGAGTACCCATCAGTGCCTCAGCTCTTGGGGACATGAAAGGAGCCTCATTTGGACTTTCCCTGAGCGGAGTTTCTCCCGCAAAAATCCTTTCAGTCACACAGATGATTCTGACTGTTTGCCACCCCATGGACCATTCTCCTCCAGGCACTCCATCCTCCACCATCATCCTCAACCCGCCCATCTTTGTGCCCATTGCATCAACAATGCCATCTAACCATCTCATTCTCTGCCACCCCCTTCTTCTGCCCTCGACTTTTTCCAGCATCAAGGCTTTCTCAAATGAATCCCGTCTTCTCATTTGATGTCCAAAGTACTTTAACTTCATCTTCAATATTTGACCTTCCAAGGATCAGTAGGGGTTGATTTCTTTTAAGATCGACTCCAGGTACTCTCAAAATTCTCCTCCAGCACAACAGCTCAAATCTGTCAAAGGCATCTATTCTTCTTTGCTCAGCTTTCCTTATGGTCCAGCTCTCACAACCATACATTACTACTGGAAATACTGTTGCTTTGACTATATGGATTTTTGTTTGCAAGGTGATGTCTCTAATTTTAACCATGTTCCCCAAATTTCCCGTAGCTTGCCTCCCAAGAATTTTTTGTTGTTCAGTTGCACAGTCGATTCTGACCCTTTGCAACTCTATGGACCATTGTCCTCCAGGCACTTCTGTTTCTCCACCATCCACCTCAAACCACCTAGCTCTCTGCCCATTGGGTCTACAATAACATCTAGCCATCTCATTTTTGGCCACTCCCTTCTTCATTTGCCCTCCACCTTTCCCAGCATCAAGGCTTTCTCAAGTGAACCCTCTCTTCTCATTTGATGTCCCATGAATTAGTCGTCTTTTTATTTCATGGCTACAATCACGATCTGCAGTGATCTTGGATCTTATGAATGTAAAGTCTGTCACTGCTTCTATTTCTTCCCCATCTATTTTCCAGGGACTGATAGGTCCTGTTGCTATTATCTTGATGTTGAGTCTCAAGCCAGCTTTTGCACTCTCTTCTTTCAACCTAAGCAAGAGCTTCTTTGGGTCTTCCTCACTTTCTGCCATTAGGGTAGTATCATCTGCATATCTCAAATTATTAATGTTTCTCCCAGCAATTTTAATTCCTACTTGTGATTCATCCAGCCCTGCATTGCACATTATTTGCTCTTCATATAAGTTAAATAAGCAGGGTGACAAAATGCAGCCTTGTCTTACTCCTTTCCCTATTCCAAATCACTCCATCATTTCATATGCTCTCCTAACTGTTGCTTCTTGATTCATGTACAGATTTCTCATGAGACATGTAAGGCATTCTGGTATTCCCTTGAACTGCTGGTAACAAGTCGTTGGCACATGGGCACTTGTGATGTGTGAAACAACAATTTAAAAGGGCTGCCAAATGGTTGTCACCAGAGGTACAACTGCTCTGCAGTGGCATATTAAACAAAACATTTTTCTTCCCAGGTTCCATCTGATATTTTAACAAGAGGTGAAAAGAAGAGCCGGAACAAAATGCATATATCTTCTGATGAAATGCTTTCCCAAGTGATCTGTTTATAAAGTCTCCCTGACAAATAATGAACTGCAGAAATAAACTGAAAAGAGAGGACTGTCTGATTCAGCTACATTTAGCAAGATGCACAAAATGCTCTCTACACCAAAGGAATCACAGAACAAATGATAAGAAGCAGAACATGAAACAACTCAAAGCTGTTTAAATAATAAAAGTGGTACTTCAGCTGGAAGGGGCTTTTGTACCCAATATAAAATGCCACCTTTGAGTGGTCCAGATCTGCACTGGAATTACATAAGAAGAGTCATGTTGAGTCAAATTAAAAGTTTATCTAGTCTAGCAAGGTATATAAAGAACATGCCTGTAAGTTTCACTCTTTGTCTGATGAAGTGGACTTGATCCACGAAAGCTAACAATAAAAATATAGCAGTTAGTCTTTAAAGTGCTACAGTGTTTTTTATTTTGTTTTGTTTTGTTTTGTTTTGTTTTGTGATATATCTAGTAAGGCTGTTTACTCTGCACTATTACAGCAATTTGGTATCCCTTGAATTGCCATGGCATCATCCTATGGAATCCTGGGACTTGTAGTTTGCTGAGGCACATAGAATTCTCTGTGGACGCTCCGTGAGATTTCAAACACAGAGTTCTATGTATCTTACCACACTACAAATCACAGAATTCCGTTGAATAGAATTCTGACTATAGCAGTTGGTGGCACCAAGCTGCTGTACATTTGTCATAGATACACTCCAGGATCTGTTTCTGAAGTAGCCTACCAAACAGCTATGGGAAGCTCACAAGCCGTACATGAATATAACAGCAGCCTCCCATTCATTTCATTCAACATCTGGTCTAGAGAAGCATGCTGTCTTTGATACTGGAGGTGTTTCATCAGTAATGCATAGTCACCCTGACAAGTAGCTGTTGTTTGTTTGATTGTTTGTACTAATTCACTGGGGAACCCATTCTAGCTCATGAGTATTTTCCATTGGGCTCCACCCCCTCAGCCTAGAAAGTTAAATGCCAATGATCACATGCCTTCTCAGTTCTCATTCTACCTTGCTACTGACATTCTGCAAAACATTGGCCAGTGTATGAGTATATTAAATTTCCATACAGTTGGGAGCTTTGGATAGAATAACAATCTTGCATGCACTAACACTGGATGTCAGCGGAAGGGGGCTTTATAGCCTAATGTGATTGTCCTTTGCCACTAACTCGTTTGGTAACATTCTTTTCCCACCTCTGCCACGTGAAGCAAGGCACAAGTTGCCATTGTTATAGGACTTTCAGAACTGACCATTCCTGACCACTTTTACAGAAACGAATCCAGAGATTTTATAAGATGATGTAGTGTTTGCACTCTTTTGGCCTTAAGAAGTAGATTTTGATACTGGCCAGACTGAAATAATTCTGTTAGTCTTTAAAATGCTGCTGTTATGTCAATCTGTTTTCCCCCTTTCCCCCCTCTTTCTCTTTTAGTTTTGCCTGCATGTGATACCTGTCCACCAAGAAGAAACAAACACAGGAGGCCACAGAGTGAAATCCAATAAAACATGAGCTTTAAAAGAGGGACAGAGGCATAAATGGGTCAGGAAAGAGGCACAGCCTGAGAAATGTTCGGTTAAAATAATACTGAGACCAGACCAACACGCTGACTTGTTGTTGTTTGTAATCTGTTACATTAAAAAAATTACACATCAAGATTAATTCCACCCCCCTCCTCTATGTCTTTAGATCAGATGCTTATATTTCTCCACATTTTATTCTTTTGAATATACAAGAAATAGAAAGTACATGGTGGAGTAACAGAAGTTACCAATAGGAAATGTGCGTGCATGATAATGTCACAACAGTTCATCTGCCAACGGGGAACAATGGACAAAAAGATATAGTACCTCTCAAAGAGGAATAAAATGGAGAATCCCGCAGTGCTCCAGCCTAAACTAATTGCTTTACAGATGGGAAGAGAGCTCTCTGGCCACAGCTGTTAAGAGGCAGAACTAAGCAGGTGGTGGGAGTTGGAAGGAAACTAGAGAACAGATGTTAGCTACAGAAATTGGAATGCTTATCCAGTCTACTTACAGTAGCCCAATTTCCATCACAGTATATTGTACAAATAATTTATCTGAAACACTGAAGCATAGAGAAAATATCAATTTGTAAAGCACATGTCGACTGTGGGGAACTTTTTGTCATGTTCCATCCCAAACAATGCCATTTCCCCTTTTTCTAACAGCTTATTAAGTTCCCTTTCACAGCTAAGTTTTTCTGCAGCTTCCCCTTTTGTAGGGGCAAAGCTCCATAGAATTGTGATATATTGTTTCGTTGTGATTCCCACTCATTTTGTAACTTTGACCGGGGATTCCTTGAAATGTTCTTGTTTTTGATATTTTGTTATTTGATATTGTAACTGTGATGTATTGTTTTGTTGTGAACTGCCCAGTTGCTATAAGCAATTGGGGCGGCATATTAATTGAACAACAACAGCAGCAGCAGCAGTAGCAGCAACTGCTAGCAAAGAAGTGGAGAACATCAGCTACACTATATTGTGGTATGTGGACCATGGGGTGGAGAAAACAATGCTTATGAAGAAAATTATCAGTTATGGGAAAGGAGCAGTGTTTCAGCAGAGCTCATTTGGAGAAATTGGGCACAATTTTAGAAGCAAGACATAGTACCAAAAGTAAATTACCTTAATCTAAATTGTGTTGAAATGAAATAAATATGCATGGATGCCTAGGAATGTGACAGAATACTTATTTTTTTTCTTAGAGGACTATTTGTGGTTTGAGGCATGTGTGGCCAATGAAATAAGAATATTGATTATAAATTCTAACTAGCATATTTATGATAAGTACATATTACAAAAGTATATCCAATGCCTGTTAGATCCTGTCTTCCCTTACATGCTTTTCGGAGAGAGAACATTATCCCAGATGCACTATAATGGACTAGACTAGAACAGTGTGCAGTGTACCAAAATAAACTTTTTAAAAATGATCTTTAATAGAATGCATTATTGGGTCCAAAACACAGTAATATTTCTTGTTTTAACAATCCCCAACCTTCTATTTCTCAGCTTTCTCTCACTTTCTCTTTATTGATTTCAAGACTATGAAATTATTTGCACAATAGAGGTTTTAAAAGGTCAGAGAAGGCCAATGTCTATATTTTAAAGACCCTCCTTCTCTTTCTAAGAAATTTATTTTCTTATTAGATGGGCCAAGTCATAGCTAAAAACTCCCCTCTTACTTAGTGAATTAAATGTGCTCATGGTAAGTCTATCTTTTTCTTTGGAGTTTAGCCTGGGTTGCCCTTGGTTTGCCCCCAAAGTGGCAGCATGAAGTAGTATCCCCCTCACTCATAGTCAATCTATAAAGGTTTCCCTTGTCTTAGCCACTTGAGCCACTGCTGTCCAGTCAATCTATAGTCTACCAATAAACCCATTCCATCTTGTTTTTACATTAAGCTCCATTTAGAAAAATATCTAGATAATTCTTTGTAGTATCTGGAATGAACAGATTTGAATTAGGACCTCTTTCTCCGTGTATGTGTTTTTCTCCCCATCTTTTTATCTACCTGTCTTTTCCCCTCTGTCATGTAAGTTTTGTTGAATTCCTCATAACAAGAAAATATAGTATCATAAATAATATCACAAAGTCAGAGTAAAACAACATCTTCAGAATGAGTCCTTCAAATATTTCCAATATTCACAGGTGGGTAATGCATCTCTTTCATCTTTACTCACTGCAAATTCACACAATTTGCAAACTTTTGTGTTCTTCAGAACTCTTTATTTTTGAAGGTTTGCTATTTCTTTAAGAAGTCAAAAGTGTTCATGGGGGAAGGAACAGATTATTCTCAGCAAAAAGTAATACTGTCTTGCATCTTGAAATCTATCATTCTAAAACAGGAATTATCAACTTTTTAAAGCTGAGGGCTGGGTTATGCTCCCTCAGACAGCTTCCGGGGCTGGATGACCATTTTGCCCTTCCTCCACCATATGGCACTTCCTGGTGTGATGGGGGGGGGAGATTAAATGGTGCTGTGGGCCACATCCGGCCCACAGGCCTCAGGTTGAGAATCCCTGTTCTAAAACACAATAACAATCTCTTTATGAGCTGTGACCTCTTTACTGTCTCTTGATTAACAATTTGGAAGACCACTTAAGGTGAAACAAAAACACTTCAGAATAGGGTAGCTTGTGGCTTTCTGTGGCTTAAATGAGCTGTCCAAATGAATATTTATGTCAAGAAAAGATGAGAAGGATTCTACAACATGCCAGACTGATTTTGTCCTGGATTTTGTTCATGGTTTGAAGTTCCATTTTCCAGCTAGCTATAAAAATGTTCCAAAATACAATGTCACCAACATTTACTATATCTTACTGTGCTCAATTGCCACAGTGATTTGCTTATTCCTGCAGTTTCTGGACTTCACTGCTCTAATGGCACTGTCCCTCATTGTGTCTCTTCCCCTTCCTTACTATTTTAAAAAAATACCTGCATGCCTTAAACTAGGGGTGCTCAAACTACAGCCTGGGGGCCGAATCTGGCCCCAGGACCATAGTTTGGGCACCCCTGGTAAAAGTAGGAAAAATGGCAGCCTAAAAATCTATCTCATCCTGTTGTAAAAGAGATTGCAAGGGACATTTTACTTCTGCGTCCAGTAGGAGGAACCATGTGAACAGCCTGCTGAACCACATGATCAGCCCTCAGCCCAAAAAGTTTGGGTACCCCTGCCTTAAACTTATATACATATAATTATATATGTATATAATTATATATAATTATATACATATAATTATATACATACATTTAATGGAAAACCCCATTTCTACTCCATTTTAAAAAAAATACAAGAAAGCAGCTGGCAAGACTCTTACCTTTTTGACTTCATATTTAATGGCTAGCTTGATTCTGCTGAGGCTTGGCCGAGGATGCTCTAGCCATGACTGGATATTCACATCTCCATTCAGAATCGCCTCCACTTCTTCTGTGTCCCTGCAGAGATCCAGCACACCCACCACAAAATCCTTGCATTGCATAGATAACTTCCTATAATCATTCTAATAAAACAGAGAGAAAGAAATGTTTTAACATGGCAGCATGAAACTTGCGTCTCCACACACCTTTGGAAACTCAAAGGTCACTGGACAGATGTGCAATACTCATGCTCAGCAGCCAGAGACAAATGTTATTGCCTCCAGATATTGCAGGACTGCTCCCCATTGGCCCTTGTCATGGCCACAGACTGATCAGGGCTGAAGGAAGTGCTGGTCTCCCATCCCTGCTGCCTCTCATATACCACTTCCATGAGGATATGCATGCAGGGGTTAACCATATGCACATAGGAGAACTAATATTAGGCTAGGTCAGAATGAAACCTTGTCTAATCCAAAATATATGCTCCCACATATGAAAATGAGCTGTCTCTAGGAGGCCCACCAGCAAGATCTTTTCCATGATGATTCCCAACTTTGACTTTTCCCACAGCAGTCACATGCATGGACGACAATTTTGTCCACCTGTAGCCCACTATCCCAGGATTCCTTTTCTCCCAATGAATGGCTGACATAGACTAATGGTGAAATCAATATTATTATTATTTGCCTGGACAAGATTTGTCATTTTAGAGCAGGGGTGTCCAAACATTTTGGTCCATGGGCTGGTCATGTGGTTCAGAAGGCCGGTTGCTATGGCCCACAGGCCAGATCTGGCCCCTGATGCCAATTTATCCAGTCTACAAAGCCCTCATCGCTCCAGGAAGCAGAAGTAAAATGTGCCCAGATGGATTAACAATTTGGACGGGTGCGTTTTGCTTCTACTTCTGGGAGCAACAAGGGCTTTGTGGTCCGGATCAATTGGTGTCAGGGGGCTGGATCCAGCCCACGGCCTGTAGTTTGGGCACCCCTGTTTTAGAGCAAAATAATTGTTTACATAAAGCCTGATCTAACTTTATTTCTTATGCAAAGAGTCAAGGCCAGAGAATACCACCAGTGGCACATGCAGAGTTATGGAAGGATACTTTAAAATGAATGCTTATAAGGAGTTGTTGGCTAAACTTCAATAGCCACATTTTTTTGAGAGGTCTCATTATATTTTATATTTGGACTGAGAGCAATAGCCATTGTACTTATATACCGCCCCGTAGCACTTAGTGCACCCTCTGAGCAGTTCACAAGTTAATTAGCATTCCCCCCCACCCCCAACATACTGGGTAATCATTTTACCAACCTTGGAAGGATGAAGAGCTGAGTCCAACCTTGATTCCTGTCAGGATCGAACTTACTACATTTTGAATGCAGTACAGCAGTTTAACCACTGTGCCACTAGGGCTCTTTTGCATTATTGGCTAATATCCTTTTGCACAGCTCCAGCAGGAATGATGTCACTGGCAGTGGCAGACTGATGCTAATTCAAAAGTCGCTGCCTCGGTTTTGGGTTATGTGCTATGTGGTCTCATTATGTGTGAATTACATGCCCCCCCCCCATCTGAAAATGAACCCTTTAATCACCAGCAATCAGCCACTGCTGGTTATATTACTCTCACTGTGCTGGCAGAACTCTGCAAGAAGTTGTTGTCCACTGACTGTGTTATTTTCTTAATCAATATCTTGTATTAATCAATCTTGAAAAAACTTTTGCCATTTTAAAGCCCATTTCCTCAGCTTGGAAATTTTATCCCTTAAAAGCTTTCATCTGGAAAGGTTAATCAAGACACCGTCTGAAACTATTTGAGACTGGCAAAGGGAAGAGGGCCAGGATCTCACCTTTCCACCAACATCTCTGTGCCACCACTCCATGGGATATCACCCTTTCTTATTTACAAGCTTTGAAACCACCATGTACAAATTATAAATATTTACTGCTTTGCTAATGTCTTCCTCCTTTTTTTCTTCTGGCAGTGCACCTGTTAGCTATTTGACAAAACAAAATTTCAGCACACATTTTTCTCTCTAGCACTATGTTCCCAGGCATAGTGCCCATTTATACTGGCACTGATCAGGATTTTTGCCCATTGAATTAACTGCTGAATGGTAGGTCAACAAGATATACTCCATTTCTTGATCTGTTACTACTCACAAAATTTTAATGGTAGAGCAGCTCATTAAATGTTTATCAAAACCTCAACACTGAAACAAGCCATCTGCCATTTTGTATTGCTTCTCCCTCATGTCTCCACATAATGAACTCTTCTCAATAGATTTTAGTGATCAGACAGGTTTGTATAGGGAGAGGCACTTCTTCACATATCCAGGCCCCATGCCTTTTACAGCTTGAACTCAGACTGGCATATTGGCAGCTAGTACGTACAAATCTTTCGGAACTGCTGTCATGGAGATTCTGAAAGATCTTCCTGTTAGCAGACTACCTGTTGAAAAGTACACTTGCTATAGCATCTATGTCTTCTTCAAGGATAGTCCCACATAGAGTTCATTGTAGTAGTCTTATTAGGATGTTACCAGGGCATGGACTAATGTGGGCAGGTTATCACAGTCCAGTCAAAGTTGACCCCAGGCACTTCAAGCCACTGACCTCACATGAGACTCCAATTACAAAGGTAACTCTAGGGGTAACCACAAACAAGAAGAAGCTACACTGACCCAGCCCCCGCCAATGGCTGGGGATAAGAGCCCCACAACCCCACAACCCCACCAAGAGTCCCAATGACCTCTCTCAGTAGTTTCATATAGATATTAAACACCATAGGAGGTAGAAAGGAACCCTGCAGTGCCACACAGCGTAATTGCCATGGGGCTAATAAGAATTCACCCTCTGTAATTCTATGGAACAGGTTCTGGAGATAGGAATGAAACCACTGGAGTACATTACCAACCACTCCCATTCTTTGGGGCCTGTCCAAGAGGATACCATGATCAATGGTATCAAAAACTGCTGAAAGGTCTAAATCCATTTTTATATGGAATGCTGGCATGAAACCAGACTGAAATAGGTCCAGAAGATCAGTTTCCTCTGAAAACATCAGAACCTGCTCAACCACCACACATTCAAGCACCTTGCCTCAAAAGGGGATATTTGTAATGGGGTGATAGTTGTCATATACCACCAGGTCCAAGAGAAGGCCTTTTCAGCTCCAAACATTAGTTGACAAGCCGTTTCTTTCAGGACAGAGGAACTATCCCCTGCCAAAGTGAGGCATTTGCCACCACCTGGACCCACCCAATCAACCCTCCCCTACTAGATTTTATCAACCAAGATGGGCAAATATACACGTAATGGGACAAACTGATTCAAGCAACTCGGCCACATTATCAGGCTACAACAAGTGAAACTGGTCCTAAAGAAGCCTTACTAAGGGGTGTACTAGACACCTCCCTAGACACAGTAAAATGCGTGGCATCCTGTTCCAGGTAAATATGAGTTACTTTCTTCCTAAAAGTGCCTAGCAAACGTCTCACCGCAGGTTACTCAAGGTTCTACTCCCAGTCTTTTTGTGTGTGATCCCAGCAAGCTGTTTATCACTTGAAACAATTCTGCTGGGTGAGTTTTCAAACAACAACAACAACAATTCAAACCTCAATTCTTTTGACAGTCAAGACACACCCTAACCTAGCTATCCAGCCAGATATGATAACCTCACTGTTTAAAAGAAGGGCCTTATATATTGGTGGATGCATTGCACCTTGAGATCTCATCCTTCTAGCCTATGATGGAAAACAGAATCTTGGGTAAACACTATTCTTGTTTTCCAAAAATGGAAAGTGTCATATGGCCAGTTGTAGTCTGAGTCACATGCAATTACATTTAAGCAAGATCAGAGCTATATTAAAAATGAAGATGACAAAACCTTGATAGATGGCAACAACCTGCAGATACAAATGGTAGTCACAGTATAAGGTTCTCATAGCCTTTAGCAAACTTTTCAAATTAGCTTTGATGAGTTAATGAAATTCAAAGGCTTACATAATTATGCAATCAATCAAAACTGAAGATAGACAAACTGATTTACTGAATGCATCATGAACTGCTCTGCTTTGTCAACCCAATCCAATCCTGCTGGTAGGACCATCAGTGGTGAATTTCAGACATTAAAGTTTCTCCCACCCTCACAATCCCTATGACCCATAGCTTCCCCATAGAGTTCCCTAGGGAGCGTTAGAATCCAAGCAGCAAGAAATAGAAATCTGGCAACCATAGCTACAGCAAAGAGATTTAAAAATAAAAGGTGGTGGTCTGATGAGATAATCAGGTTTAGGCATGCAGAGGTGCATTGATAGGGTTCTGTTCTGTGTCTTCCCTAATCCATCCTGCTTGGCTTTACTGGCTAGAACTGATGTGCTGCAGTGCAACAAAACCCAGAAAGCCACATTTTCCCATCTTGGCAGTAGCAGAGAGGGTTGCTCCATGATGAAGTTTTGAAGGATGTTTTCTGAGAGAGGCTCATGTTTGATCATCACAGGGGTTTTGCAGCAGCTATGGTTGCATGTTTCTCAGAGTTTCTAGAGCCATGATGGTGAACCTTGGCACTCCAGGTGCTCTTGAACTTCAATTACCAAAAGCTCAAATCAGCATTCCTGCTGATCAGGGCTTCTGGGAATTGAAGTTCAAGAACAGCTAGAGTGCCACGTTTCATCATCACTGTTATGGTGACTGGTACTTGAGAAGAATTTATGAGGAAATTTGCCTTAAGTACCTCAACCTGTCTCTAGCAATTCCTGGGTGGCACCTGATCTCATAATTGTTTGTATATGTAGGTCGTTGCACAACACTGTATGCCAATAAGTGTACACATTCTGGCCCACCAAGTCATTTGGAATAAAGGCAGGGAGTGGAGTGTTTTATACCTGTTTCCACCATCAGCCTGCCCAGAGACAGATGCGCCCAGTCCTTCATTCTTATATGCCACATTTCTGTGCCATTTCAAATGTCCTTCCCTTTAACATCACATCAATCTACCTTCTAGTCTTGGGTTTCATTTCTGAAATCTCAAGGAAATGGCTTCTGCAAGCCCAGCAACCCTGACTGTAGCTTGAAGGGCAGAAGCAGGTTGAACTCTGGCAAAACACAAAGTTCATAATTCTACATGATTCCTGGGTAGTTGTACAAGCAAAGATTGCCCTATGGCAGAAAAGGAGGAGGTACAGGGTGGCATCTTGTGCAATGACCCTTGGAAGATATTGAGGCATTTGCACAATGGACTGTTGTGTGAGCAGTTTGAATGAGCAGGATTCTGGCCCATAAGCCTGGTTAAAAAAAATAAATGTAGTTTCCTTCTGATTTATTCTCAGGTCTTTTCCTCCTGTTCAAAGCTGAACTTTGCTTATTGTGGAAGTTTCCATTGTCAATAAATTATGCTGCAGCATTGCAACATCACGGGTCATTTGGTAGAATTGCTACCAAATGATGCCTTTGCGTTTAGTGAAACAGTCTTTGAATCCAGACATATTCATTCATTTGCCAATCCAACACCTCAGCCTTAATTATTTACCATGGAAAGTGAAATGTGTAAACATTGTTAGATGTCTTTCTAAATTCACAAGATTTTGGAATACTATGCACAGACACGAATTCATTGGACCAGGTGCAATATGCTGGAGGTCAAAACTCCTTTTCGTGCTACAGTTTTAGAGCATTCCGCTTTATAAATATTGATGAGCAGTTGATTACATTTGACAGTGTTTCTAGAGGGAAAGTAGATCACGAAAAGGCAAAATGCTTTACTTTCATGACACAAGAAAGTGTGTAGAAAGAAAGTGTTACTGCATGACCCAAAACTAGCATCAACAAAACGATGTGTTATTTAGCACCCTACCCTTTTGAATCTTGGAATCTCCTGAATTTGGAAATAAAATGTAGGGCAGCATCACTTGAAATCCATTGATACAGATGCTATAAAACCAACTATGTAACTTTCTTTGTGCTAACAGAAATAAAAACATAGAATCATAGAGTAATGGAGGCTCAAAACATAATCTATCTCATACACAGTTGTCTAGTTCTCTTGAATGCCTCCAGCATTGGAGCACTCAACACCTCCCAAAACAATTGGTTCCATTGATATACAACTCTAACAGTTAGGAAGTTTTTCCTGATATTCAAACAATATGAGTCAATTGTTACACATCCTGTACTATGACACAATCGAGAACCCCACCTACCCCTCCTCTGAATGACCATCATTATGTATTTGAAGAGTGCTAATCTTTTTCTTTTCTGTCCCATTCAAACCCTAGACTGCCAAAATGAAGCCACCTACTTGGCTTTGTTGTTGGCCAAACATAAGTCCTCATCAGCACAAGTTTCTGGCAGTAATCAGCAGGCCAGTAAATAAGATGGATTCTGTATCTCTCCACAGTCACACAGCATGATGTTGTCTGCCAGCAACCCCTACTTGAGCATGTGGTCTTGCATTTAGGGACACCAGCTCTCAGCCTATTCAGGATCCTCCAAGTGATCTAGGGGAGGTTGAGTTCCTCAGCCATATCCTCCTTTAATGTTGCTCCTTGTCCAGTAAGCTCCTTCTTCCATTTTCTAATTTGGTTTTTCTCTTGTGTACCCTCAAGAACAATGTGTGTTCTTCTCATAAAGCAGCATCTGAGCCAGTTAAATTGAGCCTCATATCCTTTCAGAGGGTGCTGAGGGTCATTTTCTTGATTAGTTCTCTCAGTGTCTACTGCTACTTCTCTTCTTATCTTAGGTGGAGTGATACCAACAAGAGGGTATATTTTCTCAACTGGTGTAGGTTTGAGACATCCTGTCACTATATGAAGGCTTCGTTAACAGTGATGTCAACTTGTTTTGTGTGTTGGCATACTCTGCTGCGGAGACGCTCAGGGAGTGCTATCATATTACTCCTTTAGTTTCCTTTTCTTAAGCCTATGCATGTCCAGTTACTTCAGACTTTCCTCATAGTGCTTGATTCCCAGTCCCATGATCATCCTTGTTGTCCTCCTCTGAACTTTTTCCAGTTTAACTGAATCCTTTTTAAAGTGCAGTGCCCAGAACTGGGCACCATACTTAAGATGAGGCCTAACCAATGGTGAATAGAAGAGAACTAGTTAATGCAGCCTAAAATAACATTAGTCTTTTGCAGCAGCTGCATTATACAGTTGGCTCATATTCAGCCTGTGATCTAAAGCTTTTTATGGTGTTTATTTGTTTTATTTATTTGTCTTCTATATGCCCCATTGGCAAACTGGAGTTCTCCACTTTAGTCAGTGTACAGCAGTCAAGACAACAGCAATAAACAGTCAGGAGATAAAGCCATCACAGTACTAAAGAAAAAAGAACCAAGAACATAAAGAATATAAAGACATAAAACAGATGGTGAACAACATAAAAATAAATTGGATATAAAACCTTTCAAACTTAGGAATATAAAACTATGAGATTATGGATCAGAATGGGATTGACTACAGGGAGGAAGAGTGTCATTAAGAGCCTCCCTGAAAATATATGTTTTAAGTGCCATTTTAAAGGCCATATAAGAGGAGGCTTGCTGCAGCTCAGCTGGTAAACTGTTCACTGAGTGGGTGATACCCCCAAGAAGGCCCTTTTTCTAGTCACAGTTTTCCTGGTCATTCTCAGTGATGGAACCAAGAGTTGGACATTCTGCAAGTTGGACTTGTTGATCTTAGGAGGTCTATTCCAAGTTCCCTCTCAATTGTAGTATTGCTGAGCCAAGGACCCCACATCTTATAAATGCATGGTTAGCTCCCACCCCTCCACCCCCAGTAGGTGTAGAAGTTTTGACTTATCCCTGTCCAATTTCATTCTGTTGTTTTTAGCCTATAAATATATTTTTGCATTTTGGTTCTGTCTTTTGGGATATTAGCAATCCCATCCAATTTAGCCACATTGGCAGCCTTGTCACCAACCCAAGGGTAACTCGCCAGTGAGCGGGGAATATTGGGAGTAATTTGTCTGGGGAGAGTTATGCTTTGTCCCCTCACATCAAGAGACTTGTTAGGGATTTCACATTGACATGTTTGTAATTTAACATATTATTCATTGTCAAACATATCCCAGAGCTGGACAATAATATTGCTGATGCATTGTCCCACCTACAGATGTGGTCATTCTGGGACATTGGTGGTAAAGTGATTGCCTAAATCAGCTGTTGATGCCAAGCTGTTCCTAGCATTATGTGAAACCTTTGGTTACATGACTTGAATTCTTGTTCTTGTCTTTGAAGGGATCAGATTGGCAGAAATATACAAATGCTCCTCTCAGGTGACAGTAGTCTAGTCTGTTTGCCTAGAAGACCCAAGTTGGCATCCTGAGGGACCCACCTGGAGTTGGCCCCTAGGCTCTCATTGGTCCATCTCAGTAGGAACAATGTTAGAATCCTGGTCGGGAGCTGGTTGAAAGGGCAATCAGGGGACATAAAGCAGTCTCCTCTGGTTCAGATCTTTCTTTCCTATGTTGAAACAAATAACTGAAAGCCAAGGCTAAGTGTATTCCCTTCATTGTTTAATGACTGAACATGGTATTTTATCTAGATGTTGCAATATTTTAAGCAGTATTTACTATAGACAGACTCTGGGTGAGAATTAATCAGAGTACTATTTTCTTGTAAAACGTACAATTTCAGTTTTACAAAAGCTTAGGCATAATAAAAGGTTTTTAAACTACTCATTACCTGCTCCTTTTTGACCCTGTGGTGATTTTTTAACAAAAAGTCTAAATCTGCTGTTTTGAAAAAGCAACTGGCGCTTGCCACTCATTGCAATTTAGCTGAATACTTAGTAATTATCTGCTGATTACATTCTAAATGAACTCCTTAATGCCACTACATCTGTTTGAAACCACACACATTTTCTCAGTTGAGAAGGGACATTGCTACTTTTAATATTGGTTAGAAGGAATCCATTGATATTACAACCAAACTACCACAGCCAGTTAATGAAATAAGAATAACAAATAACGTGAATGATATTGAAAGGCTGCCTGTTGTTGGCTTGGGATGAGGTGAAAAGGAAAAGTCTATGGCTCTGAGCAGAATTCAACAGAATGGGGGGGGGGCATGGACTGAGACAGGCTGTTTCACTCCCAGTCCCAAGCTGCCCTTATATAAGAAGATGCTATGGTGTTATATTTGATGCATGATAATACTCCCTTCCCCCAAATTATTTTCCATTTTGGAAATGCAAACGATAATACAGCAAGCCTGTAAACTCAGAACTATTTCCATCATGTTTGAAGGTCACAGGCTCCTTTGTTGGCAGGTGACAGGGACTCCCTATGCAATTCTTAAACTGACAAGGTTGCAAATAGATTTAGATGCCAGATTAGGTAACGAATATTAAATAAGTCAAATTAACTTTGCCTAGAGGATGAACTTTTAGAGGATAAACTTTCAGTTTCAGGGCACAGAACACTGTACATCCCAAAATCTGGGACGTACAGTGTTCTGTCTGCACTGATTTTGACTTTTGTAATTCCATGAGGCTTTATTTATTTACTTATTCATTCATTCATTCACATTTATGCCCCACCCTTTTGGTGCAAGAACCACTCAGGGCAGCTTACAATAAGAAGTTTGGCAGTCCAATGAAATTCTCTGCCCTCAACCAAGGGTGTCTTTGTAGCAACATGCAGCAGGCTTAGAAGGGATGCCTGATTGTTAAGAGAGACACAAGCAACCCACTCAAGCAGTGGTGTTATTATTATTAGTCAAATTTATATTCTGCCCTATTCACACAAGTGACTCAAGGGAGAGCACAACAGACATAAAATAAACCCCTAAAAACAACAAAAAGAACAAAGTAAAACTAAAACCCATTTAAAAACAACTTCTCATTCCCTACACTAACCCACCGAATATAGGAATGAGGGTAGGAATGGGGGGGGGGGGAGATACAGAATATTAAATAAGCCAGGGGGGTGATGGTGGTGGTGGTGGTGTCAGTAAACCCTCATTGCCCCACACCATTCCTGCCAGCCAGGTTTTCAGGCCCTTTCCAAAAGCCAATAACCCCATCTGAAGGCGCAGCTCCAGAGGCAAGTGGTTCCATAGAATCGGAGCGAACAGAGAGAAGGCCCTCTTTCTTGTGCCAGAGAGTCGAGCCTCTCTGGCAGATGGAACCACTAAGGCACCTCTCCGGTCCGCTCTGGTGGGACGGACAGATACCCTTGGGGAGATGCAGTCTTTCAAGTAACCTGGCCCACTACCATATATGGCTTTAAAGGTCATGACCAGCACCTTGAATTGCACCCAGAGGCAAACTGGCAACCAGTGCAGCTCCCGAAGCAGCGGGGATGCATGAGAGTAACACCCACAACCCAACACCACCCAGGCTGCCCATTCTGGACCAGCTGCAGCCTCTGGATGGTCATCAAGGGGTGTGTGTTGCGTAGGGAGGCCCAGGGGGCCACCCCACCCTGGGCGGTGCTTTTTGGGCTATGGGTGTTCTTGGACTACAATTTCCAGAAGCCCTAGCAGGAGTGGGTGCTGGCATCCACCAGGGGATGGCAAATTTGGCTTAAGCCCCGGGCGGCTGAAATCCACACAACATTACTGCACTCAAGCCTTAAAACCAGGGGTGGCCAACCTTTTTATGCCCCAGGCCTGATCATGCCCCCCTGGGAGCAGAAATGGGCACGTTTTACAGCTGACATAAATGTGCCCACTTTCACTTCCGGGTGCTTCCACTTCTAGGATGGATGGGATGACATTGCGGGTTGGGTCCAGCCAGTGGGCCATAGGTTGGGAACCCCTGCTTAAAACTGACAAGTGTTCATAGCACAATGGGATGACCATCCTGGTTTGGTTTGTATTGCATTATTGTTTGCTTTAGTTTGCATAAACCATCATAACCACAAATGTGCAATGAAATCTCTAGCAGTCTTTGAAAGTGAAGAATGCTGTGATGCTTCATCCTTCCCTGTAAGGGCAAGGCAAGTGAGAATTTAGTTTTGTAAAATCCTTTTCTTGGATGGGAAACCACAGAAATATGGCATTATTCAAATCGGAAAGAAGACCAGAAGAACAAATAATTTCCCCATTATGGTAATAGCTCCAGCTGCTAGGTAAAGTATCTGAATCTCTCTACTTAGTGGGGCCTGGAAAATCTCAGTAACTTTTGAATTTATTCTCTGAATCTCAGCAAACTAATGAAATATTACCATTGTCAACAACCCTAAAATATACTGTAAGATCCAGCATCATATGCAGATACCTTTTTAACAATTAGAACAACAAAGATAAAGTTGGCAATTTTCAACATTTTTAATGCTCTGCTGGTAGCCATTTTTATTAGACAATGCTAGAATTTGGTATAGTTGCACCAAAATGATTTCGTGTAATTTCAAGGTGTTAACTCAGCACAGTACCATATTTTTCAGCAATATAATTTTTAGTCTTTTAAATGGAAGTTTTGACCTATCTGGCTCACATGAACTACTCCACTGTTTCTTTCCAAAGCAGAGCATGGAAAATTGTTTTTTTTAAATTACATTTCTCCCATACAAGCCAGGGAACTATGGGAGTTGTAGTCCAAAAGGGTAACTTGTCAGCAGTGGTGGGCAACAACAGGTCCACACACCCCAGGAAGGGGGAGGGGGTTAGCAAAATTGTGTGGCCTTCGGGCGGGGGGGGGAGAGCAAAATTGGGTGACCACACCCACCTCCCTGCCCTGCCCCATCAGGTTTTGTCCCTGCAAGTGGTTCAAGGTCTCCCTTGCTCAAAAGCTAGTCATATCCGACTCTAGGGTGCAGTGCTCATCTCCATTTACAACCAAAGAGCCACTGCTGCCCTTGTTTGCAGATGTATACATGGCCATATGACAGGCATGACTAGATCACCCACAATGTAGGCTCTGCTCACAACATAGGCTCCCCCCCCCCCCACATAGGCTCTGCCGATGGTGTGGGAGCAATTTTTTTTGCTGCCCACCATTGCTTGCCAGGTATTATATTTCTTTTCTAGTAAAGGTAACATGTCAGCCATCAGCCAAAAGCTTGTTGCTAAGTCTAAATTAATTTGTAAATCTTTATCCATTCCTCCCAAACAAGTTGCCCTACCATAATGCTCAGGGGCACAATGTTCACACTAGGTGCAGGCACAAACATGCCATGAGAATAGTTAGTTTGCTAGAGAAGAATGGACTTACTCCAAGGAGCAGCCATTTCAGCCATTGTGTTTCCTTCCTGATAAAGCCTGATGTTTAAAGATGGGATCACGAGAAAATTAAATCATCTGTTCTGAAGGTATGAATGAGCTAACTTTTAATGCTATGCTTCATATTTTCAGAACATTTGGCAAATATTTGTTAAGCCTTTGCACTGACATTCAAGATTAGCTGTACATCTCAGCTGGCATACAACAACAATTAACATTTAATAGTACGATGCATGCATCATCCAGCATTTGACCGCATATAACATTTCACTCCCATATTTTATGTTACATTCATCATTTCATCTTGCCAATCAAAGTCGCCTTGACAAAAGTAATTGTCAACATTCAAATGGCTGACCAGGAATCCATGTTTTGAGATCAATATTCAACTTTCAGCAACTGGAAAGCCATCAAGATTTTCTGCAATCACATCAGCAGACTTCTAATAAAAAAAATCAATAAATAAGAACAGCAAAACAATCAAGCATTCAATGCATGCATGGGATATGGGAGAACTTTGTCTTATCTCCAAGACCATTTTTCAAATAAACTATTATTGCAGTTTCTTGAGTGCTTATAAATATTTACCAAATAGCTCTAAGCTAAAATATGCACAGTTTGCATTGGCCAAATTGGATTTCCTTTCACATTTATTTTGTGCACCAGTTGCCATATGCTTGGAAAGCGGTCAAGCTCCCAGCCTGCCTGTGAGAGAATGGGCAGAAATAGAAGCAGCTCAGCCAAGAAAGTAGTAATTGGAGATACTGATCACTTTCTAACATTAAAAGGAACCTTGTGCTGTAAGGGGTACTCGAGACACAAGAAATATGTGTAATTATTTTCCAGGAATAAGAACAGAAATGAGAAATATTTGCATGTTTTCCCTGCAGTTTCCAGAATACACCAGCCAGCAGGGCAACTGATGATGATGATGATGATGATGATGATGATGATGATGATGATAATAATAATAATAATAATAATAATAATAATAATAATAATAGTAGTAGTAGTAGTAGTAGTAGTAGTAGTAGTAGTAGCAGCAGCAGTAGCAGTAGCAGTAGCAGTATTTGTTTCATGTCAGAAATTATTCTGGTTTGAAAGGATTTTTGCAGAACAAACTTTGCTCAAGGAATGCCCAAATGAGGCTCCTTTCATGTCCCCAAGAGCTGGGACAGAGATGGGCACTCAAACCATCATGCAATGCCTGTGTCTTGAACTGCCAACTTGCTGGCCTTCCAGCTAACAAGTGAGCTTCTTAACCATTAGGCCACCACAGCCCCTATCTGCTGGTTGAAATATTCTTGGAAGAAGTATTTCCAGAAGGTAACTTTCCTCTTTTTCTGACTAAGTATATCAAGGCAGCAATTAGAACACAACCAGTCAAGAGACCTGGATTTTGATCTCCAGTGAGCCATAAAGCATGCTGAGTGGCTTTGGGCCTCTTTTCCCCTGATATGCTTAAAATGAGCATGAAGTGGGAAGAAAATGATGATGATGATGATGATGATGATGATGATGATGATGATGATGATAGACTAATGTTTAACAAGTGCCATTAACATCAGAACGTCAGCCTGCATCACTCGAGCCTCCCAGACGGTGCAGTTCCAGGTGCCGACCCCGAGATAAGCAAGAAAGGCTTTGACTCCGAGAAGAGCCTTTGTGGAACTCTCTTCCAGTTGAGTTGTGCCAGGTTTCATCTCTGTCTATACAGTATTTTCTTTCTTTCTTTTTAAAAAACCCAACTTAAATCATTCCTTTTTAAAGAGGCTTTTAAGAATATTGCCTCACAAAAATATTTCAAAGGCAATTCAAAACATCCCTAATCACAATAACAATATCAAATCATTAAAAAAACCCTCAAAAATACTTCATAAATAATACACAAAAACCTTCCAAACTCAACCCCACCCACTATGTCCATATCCCTCAAGGCTGTGCTGGAATTGGCTAGGCTGTGGAGGCTCTTTTGAACCCAGCAGGTGTTGGGGTCTGGGTCCCAGGCAGCAAGTCCTGCCTCATGCCTTCTTATCTAGAACAGTGTTTCCTAACTGTTGGTTCTTGGACTTCAATTCCCAGAAGCCTAAGTCAATTCCCAAAAGCACTAATCAGCCAATGTACTACTTTAGGGTTCTGGGAATTGAAGTCCAAGAACCAACAGTTGGGAAACACTGATCTAGAAGCATTTCACTGTAAGTTTGCTGATGAGCAAAGACCCAGTGGTTTCTTTTCAAGGGCCACAAACAGTAACAATTTCTATGCATATTGACATCACTTTATCTAAAGATGATCTCTTAACTTCATTTTCCTGTGAATGGAAAAGTTATGTTTTTGTGCCCAGGAAACTCACAGAGGAACTGATCAGCATTGTCCAAAAGTTCCTGGGATGTGTCTAGTTGTGAGAAGCCCCACAAACAATATGGAAGTGCCATTCTTCTAAAACCAAGTCTTATAGTCCTTTTAACAGACTATACTGAAGAGGGTAGCACATACATTTTGAGGGTTGAACTGGCTGCATGTATAGCACCATTGATTTACAAACCACCTAATATGTCATTCTACTTTAAAAAGCTATCTATTATGGAAAAATAAAAAAACTAACTTTCTAGTTTGAGATTTCAACAGCAATAGCAACATTTGGCACGATGAACTTGATGGTGAAAATGAAAGGGCTGTTATAAAATGAGTTGAATCTCACTCATTGTACACTATCCTAAATTACCCTGTTCATTCAACAGTGGCAGATAGCAGAGAGACTACAATCACATCCATTTGTTGTTAGCAAGCCTATAGCTCAACAGTGCAGTAAGAGTGTAGGTGTTCCAATCCCAATCATTCAATACAGAGCCATTCTATGCCAGCTCTACTCAAGCATCCAACCACAATCTATATTTTTTTTGTAGAAGATATAACTTTAAAAACTGGAGAAAGTTTGAAAACAATGCATTGTGTTTCAATACAGGATTTTTATCTTGGGGGCAAAACAGTTCAGAACTGGGAGTACAGAACTGGAGTACAATTCTTGAGAGATTCTAAGACCAAGCCTCAAACTTCCATGGCTGGACAAATATCATCCAGTGACCTCCTGTCCTGGTGTGATGTTCTCATCTAGCAAGTTGATGATGAGTCACCATCATCACTACACTCTGTTATGGGTCCCTATCAGCCTCTAGCCTTCCCATTTTGACAGTCACTGCTTTGACACCCTGCGGTAATATCAAAACGGTAGCTGCTAAGGAGCTGTTGTTGTTCTTCAGTCGCACAGTCGATTCCGACCCTTTGTGACCCCCATGGACCACTGTCCGCCAGGCACTTCTGTCCTCCACCATCCTCCTCAACTCACTCAGTTCTGTGCCCATTGTCTCTACAATACCATCTAGCCATCTCATTTTTGGCCGCCCCCTTTTTCTTTTGCCCTCCACCTTTGCAAGCATCAAGGCTTTCTCAAGTGAATCCTCTCTTCTCATTTTATGTCCAAAGTACTTTAGCTTCATCTTTACTATTTGACCTTCTAAGGAATAGTCAGGATTGATTTCTTAAAAAGACCTATCTGAAGTGAAATGGGAAATCTTGTAAAAGCTTGGAAATTTTTCTTTTTGGATTACAACTTGTCAAATAGACTGTCAAAAAGGCATTCTGGGAGTTACACCCAACAACTAACTTTTTACAGGCTCTAACTCTTGATGCTGGTCCTGTTTGGACTTGAGAACATGGGGTCACTCAACCTGTTGGATTAAATCCAAGGAGAAATTTAGGTGGGTGGTGACTAACCATTAAGCAATAGATCCATTGGGTCTATTCTGTGGGTTTAATCAGACAACTGCTTGGTAAAAATTGTTTTAAACGTCCTGTTGGGTAGAAATGCTTTCAATAAATAAAATAAAAAATACTCTAGTCAAGTCTGTTAATTGGATTTAGGCCCTTATTGGCTGCAGATGATATATGGGACCTTTTACATGTCAACATATTCACTGGAATATGACAACTTGGAAGTGAAATATACTGGGTTTTCAAATACTGTACTTCTACTGCTCAGAAAATGATGAAGTTCTTTAAGCAGAGTAATCGATCCAACTTAAATGTTTGACGAAAGGGGAAAAATCCAGCTTCCAGCCTCAATTTTCATTTTAATAATGTTCCTCAATATTGTGAGAACACTTTAAAATTCCAAATGCATTTCTCCTGTTTAAACTGCTGAGGGCAACAATGACTCTTCATATTATAGGTTGAAGAAGTTTGACTCTTCCTTGCCAGAGAAAAGAAGAGAAAAGGAGGGGGAAGCCATATTCCTGGGCTAAAATGGAAAGCTAAGCTAGAAGCAAAGCTTACTGTCTGCATTTTCCTTAAGCACTGACCTTTTAGGAGTGTACTTCTCAAAATTATACATGGCTTTTCTAGCGAGCAGATCCAGGCATTCCTCCTAGTCTAATATTTCCAATGTCAGTGGCAACAAGATTAAAATAAGACAAATTTTACTTTATTATCCCATGATGTAAAAAAAAAACATCCCAAAGAATCCATCTTAACATTTATTTAGGGCTTGGAAGAACTATTGGGAAATGGAGTGCTTATACAAGATCTGGAATTGCCAATCAGAGGTGTGAATATTTTTGCATTTGTTTCCCATAATTATACCTTGGATATCTACATTCCATTCCAACTCTTGCCTGCCATGTCTCTGTGATATCATTAACCACCTTATGACATCATGAGTTCCTTTCCATTTCACATAATGAGGGCCTGCCCCTTTGTTCCCAGTTTTAGCTCTAAAATCTCAGATAATGTAAGGCTGCTGACCTGGCAACCCTAGTGTGAGAAGAATATGATCCATTTAATGAAATAGCTCCTCCTGTGGCTTAGCAGTTAAACACTGAGCTGGAGACTGGAAAGTCACGTTTTGATACTGGAGAGCTGCACTTGGGGACATGAAAGGAGCCTCATTCGGGCGTCCCCTAAAAATCCGTTCAACCCTGAGTAATCTCTGACTCAAAATTATTATTATTATTATTTGAAATCTATTAATTAAAAGCAGAAATCTGTCCTCTTGACCCCTGCAACAGCAAGCTGGAAATCTAAAAAATCTTTAGCACATTCCTAACAGGTCAACTAGTTAGCCATTTGAGCAATGGGCAATAGTTATTTTGCTTAAGAATAGGATGCTTTGAAACAGAGATGAGCACTGAACCCTAGAGTAAGACATGATTGGCTTTCAAGCCAGGGCTGAAGCCAGGGGGTGGCCATGGTGGGCTTGGCCCATCCTGAGTTAGCAGTTTGCCCACCCTAGCAAAGCACAGTTTCCCATAGTAATGCATAGAGAAGAGGCTTTGTTGCCCACCCTGAAAAAATATTCCCCCACCCACATCTAGAATCCTGGCTATGGCCCTGTTTTGAGCAATTGAAACCTTTACCTTTACTAGGATGCCTATCAGGGATGCCTGTCTGCAATACAATGCAATAATTAACCACCAATCAATATAAGATGGGACCTGACCAGTAACCAGCTAGCTTTGCAAGTAAGGATGTATGTATATGGATGCACTTTGAAATGTATATGCTAGATAAAACTTAGAAGATTTACAAAAAGACTGCTATGAAATGTCATGTAACACCCCCCACCCCCCCCCAGTCTATAAAAGTTAAGTTGAGGGGCTCCACACTCATTCCCATTCTTTCTTGGGGACTCATGCGAGCATGCATTTCTACTAAATTTCTCTTGTAAATAAATTTTTTTTTGCCCTTCAAGCAACTTACCCAGCTATTTACTTATTTTGAGAAAACCTGAGGGCTGCTCTCTTTTTAAGGGAATGTTTTTTAAGAGTGGCACTAGCAGGAAAGGTTTTTCTATTTGTCCCATATAAGGATAAAAAGATGTTTAATCCAGAAACCATTGTTATACCATTGTTATGAGCTGGTCAACATGAACTGGACAGTCTGTCTGTGTGGGTACATAGGTGAAAACAGTCTATGGCAGTAGCAACTAGTGCCCATTGCATTTAAGTAGGCAGGATGATGCTGAGAAGCAGAGCCTGGAGGGAAAAGTAGGCAAAGAGAAAGAGAGTAGGAGGAAGGGAAGCATGCACTCATACACACAACAGAAGAGGAACTCAGCCCTGGTCATCTGGGCAGGTAACCTCAGATTGACGTGGGACTGCAACATATTTGCCCTAATGCACCATTCAGCACTTTGTTGCTACAGGCAAGGCCTTGAGATCCAATCCAAAACCCAATTCTCTCTCCCTTTTCTAGACAGCTAATCACCATTCTTGGCAATTTCCTTTCTGGCTTATGAGTATGCAGGCTTGGCACATGGGCAAAAGAAGAAGTTACACACACAGCACTGTTTACATATACCAATCTTTATGCAACTGTAATCAGGTATTCAGATGAAAAGCCACTTCTCTTCTTATCTAGCAGTACTGAATAATTGGTCACGTATATCTTGTGGGAAACACGTGCAGTAGGTATCTTGTGATGCACCCCCTCACATCCTTTCTCCCTTCTTTGCTGTGTTTGCTTTTGTGTGCATGCATATTTCAGTGCACATTGTGTTTCTAGGATCTACTGTATGATGTGATCAGTGCAGTGGTGGAAGTAGAAGTCAGTGGCATGGGCAAGGCCAGCTGTCTAAAAAAGAGCCAGCAGGCAGGAACACCTGAAAAGGGAAGAGGTAGTAACCTGAAGTGGGAGGAGATGGTTGGTGGGGACATACTCTTTTCTCCCCTCCAGTGCTGTTTGTGGCAGGAGGTGGAGAAGGAGGAGGAGAAGGGACACCCAGCTGTTCCTCACCCAACCTTGTTCCACTGCAGTGTTCCTGGTTCTTGTTGGCTGGCTAAAAGGACCCTGCTTCCTCTCAACTCTGGCCATTTGTCACTGCGCGCACATGTGCGAGCACACTGATTTAACAGCACATGGGGCTTTATAATCCCGATTTCAGCACAGTGTTCTTGTCCAATGAAAACATGTCCTGAGTTGGGTGAGTTTGGAGAAGAGATCCCTCAAATTCAGGTGGAAATACTCTCTAAGGTGAGAATCCTCCCACTTAGGGAAGGCAAATCTTGGATCCAACTAATTTAACATTCTTTGTGTTTCTTAAAAATACACTTTAGTATCTAAATCCCTAAGTTTTATAAGACATTTATAAATCAAAGCTATTTCTTGGTTGTTAAGGTGTTTTGTACCCCTCCAATCTCAATTGGCTTTCAATTCCACATCACAGCTAATCCACATGCCTTTGATTCATAAGCTAATTAGAATGTTTTCTCCCTTACAAATATCTCTGAGGATATTTCTACATTTATGCTGAAACACCTGTTTCTAGCAGATAAATGGCTATGTGAGTCTCTGGGTATTGAAGTGAGGATGAATAGAGTGCATCAGGTAACTGTTTTAATATGTAAAGATGGAGCAAATCTTCACATTCATTGACGATTATTCATTTCCTATCTTGAGTGCAATTCAAAAACTAAAACAAAGGGAGAGTTTTGTTTGGGGCTTTGAATCATGCATTCTGCTTACTCTTCTGACTTCTTGGGTTATTTGCAAAATATATAGAATAGGGAATAGAACAGAAAACTGCAATTCCAATCAGTTTACAAATGCTTGAAGCAACAGACTGAGGATTTGACCTAGTTGGACATAGTTAATTATGTGTTGTAAAGTGGGAACCAAGTTATAGCAACTCTAATAGGGCTTCCCAGATGAGTGAGATGTTTAAGGAATGGTCTTTACCAATTCTACTCTTATAATGGATGTCCATGGCTGAGTGGTGATTCTAACCCTAGTCTCCAGAGACATACCGTAGATTATCCCTCTATACACTATACCGCACTTGATACCAATTAAACAAAAGTGCTATAATTTACGATGATTTGTAGCTGAGTTTGTTTGGTAAGAAAATGGCATCCCAGCTTTACTGTAACATCATCCAACAGATCACAAGACAATTACTTTTTAAAATTAAAGGTCCCAGATTTCCTCATATGGCCAGCAGCTATAATACTGCCCCCGAAAATACATTTTCCAGACTCCAGACTCTGTTATTCAGCATCATCCAAGATCATTAGGTAACACCAACAGTAATGTAGCTTTAAGTTTTGAAATGAAAGTGTTCTTCAAAACAAACTCCATGGCCTTTCCCCCAAAAGGAGAATATAAAAATGCATGAGAAGACTGAAAAGGGAGTTGATTCACACATGCAGTTGTACAGTTCATGATTCTTAAGGATGCAGCTTTAATTGTATGTACAAATATTGCTATCTATGAAAATCTACACTACAAACAGCTCTCTGTGATCAAGTAAGTGTGAACTCACCCTACATACAGAACTGGAAGTAGTAACTGCAAAGACCTTCTTGTCACAGTCATCAAATATGTTGGCTATTAGAAGAAACAGGCATGTATGGGTCTGTAAGGCTACCTGAACATTTGGGGGAAAGGAGCAGGCAGGCTAGTCCTTCTTTGCCAATCATTCTCTTCATGAGAATAGTGATATAGTCAAACCTCGCATAAAGAGTGTCTCGCTTAAAGAGTAACTCGCTTAAAGAGCAGAATTTTCTCTGAATGTTCGTTTCACTTAACAAATAAAACCAACCAAAAACTCGCTTAGCGAATAAATCGGAGTTCGCAATCCCCCCCCCGCCACACACACACAATTGGTAACTTACAATGGTGTTTCGCTTAAAGAGCAAACTCGCTTAAAGAGCAATCCTTTGGAACAATCTTGTGGAACAAAATCAGGGGGGAGGGGGGCTATGTAGAAAATCTGTGTAGTCAGCACTATCTTTTCCAGAACTATCACTCTCTATGATAAAAAAATGTTAGGAGTGAGCAAAGAGAAGTTAGTCAATTTCATTTCTCCATGTATAACCCTGCCTACATTGTGTTTCCTGAGCAAACTAGATGGCCTCCAGTGATGTCAAGGATCCCAGGGCTGAAGTGTCATTTTGAAATGCCAATGGCCAAATGCTGTGAAAGGTGGGTAAAAGGGGCAAAGAAGGAATTGGAAATGTTGCTGTGTATATACCAAGCTAGCAGCTTGGAACTCTGGAATATGGTCTCTTGGGGTAAAACAAATCATTCTGAGCAATGGTTATCATTATATTTATGAAGCCTGAACCCAGTGGCATAGGGCGAGTTTAGGTGCCCGGGGCCCCAGGCCAAACTTGCCACCCCCAGGCTCCTCCCCACCTAGGTAGGAAAGTCCTACCTTCAGGCAGTTCGCCGGGCTAAGAGGCGGGGTGGCTGTGGGCCTGGGATCCTGACGATGTGGGCAAGGTCCAGGGTCTGGGGCGGTGCGGTGCGGGCCCAGCAGGGAGCCCACTGTCAGGGTCCCAGGCGCGTGGCTGCCCCACCTCCAAGCCTGGTGGTGGCAGCTCATCCGACTTTGGTGGCAGCTGCACCTGGGAAATGAGGCCGGCAATCACTGCAGCACAGTGCATGTGGCTGGAGAACCTCCCCCCTGCAAGACCTGGCCGGCACTGCTCCAGCCATGGGGCCACAAAGACCACTGGCCTCACCACTCTGGGTGCTACTGCTGCCAAACGTAGATGAGCTGCCACCTCTGGCTAGGAGGCGGGGAGGCTGTGTGCCTGGGATGCCGATGGTGGGCTTACCGCTGGGCCTGCACTGCACTGCCCCAGCCCCTCACCTGTGCCGTCGGGGTCCCAGGCAGCGCAGCCACCCAGCCTCCTAGCCTGGCAGCAGCAGCAGCGCCCAGGGAGGTGGGAAATGAGGCTGGTGGTCGTTGCTGCCCAGCGGCTGGAGCAGTGCCAGCCAGGTGTTGCAGGGGGGGTGTCCTCAGCCTGGCTGGCGTTAGGCCGTGGCGACCGCCAGCCTTGCTTCCTGGTTGCCGCTGCCACCGAAGGCGGACAAGCTGCTGCTGCCTGGCTTGGAGGCGGGCAACCATGGGCAGCTACCCAGCAGGCCATGCAGAGTGGGGTGTTTGGGTAGGAGGGGGACAGAGAAGGGGGAGGGGCGCCCCCTGGTCTCGTCTGGGCCGTCAGGCCCACACCCTCCAACCTGGTGGTGACAAAGGGTCCCGGTGCCTGCTCTGGCCACCAGAAAGTCCAGGGCAGCAGCATCGCCCCCCCCCCATAAAGTGCCACCCGGGGCGGGTCTCCCCCTCATCACCCCTCGCTACGCTTCTGCCTGAACCAAGTCCAACTCCTGCCTCAAAACTGAAACATGGAGAAATAAAACACTAGCCAGAAAACATAATACTGTATGTGTCTTTGACCATCACACTGCTATATGGTGCTCTGTAATGAACTATTTTCAGAAACTATAACTGGGCTTCACATAGCTTGTGTGTGTGTGTGTGTGTGTGTGTGTGTGTGTGTGTGTGTGTGTGTGTGTGTGTGTGTGTGTGTGTGTGTGTGTGTGTGTGTGTGTGTGTGTGTGTAGATGCCTGATACGACTTCTCATAGTCTTTTGTCTGTAGTAGTAAAAAGGACAACCTTTGCTAACATCCAGAATATCAACCTATGCATTTTTAGCTGTACAAAATATTGCATTTTTTTTCCTGCTGAATTTTAGAGTCTGCTGGCTAGCTCTGGTGGTGCAGTGGTTAAACCGCTGTACTGCAACCAAAAGGTTGTGAGTTCAATCCTGACCAGGAAACAAGGTTGACTTAGCCTTTCATTCTTCCAAGGTCAGTAAAATGAGTACTCAGCATGTTAGGGGCAAAATGCTAATTAACTAGTGAATCACCTAGACAGTGAACCAAGCACTATGGGGTGGTATATGTGTGACTACTATTTTTGCTTTGTTTTCTCTGCTGCTTCTGCTGAAAAAATATGCAAAATTGCCAATAACGGACAAATTGGAAGGGGTGCTTCACTTGTTTGGGTAATATTGGTGACTGACAGATAAATTATACAAGATTTAGTTATATTTTTAATTGGTTTTAATTATAGATTTTAGAACTTTTAAAATTTTAATCTATATTGTCCCGATGTTTTTATGATATGTCAAACCACCCTGGATCGCCTTTGGCGATGAGGGCGGTATAGAAATGTAAATAAATAAATAATGCATAAGGGACTGAGTAAAAATTAGATCATGATGAACCTGTCCATACTGAGCATTTGTTCAGTTTTCCTTGATAATTCCCACTCCAACAAAGTTGTGCCTTGGTGTCTTTTATTAGCATTGCATCTTGATGTCTGCACAAGGCAGGGCTGAAACTGATGAGAACAAAGCCAAATCAGGTAAAGAACCAGTGCTTTCTGATTTTTTTGGGGTTTTTTGTTGTTGGCTTTTTTATTGCACCAAAGGTATGTATTGTTGTTTTGTTCTCCTTCCTTCTGATTTGCTCCAGTTCAAGATCTGCTGATGTGGTCCCTCAAAGTGTGTTTTCCTGTGCTTTGTGTGTGGCATGAGGATATTGTTGTTGATGCTTCCTTTTTAGCATTTGTCTACTTGGCAGTCTCCAACCTTCTGCAATCGATGGATGGGTAAAACAAAGATGGAAAGGAAGAGAGAGGTGAAGAGGATAGAGAAATGGAAATGGTGATCTGTGCTCAGCATGAGACATCAGAGCACAATCCTAGTTGTTGAGAATAGGCAGGGTTGAGATGCTTTGATGCCTCACAGTACAACCAGTAACAATGATCTATTGACAGCTGCAGCAACATCAACAAAAAGGGCAACCACAGCAATTTCAGCCAATACCATTGTATGAAATTATCTTTTGAGTCCCAGTCTTCTCTTCTAGGTCAACACTCTAAAAAGTCCAGCTATATTAGTCAGACACCAATTTCTACCTTTATTATCCCTTCATGGGCCATTTCAATTACAATGTGCTTTGTAGATGTTAGATGGTAAGAGCTAGCTCTCACTGGATACTTGGTTCTTTGCCAAAAAAATTGGAAAGCCTCCTTTGAATTTTTAACAGTAAAGCCAACAGCATTGCATGGAACAATTCAGAAAGAAATGAAAAATTAAAGTGACAATTTTACACTGTTCTTATATAAAATCTCTGATTCAGCAACAGTTGACATACTCTATACAGTTCTAGTCACCACACATCTCCAAAAAGAGGGGAGGGAGATCTTAAAGGAAAGATTACACCCTTTTTTAAAAGAGGGAATTAGGAAGGGATATGGCAGAGATGTGGAAGATACTTCTTTTCTAGAGTTCTGGTTTTCTGTGGAAATCCTTGCTAGCTGTACAGTAGAGGTTCAGAGTTCCAGAAGATAATAACTACAAGTCTCCCAAAGTACACCCCTTTCTCATTAACTGGTGCTCAAGGTCTCAACAACACAGTCTGCAACATCTATCAGAGAAAGGATTTTAAAAAGTTTCTTTATTTACAATTACTTGAAAATATAGAAGTGTGTGTGCTGCTTTCTTCATTGCACACATGCTAGCAACCAACCAATCAGCTCAACAAATAACTGACACTAATTGTTTAAAAGGAAGAATACAGAGCAGAGAGAGGCAGGCTCTCTTTGAATTCAGAGGAGAGAAGGAAATATTGGTTAGCACTGGGTAGAAGGTCACTCCAACCCAGAAGAATCCCTTTCAGTCACTCCAAATTACAGGCAGCATGCAAGTTTGTAATAGAAACTAGGGGAAATTGCAGATTGCTTTTCTATGATGTTAATCTCCTTTCCAGAACAATTGGATTATGCACTAGGGGTCATCTGTGGAGTCCCCCTTTGATAACTTCTGCAGCACTGGTGATCAAGCCTGCCAATACCAATTTGATACATCTGGTCACAGATATTTAATGCAGATAATTAGCAGTGCATGTCTATAAGAAACACTAATAGTATTGGAATAAAGAAAACTCAGGAAAATAGGTATTCAAAAGGCAATCCTTGAGCTATTTATTTACATATTTACATTTATACCCTGTCCTTTTGATGCAAGCACCATTTTATTTATTATATTTTTATACTGCCCATCTGGGATATTTCCAAATCAGTAGATCTGGAGTTTGCTTTTACCAGTATACTGAGAACCTATTAAAGTTGGCAAGTGTCAGCTGTAAACTCCCTCTTTATGTTTCCCCCAGGAGCTCTGAAGCTATCACAAATAACTTCCTTTGCTGTTAGTCAGTGCTCTGAATGTGTTGAATATTATGTCTCCTTACCAATTTTTTTGGCACTGGCATAACTCCTGAAGCAATCCTTAACAGCCACAAGGGGAGCTCTATGGGAGATCTCCTCCATATGCCCTCTAGCTTCCCTATTTCTATGGAGCAGGATTAGCTCTGAGCTGGATTTGGCATTTGAGTGTGATACAGTGGTGGGCATCAGCAGGTTCACACCAGTTCTACAGAACCGATAGAAGAAATTCTGGCTGGCCCCTCTGCCCATCCAAGTTTTAAAATAAAGTAGTCCTAATTTGGGTGCAATGCAGGACTTCCCCCCTGGCCACACCCACCATACCACTTCCACAGAGTAGGTAGTAAAAAAAGAAGAATCCAAATTCTGGGCAGGTATGACTAGATCACCCACCCAGTCACATGGCCATGTTCACAGAGTAGGCCATGCCCACAAAGTAAACCACACCCACAGTGTGGTAGTAAACTTTTTTGGAGCCCACCACTGGTGTGATAGTGTCAATTGCCCTAGTGCTCTTCATGTACCACTTATCCACCAGGGAGATAACGGTATCACCATCCTGTTTAGTCAAAGACCCTCACAAGACCTTCTGAAAACCATTAGGATCCATAAATCTGTGAGGACAGGCCATCTTAATCAGTCCAAGCTCCCCATGGGGCGGGGGGAGGGAAGCCACCCTCTCCACAACCAATTGCATCAGGAAGTGAACTGGCCATGACAGATGGGTGGTATTGATCTCTCTCAAACTCAGATCACCTCACTGTTCCATTGAGAATACCAAGTCCAGAGTATGCCCAGCCCTGTGAGTGGGTGTGGTGACATGGTGAGATAGGTCTGTGGCTGTCATAGCCCCAGAAAGAACCCCTTCTGCATGAATATTAATTTTCTCAAGGACTAATGTCCTAGAGCATTGATGGTGAACTTTGGCATTCCAGGTGTTCTTGGACTTTAATTAACAGAAGCCCAAGTCAGCACTCAGGGCTTCTGGAGTTTAAGTTAAAGAACACCTGGAGTGCCAAGATTCACAACCACTGTCCTAGAGGACCAACACAGGAGATGTGTTGGGTTGTGGGGAATATGATGAACAAACATAATTCCAAGCCTATCCTGGTCCCTCACCTCATCTCAGCTGAGTGACATCTTCCAGTTAGAAGCTGTTGACGATCTCCCACATTCTTCTTCTGCATTTTCATTTTACTGACATCTGGCAACGAGCAAAACAGGAAGCATGTGCTCTTATATCTAAATGTCCATAGAAGTCTGCAGCTGAGCACTCTTCCCTAAGGCCCAAATGAACTTATTCTTTCATGTGTTTTGCCTGGGAGGCATAGAATAGGCAGCATTTCTCTCACATATTAGTCTTTTGCTCTGGCTAACATCCATATTTTTTGAGAGCACATTCTTGGGAGAAAAGGAACAAATTCTCACTAACAAGGAACTGAATCCATTGGTACAGACTGGAAAGAATTGATTGAATGAGTGCAGCTCATTGGGAATGACTGAACAAAAATAATAGCTGAAATGTGCACTTGCCTTGTCACTTCATGATTAAATGGTGATTGCATTTGTGGATGTAGCATCTAATTTCCTAACAGTAGCATCTCCACAATACAGCTTTCACACCTGATTGGTTAATATGTAACTGATAATGCATTTCTAATAAGGAATTGTGTTTTCATTAGGAATGTGCACTAGCAACAACATTCAGATTTGAAATATGGAATTACAACCCTTTGGATTTGGAATTTTACAAATTTAGAATTTCCACATATCCTTACCCTTTTTACAATGAATATGAATACTATATAGTCATTATTTTCCCCCTTAAAAACACAAAGAGGCAAAACATTTTAAAAAGATTTCCCCTCTGACACCTTGCTGAACAAAAGGAGTAAACACCAACAGTGCCTAGGTTTTAGGAAATTACTGTAAGATAAATACTGAATGAACCCTGAACAGTTGGAATGCCAGCAGCTTTGGGGGAAGAGGTCACGCTGGTGAGTGGACAAATACCCCGGGCAGCACTGACAGGCAGATTGAAACAGCAAATAGCATGTGGTGGGTGGGAACTGTGTCAACAGCAGGGATCCAGCAAGTTGAGTGAATGAGTATACTCTTAGAGTAGCAGTTGGATGAATGAAAAAGGCAGAAGAACTGAAGCAGACTGACACATGACATATCTAACAATGTGAGCAGATTGTGCTGTTATCTGTCACTTAAGGCAACATCAGGGAAGTACAGCTATGGTCAGTTGACCTAAAGAGAACAGGTTTTCTGCAGATCCAAGTTTTAGGCACAAGTGGTGTAGACTGAGAAAATCCCCTACCTGAGAGAATGTACTCTCACTGGGCACACTAGCTGGTGGGCAAAATAGCTGTCCCATTGCCATCTTGGCAGACTTTCCCTCTCAGCCCAGTAAGGCAATGTGTCAATATCTTTTAGCTTACTGGGCCCCTGCATATATGCTTGTCAAGGCAGTACCTCAGAAATCTTGTTCTTCAGGAATTAAGGACTTGAACTTCAAAATACAACTTCTGATAGCAATAGCATTAGCAATTATACTTATACACCGCCCCATAGGGCTTAGTGCTCTCTCACACAAGTTCATTAGCTTTTTGCCTCCAACATACTGGGTACTCATTTTGCCAACCATGGAAGGATGAGTCAACCTTCATCCCTGTCATAACATTTTGGCTGCAGTGCAGCAATTTAGCTACTGCACCACCAGGGCTCACTTGATGCTGCTGTTTGAGGTGCAATTATCATTGCTAGTTTCTCCCTGCTCTATATGACCCTCAATTCTAGCTAGACCTTATTCACTAGCTGCTGCTACATGTGATGGAAAGTTGGCTTGTGATCCCTCTTGCTGCTGCTTAATATCCACTGTCTACTGTTTAATTCTGGGGACCAAGAGGGTTGCTAGAATGTACTCCTTTCACAAGGAGGCAAACCTTTAGTGATTGTATTTTTTTAAAAGAGGAGGGTAATGACTATATAGTATTTGTATTACTTCAGGCCAGGAAAAAAAATCTGTTCTCTCTCTATGGGGTCTTCCATCCACCTATACTGTCCCCTCATTATGCTCTCCGTCATACCAACAAAACCCTGGGACATTTGGATCAGCTGGCTAAGGATGGTTGTCTCCCCACCAAGGACTTGCTTTGCATTCTCAAGGGTTCTGAAGACACAGACTTTCTGACTCACAATGTCCCACTCTTCTCTGCTCAGAAGAACAACCAATGGAAGTCTCTGGTGCCAAATCATGGAGTGCCTTTTGCTGCTCTAGCACTCTTCCAAGTAGGTAGAAAGTGGAGTTCCATCAAGTTGCCACATCCTGTATTAGGTGGTACAATAGCAATTCCAGTTTTTCTTGCCTCTGCTGTAAAAGCACATTGCCCTGGACACTGTGGGGAAAATGCCCTGCCACCTTTCTGGCTCACTCAGTTATATTAGATATTAATCTGTCTTCCATACAATTCAAGGCACTCAACTAGGTTGAGAACATGAGTCATACATCCCTTTCATCTTCCCAGCCTGCAGTGCTGCCAGCATGTTGACTATGCAGGTGGCTAAACATGCTACTACTGGAGGTAGGGGTTTGCAGGAATCCCCTGGCTCTGGGCCCAGAAAAGGGCCCACTGTAGAAAAGGGGGGCTTCAGTTAACAGGTGATAAAGTTGTTACCCTAATGAAGTCCTCTAGTTATGTTTGAAGTGGTTGTCCTGTTAGTCTGTGCAAGCATATAAGAAAGGGGAGAAAAAAACAGAAAAAAGGCAAAAAAATGTTGTGGCAGCTTAAAGACTATGTGTGTGTCTTGTTTCTGGGCTGGGCAGGGCAATGTTGCTTTACACAAGAGAGATTTGCTGAGAATGAGGAGTAAAGCCTTCCTTCCTTGAATGGATATGGAGGGCAAATGTCAGGTGCTCTTCATAAATCACTTTCCCAAGCACAAAAGCAGAAGCACTTTTGCTGCTCAAACTCACAGTGTCAATGTGAGTGATGTGCCATCTTTTTTGTTCCCTGGCACATTGGCTCAGCAGCAGCATAATTTTTGGACCCTTGCCACAGTTGTCTTGCACAAACAACAACAATGCAGTTTGATGAGAGATTTTGTTTGGGGGCTCATTATAGTAGTTATAGGTTATATTTTTCCTCTCCCACTCCTTCTTCTTCTGCCACATTCATGTTTCATACTATCTCCAGAATCTACCCAAAGAACAGTATCTGATTCAGCTACAGGAGAACACAAACCATTCCAATACATGCTTTTAAGGTTTGTTAAAATCAAATTTTAAATGTTCACATTATGCAAATCCCCAAAGCTAGTTGACTGGATTTTGACGAATTTAGCTTACATCTTGTCTCTCTGTTTCAAATCTATCTGCAATTTAAAAAAAAAGCTGTACCTGTTTTTTGGTTTTTCAATACAACTTAGTGGGAGGCTGGCAATCCAGATTTACAAATTGATTCAGATCCTAAGTAAAAATCCAATTGCTTATGGTCTGAGTATTTATCTACCCCGAAATGCCAGTTTGGCCTTTGAAGTGGATCGAAGGATCCAAACACAGTCTTAACAAATATGAAATCTAGTTATGCACAGATGATTTATTCGGCATTTGTATGCATTTGAAGTGTTTCCCAGTGTTCTTACCTAAGCTGTACAAAACTTTACGCAAAGGAAAAGGAATGAAAATGAGATCAAAATCCAAGATATCTACATTTCACTTGTCATTCAACAGCCTGAAACCTTTCTCTGTTAGACCACTCAACATCTGAAAATCCTTCTCAAATTTCATGAGAGCATTTCATCTCAAACTTTTACTTGACAGTAAGGACTCATGGTTGTTATGTTCTGGAGTGAAATGAAATTTGTCCCTATTATCCGGTAGCATTTAGGTGCAATCATAAAAGAAAGCCTTATTCAGACATAAGTGTTATGGGGTACTCTCACTTAGTAGGAGCACTATAAGAAATTGGCAAGCAGATGGAAAACCACCAGCTGGTTCAAATACATAGAAACATTATATAAAGAGCAGCCAAAAATCAATTGTTGTGCCTGGCCAGGCAATTTGTGCCAACATTCAACTCTCCAAGAAATAAAAAAGGACAATATTTCTGACATAATAATCTCCACTAAACGGAGCAATTTCTTTTCTAAGATACTCTCTAGCTACAACACACTTATTTGAAGGACAGTCTCTAAGTCATATGCTAACAGTATTGTTTTAAATCATGTATGATTCTTTTGCTGTTAAAAAATGTAAATGCTTTTAAAAGTGTTGTGGATTATACCATTAGGTGCCAAATTTTAAATATGAAATCAAAAACTTTCTCTCTTTAAGAACATTGTTTATATAAACAATAGAATTTTGTGGCTTTCAGTGTTATTTTAAGAATGTCCTAAAATCAAATACCTGATTCATTACAGGGATGAAAAATGACATTTGAAATGTATGAATGTAAAGACATGCAGAAGACATCGCTAAAAGTACCACAGTGGGATATTAACCATTGCTCTATTGTTAATGTTTCTTACTAATGATTTAGTGAAGTTTATTCCTTACTATTGTTTTTTTTTTAGTGTAGAGACTTTACTTGTATGCTTATCTGAATAATGTCTTCCTTTCTTCTTGGCTCTCCATACTAAATCATTCCTGGTGCAAAAGTTTTTAATTGCATCAGCATTATTATTTAATTTATGCTTTCATTGGCATTTTTTTGCTGGGTAGTTTAAAAATCTATTAAAAACAGGACACTAATATAGATATAAATATACATAGATAATGACAGGGAGAATTAGCAACTTTATTAGAGGACATATTTCTTATGCAAGCCCAACTAAACACACTAAGATTTGTTTTTTATTAGATTTGTAGCATTTTTAAAAATTACTGATGTCTTGAATTTTTTTTAAAAAAATAATAATTCAGATTTCCAGAGAGACAGTCAAATGAGTGTCTGCAGAAAATGAGCAGGGAGCCTTCTCATTTGATGTAACACAAACATTTGTAGATAGCAGCTGAACTGATTAGTTGCACTTATTTATAGCTGCACTTGTTTATTGATGCATTCATTTCTTGGAGACCACAAAATCTGTCCTCTCAAAAGTTTGTTAGCTGGACTTTTTATGTTTATAAATAATACAGGTTTTATTCCAGTTGGATGGGAGGTTGCCATTATAGTGCCAGTTTACAAAAAAGGAGACAAAAGTGACCCTAAAAACTATAGACCAATAACCCTTATTGGAATAGTGGCTAAAATGTATGCCAAGCATCTGCTGAGTAAAATAGTAGACTGGGTTATGGAAAATAATATTTTACGGGAGGAACAAGCTGGTTTTAGACAAGAAAGATCTACAATAGACAATTGTTTTATTTTATATCATCTTCTCACAAAGCAATTAAGAAACAGAAAGAAATTATTTGCTGCATTTATAGATCTTAGAGGAGCCTTTGATTCGATTGACAGAAACGTGTTGTGGGAGAAATTGGTTACCCTAAAAATGGAACCTAGACTTTTATTCTTAGTTAGAGCTCTATATTCAAATACATACCTGAAAGTGCGGACTGGTGTAAATGGTTCCTTAACGAAGAGCATACCTACTTTTAAAGGTGTCAGACAAGGTTGCATTTTAGCTCCAATGCTTTTTAATCTTTATATTAATGACTTACCAGGATTCCTCTTTGATACACAGACCCATATGTTAAAGATTCTTGATAAGCACATTAATACTCTTTTATATGCTGATGACATGATTTTAATGGCCCATTCACAAATAGGTCTGAGGAGATTGCTTCAAAAACTAAATGCATATTGTGCTCAAAATATTTTAAATATCAGCAAAAGCAAATCCAAAGTGTTGGTTTTTAGTAGGAGAAGCAAAATGTATAATTGGCAGATAAATGGGGAACCTATTGAACAAGTTAACTCTTTTAACTATCTTGGAGTGGTTTTCTCCAATACAGGGTCGTGGCTAAATAATTTTAAAATAATTTCATCAAGGGCTGCCATAAGTACAAAGAAACTGTATAAACTATTTAATTATAATCATCCTGGCACCCTGTCCCCAATTTTAAAAGTGTTCAGGGCAAAAATTGTCCCAACGCTGTCATACAGGGCAGAATTGTGGGGTTTAAATAGAGCCCCACTTCTGGAACAAATACAGTCCCGGTTCCTAAGAAGTATTTTAGGAACTGATAGCAACACGTCTGCTCCTGCAGTCAGAGCAGAATTGGGCTTCCACTCCTTGTATAGCCATTTAGTATTTAAAACATTCTCATATTGGTTGAAGATCCAATCAATGGACTGAAATAGGCTGCCCAAATTATGTTTAACCGAACAGATAAAGTGGGATCATCCCAAGTCCTGGGTTAATCAACTCTGTGAAGTAATTTCTCACCATGGGTTCTCAGTTCAGTATTTGCTCTCAGTGGCCACTCAGGCCAAGGAAATTTTTAAACAGAGAGTCTTAGATATCAGTGCACAATCTGACTTGGAACTACTGGCCAAAAATGGTTCGTTAAGGTGGCTGGCGGCTAACAAAATTACATTTCAAACTGAAAAATATGTTTTGATGTGTCTCACTTATCCTTTAAGAAGGGCATATTGTAGAGCCAGATTCGAGCTATTAGACTCCATGAATAGATATGGGCGTTTTCACCACTTACCATATCACGAAAGAACGTGCATATGTGGGTCTCCAAATGTTGAAAATAGCTCTCATATTATATTAGATTGCCAGTTGTACACTGATATTAGATCTAAATACCTTGCATCCCTATTGGAAAAAACAACTTTTTGGGACTCAAAAAACAAACTGTCTTATCTCCTTCTGGGCTCTAACATCCACGTTGTGTGTAGAACTGCCAAGTTTATAATTAAGGCATCAGCTAAAAGAATCGAATATGTCAATCAAATTGGGGTATCCTGCAAGGGAGATTCACTTATCTGACTATCGATATGCATGAATTAATTGTATTTAGGGACCTTCTCCAGTTTACATTCTTTAAAAGTAGTTCAGGTATGTATATATTGTATTTATTGTATTTTTATTGTATTTTTATTGTATTTTAATTGTATTTTTATTGTATTTTATCGCACTTTATTGCATTGTACAGATTTTAAACTCTTATATTATTGATAAGGTCGAAAGACTAATCAATTAATAAATATTCATTCACAAACATTTGTAGATAGCAGCTGAACTGATTAGTTGCACTTATTTATAGCTGCACTTGTTTATTGATGCATTCATTTCTTGGAGACCACAAAATCTGTCCTCTCAAAAGTTTAGTTGTTTCTTCTTATTATTATTATTATTATTATTGTGCCATATCCAATTCTGAATATTGACTATCAGCCATGAAGACTGTCCCGATAATTCAATGCAGTGGCCTTTCATCTGACACATTGCAGTGTGACTCCCATACCACTGATCCAGTTCCACAAGTCACTTTCTGACTAGACATTGAAGTGCATGGAAAGCTGTTTCCTTCCCATTTATCTTCCCTTTTATCTATCTACTTGCAATTCCTTGCTTTCAAACTGCTATGTTGGCAGGAGCTGGGACAAAGACAGGAGCTCATTCCATCCTGCAGTACTCAGGAATTGAACTATCGACTTTCTGCCTCCCAGTCAGCATCTTAGCCACTTGAGCCACTTAGAAAAGATGTAATTTTAGTTTAATATGTGAATTCATAGCACATTTTAGCATCTATATTTAAAGAATAATTATGATGGGTAATTAAAAATCTGAGTATGAAAAATATTTGTTCTTCAGTGGTCTGACAGGGAGCTGGTAAATTAGGACATTTACACGCATACATTAATCTATGTCCAAGGATCCATTTTCCCCCTGAAAATCATTTTCACAGTTGATGGATGAAAAAACAGGAAAATGTCATGGGCATGAATTTGTTTAAGGTGGATCTCAGCTTGCCGTGAAGTGACCCACACATTATGATCATGGAGCTATCTCCTGCAGCACATGAAATGAGGCATTTCCTCCACCCCACCTAAATGGGCTCATCTGCCCATAGCTGTTGGTTATTTATCACCGCCCAACACTTGAAGTTGAATTGCTGGCTGTACAGTCTACTCCAGTCAGACACATGTTAAGTAAGTAAGTAATATATTTGAAGAATGGTTTTACTATGCCACACCCCTGTTGCACTTCAATGACCGAACAGGGACTTGAACCCAGGTGTCCTGAGTTCAAGTCCATCACACTATCCTCTTTACCACACTAACTTTCTTGATGTTAGCTCATTAGTTTTTTAAAAATAAGGTACTAAATGGCATTATCCAGGCCCGCCCAGGTTAATGGTGTCTTCTTATTGCTTAAATCAAGCATGTCTGATCCAAAATTTCCTGATAGTGGCAGTTACTGATACTTAAAGACTTCCTTCTTGACTTCCACAGCTTCTCAAGATTAAATGGGATCCTTGGGGCAGAAGTTGCAAATGTTTAATTTCCAAAAAAAATAACATTCCTGCTGAATGAATCATTAGCCTCACACAGAGTAAAGTATTTCAACAAGATTTCAACCAATGTATTCTTAAATACTGCATCAGTTCACAGTTGTTTATAATGTTCCTCACTTTACAGAAGGTATTAGAACTCATGATGTTTCTACTGTTTGTTGTTCTTGTTATTCTTGTTCTTGTTCTCTTCCTCTGCCTCTTTCACTTACTTTCCTGCAGGAGGATGAGTGTCATCATTGCTGTTGTGATATAGGATGCACCAGTTCTAAACGGTAAGGTTTAGATTCCTAGAGCATTATCAGTGCTAAACATTGAATTCCAAGGGATTCCTCTTATGATGCGTAGGTTTCTAAATCTGCTTGAAAGCTAAAGAACTAAGCATGTGCATAGAATATGCATACATGTATTAAACTGTACTCCCATATCACTGTGTCCCCATTAGCATTCCGACTGAATGTATGGTGGTAATAGAAGGAAACTGTCAACTGAGACAAAAGTGAAATAATATTGTGGGATGAAATAGTCACTCTGCTTGACAGACCATTATGAAGAGAGGGAAAGTAACTTAAAGTCTCACTCCAATGTGTTTGTGAACATAAAAGGATACTTCTATTCCTCTGCATGCATTTACAAGTTAGTGATTTGTCTATATTTGAGTACTGCTTTTTGTTTGTCTCCACATTTTTCCAAAGCACTGTAGTGAGGAATTTCCTTTTATGAAACAAGATAAATAAATAAATAAATAAATAAAACTCACTAGTATAGTAAAACAGTGATGATTCCTAAATCACTACAGGATCATGACAAAGTAAGCCATCTTTGCTGATTCCATGTGTTCTCTCCTTTCAGTCTAAGTTTCAGGCTAGACACCAAGGCAAAGTATGGCTACATAGAGAGTAAGCTGAAAGAAAGCACTTTGGAATACTACAAATCACCATTCCTGACCATAGTGCATGTCTATTAAGACATTATCCTAAGGTTCCAATTCCTTGACTTTTTGAAGCAAGAATTAACATAAAATAGGATTTATCCTAGTCTTACATTGCAGGATTTTTATTCAGAATTAAATTATATATTTTTATATGTCAGTAAAAAATACCATCAGTGTAGTCACAAAATGATTGCTTTAAAAAAACATTAATACTTTTATATCCTGCCTTTCATCTGAAGAGCTCAAGGAATCATAGATTGCTGTGCTTCCCATTTTATCTGTATAAAAATCTTAGACCTGGCAGGCTGAGGGATAGCCATTGCCTACAGTCATCCAGTGAACATTATTGCTAAATTTCTTGCTGAGTCTTCTGAATCCTAGGGAAACACTCAATATGCCATCCTGCATCAGTTATTTTAATAATAAGACCATTGGAGTTTTAAGGCTCAGTCTTCAAACATGTATTTTGATCTTTTTTCAGCATATGTATTTTATGGAAGGTTTGTGGGGGGGGGATCCTTTTTGACTGGGAATTGATAGAAAGTACTACTAGAAGATGTAAATACTTCAAGTAGTTTTACCACATAAGCTGTGTATATCAAGAATGCTGTAACAGCAATGGCAAAATAAAATGACATTCTGCGAAGTGTTTTCCCTTCATAAAATAAGCATCCTTTCACCTGAAGGTGTGGTTAAGATGGTGTAGAGGGAGCATTCACCTCCTTTTGCTCCGTCAGATCAATGTGGTTCCAATGGGATTTTACAATTAAAAATAGAGTGATCTTGTGAAAATATTTAACAAATGAGAAGTTGAAACTCTCCTGAAACCTTGTTGAAAGTTTGCTGAAGATCCACAAGGAGAAAAGAACAAAATCAGCGGTAGCGGGGCTCTGGAGGCACGAGCTCCGAGTGGTGAGGCGAATTGGAGCCTCATAAGGGATTCTGACTCTGCCGACTGCCCGTTGAGCCGGCCGGGGAGCCGAAGCAGGATTTTTTAAGAAAAGGAACACATAAGCGCTGAAGAGCGACTACAGCACCGGAACTTGCCCCACCTGGAAGAAAGACTTGGTGAGATAAAACGGGATTTACCAGGGGTGAGCGGGGAGCCGCGGAAGGTTGCAGTTTAAGTGGATTGATTGAGATCGGGTTCGCTGCTGTGTGATTGTGGGAGCTGAAGTTTGCCAAACTCTGCCTATCCTTACGGAGAGTGTGCATGGACCTTATCGGAGATTTAAGAGATAAAACGAATTACGAGGTGGAAGTGGAGAGCGGAGATTGGACGGACATCAGGGGTTGTTTTAAGTTCGTGAGGAAAGAGAAGATAGGCTTTGAACTCTGTTACTTAGTTTTGATACTTCAGAAAAAGCGGGGGAAAGATTGTTTTAAAAACTGAGACTTTGTTAAAAATGGAGACTTTTTTCTGCTCAAGTTGCAATTGGGGGCTGAGTTAAAAGAAAGAGCAGCATCTTTTAGTAATTGAACGACGAGGAGTAGAGGCTATAAAATGGCGGAGAGGATTGCAATTTGAAAGCGAGAAACAAAACTTAAGTGAGAAACGAAACTCAATGAAGTAGAGGGGAAGGAGAAGAAGATTCTAGCTAACAGACTTAAATTGTTAATATCAAGATCGGACAATCCTCTTTTTGTGTTTCTCTGATCACCGTTTGAACTCCCTCATCTGGATTGGAATATAATTGTTCAAAATCTTTATCTTTATTTATTTTTTTGTGTATGGTTGCAAGATCGCTGTTAAGTACAAGTGCCTGAGGGTTCATTCCCTCCCGCCCCCTCCCTCTCTCCCTGAAAGTGTCTTTTGAATTTCACTGACTTAAATTTATATCTTAACACCTAATTATTTTCCTCATCTGCCACATTATATATTACAACTGATTGCATTTTAATCTTTTTTTATATCTACCATATATTTATCATTAAGATAATACTGTGCTGGTACTGTGTTAACAAATCTCTTCCCCAATAGCGGAAGGCTATCAAATAAAGATAATATCATACTTGGGCCGGGTGTGCTCTGGAATCAATTGAAACCAATTGGAGATTAATTAAGAAATAATTATAACTAACCACAATAAAACTAGATAGACTGGGAGTTTAAATGTTAATTGGATAGGATAGTAAAATTGGTGATTTGAATCTTATTATATTATAATAAGTTTGATTCTGTCACGATCCAGCCAGCCCCCTCACTTCTGGAAAACCCCTGGAAACCAAAATCAAAACAACACAGGGCGAGCTGGATGGCTAATTAGAACAGAGATAGAACTCTCAGCTGCTTATCAGCTCTTAAGGGGTTTTAATTGGGTAGCGTGTTCAAAGATTTGTGTGTGTGAAAGGCAGCTCTTACCCTTTTTAGTCCAATGAAGACACGTTGTTCAGAAAAATGATGAAGATTTATTGATCAGGTTCATAAAGCATAAAAGTCAGTAGCACAGGTCAGTCCAATAAAGTCCACAGGCAAATCTAGGTAACCATTTTTAAGGAGCAAAAGTGCTTAGCTCCTAGGCTAAAGATTGCTAGCCCATAGAGATTCAAAAACAAAAGCTCTCTAATCAAAAACAGGTCTTAATCCATGAAGAAACAGAGACGAACTCTTTCTTCTCTCCAAAATGGAGAATTTGCAGTCAGGTGGGACTGCTTCAGCCAATCAGGTATCAGCAAGCAACAGAGAAAACTTTTTCAAAACAACAGTACATTGTTTATACACGTGCACACAGAATGCACTGGGGCTAGCCATAACATGGCTCTGCTAAAGAGATAAGACGGGTACACTGACACTAAAAACATGGTTGAAAAACATGCTGTTACACAGCCTTGAGGCTCAGAGAGAAAAATGGATTTTTTCTGAGGCCTATCTGAAAATTGGCAATTTCAAGCCTTAGGAAATAGGTTCATTTCCTGACAGATTCCATAGCACAGCTGGTTCCAGGGGTGCAAGCAACAATGGAGGGAGGGAAAGGAAAGGAGGAAGAGGAAGTGATGAAACCAAAGACAAGGAAAGGAAAGAAAGAACAGAAGTAACAGAAGTAACAGAAAGAAAGACAAACACCACCGCCACCACCAGTTGTAGAAATTTCAGCGATTGAAAATGTACAAATGTTTGTTGAGTTTGGGAAGTTTATTAAGAAAGTGGATATTGTGGAAAGAACAATGGTAGACACTATGCAAGAAATGAGAAAGGAGATACAGATTAGTAATGAACAGATGAGAAAAGGTATTCAAGCTAGCAGCGAAGAGATGAGGAGGAGTAGAGAGGAGATGGAAAAAGACAGGGAAGCTGCGAAAAATAATTACCAGAATTTGGCGACAGCGCTAACCAAGGAAGTAAAGGATAACACTGTGAAAATTAATGCTATGATGTCAGATGTTTATAAGCAGATGGGTATTTTGAGAACCGAAGTAAATGAATTATACATTGCAGATAAAGCTACAGATGTTAAGTTGATTGCGCAAGAAAAAAGATTGGATATGTTGGAGGAGGGGATGAGAAAGCAGAACATTGTAATCAGAACAATGGAGGAGAGAACGCCAGACAAGCTTAAGGAGCGAGTTGTTGATTGGTTGAATTCTTTAAAAATGGGAAAAGATTTTGTGTTGGAAGATATTGTGAGTGCATTTAGATTGGGGAGTAAAAGAGGGAAGAAAGCAAATAGAAACGTTTTGGTTAAATTTGCAAATTGGGGGGATAAGTTGAAAGTTATGGCATTTATCAAGCAAGCTGGTGCTGGCGTTCTAAAGTTGGATGGAACCAGGTTTTAGTGTTATATGAGGTTTTACTGTATATGAAATGGCATTGGGAACATCTAAGGCTAGAGGAGTAGTGACTTTGATATCAAATAAATTGGGATTTAATCTTACACAAAGTATCGCAGATCCTGAAGGAAGATATCTAATTATAAAAGGGAATATAGATGATGAAGAGTTAACGTTGGTTAATATCTATGCACCAAATGACAATCAAGAGGAATTTTTAAATAAATTGGTTAAGAAAATAAAAAAGGAAGGATCACAGAATATGATAGTAGCGGGAGATTTTAACCTAATTCGGTCAGAAATTGATAGCACTGGGGTTAGGAGAAACAATAAAAAGGGGATATTAGATAATTGGATTAAAACAATGGGGTTGAAAGATGTGTGGAGATAAATTAAAGGGGAAGAGAGAATATTTTTTTTCACAAGTATATAATACGTACTCTAGAATTGATTATTTTTTTGTTACAATGAGTCTAATCAAAGATGTAGAGAAAATTTAGACAGGTATTTTCAAGGAATCAGATCATATGAAAATAACTATGGAAATAAAATTGGATGGAATTGGAAGAAAATCCTATAATTGGAGGTACAATCCCAGACTTTTAAGAGATCAAATCATTAAAGAAAAGATGACAAAAGAATGGGAAAACTATTGGAAATGGAATGATAATGATGAAGTCAATTATAGTATAGTCTGGGACACCATGAAAGCAATATTTAGGGGTGAGTCGATAAAATTAGCAAGTATAAAGAAGAAGCAGAATACAGTAATACCTCGGATAATGATAAGACTTGGTTCAACAAGTTTTGGTGTTATCCGATTTTTAGTGTTATCCGATCCATGTTAAAATCCTATGGGATGGATCGGATAATGTTAAAGCTTCATAGAGATACATTGTAACCGCACAGGCTTTAGCGGTTGTTATCCGATCCATCCCATAGGACCTTAACATTATTCGATCCAATTCTCCTCCCCAGATTACTTAATGTTATGCGATTTTAGCGTTATCTGAGGTAAACGTTATCTGAGGTATTACTGTATAGGCAAATACCAGGAGCTAGAAAGACAATTGAAAAATCTCCAGCTTGAACATGCTAGAAAAAGGGATCTGAAAATATTTGGGGAAATATTAAAAATAAAAAAGGAATTAGAAGGTATGGAGAAAGTTAAGAAAGATATAATCTTTTTAAAGATGGAATATTTTGAATACAGCAACAAAAATTCCAAATTATTGGCAAGAGCAGCTAAAGAGAAAAAACTTAAAAGCCAGATTGGGGTCCTGATTGACAAGTCAGGGAAAAGATGTAATAAGAGTGCGGATAAATTAAAAATTATAGAGAAATTTTATAGTCAACTATACTCAAAAAAACTTGTTGAACTAAACAAACTCAAAATACAGTTTAAAAAACAATGGATTAAAAAATAGTGGACGAACATAAACCATAATGGAAAAAGAAATATCAGAAAAAGAAATTAGGGAAGCGATAGGAAGATTAAAACTGGATAAGGCCCCGGGTGAGGATGGACTACCAGCAGAATTTTATAAAGATTTTAAAGAAATAGTAGTAGGGAAGCTTCATAAATTATTTAACAAAATACTGGAGGGGGAAATGATACCAAAGTCATGGAATAGAACAATAATAACCTTAATACCAAAACCAGGGAAAGACGTAGAAAGAATTGAATCATATAGGCCAATTTCTTTAATAAATTAAGATGCAAAAATTTTTACGATGATATTGGCAGATAGAATGAATAGCTTTATAGGGGACTATATAAATAAAGATCAGGTGGGCTTTTTAAAAAACAGATATATGGCAGATCTAATTAGGAAGGTGTTAGATCTGATGGACCTAGCAGAATCCAAAAAAGAAAAAATTGGGTTTTTAGCATTGGATATATTTAAGGCGTTTGACTCGTTACAATGGGGGACAATACAGGAAATGATAAGTTTATATGGATTTGGAAATAAATTTCAAGGGGTAATATCCAAATTATACCAGCAAGGAATCGCAAGAGTCAAGGTTAATGAGGAATATACAGAGGAAATAAGATTAGAAGCAGGAACGAGACAAGGATGCCCATTATCCCCAGTGATATTTATATTGGCAATGGAATTTTTGGCTAATGCCATTCGTCAAGATAAAGAAATAATTGGTTTAGAAGGTAATAAAATAAATCTATATGCAGATGACACGCTACTAATAGTTAAACAACCAACCCAAATATTAGGTAAAATTTGTCAGCATCTAAAGATTTTTGAAGAAATCACAGGCCTGAAAGTAAATTGGGAAAAATCAGAGATGATACTTTGTAATGGAGAAATAAAAGAACAAGACAGAATTAGGACAAGATTTAAAATTCAAGTTAAAAGTTCACTAAGATATTTAGGAATAATAATAACAGGGAAATTTGGAGATCTCAAAAAATTAAACTATGAGAAGGTGAAGAAAGAGATGGAAAGGAAAATAACATACTATAAAACCTTAAATTTGTCCTGGTTTGGTAGAACAGCCATTTCTAAAATGATGTTTTTACCTAGATTGAATTTCTTATTTGATGCCTTACCAATTAAACATAGTGTTAAAGAACTTCAAGAATACCAGAACATGATAAATAAATTTTGTAACGGAGCCTATAGGCCGAGGATTGTTAAGGCACTGTGGTATTTATCTCAAAAAGAGGGGGGATTAGGCTTACCAAATATACAAAACTACTATAAAGCTTTTCAAATTAGGAATGTCATTAAAATTCTAATGAAAGAAGAAATGATCTGGGAAAGAATTGAGATGAAAGAAATATCCCAAATGGGTAAGGCAGCATTTTTAAATAAAGAAGGGTATAAAATAGGTAAAAAAGGTATACAAAATAAACTTCTAAAGACAACTATGGAGGAATGGAATAGGGTAAAAAAACACATGGCACTGGGGAGACTTCAACAATTTCCCAATAGGAATAGATGGAAGAATCAAGACTATACTGAGAGATAAAAAAGCATTACTGCTCAAGGATTGGGCTAAAATATGCAGAGAAAGTGATGAAAGAAAAGAACTTTTCTTACAGATGAATCTAAATTGGTTCCAGATTTTTCAGATAAATAAATGGAATCAAAACACTATACATGACAGAAGTATAGAAAGAGACCTGACAGTTTTTGAAGAAATGTTAGTTCAGATTAGAAAAGGCAAGATGGGTATTAAAGGGATTATCAGCAAGCTATATAAAATTCTAAATAAATCAAGAAATATACAAGAAATTTTGAAAAATAACTGGGAACAAGAATTGAATATAACAATTTCAGTGAAAAAATGGCAAGAAATTTGGAGAAGAAGAATTATGAAAACCATGTCAGTATGTGTTAAAGAGCATAATTACAAACTGCTGTGGCGCTGGTATCTGACCCCAGTCAAGTTGCACCAAATAGACAACAAGATAAGCAATGTTTGTTGGAGATGTAAGCAATCAACGGGGACATATATACGTATGTGGTGGAATTGCAAAAAATTGAAAGAATTCTGGGGAGAAATAGAAAAAGAAATTAAAAATATGTTTGGATATAGACTTGAACTGGGGTCGGAATCAGTCCTCTTAACAAATTTGGATAAATTGACTATGTGTAACGATGATAAGGAATTACTGATCATAATGATGTCAACAGCTAGACAATGCATTGCAAAAAAATGGAAAAATGAGTTAAGGGTAAAAATAGAAGATTGGTACAAAGAAATGTGGCAATTAGCACTTAATGACAAATTAACATGGGAATTGAATGTTAGAAAAGGTATAATTCACGAAAACAGATTCTGGAAAATTTGGAAAAGATTTGTGAAGTACGTGATGGTTAAAAATAAAGAAATTTAACCTGTACCAGAACAAGCTAATTTTTGGGAAAAATGAATTGCTGTAATCCCTGGACAATGTATATAGCACATGGGTGGCTTATATGTAGAGTTGAACAAAAATGGAAGAAATGGAAAGGGTCAAGTAGTAAATATAAGAAGTATAAATTGTCGGAGAAGTTTATGTAGATTACCTTTTCCCTTTTTTTTTTTAATAATTTTTGATGATACTTTGATGGTTCTTATGTATTTTTTCCCTCTCTTTTAGTTAAAGCATTTTTTCTAACAAGTATGTAATCAAAAGTTTGCAATTCAAGTTGTGATTAATGGCATCTGTTGTATTGTTGAACTGTTATTTTTGTATTTGTTGCATTGTTGTACTGTTATTTTTTGTCAGAAAATTATAAATAAAAAATTAAAAAAAGACTTCTTTCACAAAATTAGATCCTTAAATGGTGCACTGATAAAAACATCTGACATATTTCATTGAGAGACTTCACCTTTATGTGCCTTCTTTCACTAAAGGTGTAGATGGCTTAGAAGAAAAAATAAAACAAAGTCAGATTCACAGTGTTCCTCATCAATTACCATTAATTAGAATGCCTGTTTATCATGTTACATGGCAAAGGATATAGCTTCTATACACTAAAGTGTGTGTAGAATCTCACCATGATGCAGGAAGAAAAGCTATGGAAAATGTTTCCCTCAAACTTTTCCTTTAACTGGTGTTTCTCTTTTACAGTCTCTTTACTTTGATGGATTTTTCTTGACCAATAGTAACAGTTATACTGCAAGGATACAAAATCTAAGGCAGAAAATGGGTTATCATAGCAAATATTAAGTTCAGAATTCTTTGGGGCACCAGTGTAACACAACATGGTGCTGGTATATAAGTGGAGATTACCAAAGACCTGGATATCTTCTTACTCAATGAGACATAGAAGTCAAACTGCTTATTCTACATCTGTTGCATGACAATTTCACCCAATAAAATTGAGACATTGGAAATTAAACTATCCAAGGGTGATGTGCCTTCTCTTGACAACCCTCTCTGCCATGGATTATCCATCTCTGATTTTTGTGATATAGTAGTAGTAAATTTTGCACACCCAGGAGGGTTATTTGGATGTAAATTGTTAATGTATGTTCATTATGCATGAAAGTCAGTACTCCGCTCCAAATTGACTGCAGTTTGTCAATGTCTTGCACGTAGAAGAAAATAGTTTTGAAGAGAGACAGCTCAACTATCCATAGGAATTCTCCATATGATTTTCCAGGGTCTCTGCTCTTCTGGTCAGCTTCACAGATATTGGGACTCTTCTTCAGACTTATCATGCTTCAGATAATGATAATAATAATTTCATGTCAGAAATTATTTTGGTTTGAAAGGATTTTTGCTTCCACTCAGAGGACACCCGAATGAGGCTCCTTTCATGTCATGTCCCTAAGATCTTTTCCCCACTGAAGTGGTCCCTATTTATCTACTTGCAATTTCTTGCTTTCAAACTGCTAGGCTGGCAGGAGCTGGGGAAAGAGACGGGTACTCAATCCATCATGCAGTACCCGAGTCTCGAACTGCTGACTTGCCGGCCTTCCAGCTAACATGGCAAGCTTAACCACTGAGCCACCACAGCCCCAATGCTTCATATGTAAGGAAGGTGCTGGTCCTGGAAACACGGAGAATCAGGATAGCACATTCTCCTCTGTGCATGGTAAGGATACATGAAATAGATAATACTTAGATAGACTTAGTGTTTCTCCAAAACCCTTTTCTCTCCTGCCCACCAACATTTAGTCTAAATAATAGATGAATAAATAGATAATAAAAGTAGTAACAAAATACTAATGGATATATAAATCTCCTTAGAAAACTGGGCTCTTTTGCCTCCAAATTTTGATCTAGGTTCCTTTCCTTGTATATTTATTTAAAAGATCTCAAGGGGTAGCAAGCCCTAGCCCAATAAAGGCTGCCATTGTTCTGTTGCCAAAAGGGAGGATATGGAGCTTGGAAATAACAAAAAAGGAAGACATTCTTCACAAGAATGGAGGGCACATTTACATTAAATTTGCATATGCTAATTTTAACTAATATGCACAAATATTGCTGTTTGAAGGGAAGTCTGTAACTTGTGAATGTATGACTTTCACACATGGACTACTTGCCCCTCAGTAATTTTGTTGTTGTTCAGTCACACAGGCAATTCCGACCCATTGGACTGTTGCCTACCAATCACCTCTATCCTCCACCATCTTCCTCAACCTGCCCAACTCTGTGCCTATTGCATCTACAATACCATCTAGCCATCTCATTTTCTGCAGCCCCCTTCTTCTTTTGCCCTCCACCTTTCCCAGCATCAAGGCTTTATTGGGACCATGGAATAACTTTCACAGCTCTTCTGCTAATGGCGAGTGAGCAAGAAAAAAACCATTAAGTTTTCTCTCAGCAGCAAAATAAGTGCTGCACAAACACATGGGCTGTTAATAACTGCATACCATAAAGTCAATTCTCAAGATCTGAATCCATAGCCAGATACTGAAACCACTGAGCTATCCAGCCAGCTAAATTAGCCCCACAATAAATCAGATGACTAACCTCTATTAGGAAAATTACATTCACTAAAGAAAAGCCTAATCCTAAGTATAACTAGACAGACATGCGCTCTTAAGGGAACATGAGAAAATGCAGCTGCATGTTTGTTCCTTGAAGAGTCACAAAGAAAGGAAGTTAGATTGATAAGCAGACTCTGAGAATATCAGTCTCACAATAGACTATCAACAGAGTCAAAAGGACAGACAAACCTTTGATTTATCTCAGGGGCATAGCTACCGCCGTATCTGCCGTATCAATTACACGGGGCCCCCGGGCCACGGGGCCCCCCAACGTGCGTAAGCAAAAATTAATAAAAACTTCCCAATTTTTTTTTATTTCACAAATGACAAAAGTAAAAAAAAAAGCAATTTCTTTTTTTCCCGCGTAAAGCGTGCGTTCAAAGGTTGGCAACACCCTACATCGATTATCGCGGGCTGCGGGATTTCCCCGTTTAAGTCATTTACTTCAACGGGGGGATCCCACAATGATCGATGTACATACGATACGATGATACGATGATAAACCACAGACGGAGAGCAGTGTTTATTGATAGATAATTATGATGAATAAATATTTCTTTTTATTTTATGCAATTTTTTTTCTTTTGTGAGAAATCTTTACTCTTCCTAAGGGCCCCCAAACAAATTTTTATATGGGGCCCCGCCAAGGCACGCTATGCTTCTGATTTCTCTACTCCCCAATTCCCATTGCGGGCATCTAGGCTGAACAGGTGTTAACAGGTGGTATTTGTAGAGTTAGAAGGATTAACCTGTTTCCCTCCTTATTCCCCCTTGGTTGTGCAAAACTCCACACTGAATCAAATGGCATTCCCATCAACTTTGTAGTGACAGCTTGTGCAATAGTTAGAATATTGCATCGTATCTTTCTGTGTTCCTAAAAATTTACATTATACTTTTCCAACATGGCTTCAAGTAAATATAGTCAGTCTGATCTATTTTACAGCACTGAGAATTGAAAATGAGAGAAGGTGAAATGACAGGCAGAAGAATTATTTAAAAAAGAAATAACTATTCTTTGTTCAGTGTTAAAGATTGCCTTAAATTTGCCTTTATATTATGGACTTAGTTCCGTTAGTCTGTTGTAAATTATCTGTACATATTACTTATTGAATTCTATAGACCCTGCAAAGGGTCGGACTTGACTATGTGACTGAACAACAACAACATAGACCCTCGGTTCATAATCTGACCTGCTGAGACAATCATCCTCATGTTTTTTTGTTCTCCCATGAGGATGTTCTCTTGAAGCAAAGAGTAATATAATTAAGTACCTTGTGGAAGCCTTCCATTTTATTCCTGCTTTCTGCTCCCTCGGTGAAATATATTTGTGTATAAATGTGAAGACAGCCTCCATGCATAATATCTGCCTGTGGTTGATAACCATTTAATATTTAAACTACTCACCATGGAGCAATACATTCAAATGGTAGCTTTCTAATTATCAGAAATACAAGGCACGGGAAAGCCAATATTTATTATTGGCTGCCTCTCCCTCCCTTCCCCATGGTTAATTCACCTCCATTTCTTTATTTAATGACCAGCACATAAGAATTCAAAGAGATTAAAGAAGGGGACCTCCAGGATGTTTCACACACTTCCCCTTGAGAGTTCAGAGCTAACATACCTATTATCTTAATTGCACATTCACATTATTAAGCTTTATATCCATCAGTTTCTAATTTAGTGACTTTTCCAATGGGACAGCCATAATGATCTTGAGAATTTCCCCCTGTAAAAGTAAATGATCTTTTGATGTAAAGGGAAAGAAGATCTTGCTTGTGCCAAACAGGGTCTCTTTAGGTAAAGTGTGGTTTCCTGACCTGAAACCACCTAATCCTTCCATGTGGATGGAAGAATCATATCTTCTGTCCAACCTTAAGCATCCTGTCTGCTCCAATTTGGCCATTTGACCAAACCCTAAATCTACCTAAATCCCATTGAAGCTACTGGATTTCTTCTTCTTGCATATAGTTGATAATGCTTCTGATCCTGATCATAATAAATGAAATACATTGGCAGGCAATTATTTAAAGTCCATCCTAACAGTTGGGTTGGGAAAAAGAGAATGGAGGTTCCTTAAGTCAGATAACAGAAATATGCAATCACAGTAGCTGTTCATCAGGAGAAACAAGATTTAAGAAAAACCACTACTATATTTCCTGTATAAATCCCAAGATGTACTATGAATCTTAAGCAGTGATGCAATAGTTAATTTTGAAGTGCTGGACCTATGGATGTCAGTGCAAGGGGAAAAGTGGGTACTTAGCACCCCAAAATCTTATGTTGTAGAAAAGCTGTGTTACAGAGGTTTGCACCATGTTTACAAATGATGCTACCATACCAATATGCAACTTGTTTGTTTATGTGCCATTAAGTCGCTTCTGTCTTACAGCGACCCTTTCCAAAGTTTTCCAAATAGAGAATCCACAGAGGCTGGATCTTCTCCCAGGAGGCACAGTAAGGAATTGAACTCCCAATCTGTGGCTCCCAGCTTGGTATCAAACTCACTGCACTATGCAGCCAGCATACAACTCTAGTTTATTTATTTATTTATTAGATTTCTATACCGCCCTACTTGGTGCGACCAACTCAGGACGGTGTACAACAAATAAGTATACAGACAATCAGCAAATTCCAACAATAAGGCAAAATTTACACACAATATGAAAATATAACAATATAATAGCAAAATAACAATAGCAATATAATAGCAAAAATTCAGTCCACATTACAAATATAATCAAGTGTCATGAATACAAATATCAAATGTCACAAATACAAATATCATCAAGAGTCACAAATATAACACCCACCCGCCGACAGCTGTTCTTCATTAGCCTGCGGGCCAAGGTGGAGGGGGCCCGGAGGAAATGCGGGAGCGTCCTCTCCACGCTGCCACCGCCAGTCTTTTTATTGGCCTCCGGGCCGAGCTGGAAAGGGACCCGGAGGGAGGGCGGAGGCAACGCCTCACCGGCCGCAGCTGTGGCCGTTTTGGTCCATCCCCGGCCCAAGATGGAAAGGACCCGGGGAATGCGGGAGTGTCCTCTCCGCGCCACCACCACCAGTCTTTTTATCGGCCTCTGGACCGAGCTGGAAAGGGTCCCGGAGGGAGGGTGGAGGCGATGCCGGAGCTCCTGCCGGCCATCCTTTTCACTCCCCCGGACAGGTGTTTCGCGTCTGGGGGAGGCGGAGATGTCGGCACACCCGGGAGGCGGTTGGGAGTTTCCCTAGAAAAGCTCCCATAGAGCCACTTACCTCAGAACACACACTGTGGTCCCTTTGGAGCTTGCCCTCCCCATTACATTTCACATTGTAAATCACCCACACTAATTGCATTCTTCCAATAAACATCACTTTTATTTTGACCCTGAATTATGTTCATTTTTGGGTTAGTGCTGCCTGACATCAATGCAAGATCCGGTGCATTTTAACTTGTAAAATGCATGCAATATGGACAAAACAAACATAGCCAGGTGAATTGCAACTTTTAACTTTTGATAAAACATCCAAAGAGCCTGACAAAGACTCGTCTCCATATCAGCTACTGGCTGGAAGAAAGACGCCTATGAAACCAACAGCAGCAGCTGCCTTGTTGTCTTCATCAATCTTTCTTAACCTCTTTGTTAACCTTTCATAAAGAAAAGTAAAAATTGAAAGTCTTGTTATAATCTCATCCATCATTTTACCCTCATCTCCTACAAATGATGTTGTAATACCGGTACTGGGAAACACTCCAGAGCTGTCCATCCCCCATCACAAATCTCTTGAATCTTTATTGTTCATCACCTTTGAAAACTGTATAGCTGGTTCTCAATGACTCTCTTGTCCACCCTTCTTGCATTATTTTACTCAGAAGTTGTAACTGTTTTGAAGCTAGCACTGTTGAGGAGGAGCTGGAATAATTCAAGAATGCAATTCACTGTATAAATATTAAAGGCAAAAATGCGCGCGCGCCCTGAGCGCATCTCTGGGTGCGCGCTTTGCCTCCCGCCTCACGGGCGAGACGGACGGGTGGCGGGCGCTGATTGGTTGGAGCCTGGCCTATTTAAGGCCGGGGCTTTCACAGGCGCGGCCTCATTGACGGCGCCTGTCATGGAGCAGAGAGCGTTTTTCTCTCTCTCTCGCTCTTCTCCCTCAGCGGCCTTGTGAAGGGCTCTGGTTGACTCTCCCTTTCTGGCGGTTTAGCTTTTCTCCCCTTTCTAGCGGTTTAGAGTTGTTCTTTGCGTTTTCAATTTTACTTAAAAAAAAAAAGACACGTATATATATAGTTAATATTAAGTGGTTAATTGTTGTAATTGTTAAATTTACATATTAATGGACGGGCATAGTTTTGGTTGGGGGTTGAAGGGGCTTATTATTGATGGCGCCTAAGCGCACGCCAGCCCGTTCTGCGCCTCGTGCCGGGTCTCGTGCCAGGCCCCAGCGTGCTGTTGCCGGGGCGGGCCGCACGCCCAGGCCCAGGCCTTGGCATGCGCCTGCGCGCGCCCCGCCTGCGGCCGGGCCGCTTGCTCCGCCGGACCATGCGCTGGCTACTGCGGACGTGGTGGCCCGCATTGAAGCACTTGAGGGTGCTGCTTCCGGCCCGGTGCTTCGACCGGCCCCTGGTCCATCAGCCAGGCGCAGGCCAAGGCCCTCCAGCGCTGATAACCAGGGTAATGATTTGGCTTCCATTATCCTCAGGCTGGAAGAACTTGAAGCTGCCCAGCTTCAGCGTTACAACAATTCTGAGACTGCGTTACCTCCACCGGACGCACCAGTAGCTGTGGAGCCCCCAATGGGAGCAGAACATGTGGACCGGGATGGGGTGGCACCTTCTGATTATTCGCAGCAACCCCCACCTCCCTGGTTTTATGGGGATAGGGGACCGGGTGAGTATATAGTACAAAACATGCCAGCGGCAAATCTCACCCCGTCTCAGGGTTCTTTTTTGGCCCTGCCACCACCTCGATGGCCTTGGCTCATTGGCCCGCCATACCCGACTTATTCGGGTGCGGGACAGGTGGCCACTACATCCCAGGCTTGGCGCCCTCCTTATCCTCACTTGGGTCCATATGGTTACCCATCTGCACCGTCTTGTCCACCACCGTGCTGGCCTGCTTTTTCAGTTGGCAACACTGGATATAATTCGGTCCCCATCTCTGCCATGCCGTTTGGTGATCCGTCCCTCCCGTTGGGTGACCACTTGCTCCCCGCCACCAGGGATAAGATTTGGAGGAGATAATTTGTTGACATATTCTCCCTTCTTAATCGGGATTCTGAAAAACGCGATAAGGACAAGGAGGATGATAAGGATAAAGAATTGGCCAAGCGTAAGAAGCCTCCAGGCACCTGGGCCAATTGGCTCCCGGCGTACTTAATTTACGCCGGTGTTTCCATCAAGGGTGCTCCTGAATTAGCTGTCCCATTGATCCAGTACCTTGATATAATCTACAGGGCTTATGTAGACTTTCCCGGGGGCGCATGGCTCCTTTATGATGAGGCCTTCCGTATGAGGGCCGCCATACACCACGATATGCGTTGGGACGTTACGCACCAACAGTTGTGGTTGTTATTCATGACACCTTCGAGGCCGGTACTTGGTGACCAATATGATTGCGGTCACTTGGTTCAGCGTCCTCAGCAGTCTCAGGTAACCCATCCGGTGGCGGGGCAGGCGGTTCAACCCCGCCTCCTGTGCTGGGATTTCGCATCCAGCGGCAAGTGTGCACGCAAACAGTGTCGTTTCCGGCACGAGTGTGCTATCTGCGCCGGGTTGCACCCCGCCACTTCATGCCCCAAGGCAGGTGCTACCCGGCAGCGTGGACAGCCCGGCCAGGCCAGGCGTCCCTTGGACGGTCCGGGCACTTCCAAAGGGGCCCAGCCCAATCTGCCTTGAAGCCTTGCGTAGGCGACTTCGTTTTTACCCCCGCCGGGCCGATGCCAGCTATCTTTTGGAGGGTTTTTCATTTGGTTTCCGCATTCCGGCCTTTGGTCCATGTGGTCCCTATTTTTCGCCCAATTTGCACTCTATTTTAGGGATGGAGGAGGTGGTTCGCCATCAAATCAATAAGGAAGTACACTTGGGCAGGGTGGCCGGTCCCTTCGCCACTCCTCCTTTCTCCAACCTCCGGGTGTCCCCCCTGGGTTTGGTTCCAAAAAAGGCAGCAGGGGAATTTAGGTTAATTCATCACCTGTCATACCCAGAGGGTCAGTCAGTTAATGATGCCATTCCACACGAACTATGTTCGGTGCGTTATACATCATTTGACGAGGCTTTGCGCATGGTCCGGTCTTGCGGTCGGGGTGCACTCCTTGCGAAATGCGATATTAAATCGGCCTTTCGTTTGTTGCCTGTGCACCCCGATGATTTTGAACTATTGGGTTTTTATTTTGATGGCCATTATTTTGTAGACCGGGCGATGCCTTTCGGATGTTCTATTTCTTGCTCAGCTTTTGAGCGTTTTAGTACATTCTTGCAGTGGGCATTGGAAATTGAGGCGGGGTCCACCCAGGTTGCTCATTATTTAGATGACTTCCTTTTTTGTGGTTCACCTGAGTCAGGCGTCTGTCAGCACCTTTTACGTTCTTTTGAACGGTTGACAAGCGACCTGGGAGTTCCCCTGGCACCGGAAAAAACCGAGGGGCCTGCTTTTTCACTTACATACCTAGGTATTGAGCTTGATACTGTCCAGCAAGTGTCACGCCTCCCGATCAACAAAGTCGAACGGTTGGTCACTCTGATCAAATTGGCCCTTTCTCCCAATAAGATTACCCTTAAAGAGTTACAATCCTTGCTTGGTCACTTGAACTTTGCATGTAAGGTAATTGCTCCAGGTAGGGCCTTCGCTCGTCGCATTTGCGACGCCATGGCGGGCCTATCTAGGCCCTTTCACAGGACCAGGGTAACCCGGGGAATGAGGGAAGATTTGCGTACATGGTTGATGTTTTTTCAGGAATTTAATGGGGTATCATTTTGGCGTGCTCCCCTATCCCTCCATTCTCAATTTCAGGTCCAATCGGACGCCTCCGGGACCTTTGGCTTTGGCATGTATTGCCAGGGCAAGTGGTGTGCGGGCCTTTGGCCGGATGCGTGGCATGGCACTGGTATCCTCAAGGACCTCACCTTTCTGGAGTTTTTCCCTATTTTGGGTGCACTCTTGATGTGGGGTCACCTATGGGCTAATTCCGTGGTGACTTTTTGGACAGACAATATGTCTGTGGTCCATATCCTGAGGTCCTTGTCGTCCCGGTCGCCTCGCGTCATGCGTTTGGTCCGTCCATTTGTTCTAAGGGCCCTTCAGCTTAACGTTGTATTTAGGGCCCGTCACATCCCGGGACTTGATAACAGTATCGCCGATGCTTTGTCCCGTTCACAGATGGACAGGTTTCGTGCCCTCGCTCCAGGCGCCAACATATTGCCATCCCATCTTCCGCCGAATATCTGGACCATTGGATTGGGGAAGTGAGCCGCGCGATCGCCCATTCCCTTGCACCTGGTACCCGATCGGCCTATCGCGCATCATGGCAGGGTTTTGTTAATTTTCGCAGGGAGGCCTTTTTGCAGGATACATGGCCCCTACCAGTGCAACATTTGCTGGCTTACATGGTCTACTTGCACGACCGTGGATTAGCACCATCTACCATACGGGGCAAGCTCTCTGCCCTTGCCTTTGTGTCCAAGGCTTCAGGTTACCAGGATTCCACGCAGGATTTTAGGATCCGGCGTGTTTTGGAAGGTTGGTCTAGGGAGCGTGGTCCACGACCTGACACCCGGCAACCTATATCCATTGCAGTTTTGCAACGTGTTGCATTGTCCTGGCCGGCCTATTGCCGGGATGAATATGAAGCCCGGCTTTTCCATGCCGCTTCTTCCGTGGCATTTTTTGGTGCATTCCGTATTGGTGAGCTGGTGGCCTTCAGCTCCAGAGATCGTTTGTTACGGGCTCTACAGCTGTCCGATTTGTCTATGCACCCCGCTTTGGCCACTTTGCGGGTGCGTTTTTCCAAAACAGACACTGCGGCCAGGGGTTCTACTGTACTATTGCTGCGTTGTCTTTGGCAATCAATTTGCCCAGTTTGTGCCTTGGCACAATATCTGGCCTTTAGAGGGACCAATTCGGGCCACCTTTTTTGTCACCAGGATGGTTCCCCCCTCACTCGTTACCAATTTTGGCAGGTTACGGGTTCTGTCCTGGCGGCTGTGGGTGTCCCAGGCGTGCGTTACTGTTCGCACTCTTTCCGAATCGGGGCGGCATCCACTGCTGCATCGTTGGGGTATTCGGCTGCTGACATTAAACGTCTTGGCAGGTGGTCATCTGACTGCTTCCAGTTATACGTACGCCCTCTCTAATTTTGATCTGTCTTTTCTATTTTTCTCTTTCAGGTTTCTGTTTTTCGCCTGCATGGCCCCGCGTCTGGATGGTCGGCCACAGTTATATTTACTGGGCCGGCAGGCAGGCCTCCAGGTCCCTGTGTGGTCCTCACCTGGGTCTACAGGGGGAGGCATTTCTATTTTGGCGTGGACAGAGGGGCATGCAGTGGCGGCACTTGTTGCCTTTTATTGCTGTCAACTCCGATAGCCCACCGCCTGATGTTTTAGTTCTTCATTTGGGGGGAAACGATTTGGGGGCGACTTCAGGTTGGGATTTAGCGGGCACAATCTGTAGGGATTTGGCTCAAATTCATAGCTGGTGGCCCCAGACCCGTTTTGTTTGGTCTGCGATTGTACCTCGTTCCAATTATCGTACGTCAGTAGATGCTACAGCTGTCGATAGGGCGAGGTGCAGGGTTAACCGCAGGGTTGCCCAATATTTTGCCCATATGGCTTTTGGTACGGTGGTTGAACATCCATCCCTCGTGGTGGATGACCACAGGATGTATCGCTCGGACGGGGTCCATCTCTCCGAGCTTGGTACCCAAATTTTCCTGTATGGTCTGTGTGGTGGTATCCAGTCCGAATTGCCGGGCTGGGGTGGGTCGGAGAGCTATTAAAAAAAAAAAAAAAGAGGGGTGAGGGGTTTTGATTGCTCTCCGTTTGGCGGGTAGCACGGGTGAGCCATTGCTTAGTCCAGCCATTTCAGACAAGGAGCGCATTTGACTGACCAAAAGGTAGCGAGGCAAGGCGAGGTCTGCGGCGGTCGGTTAAATGCGTTCCAAGAACAGGGGTAACCAAGTTTGAGGTCTTGGGAGCCCCAATTCATGTTCACCTGAAACATGGGCAGAAGTGTGAACCTGGAGGCCACTTCTGTTATGGACTAACTCAATTAGCACTATAGCTTAATATTTAATTGGTTTGCTCACCTGTGCTACTCCCACCACACAGACAGTTATACCACGTTTTTGGTTGGTTTATAATAAAGTGGCCCATTTTAAACCCAGCACACTTGTCTGGCTCGTCATTTGGGGTCGGGGGGCAATGTATTGTTAGTAAGAATAGAATAACGTCTGGTCAGGTTATCCTGTTATGGTAATAGAGCAGACCATACTGCCAGTGACTCAATGCTGATCACCAGGCAGTGGTGAATTGACTTGACAATGCTGAAGACTAACAGCCTTGTGTGGTGAAGTCCACAGGGAAGAGTGATGGTCCCCAAGTGGATTAAATCCCACTTGTATCCATCTTGATGGAGGGCAGCAGCTTCATCAATATTGTTTTGGGGCTGATGAGGACTTTGTTTGCCAAAAGGCCTCAGGACCAGGAAGTGACTCATGGAACTGGATCAGTGGTATTGGTGTTACCCTGCAATGCAGAAGGCAAATGGAAGGCCACTGCATTATATCACCATAATGGTAGCCAATATTTGGAATAAAATATGGCACTTGAAGAAAAAGATATGAATAGAAAGGAGTTACATGCTGTAAGTGTTGACATTCTAAGCCATGTTTATTCTGTGGGTCTACTGTAGTTGGGAGTAACAGATTTAATATTAAGACCTGTTGCAGCACTGACCCAAAGACGAACGCAATTCAGGGTCAAAATAAAAGTGATGTTTATTGGAAGAAAGCAATTAGTGTGGGTGATTTACAATGTGAAATGTAATGGGGAGGGCAAGCTCCAAAGGGAGTACAGTGTGGAGCTTAGCTCCCAAAAGATGGATGAAGTTAATGTGCTTCCTTGCAGACACACAGAGTTAATAGCAAAAAAGAGTTTCTTAAAATGAATCAGACTGAGAAAGTAAATCAAGCCACTAGCAATTACTAGGGATAATAGGAGCAGGGAAGAATACATTTCACAACCTAAAGCCCACATTCACATGTTAGCAAATTAGTAAGAAAGCCAAAAAGTAAGGCTACTCCTCTAATTAAAAAGACAAAACCACTGGGATGTGTGGAGCCATAGATTAGAGGTTAATCTCAAACAATCAAAAGCTATCATTACTAGCTCTTTCTGTGATTTGCTAAGTATTACCAACAGCTCATTCTAACAACTAAGTAAGGGCTGAGTGACATAATTGACTGCATAACTTGACTACACACTGGAAAATGTTGGTGAGATTTCTGAACTAGACTGCATGTAAGAACTGAGAAAAGCACTCCATTGTGGTATTTTCCTTATATAGAGGTGTTAAAGACACACTATTTCACCAGCATGTACTGTATTAGACATCAAGTTCTCTGGATCATTTTCATATTGCCTGATCTTCTGGAACCAACTAGGACAAAACTATTTTGGTCTAGACCTGACACAAATCAGTCCGAATCACCCTGTGGTTAAGGATTTGACCAAATGGTTGCATAGATATATGCAAGACTGTTAAATCTACTACCAAACAACCAAACAAACAAAAAGAATATGTGGTCCTTAGAAAGGCCCTTGCTCAGCAGATAGTGCAAATGCTTCTCTCTGAGATCTTAAGTGGTAGGCAGACATTTAGGACACTAGCTCAAAGCAAAGGACTTTTATAAGTCACGTTCATTTGGTAGGTTATTCTTGGGGAAGTTAATCCATCTCCCCAAACCAAAGAAATCTGGATGGGCAATAAAGACTTTTTAGGCTCACAGGCTGATCTGTTTTATCCTGTATATGGAAATCTATGTAGAGAGAAGAAATCGGCTTAGTCATCAGTACAATGGGCTATAGATATGTTCTCTGGCTCCTTTATGGCAAAGGATCCAATCTGTCTGTTTTTCAAGTGAATGGTTTGGTGGTGGTGGTGGTGGGGTGGTCTGTTTTGTTTTGATCATATGCTATTTCATATTGAAATTACAAGATAGTTCATGCACATTCAGCAGAATCATTTAAGGCTTAGGAAGAATATTTTTGCAATTTCCAGAGTGCATTAACCTTTTGCTTGATAGCTTTTCCCAAAATGTCACCAAAGCACTCTGTAAGGAGGTATCAATCCAAACAGAATACTAACCATGCTGTAAATGAAACATTTAATGCCCACATTCCCTCAAGGCCAAGTCAATTGATGTAGGTATATATGATATGAATGTTAACATATGCAAATGCAAAATATGTATTGGGCCACAATTTGAGAGAAAACATCTCTTCGTATTATCTGCCTGTGTTTTAGAAGCTTTCTAGTTTTCACAAAACATCCTACTGACTTTCTGGAAAACAGGAGAGTAGACTCTGAATCTGACACATCTTTGTATAGTACTGTATGTTGAATCTGATTAATCCTCATATATTATAAAAGCTCATATATCATAGTAATTACAATGGCTGATGGATTTCTTTAAAAAGCAAAATGACTGTCCAGATATGTGGCCAGGGCTGGATAACTCCATAACAGATTAGCAGAGCTCAGCATCTGTCTGAATTTTTACTTAAAAAATAGCTTTTATTATTTTGTTAAGTACCATAACTAGAAAGTGGATAGGCTTATAGTAATGGAAAATACATGGCATAATATGAAAAAAATTCAAAATGGGATGTGGCATGAAAATTAATGTGAATAGGAAGTAAACTATACATGCCTTCCAAGCATTACATTTGACAATTACTACTATGCTTTTTATGTTTCATCTCCATATACTCTGTACAGAATCTTGCTTTGTCATTTGTCCTTCACTGTAAGTCTACCTACTCCATTACATGCAAACACTATCAATTATATATTGCACTTAGTATTAAAATAAGAATTGCCTCCCAGGCAATTGGATGTAGGATTACAGTCAATACGCTGTAATCCTATACAGATATATCTGGTATTAGGAGAAAAATCACATTTAATTTGGTGAGGCTTACCTCTGAGTAAACATATATGGAACATGTTGATAATATCAGCTTGAAAATATATGTAACATATTGAAAGTAGAGAGATTCTTAGTCTGCATATCAAAGCATATCACTTGGGCTTGGAAGATAACATGTATGTGACCACAGAAGATGTCATGTATTTAAGGGAGTTTGGGAAGACTATCTTTTCTTACAGAGTAGCACTAGACACATGGAGAGACACAAACAGACTCCAGCAGCTTGTGGTAGACATGGGGGCTAGAATTGTAACACAAGTGTACTGTCTCATATTCATTTCAAAGATACTGTATTTGTTTCAGTGAATCTACATCTCTCTTTTCACATGCCAAACTATTGAAGTGAATGGAGAAAAACCTGCAGGCAGGCACAATCTCTGACAAGAGAGTGGTGGATTTGGGTAAGAGTTTTCTTAAAAATACCATAACGATGACAAGATTGTTACGGCAAAGCCAAACCTTTGCATACTTTCCCTTACAGGTCCTGTTTTGTTGAATACCAAAAACTGCTTATATGTTATGCTATGTTAGACTGTGTTCTTACATTTTTAAGGGAGTGCCTGCAGTTCCAGGTTTTCTTGAAAGGTGGTTCTACCATCTAGGCAAAATGCTACCTCAAGGGCTTTAGTACTTGGTGTACGCGCCAACAAAGTTTGGCTAAAAAATGGAGGTGATGTGGTGTTTGCTTAGAAACCATGAGAGACTCCAGGTCTATTGGTAAGATTTGGGGCATCTCATGCATTAATGAATATGGCTTGAGATCTCTATGATAACATTGCTGACTGGGTGAAACTCTATCCTGTTCCTGTAAGCAATTCTGTAATCAAATTTGTTTCAGTTAATAAATGGAATGGTGTGTAATTTGTTCCCTTTATCACAAGGACTCTAAGCAATCTTGAAATGTGTGGACTCAATGTCATTTGGGAAAAGAGAAAGGCATTCTTCTAAGGATGAGAGTAGTCATAGGATTAGGGACAAACAAAGAGAGGTGTACAATGGCTGGAAAATAAGAACACAAGATTCAATTTGTGGTAATCCTTCAATGGGTTATTTCTGGGATTTTTTGTTATATTTTTAATTGTTATTATTTGTTCAAACTTGTATTAAAATGGGACATCTGTAATTGTCCATGTACAAGGGCACTGAGATAAAATTATCTGCTAAAAACTTGATTACCTGAAGAGATTATCAGGAAGTACCAAGCCATTGTTATGCTTTCTTCCCCTATTTATTTGAATTCCCAATTTAGGAATGGACACCTGCTTTCTTTCAGGTGGTATATGGGTGGATCTGTGTCTTCTTTCATATGAAGGTGAAAATCTATCACTCTTGCACTTTTAATTCTTATTGACACATTTATGGGGTACTATAGAAAATGTGATTCACTTATTCAAGCGGGAAGCATCTTGTGTAACACTGGGAGGGTAATATCTCAGAGAGGTAGAATTTGTCTTTTCTGGTTTAAGGTGAGAATTTACTCTTTGTATAGAGTGAGGCACATTTTGACCTGAGTCAAAGCACACATTTCTGCACACATTTAATTGGTGAATTATATCCATCTGCTCTGGAAGGCACCTACTAAATAATATTGTGACACACAGGTCGAAGTAATTAAATATTTCTGAACATTACATTTGGAACTCAACTCATTCAAAGTGAGAACTTAATTCATTTCAAAGGATTGTGACCTCACTGGCTTTATTTATTCATCACAATTTCTGGACTTGCAGCTAGAATTTCACCAAGTTATGATGAAATTGCTCTCTTTGATCTGAAAGGTTCACTATGAATTTAATAAGAGGGATTCACTTACAGAAGCTAAGGTTCTTTCTTCCACATTTTCTATCTTTCTGTCTCTGGCAAAGAGTTAATCTAACAGAAAGAGGGATATATACTGGAATATTGTCTTCATGCTTTGATTGGTGGGGTAAGAGATGAAGTCATGCTGCTGAATAAGTGGTAGAAAGTGGTGGAATAGGAAGAATAGAGGTTTAAGAAGTTATGAGACATTGTTAGTAAGTGGAGTGAAGCTTGTTGATTATAGTTGGACCAATAATTGATTTTATATTGTAACAGAAGAACTAAGAGTGTGTATTTGCTTACACATCTATATGTGAATGTGTGATAGATAGAAATAATATCTGGATTTTTTTTTAGTTGTTGATTAGCAACTGTGTAAATTTAAGATTCACTTGAGATTTAACATTCTGGAGTCTCATGTGTGTTGCATACACGGACACACACACACACACACACACACACACACATACATATATATATAAACCAGATATTCTCTCTCTCTCTCTCTCTCTCTCTCACACACACACACACACACACACACACACTGCACTCGGTGAAAGGCACAGCGTGCCCAAGGTAGTGAGGACTATGAGGTTTTGAGGCTTCAATATCGGGAGGCACGGGCCCCCCTGAAGGGAGCCATCAGGGACAGTAATAACTGCATGTGGAAGGAGTTGTGCAATATGGTCAACAGTGACCCATGGGGTAGGCCATATAAGACAGTAATGGCCAGGTTAAAAAGCTGTACAATGATCCCACCATCTTGCCCAGTACTTCTCGAAAAGATAGTGACTACTCTCTTCCCAAGTCAACCGGGACTCGCCTATACCAAGGATGTGTCAGCTGATCACTGCTTCGATGTACCAACTATCTCAGAGGAGGAGCTGATCAGGGCCTGTAGTAAGATAGGGGATGTGAAGGCCCCTGGCCCAGATGGTGTCCCCAACATTGCCCTTAAAACTGCCATCAGGTCCCGACCAGAAATCTTCCTAGAGATGCACAACATGTGTCTTGCTAAGGTAATCTTCCCAAGCCGGTGGAAACTGCAAAAATTGGTCCTTCTTCTGAAAGGGAAAAGGCCGCCAGATGACCCGTCATCTTATCGACCAATATGCCTGCTGGATACAGCAGGTAAGGTACTCGAGAGGATTATTTGTAACCAGATGGAGGAGTTCAGCAAAGGAGTTCAGGGATTGTCCAATAGCCAACATGGATTCCGGAAGGTGAGATCTACCGTGGATGCCATCAACATAGTCGTAGACATTGCCCGCAAGGCTATAGAAGGCAAACGCTGGAAGAGAGGCACCAAGAAGTACTGTGCTATCATCACCTTGGATGTGAGGAACGCGTTCAATTCAGCAAACTGGGACCGTATCCTGGATGCGCTGAGATTGATGGAGGTTCTGGAATACATCAGACACATAATCGTAAGCTACTTCACAGATCGAACCTTGATGTACAACACTGATGCTGGACTTCAAACCTATAACAACACAGGAGGTGTTCCACAGGGTTCAGTGCTCGGTCCCTTATTATGGAATATCATGTATGACGGGGTGCTCCAGTTGCCTGTGCCAGTGGGGACAAGGACAGTTGGGTTTGCAGATGATGTGGCGGTAGTGGTTGTCGCTAAACATCTGGAGGAAGTTATCCAAACTGCAAATGAGTGTGTTGCCAAAATCCATCAGTGGCTCTCATTAGCTGGTTTGCATCTAGCAGATCATAAGACTGAGGCAGTTCTTGTGACCAGTAGGAAAGCCAGAGAGACTATCACCCTTACTGTTGGAGGCTGCAGTATTCTCTCGCAATCATCACTACGATATCTGGGTGTCCAGATAGACGCCAGGCTAAGCTTTAATGAACATTTGCAAATTGTGAGTGCAAGGGCTGGAGCAGTATGCAATGCATTAACAAAGATCATGCCAAATATTGGAGGTCCGCGGCAGACTCGCCGAAGACTCCTCTCGAGTGTTGTGAGTTCCGTGTTGCTGTATGCAGCCCCGATTTGGTCTGAAGCCACAGCAGAGACATCATACATGCGTCAGATAAATTCAATATACCGTAGGAGTGCCCTGTGGGTGGCTCGGGCATTTCGAACAGTCTCATACGATGCCGTGTGTGTCATTGCCGATATGATGCCGATCCATCTGATAGCAGAGGAACGGGCAGAGATTTACTGGCAGAGGCGAGAAAACCAGGAGAAGGAACGACGCACAATTGCCATAGAAGCCAGGAAAGAGAGGATAACACAATGGCAACAGATCTGGGATAAATTGACCAAGGGACGGTGGACTCATCGCCTTATCCCAGACATCAGTGCATGGTCGACAAGACAGCATGGAGAGGTGGATCACTACCTCACACAGCTGTTGACAGGGCATGGCTGCTTCAGAGCCTACCAACACCGCTTGAGGCTGGATGATGATGCTTCATGCCCCGTCTGCCAGCCCATGCAGGAAGATGCAGAGCACGTGTTTTTTCATTGTCCACACTTTGATGCAGAACAGGAAATTCTACAGAGGCATTTTTGACATCAGCTGTCTCCAGAAGATATCATCAGTGAGATGTTGAGTAGGGAGACTACCTGGGTTGCGGTGTCCAATTATGCAGCCGGGGTCATCTTGGAACTTAGACGTGTGGAGAGACTGCGAAGAGGGCAGCCAGAGACATAGAGGAGAAGAAGGGCAAGGAGCCAAATTGGAGGAGGGTTTTTAATAGCCATTTTGTAATGAAGTAATGCCTGATGGTGGTCCAGTGGGGTGGCAGGGATTTGGGGCCAAAAAAGCATTTAACTATATCTGTACGGTATGTATGAGTAAATGCAAACATACTGTACAGCAGGGGTGGCCAACTGTAGATCTCCAGCTGTTCTTGGGCTTCAATTCCCAGAAGCCCAAGTCAGCACTCCTGCTGATCAGGGCTTCTGGGAATTGAAGTCCAAGAACAGCTGGAGATCTACAGTTGGCCACCCCTGCTGTACAGTATATGGCTTTTCCAATGTCCCATTGATTTCAAGACAGCTGCTCTAGATAAGGCTAAAAATCAAGGTGTGTAGTTTTTTTTTTTAAAGTGTGCTTTGCCTCTAGGCAACACAAATACTGAAATAACTTTATTGGCATTAACACATAAAGCAAGTTTTTAAAAATGACAAAACTAATTAAAACGGTCAAGCCCACCTGATTAAAAAATGTGATGGAAGGATAATTTGTGTGTGTGTGTGTGTGTGTGTGTGTGTGTGTGTGTGTGTGTGTGTGTGTGTGTGTGTGTGTGTGTGTGTGTGTGTGTGTGTGTTTGTGTGTGTGTAGGGGGTTGGGAGTCATCTTCTTGGATAGTAATTTGCACAGTCTGGAAAAGACCACCAAGGAAGTTTCCATATACTCTCTCTCTCCAGAAGTGACTCTGAGGATGGCATGACTGAGAGAAAGAGTTCCCATGAATATCAGAAAGCTTGCACAGGCTCAGATGAAAAATTTCAGATACTAAGACAGCCTTAAGGAAGTTGTATAGGACTTTATAGTTTCATAACCAGAACTTTGCATTGTACCCGGAAATAGGTTGGTATCACCCTCTCATATTTCACACTGTTTTTCTGTCACACTCACCTCTTTCTTCTTTAGGACAGCTATCAATATTTTTATGGGGATGTATTAACAAAATACAAAGTGATAAAAGAAAAGAAGAACCTAAATGGGAGCAAAAGTGAAAGGTGGCAGAAACAGGGTGAGAAACCTGACTGCAGCTTATTGGTGAGCATCACACAGAGACAAAGAAAACTTAGTGGAGAAATATGCAGTTGCTCAAGTGGTTAAAATGCTGTTTGGGAGGTGGAAAGTCACCAGTTCAAAACCTGAGTACTGCATGACAGAATGAGTATCCATCTCTGCCCCAGCTCCTGCCAACCTAGCAGTTTGAAACCAAGAAATTGCAAGTAGATAAATAGGTACCACTTTGGTAGGAAATTAAACAGCATTCCGTGCACTTCAGTGACTTGGCATGCCTGCCAAATGTCCATGGAAACATCTTCAGCTATAAACAGAGATGAGCACTGAACCATAGAGTTGGATACGACTGGCTTTTGAGCAAGGGTGACCTTTACCTTTACCTAGAAAACCACAAATGGAGAAAAATGAGGGCTTTCTCAGGATTTCCAACAAATCAAAGGAAAATGTAAGCTTAGGATAAGAATACTGAATAACCAACAGTGAACCACACTTTTTGACCAGCAGAAAACAGAGCATAATCAATATGGAAGAGATAAAAGGATGACATAATGCTTTGAAGAATAATCCTATGGTGAAGAATCTGCAGTTCTAGAAAGCAAAGTGAAAACTTATCTCAGGATGTGAGTTCACTCCTGATGGAGCTCAAGGATGATTCAGCCTTCCATCCTTCTGAGGTAGGTAAATTGAGTATCCAGCATGCTGAGTGCTAATTATCTTGTGAACTGCCCAGAGAGAGCATAAGTCCTATTAGATTGTATATAAGTGTAATTGGTATAGCTATGGGAAGAAATAAATCACCATGGGTAGATGGAATATTGATAGAACTATTTCAACCCACAGAGACTGTATCTGTCAAAATCCTAACAAGCATATGGCAACAAATGCGGAAGACAAATTAGTGGCCCACCAACTGACAACGTTCAATATGCATTCCAATCCTCAAGAAAAGAGATGCCAAGTAGTGCAATAACGATAGGACCGGTGATCTAATTTCCCATGCAAGCAAAATGATACTCAAGGTGTTGCAACAAAGGAGCAAGAAATGCCTGATGTTCAAGTTGGATTCTGAAAAGGAAGATACACCTGAGATCGCATTGTAAATACCCACCGGCTGTGAGAATGTTCCAAAGAATTTCAGAAGAGGGTCTGTCTATCCTTTTGATTGTGTGAATCATAAGAAGCTGTGAGATATTCTGAAAGAAATGTATGTGCCTCAGCACTTGAATGTTCTGATACATAATCTTACAAAAAGTTACATTTAAGATAGAATGTGAATAGACAGAATTATTTCCTATAGGCAAAGATGTCAGACAAGAGTGTACTTTATCCTCTTATGTGTTCAATCTGTATGTAGAACATATAACAGAAAGCCAGACTAGATTCAGCTGGAGTGAAAATTGGTGGGATATGATATTTTGGAGATCACTCATTCATAGGGATCCCATAAGCTGGAGATGATTTGACGGTATATAACCAAAACAACACTAGCATTCAAATTCTGACTTCTCAGTTAAATATTATGCAGAATTAAAATCTGGAGAAACATAGCTGAAAAATCACTACATATGAAATTGAAATTTACCCCATCTTTTCATAGACTGTTCTTGATATTTCACTATTCATTAGCCTATGAGAACTTCTTAGAATGTCACAAAATTCACTTATTTTCATAGTAAGTGTTTTTTAAAAAATAGGATAAGTGGAGGCAGACAGAAAGTAATTTAGCAGTACTTTAAACTTGTTAATAATAATTGTAGGTATTCTGTAGATCCATTTCAAAATGAAGGGAATACAACTGCAATTATAACTCTTGCCTTTATGACCAGACTTTCAACCTCTCACTTGAAATACTGAAGTCTCAGAGGCCTTAGTTATCAGCCAGATGTGGTGGCAAATTAAAACACTCAGCTGTTTCTTTCACAGAAAAGGCCAGGCATACCCCTCCTCCCATTTTTATTGTTTCATGTTTGAATGAAGGGGAATATTGGATCCCAGTTTTGTGTGCAGCAATTCATTATAAAGTGAGATATTTCCATCTTTCAGCTATAATTATTCAGTGCTGCTTTGATTAGCCTGCTCATACTTAAATTACTATTTGATTAAATTTTGTCCAAATGTTTTCCTTAATTACGAGTGAGCTATCTTGAATGTTTGCTCTCTTTCGTTAAATAAACTTTTCTAATGTTTCTGTGAGCTGATATGTTGGGCAGATTGTTGTGGAAAAATATTGTAAATTGAACTGGTGGTGGTGGTGGTGGTGGTGGTGGTGGTGGTGGTGGTGGTGGTGGTGGTGATGGTGATGGTGATGGTGATGGTGATGGTGATGGTGATGGTGATGGTGATGGTGATGTATTTATTATTTATTTATTTTTCTGATTTATATTGCCACCCAACTCGGAAGACTCTGGGCGGCTCACAGAAAATAAAGCCAATCACATTTTAAAAACCAATAAAAACCCAATTAAAACTGCCACCAATAATTACTTTGACCCCTACAGATTAAAAGAGATTAAAAGAGGGAGAGAGTGTTCTTACTAAATCAGCCAGCAGGCAAGGGTCACCACATTGCTGGTGCCCCACACCTGCTTTGTCAGCCAGGTTTTTAGCCCTTTCCTGAAGGACAGCTACTCCATCTGGAGACATAGCCCAATTGACAGGATATGATGATGATGATGATGATGATGATGATGATGATGATGATGATGATGATGATGATGATGATGATGATGATATTTACGTTAACCCCATCTGGTGCCCTGCAACAACAAAGTCCAAGTTTGGCCCAATGAAGGCAAGCTAAAGTGAAGTATGGATTGTTTTTGGAACCAACAAAAGAGGAGGAAAACAAAATACAGTGATTGTAGTAGGAAGTCACAAAGCAAGGACTGGAAGTGAAGTTGAGCGTTTATGAATTCATCCAAACCCAATGCTTTGACCAAAAGGTGAGCTTTTATCCTATACTTTGGCCCAAGTGTAGGATTGCATAATAAATTCAATAAATAATAATAATAATAATAATGTGAGGGCAAAAAATTTGTCTTCTTCTAAACTCCTCTATCATAGTCCAGTTAGACCACAAAGTAATAACAACAAAGAGTTTAATCAGCGAGATCTACAAATTATTAACGGAGAATGAGGAGGCACAAAAAGCATTAATAATAGCCTGGGAAATAGATTTAAGGGTTAAGATTAGGGAAGGAGAATAGGATGAAATATGGAAACATAGGAATATGAAGAATATGTCTGTTAGAATCAAATAAAATTGCTACAGAATGCTCTGGAGGTGGAATATGACACCAATACGACTAAGTCACTCTAACTCCACATACAAGAAGGAATGTTGGAGATGTAAAAGAGAGTGTGGGACATACCTACATTTATGGTGGGAATGTGAATCTCTCAAAAAAAAAATTATGGAAGAATGTTTTTAATGAAATTAATCAAATATTATCTCTAGAACTAGAATTATGTCCCAGAATAGTTTTATCAATGGACTTTGGAAACATCACCATAGCAAGAAATAAGAAGGAAATGATTATAACAATGGTAACAGCTATGTTAAAAGATGGAAAGTATATTGTAAAATTGACCTGAACAATTGGTACAAAGGACTATGGAACGTTGCGATGAATGACAGACTGACATGTACATTAAAGTTTAAGAAAGGATTACCAAAAATAAATGACTTCAAAGAGATTTGGGGAGAATTTATAAAGCATGTCTTAATTAAAGTGTGGTGGGGAGCACAGATGTTTGTTTTGTTAATCTAATTTGTTATTGTAATAGCTATCAATGTGATAATGTAATGTTTTTGTTTGTGTTGTCTTTTTTTAAAATAAATAAATTATGGGGAAAATAAGCTCTTCTGTCATGACTTTTTGATGGTTCAGTATATATCAGTGTACTTTATTATCAAATCATCTTTCTTGCATCTAATGTTGCTCCATCAGCACATTTAATGAACATATTTGATTAAAGGTTATTCAATCTTAAAATGACATTTTCTGACTCCAAAACCTGCCAAACTTTTAGAGCTGCAGCAATTAGGTGGTAGTGTTCTTATATTTAGGGACATCAATGTCACATTTGTTGTCTAGTCCCTAGATTTACTTTCTAAAATTATAACATTTTAAAATCACTCTTCAATGACAAACCTTCAAAATAGTACAACATGCTGACTACACTTTTTAAAATTGTTTTGCAAAACAGAATTGATAAGCATGGCCCTAAGTCACAATCCTATTGCACTAAATTGTACCTGACATTCACTACAGTTTACTTTTTCTTCTTCAAAACGTTCTGCCATTGTATTTGTTCAGTGTCCACACCCATGCCTTTCCCTCTTATACATTATAGTATGTTTACATTGAATCAATTATCTCTAAACCATGTTAAAAAATACAAATTCTTCATAGTTTGGCTTGTCTCCAAGCAGCCATCTTAAGTTACTTCCATTCTGTGAAGTGTAATGGCTAATTATGCCCCTTTGTAGTTTTCATTACACTTCAATCTTGTGTAAGTGCATTCTCACCTGAAGGGTTGCCCCTTTTCTTTGCTGAAACACATTCTGCTACTGTTCAAAATTATGAATGGATTTAGATTCTTTCTCGTTCAATAGCAGTTTCTGAATCATTGTCAAGGGAAGCGCCAAATAAAGCATAGCTATACACATAGATTTATGACTTGAATGCATATAGTCAATCATAGGGATAAACTGGTTCCTGTAGCTCCTCCCATATGTTTCTGGATAAATGGGCTACTCTGAAATGAAAACGGTGTCAATTTGTCTTCTATTGCCTATCATAGCTGTATCAAATCCTAGTAACCATCACAAAAGATGTTGGAAAGGAAACAGGCTTTATGTGAAGGCACTAGAAATTCTAGTGGGAAACCTTTCTGATCACTGCCATGATCAAAAGATTCCATCCCAAACCTGTACTGAAGCATGTTATGGGATGCGAAAGCTAACTAGACTAAGATTGCCAAACTGCCCTGGGGGTGCAGTGGTTAAAGTGCTGTACTGCAACCAAAAGGTTGTGAGTTCAATCCTGACCAAGGGATCAAGGTTGACTTAGCCCTCCAATTTTCCGAGGTTGGTAAAATGAGTACCCAGCATGTTGGGGTCAAAATGCTAATTAACTTGTGAACTGCCCAGAGAGTGCACTAAGTGTTATGGAGCAGTATATAAGTACAATTGCTTTGCTTTGTCCTCTCAGCTCAACAATCAAGTGTCAATAAAATGCCATTGCCTTGACCTGAATTTATTGTCCATTACACATCATTATTAGATGACGAGTAAAGAATATAATATGATAATAGGATAACAAAAGTATGAGATATCATCACCATATGACCAGCACCACTTATCAAACTGTTGATGTGTGTGGAAGTGATGAACAGAATTCCCTCCCCCAATACTCCAAAGGCAAAACTAAGAGGGGATTGGAAAACTAAGAGGGTCAAAGTACGTATTCTTGAAACCACTGAGCATTTCCCAAAGATGAATCTTTAAGAATGGATAATAAAGAAGTGATAATTAAGCATCAAGACATGAACGTTTTCAAAGAATGTCTGAACTAGAAAGGAACTCATCTTCCATAAGTACATCTGCCAAATTCACCCCATTTTTTTTCTCTTGTGAAATGCTTCACAGCCCTGCAAATACAAGGACTACTGCTCGTAAATTGCATCCCATCCAGTATTCAGTTTGAATTAGGTCATCTCACAAGAAAATGCAAGCCACACAAAAGTCTCACACATCCCTTATCTGAGCAACCAAGCCTTGAAAACTGTCTAGCATCCCAGCCTTCTCAGAGTACATACCAGTAACTTCAGTGGCTTTCGTAATAGATGCATGTAAAATTTAACTTTTTAATATCCTTTTAGTGATTTAGTTCATTCACAAAATTTGTCAACAGGGAACAAAAATTGTAGTTTCAGAGGGCCCATATATTCTCTGAAATCTAAAATGCAATTAGATTCTTAATAAGGACAATGTATGAATATATGCAGAGGAAAGAAAACAACAATAACACCAGGATCTTTGATTACCTTAAATTCTGTCTCAATATTTGCTAGTCTCGCCAGTTCGTTGCTTAGCTCTAAAGCAGTAAGAACAGGGTCTTCACTAGAAAGTGATAAATAAGCAGCACTTGCTAATCCTTTATAGGCATTCATTCTTGACCGAGAGTGACTGAAAGAATCTTTCCTTTGCTTCTCAATGCATTCATTGCACTTGCAGAAGTAGTCATGGGGCCTTTCTATCCGTGCCCCTTTCAGAAGCAATATATGAACTATTTCATATTCCTGGCAGTGAGCAGCAAGTATGATGGGTGTAATGTCATGAGAAAAGCGTGTTCCATCCTCATCGTAGGCATAAAAATCGTCATCTCGTAGCTCTTGCTCAAGTGGGCTAAGCGTGAGACGCTGTCCTTGTGCAAAGGCTGGGTGGTTCAGTATTGCTTCCACAATCCGCACATACCCTTTGCTGATGGCTAACAAGAGGGCATCCCCAACGCGAGCCAGGTTCTCCTTCTTCAGAAGGAGTTCAGTTACTTCCAGATGTTCATTACCCACTGCCAGTTGCAAGGCATTTTGTCCCATGTAATCAACACAGTTGAAGTTCAACGTCTTAGATTCCTCCAGCATTTTTCGGACGACTGGGATGTTGCCATATTCTGCTGAATCCAAGAAACGCTCTTCCTCAGCTGTCAAGCTTGTGCCTTTCTCATTGAACATGTAGGCTGGGCCTCGGGTTGCCTGCCTCCTCCCTTTTTCCCGAAGGGTGGTGTGCCGCCGATGCATGGTTGAAAGCTATGGTTTTCAAACCTGAAATACAAGAATGTGGATTTCTAAGACAAATATTGCTTACTTTGAGATTGCTCTCATTGCATTTTTCCTATTAAATTAAATGAAATAGCTACAGTATGTCTGCACTACAAATTTATAGCACTAGAAACCACTTTAATTGTCAGGGCTAAATCCCATAGCATCTTTGGAGTTGCAGTTTGATGAGATACTCAGAATTCTGTCCAGTAATATGCTTTCTAGCAAAATATTCAAAGTATCTAGCAACACAGCAAATTCTAAAATTCCAAAACATAGAGCCATAAAACTTAGTCATAAAACTAATAAGCTATGTATTGCAAAGACACTCAATTTTTAGCCAAGAGAGTTAAGATGGAATGCCTAATTTTTTGATTAAAAGAATAGTACTTAAATACGTATGGCTTTGGGTGGATGGCTTCAATTCCCACCCACCCCATTATAAAACTCTTTTTTAAAGCGGAACCATCATTAGCTGTACTAGATTAGCCAGCCACTCCCTGGATAAGTTTATATTCATTTCTAACTGAAAGATGTACAAGGGATAAGGACTTTCCTGACTGTTTTTTACTGTATATTCTTGACTGTAGTATATTTTTTCTGATTGTACTATATTCTTATTTTTTATGTAAGATTTATTAACTACATTGACTGTATTATATTTGTTATATTTACAGTATGTTTTTTTTTATATTTGAGATTGTAACATTGTCAGCCGCTCTGAGTTGCTTCGGCAAAGAGAGTGGCATATAATAATAATAATAATAATAATAATAATAATAATAATAATAATAATAATAATAATAATAATAATAATAATAATAATAATAATAATAATAATAATAATAATAATAATAATAAATTTATTTATTTATTTGTATAGTGCTTTTCTATCAATCATTCCATAAGGTTCTCACAACATACCAAATTACAACAGAAAATATAGCAATTTAAAAAACGGTAGAAAGAATGTCAAGAACCAAGCAAACAAATATCCACTGCATCAAAAAGCAAGCTCATAAATAAAACACCAAACATTAAAAGATAATAAAATACAACTGAATTAATCCATACACCTAAACTAAAATGGAAGACAAAACAAAAATAAACAAATAAAAAAACAAAAATTAAAAAACTTTCATTTGCAAGAAATAAAGATTCATCAGATTCAAGGGCAAATTTATCTTCATTCTACAAAACAGCAACATTAAGGTCTCCATAATTAACAGAGAAACTTTAGCTGGCAAATGCAGCCTTTCTTTTAATAGTTTCCCTACAATCTTTTGGCTGAATATCCGTTTAGCGTCTCCCATGCCTCACAAATATTGCAAGATCTTCAAATTGAAGACAGAATTATAGAACAATACAGTTGAAGAAGACCATCATCTCTGACTCCCTGCCCAGTACAGGAATCCAAGTTAAAATATATTTGGCAGATATACTCTGGTAAAGCATGTCTAGTTTTTTCTTAAATGCCTCCATTGTATTGCTCTAATAATTAGAAAGCTTTTCCTGATGTTCAACCAAAATGGGACCCCGTTATTCATGTCATGCACTCTAGAATGGCTGAGTATAGATCATATGAAGAATATTGCCACATCTCCTCTCAACCTTTTTTCCTCATATGTCCTAGTTTCCAGTCTTTTGATTATTTTTGCTGCCCTTGTAAGAATCTGTTCCAGTTTGACTGAATCCTTCTTAAAGTGCAGTGTCCATAAGTGGACACAGTACTCAAGATGAGGACTAACCAGTAATTTATGTAAATTACTTCCATTAATGCAAGCTAAAATAATGTGTGCCTTTTAAAAAGCCACAACACATTGTTGGCTCATATTCAGCTTGTGCTTTACATTAATTCCAAGTTCTATCTTGCATGTAATATTGTGGAGCCAGATATACTCCATTTTATAACTATGCACTTGATTTCTTTTTCCTAAGTGTAGAACTTTGCACTTACCCCTGTTAATTTCCCTTCTGTTGTTTTCAGCCCAGTACTCCAACCTACCAAGATCTCTGATTATTTTTTTTTACTTTTAGAGTATCAGATATTCCACCCAATGTTGTGTCATCCACAAACATTCTCTCCACCTCTTCATCCAAGTCATTTATAGAAATGTGGGACAGTTCTAATTCCAGGACTAAGCCTTGAGGTTTACCTCCACTTGTTATCCCCCCCCCCCCAAGTTTGCGAAGGAATAATTGATAAGCACTCTCTGAGTACAAATCTCTAAGCTGTGGATTCCCCTTATGGTTGTTCTATCTGGCCCACATTTAGTTGCCAATCAGGATATTATGGGGCATTTTGTTAAAAGCTTTGCTGAGTTAAGATTTATTATGTCCATGGTATTCTTATAGCCAGTCAAAAATGAAAAAAAAATTAGCCTGGCAGGACTAAAATTGGGGAAAGGGGTCATCAGTGAAGCCTTGTGGTGGACTATTCTGTACACATTATGCATTTTAACTGTGGGAACTGCAGCTACAAGCTGTAATTGTGGGTTTGTGTACTATTTGTTGCTTTCCATGGGTATTGCATTGCGAATACTGAAATATCAGAAACAGAGCCACAATTGGTTATTTTGTCATTGAGACAAATTGCACCATTTTTCTCTATCCTGCAATGAGAAATAAGCACATTTTCCCCATGAGCTAGGAGAAGAGCAAGTTTATAACATCAAAACAAGGAAAGTTGATAGGGTAAGGAGGGGTTGGTGTTCATTTTTCTAACACTCACTAGTAGATTCACTCACACATTTTGCTACCCTCAAAATGGTAATGATCTGGCACAATGCCCCAGTTGCTCTGCCCTTGTTATAGCATTACCCAAAAGGATTTTTCTTATGTTCTTAAGTGATGTTACTCCAAAAGAAGCTATGAAGTGGCCAATAGAGTCATGTTGTATCTGTGACATTTGATACTCTGACATTCAGCTTTTAAAGCATTTTTTTAAAACATGTAGTACGATGGTACATTAAATTACAATCTGGAGCCCCATATAGGTCATTCTAAAAAGATGTTTGCATTTTGGATGATGCCTTTGAAGCTTGACAAAGTGGAATTCACCACAATAAATTGTGTTGGTCAATAATTCAATTCTACTTGGAAGGATTCCAGCAGCAATTAAATACAGATGAAAGAAGGGCATGGATCAATAATTTATGACCACATTCTTTTGCAGGTTCTTAACAGCTTTACAATATATTGTTTGAAAACTGGAAATATGAGAGTAATTTATAAGCTAGGCAGCCTTTCTGAAATCATTAATCTTCATAATAGATCCCTAAATTTGAAGAGATATTCTCAGCAGAGATCTCAGAACCAAAGATGGCAAAAGGTCACCTCCAATAAAAACTTTCCTTGTTAGAAAGTCCCTAAGGACTTTCTCACAATGGAGATGGCTGTTCACTAAGTCAATAATTTAAATGATGGATGATCAGGTTGTGCTCTTGTAAAATCCTGAGGTGGTAACTGTTGGATGTATTCTGTTGCTAATCAGTCAAAATGGCTGTTAGGTTAGCCTTTTAGGGTAGTTGAAAGCATGCTACTGGGGATGCTGAAGGTTGTAATCCAACACAACTGGAGAGCAACACATTGGGGGAGGATGGGCTAGGTTGTTTTAGCAATCACTTGTCATCTGCATATTTACACTCAGTCACACATTCTCTCTCTCTCTCTCATTCTCTTAATTTTGATGTCCAGGAACAAGTCTTCTAAATTTCTTAAGCTTAATAACCAGAGCACTCTGACCATTTAAAACTGAGAGATCTAATTAAAAAAATCCAAGGAATCCAAAGTTATGCTGTGGTCATATTGGCAGGGCAGAAAAAGCACAGTACTGTATTATTTAAATTTCCTAGTCCTTTAATTAACTAGCTGATTGATGAATTATTCTTGAGTAGCTAGAGCACCGGGTTTTGGAGCCAGAGGTCAATAGTTCAAATTCTATTGTGCAACTGATGACAGAGGGTAGCTGATAGGTTACATAGTCTATACAGTTCCAGAGTGCTACTAGAAACAGGGACTGGTAAATCACTTCTGAGCACATGATTAGGAATTGACCTAGTAGCATGTAAATATTGTTATTCCATGTTTGCTTGTGTGCATATACAATGCATTTCCTTAGAAGTTTCCTTTCTATTGATGTCCATTACAGGGAAAGGAACCAGGCTAGCACCAGGGCTGTCATAGCCCTACCTTTCTCTCTAAGAGGTTTGTCAGAGGAATGGCAGGGAGTTAAATGTTGTGGCCACTCCTCATATGTTTATGCAATACTTCCCAGTCCTACTGGTTTTTGGCCTGACCTGATGTTGGAGTTTTGATAACAGGCAGATGAAAGATATGTGGAGCCGGAAAAAGGGCATCTGAGAAGATATTTCTTTCCCTTCCTTTGCAGGGGTGGGGAGGAGAGATCTAAAAATCTGGTGTTTTCCTTCTCAGAAACTACAGCTTTGTAAACTTTGCTTTGTTTTTGTTTTCTTATTCCCACACCATTTTAAGAACACAGATTTGAAGGCAAGCCTAAAATACCATTAAAACTGTGGTATAAAATTGAATCATACATAAAAAGTGATAAAATTAAACACTATCAATATAGGCATCAAAACTTATTATTGCTCCAAGAATGTGCCTTAAAAATAGCTTTCCCAACAAACTACTTCATTGACAAGAGTATCCCTTCATATCTGAGATGTTTGAGCCTTCATTTTTCCATTAACAATATGGTGATACATTACTGGATTCTCTCATTTTCAAAAGGGAAGAAGGGGAACATTGATGAGATAAACAGGAGTAGATCAATGAACCAGGAGCTACAGTACTGTTAGTTATTGCCATATAGGAAAAATCAAAAGAATTATGTTGCACAATCCAATCTAATCAAATTAGAAGATGGAGGAAGGAGCTCATTGAACAAGGAATAACATTAAAGGAGGATATGGCTTTGGAACTCAACCTCCCCTACATCACTTGGAGGACCCTGGACAGATTGAGAGTTGGAGTGCCTAAACGTAAAGGCAAAGGTAAAGGTTTCCCTTGCTCAAAAGCCAGTCATATCCAACTCTAGGATTCAGTGCTCATCTCTGTTTCAAAGCCGAAGAGCCAGCGCTGTCTGCTTTTGCAGACATTTCCGTGATCATGTGGCAAGCATGACTGGACACCGGAGCACACAGAATGCTGTTTACCTTCCCACCAAAGTGGTATCTACTTGCGATTTCATGGTTATGGATTGCTACGTTGGCAGGCACTGGGATCTAAGACAGGAGCTCATTCCACCCTGCAGTACTAAGGAATTGAACTGCTGACCTCCTGCCTTCCAGTCAGCATCTTAGTCACTTAAGTGGGGGCTGCTGGCAGACAACAACACATGCTGTGAATGTGGAGAGATACAGAATCTGTCTCATTTACTGGTCTTCCAATTACTACCAGAAATGTGTATGGATTAAGATTTAATTTTGGACAATGACAAAGCCAAGAAAGTGGATTCATTTTGGCAGTCCAAAGTTTGATCTGGACATGAAAGAAGAAGTTGTTCGCTGCTATATTTTAATGTGAGCTTTCATGAATCAAGTTCATTTCCTTAGTCATAAGAGTGTGAATACATTATTTTTTTCTATGCCACTCCTCGTGGGTGTGTAAGGAAGATTGCTAATGAAGAACATGAGATATGCTCTCACTCTGTTGTAATTTGCATATTGGATAGATAAGCATGACTGGACGTGTCTTAAAATTTTTTGTCAGAATTCTGTCACTTTCTCATCTTTCTTACTGTTGGTATCAGGTTCATTTAATCACACATGGCCTTTTCTGGCAGGAAGACAGGGATTATGTCAAGGTAGGGCCCTTTACAATGAATTTATTTTAGTCCTGCAGCTCAGGGTTCTGGAATCTGGAGGTGTAAAAGGGATCTCTTTTCAGACCCACTTCTATCACTTATTCAGAGTAAGGAGGCACTGTGTGGGAGTGGCTGAGAAGACTCCCTTACATCAACAATAATGACAGGTAATTGTGCAAAGATTTAAGGCCAACCCTCCATCAGGACAAAGAGGTTTTATTCATGATATTTTATGCAGGGAGATAGACTGGCATAGATAGGAGATTATCACAGAATTTCCCTCTGCAGTTCTGATTTAATGAATGTGGTTAAATCCATTTTTTCAATCTCACCTCTTTATTGACACTCCTATTTGTAAAGTGGTTCATCTGTGTGTCTTTAATAAAATGTTTGGAAACTATTGTCCTAAAATGGCAAGTTTCAAAACATGTTACATTGAAGGCAACAGGGAAAAATAAAATGAGATGGGAAAAATAGAGGTGTAAAGGGAAGGCTTCCCTCTTTTACTGTCCTGAACCATATAGTGGCAAAGCAAATGTAGGTACCCTGGAGTTGAAGAGCAGGTAGGAGGCTATAGTTGCCCATTCCTGCAGTAAAGGGATATTCTTCTTGGAATGAATGGGATTTACATGACAAAGATATTTCCACATCTCTAAGAGATGGAAATATTCCATATTTTAAACTTGCAAATTCCTTCTTTTGTACCATTTAAATATAAACAATGTGTTTTCACTGATGTAATAAAAGAACATAAATGGAAGATGTTTCAAGTAAAATTATGTAGGCTGATGTCGGTGTACCATCTTGGGAGTCCTTCATTAACAGATCAGTTAGATAGGTCTAACTAGTCTTTCAGGATTTCATGTAAGATTCTTGATTGTTTTATATTTGAACACATCCAGGCACAATATATAGCACCAATTCACATTCTTCAGTTCTTGTCAAGACACATGATTTGCCTTTGATTTGCAATCAGAGAGTAAAAGAGCAGTCAAGTAAATCGGTAACTAGCAATCTCTGTGTTACCATGTTGTGGGGCTTTTTGTTTCATTTTTACATTCTTGTGTTCCTCTGAGTTGGGGAATTAATCATATATGTATCATCATGTATGCATAAAGATCTAATTGTGACTTGATTGCACCTAACTAACCATTTTTGTTTAATGGTGCTTTGCATTTAAATTATACTGTATTTGCATATTTTATGAAGGCAGATAGTAATCAATCTCATTAGAGCTGGCAATTAAGACAGGCTGCTTTTCAAGGAATAGTGTATTGACATTTGATAGCATTGTAGAACAATATTTTGATAAGGAATCGGTTTCTCATTCCTCGCTTACTCACTTGTGGTTGCTAGAGTAACCAGATGGAGATAATCAATATACATCAGGTGTATTTATTTCATTTAATGGGGATTGCATAAAAACAGGATGTATGTTTATGGAAAGTCACATTTGTGTTTAAGATAAGATTTGCTTAAATAAAATTGAGAACCCCCCCCCCCAGATGTTCTTGGACTAGAGTTCCCATTGCCACTGACCATTATACCTATGCTATCAATCACTTTGAAGGAGAACACAGCAGATATGATGAGGCTAAGCAACAAGCATGGAAGCTTCGTCAAACTCAACTACGCCCTCTAGCATCTATTCAATATAATGTGGTTGCATGTTTCATGCCAGGATTGGTTTATTAAGTAACCAGAGACACATCCATCAACTGTGAAAATGACTTCCAGGAAAAATGTATACTTGGATACGAGTAGCAGCCAACAATGGCAAACAAAATCTGGAGAGCCACAAGCAGGGCCAGATTTACATGAAAAGAGGCCCTAGGCTATTCCACTTATGTGGCCCTTTGTGATATATATCAATATGTTAAATGAATGGATCCATGTCAATGAATGTCAATGGATCACAATTTGAATATAGGCCCCTCTTGATCTTGAGTCCCTAGGCTGAAGCCTAGTTAGCCTATAGGAAAATCCGGCCCTGGCCACAAGTGCAGCACCACAGAGTGACTGCACCATGGGACTGGTCAGCTTGCCACATAGTCTTCTACTAAATCATCCATAACCTTGTGCTCTTGATTTCAGTGGTGCTTGTATCTGCATACTTTCCCCAGTTATACTTTTAAGCTTATACACCTAAGCGAACTAATCCCTTTTATCTATTTACAGATTTATTTATTTTTAAAAATCATCTAAGTGAAACAAGTTCAGAATGATATTATGGCTGTGATACCCTTTACTACTTCTCTCAAACTTGCAGTGCAAACTTAGCTGTGACTGGAATGAAGAAGAGAGGCTAGAACAGAAAATGGGACTATGTCAAAGAAGTGTTTCCTTTTAAATTGTATTGTATTGTATTTTCAACTTATATGCCGCCCCACTCGCAGAGCGAGTGCAATCCTGTACACAATTGCCTGGAATTAAGACTTAGTTATACTTATGGAGCTCATGTTAAGTAAAAGGGTTTATTTCTAGATAGTAGGAACAGCATTCTTTTTTTTTTTTTAAGAAACCCTTCTATGCATGTCCAGAGTACCGTATCTAGATGCAATTTTTTCTCTTTCCATTTTGGCACCTGTTTTCAGTCCAATATTTGTTACAGCTTAATGTGTTTTAAAAATTAAACCCTCTCAGATCTCTTGTACTACACAGTCTGTTATCCACTGAAATATGATTTAGATTTATTTTTGATTAAAAACTTCTCTAAGTCCATGGGAGCAAATTTACCCTAAATTTTGGGACACTTAGTAACTTCTGCACTCCCTATTTTTATTTTTAAAAATTTCTTTGGCCACCAGAAAGAGTTTTCCCCATAATTAAATTAAATTAAATTCAAAGTTTTCATATTTGGAGGAAAGCTAGAAAGATTTGCTTCTTTACGCTTTATTTACTACTGATAAAAATAGTAACTTTTAGAAATCTGCCTTTTTGCTCCTTAACAGAATGGCATAATTTAGAAATAAAGTTAAAATGATACATATTTGGTTGACCTGTAGTGCCTTCAGTTTATCAATGGCCTTTGTCAAAATTATCGTGAAGTAAACTCGGAAATGTTAGTTGTAAATATTGGAGTACCAGCAAGGAGAAACATTCTACATGATGGTAACTCAACACCATATGGTTATACTCCACTCCTAATTGAGCATAATGTAATTTATTATAAATTTTCTACTTAAAGACAAAGAACAGGAAGGGGAGCAGGAGAGATGTTGAGAGACTTAGGGCCAGAAATAAAATTATACTGGAGCTTGAAACCAAAATCGCAGCCAAGGGACTCTACTTAGCCCAACCCTTTTCATGCTTGGGATTATCAGGTTAATTTGTGCATGGTGTAACTGATCACAGTCCTATAGCACTTAACTGTATGAAAACATGAAAGTCTTCTACTGAAGACCTGTTCAGGAGTTTTCTTTACAAAAGGAAACACACAGAGAGAGACTCTGTTACTGTTTTCCCAAAATCTAGGCTGGGAGATCCGGTTTCCACAAAAAAAAGTTTCTCCACTATTTTCAGAGGTTTGACAAGTGACCTGAAATGTAGAAAGTGAAGTGAAGAGTCTCCAGAAGTAAGAAAGGCTCTTCTCTTCAAAAATCCATTCTCCATGGGAGAAGAGCAATCGAAATACATAAGGAAAGGATGGGCTTAGGGTGCCTTCTCTCTCCATATGCTTCCTCTCCACAACTTCTTTGTTCCTGACAATGTAGACAGGTTCTCATGTATGATTAGTGGAAATGTTTCTAATTAGGAGAACATGTGACATCTTTTGGGTTTAAATGTCATATCTAAACAAATCAGATGCAAAATAATTTCATTTCCTCCCAATGCAATGTGTGCTTCTACTTTGACTCCCATTCTCTCCCCCATCTTACCCTTTCATACTATTACCTAGCAGGGAATACCTTGTTTTAAAAGATAAGAAAAAAAGTGTGGCAGGTAGAGTCCAAGGACACTACCATCAGGAATTTAGTTCATAAATTCAATTGTGTACTTTTGACGAGTTGCCACAATGAAACTACAGCACTGACAAAAATAAGGATTATGCCGTTTGAAAGATCATCTCAGTGACTTTCAGGAATGCTAGGACTCAATGGCTGGGAATGCAAACTGATGGCATCATTACACTTGGAAGTTGCCCTGTAAAAATGACATTTACAATAGCGGCATCTAGTTGTCGGTGAGCTAGTGACCAAACTACTCAACCAATTGTAATGGTCCAAAGTATGTTAGCTAGAGGATAAAATAACCTATGTTCTGGCACTATTTGAATTTTGTTTGGGCTTTCAAAAAAGTTTTTAAGACATATCTCCAAAAGTCCTTGAACAGCATCCCAAAAAAACTCAGATAAAAGGGACAAATCTGTCTGAAATCGACCAAAACTACTTTCTGTGGTTGATAGAGGTTGCTGATAAGGATGTTGGATGGTTTTGTTCAGTTTCCAACAGATTTGTCCCTTTCATTTCAGCACTTTTGTGATGTCATTCATTTTTTTGTAAATGTTGTTATAAAAACTATTTCTAAAGTCTGTCCAAAATTCTAATAGTGTCATAACAAAGGTTATTTTATCCTCTATCTAATGCACTTTGGATCACCTTTATCGGTTGTGTGGTTTGATCACTGGCTCACTGAAAATGGCACCTTTTCAGTTTAATGACATCATCATTTTGCATTCCCGGACTTTGGGTCCTAGCATTCCTGAAAGTCGCTGAGATGATCTTTCATACGGCATAATCCTTATTTTCATCAGTGCTGTAGTTTCATTGTGGCAACTTGTCAAAAGTACACAATTTTCGTTACATGCCAAAAGCAGTCAGACCACCCTACCGAAATGTAAGACGTTCATCGAATTCATGTCAAAACCAAAAGGGATGTTTGTGTTGTTATTATTGTTGTTAATATTATCTAGTAATAACAGAAAAGTAGTAAAATGTATTAAACAAAGACTCAAGGTGTCCTACAAAAGTTATAATGCACAAAAAGCTAAAACAAACCAATGAAACCAATATACATTTAATATAAAATTACACCTCAATCAACAAAAAGAAGAAATGGTTCTGCTCATTAGAATGCCTTCTCTTAATGGAAGGAAGTGCTAAATTGTGAATGTCAGACTCTTCTTCCTGGATCAAGAGCTAAAGTCCACTTCTAGACTTATGTGCGCTCAAAAACATTTAGCTCATAAAACATTGCTCATTGATACTTTTGTTTAATTTGCAAGGTGTGATCTGTACATTCATGGATATCTTAATAGACACAATGTCAAGATTCATTCAGGGTCTTGTTAATGCTCCACTTGGAGAAGCTCTAGAGCTCCCATGGGATACAACTGTGTGGAGGCAGGCTCTGATGCAGAATTACAAAAATGGGAGAGAGGAAGAGATGTTTATGAATACTATGGCTGCAAAAAGGTATAAAGAGAGGAAGAAAAAAGCTATTTCACAGAGCACATATTTATGGAATGTATTTAAGCAATGGAAGTAAATGATCTTCTTTGCACCTGTCATTTCTTATGAAGAATATGGAAATGGATGTTAATTCCAGGCAGTCTAGTCTGATGGCCTTGTGGGTGTGGGTGTGTGAGAATCACCAAGCTGAGAATCCTCACGGCACACAGCTCCATTGGAAGAAGGCCAATAGAAAAATAGGCGGTGCTTGTCATACACATTGACATTGACTTAGCAGCCCTTGGGTGAATTCTACTGAAAGATTGCCATGAAATGCACTTACTGATAGAAACTTCAGCTGCCTTATGCTTCAGACCTAGCTGATTCTAGAGGAAAGGCATCTGTGAGCTGCCAACTTCCTATTGTACCTTACTGGAGGCTAACATTCATCACAATACAACATTTACCAAACTTCACTATATATTTATGCTCTAGACAATCCACCCCCTGTCACCAGCCCTCAAAAAACAAACAGGTGATACAGATTTAAATTTCCTCTAGAATCCACAGGTAATCCTGCCACTTATTTATTTATTGATTTTCAGTGTTTCCTCATCCATCTGGCTTATTTGAGGGATATAATTGAATATTTCAGACATTTGATCTACCAGCCAGAAATGGGCACAATTCTGGAAGTAACTATGCTCCCCTTTAGGCTTTTGTAAATTTCTCATGATTGGCCTTATAAGCACAGGAGGACACACCCACTCTTGTTACTGCACAGATTTAGATAATAGGAAGATTACATGAACATGCTACATAACCCCCAATGAAATGATCATGAGGCTATTCAAGAGTGCTGAGCTGAGATTTGTACCTAGCAGTTTCCCATTGAGCCATGGAATTTACTGATTCACCTTTAGCATTCACTGACCTATCTCAAGCTTTATAGGGTCCCCTGAATCCATTAGGAGAAAGGAAGTGTATACATTTAGCTAACTAGCTTGCTAACAAATGAATGATTTTCCCCCCTGGATGTAAACTTTAATATACAGAAAAACATTGTGCAGGCTTGAATAATTGTTTTAAAAACTTACCTTTCCCCTTAATGTTGTAAATCTGCCAAGGATTTTCTCTGTTTTTTGTAAACTGACAAGAACTAATTCTTCAAAGGTAATTGGTGTCGTTAATAGTGAGTTTTACCCACTTTAATTCCACCTCTTGTTTTATTGTCCTTTTAAATTTTTCTTTTGAAAACCATAGATCAAAGGATCAAATGACAGGGATCTTATTTGAGAATAAAAGTTTGCAAAAGAAACCAAAAATATATTCTCCTGCTTGCACAATGTATTTTTAATTTCTTGTCTTTATAAACATGCTCATTTCTTGAAAAGATTTCATTGATCTGCTTTAAAACAGAGAATTTAGAATCCAAATATGAACTGTACATACAATTATATTCCTATGATGGTGGCAATATATATTTATTTTCTTGCTATAAATTTAAAGTTTTGTTTTCTGTATCATGGAAGCTTATGCAAAATAGAATTTTCCTTCTACAAGTAACCAGTTAGTCAAATTGCTTTATTAATGCATTTGACAGACACAAGGTGAAATCTAGCTAAAACTGCCTTTGGGGATGATGTAGGTGGGAGAATCCTTTCCTAAATGACACCTTCTGTGTTTGTTAATCATTAGAATAATTAATATCTCATAAATAATGGTTAGATTCTGGATCATAGCCACCCAAATTACTCTTTTTCCAGTAGATGGCAGCATAATTTTGACTTTATGGCAGGTTCTATAAAATAGTCCGAAAATTCAGGATAAAGGTTTCAGTAAATTATACTCTGATTTTCAGTAGATACCATCTCTATAATAAGATATTTACCTTCTCCAAGGCTGGTAAAACAATAAAGTAAGTTTTACAGAACTGGACTTTAAAAAGGGCTCTGAGAATGGTTACAGATATAATGACAGCTTTTCCTTTTGCCCAGTTACAGATTGTGATTTTATTTTAAAAAGTAATAGGCTGCATTGAGACATTCCAGAGATTGCTGGGAAGTGTCAAATGACTTTGTGCTGCATGTTGCCACAATCTCCCTCACCAAGCAGCACAAAGTCAGCCTCGCACCTTTCAGACAAAGAGAGCACCAGATTCCTTTATGAGACATGAGAAGGCATGGAAGCAGAATTTCCCAAGAGCTGAACTGGCAGAAACCGTGAAAGCATTGTTTAAAGTAGTTTTCAAATGCGAGGATGAATTTCACATTGGAAAAAACACACACCATCATAATGCAGCCCCAACTCTTGTACATAAAGCACCCCACAAAAAACACACCCACCCCCACCCCTCACATACCTATGCTCTAATCCTTAGTTTATGTTTCTGGTAAAAGGCGTGAAGATCTTTCCCCGTCTAGATGGCTAAAGTCCAAGGTTGAACGGCAGGGTCCAGGAGCCCCATGCTTGCTCTCACACGCCGGGTGCTGAATCGCTGTCCCTGGTGCTGAAACGTGATTTCATCTGGGCAGCACTTTCTGTCTTCTCACAGCCACAAACGGGGGAGCTGAACAGCTCGGTCCCTGGCGCTGCAATAGCATGCTGAGCTATGGATCAGACGCAACATGCTTATCACCTCTGCTTGACAGTGGGAAATTTCCCAGGGAACCTAAGGGATCTGATCGTGTGCGGCTGATGCATGCTTTCCTTCTCTCCTGGCTCTTTGACTTACTGCTTTGGTAATGAAGTAGCTCATCCTCCCGCCCATCTTACTCGCATGACATATACCCCCTCTGTGTGAGTAGGGGAGCTGCAATCTATAGCCACCAACTCCCCTCTGTTTTTACATATTATATAATGCAATGTTGAAAAGCCCCCCTCATCCTGTCCCAAATGACCCCCTGCAGTGTTTTCCAACCAAGCTGGGAAATAAATGGGCATATAAGGAACCATTTAAACACATAAGAGTTTCAGACACATTGAAAAAATGCACCTACTAGAAAACATTTGTGACTTTGCTGCATACATGTCACCCTTATCCCTTGAACTTCCTTATTATCTTCCCTATCCAAACCTTGCAAAGCAATTTTCTTGCTGTCCCTTTACTTCACACTGTGGGATAGTTTAGATTGCAAATACAGTACTTGTCATGAGATACGGTCATCTCTACCAATCCAATTCTATGGTTCAGAAGCAAAGTAATCTTAGCAGAGGTCATTTTTCTGTGGAGCGCAGCAAGAAGCATTTCATTTACAGTCTTGACTCATCTGCCTGTTGGAGTTTGAGATTTGGAAACAGAAACATCCATGCAATCTGTCTAGAATAGGGGTGCCCAAACTTTTTGGCCCATGGGCCAGTCACATGGCTCAGGGAGCTGGTCACTATGCCCTGGGGGCTGGATGTGGCCTCTGAGGCCAGTTCATCTGGCCCACAAAGCCCTTGTCGCTCCGCATGGAAGCGTTTTACTTCTGCTTCCAGGAGCGAAGAGGGCTTCATGGTCTGGATGAATTGGCCTCGGGGGCCACATCCAGCCCCTGGGCTGTAGTTTGGGCACTCCTGGTCTAGAAGATCATGTATTTTCAAATCATATACAAAGTTTGGCTTCATTTAATCCTCTCTTCTTTTTCCTAACAAAATAACCTGGCTTATTTATTCCTAGTTCCTAACTTGTTAACTTGTACAATAATTTTGCAAGCCAAGTCTTCCTTACTGGTAAATTGGTTTAGTGAAGGAGCAACCAATATATTTTTCAAGCTGTGTTTGAATTCACTTTTGCTTCATTAGCCCTGGTGGTGCAGTGGTTAAACTATTGTACTGCAGCCAAAGCGTTGTGAGTTTGATCCTGATGGGGATGACAGTTGAATCAGTCTTCCGTCCTTCCAAACTCCATAAAATTAGTCCCAGCATATTGGGGGCAAAATGCTAATTAATTTGTGAACCACCAAGAGAGTGCACTAAACACTATGGGGTGGTGTATAAGTGTAATTGCTATTAGATAGAACTGAAACAATACTGTTCTAGGAAGGGGAGACATTTCTAAGCATGGCTAAGTAAGTATTTCTGATGGTAGAACCAGTAAAAATGGAGTACCTAAAAATATGAAGGACAGTCCTGTTGAGGAGTAGAAAGAGAAAATATTAAGTGATAATTATTTTTCTACCCACTTGTTAAGTTTACATAGATGGATTTCATTAATCAAAACAACAGTGTTTACTCTGGCAAGAAGCAACTCTTGACCCACTTTTTATATTTGAAGCAGGTGTAATTTGCAAATGGCAAATCCTCCAGCATCAGCATGTGGTTGCATGGAAGGAGTGTTTAATTTCTCTAACACTTTGTGTGATTAGCAGCAGCAAGAATGTTTTTGCCCTCCCTCTTACCCATGAAGGTTTGCAATCATCACAGCCACATCTCTGTTCTTTCTTCAGTGAGTTTGTAACAGGGCTGTCTCAATGTCACTTTGTCACAGCAAAGCAAGTCCAGAAAACCTTTGAAACAGCACTTGCTCACACCTACACCCCAACCCTGAGAACAACAGCAGTATCTGTCATGTTGAATTTATACTATTGAGGCATCCTATCACTTCAGCAGCCAATGTTTCCAATAAATGGTGTCTACACATATTCTGAAAGTCAGGATGCCATCAAAATAAGTTTCAAAGTGAATATTTTAGTGTCTTGCAAGCAGCCCTGAGTCTCTTGAGGGCGGAATATAAATGTGATAAATAAATAAATAAATTTCCATTTGTGAGAAAGCCTCTAAATTCTAAAATCTCCTGTTCTACTTTATATTTTTGATCCCTCTTTATTGTGTGGCTTGCTCAGCAGAACCATATGCCACCATCTCATATAAAATAATCCTATTGTTTCAGAAGTGAAGGAGACTTTGGAGGTCTTTCTACCGCTAGAAGTGTCTAAGCAGAATGTGGGAAACCATGTGATGTTGTGGCTTCACTGTTTTGTACATCTTCCATCATTCCTTATTCAGTGTAATATGTACAATACAGGATCAAAACATCTAAAATAGTCCCTTGAAACTGACCCTAACATGTCATGTTGTCTTTGGAAAAATTCCAAGATTTACAGCACCATGCTCTTCAAGGGAGCCACAACATCTCTGAAGTATATAAAAAACAATACAAAATCTTTGTCCTTATCTGATAATTACTGGTTCTGAAAGAATTACTGGAGCAAACTGATACTGGTTTGACAGGGTTTGTAAATATAAGAAAAAGGAAATGAGGAAAGTGACTAGGCAGATGAGGCATACTGGCACAAAGGAAGCCAATGCTTGTCTCCAAAACTATCAGAGGGAATATAAAGCTTTCCTTAGAAATAAAAAGAAAACTTTCTTCATTAATTGCTCGAAAGCTCTAGGACAGTGATGGCCAACCTTGACACTCCAGGTGTTCTTGAACTTTAATTCCCAGAAGCCCTGATCAGCAGGAATGCTGACTTGGGCTTCTGGTAATTGAAGTCCAAGAACACCTGGAGTGCCAAGGTTGGCCATCGTGGCTCTTAGACATGCTCTTATTGAGAGGAATGAATCAACGTTCATAGCCAAAAAAGCACCACCCAGGGCCGCCCCCTCCCCCTCCCCCCAGTGACACCACTGGGTACAAAACACTAAGTACCTGTATCAATATTGTCACTATATGACTAGTCTTAATAAGAGAAATATAAAGAGGCAGTATTGGTTTTTGGATAAGGAGAAATATTTCCATTAACCCTTTCAAAAAAAATCACAATCTACTGTAACTTTATAAAGCATTATTGAAGCAGTTCTGTGAAGATAAACCTGTACAAATATGTGTGACAAAGACCTTGGGATGTCAATTACCTGTGATACAGGTGAGTTTATCTGTATCTCAGTCAACTGTCATTCTCTTTGCTCACAATAACTGAGGAAAAACACTATAAAATTCGGTGTCCTGAAACTGACATAATGCAACATTGTTTGTCATCATTCCAAAGATATTCCAGGAAATGCTCCTGTCATGAATTTGGTGAAATAGCCTCACATTAAGTAGTGTGAGCCTTTAAAAAGTTTTTAAAGTAAGAAAAGACAAAAAAGCCTATCGCATCATAAGGAAATGGTGCTCTGTATTCTCCCCGACCAAATATTTCTCCTCCCTGTATTTTCTTCTGGAGGTTAATTTTACCTGATTTATTCAATAAATGGCTAAAAATAATTTTGGGAATCAAGAAAATATCAGGGAAAACATCTTAAAAGAGATAATAACATCATTCCAAGCTAGGGCACATGCTTAGTGTGACAAGTGATCCTTTGTTTTCATGGAAAGATAGTGTCAAGGAAAGCTGAACATTCCTGCTGCTACCTATTGTTGTTATTATTACTTTGTAGTACTATTATTACTGCTTAAGTTATTATTTAATGTTATGTTTATGCTCTTGTTTTGGTGTTCATCTTCTGCTAATTATTTTGGTTGGTGCTATTGCATAATATAATCGAAGCTTTGTATATTTTTATACTAGATGGGCAGAATATAAATTCAATTAATCGATAAACCAACTAATCAAATTCTGAGCCTCCAGCTATGTGTGGGAAAAGGTTCCCTCTGCAATTCCAGAGAGCATTCAGACAATTGATATAAACCAGGCTTTCTCAACCTTGGGCCCTCAGGTGTTCTTGGACTTCAATTACCAGAAGTCAAGTCAGCACATCTGCTGATCAGGGCTTCTGGGGATTGAAGTCCAAGAACATTTGGAGGGCTAAGGTTGAGAAACCTTGGTGTAAACTATTCTGAAAAGTAGAAGGTAATGGTAAGGTTTAGTATAAAGTAGAATTCTATGTTCTGATCTGATAAAAAATACCAATACTTATGAGTAGACTGTGATTCAGGAGACCTGGGTTTCAATCCCCACTTAGCTGTGAAAAGTTGATGGGGAACACTGGCAAATTACTCCTTAAATATCTCCTTAAAAGTGATATTAAGGTCACTTTTTAGTTCCATTTAGGGGGAAAATCCTTGAAAACTGACTCAATGGTATTCTACCAAATGTAAACATTTTCTGATTCAAAAGCCTTCTACAAACAGAGATAGCCCTTCTTTTTGAAGTCTCAGTCCAAACATGTGTGCTCGTCAATAGATCTGTTTGTTTTTGGGATTGGAGTCAGTTTTCATCATAGTTAAGAGTGGAGCCACTGTAGTATTTGGTATCCATTATGGAGAGCTGTTATGATTTCATTATTGCAGTAAGATTGATGTAAAAATGGTCCAGGTATACAGCACACTTTCTAAGAATTAATCAGTGAGTGTTCTCAAGGCCTACATTACTGAGGAACTAAGCCTCTGGAGATTTTTGAAGCATATTAGGAAATATAGGAAACATTGCATAAATTCAGATGTGAATAAGCAATGGAAAGAAAGGGCACAGGGGAGAAATAGAGAACAGGGTGGGAATTGGCAACCTCATCAGAGTTTCAGAAAGAAAAAGAGATGAGCTAGGGAGATTTTGAAGAAAGAGAAAAAAATTTCAGTAGAAAGTACCAGATCAACTTTAAATCAACCTTGGTAATCCAGATTTTTAAAACAACAACCAGACAATGTATCTCCAAGATGTTATGAAATAGCATGAAACTGGGAAAACACTAAGCTGGGGAAGGAGGAAAAGGGAAGCTGGTCTTTTATGGCTTACACTGAAGTGTAACAGCATTCACCATTTCCAGACCATAATGCTTTAGTGGGAGAGAGAAAGTCATTTTCTTTCTCCCTAGCAGGAGGAAAGTTTCTGAACGAGGTTTTGGTTTGTTGGAGTCTGGCAAGGGCTTTCTGATTACTGTTGCTTGTGCTCTCCTCTTCTTCATTGCCAATAACCATATTTCATTTCTTGTTTTCTTCCCAATCCAAAGCTAACTTTCATCTTCTGTTTTATATTTGTAGTTAGGTGGGTGCAAAAGTTGTTCTTGGTGTTGTTTTGAGCTGTAGTTTTACTGGGCAATGTCGTTCTATTTATTTGACTTGAGGGTCAATCATCACTGAAGAGTTATAATTTCAATTTGCATGAGTTTAAAAACTATCCATACATTCATTTTAGAAAGGCCACTTGGCATTTATCATTCAGCAAGCTTCTCATATGCATATAAATAGGGTATATTTTTCAAGTCTTTGCCTGGGTGAGCTAATGGGCATTGTGGTGGCTTCTATCTTCTGTCTTTTGGTAATCTCAAGGCTGTGTTGATGAATGGCCTTGTTAAGGTACCATCTCCACTATGAAGAACTTGTAGTCACACTAGGTGATAGATGATGGGGCTACTTGATAGGTATCTGACTAATTGGAACTGACTAGTCAGTCAGGCAATCTTGCTGTTTTTTTTAAAGTTCTTTGTCCTTTGTGTTTTGTTCATCAGCTTCCCGTACTAATGTGTTCAAGCTTTGCTCCATTCTCATGTCTTGGGTCTCAGACAGGGGAGAAATTGTGTGCTTGTCTAGCTTTATGTTATTTTCTGCAGTCATCACTGAATGTGAAAGTTTGGGGTGAAATCCTAGCTAGCCATGATGGTTGAGAGCCAGTGAAGCAGCTGCTCCCTATTGAATAATATGGCTGCACTGGTACACAGAAAGAGCCTCCTCAACGATTGTGGTATTTTTTTTAGCCACAATTGGGTCTACCCTGGTGATGGCACCCTTATGTTGCTGGCTAATCCTTCTCACACCAGGTCAGGTGAAAGGAATTGCAGAATGAATTCACCAAATAGTTGGCAGTTTCACATCTGGCCTAGACATGGAAGAAGAAGAATATAGCTGCAGAACTAACCAAGGAATTAGCCAGCCTGTAGTACAGGGATGTCCAAACTTTTAGCACCGTGGGCTGGTCATGTGGCTGAGCGGGCCAATCACATGGTTCCTCCCACCAGAAGTGGAAGTAAAATGCACCCTGCATACACATAACATGCCTGTTTATGCACATAATGCTGCCATAAATGCACCCACAACTATCATAAATGTGTTTATGACAGCTGCTGTGCATTTATGGCAGCCTTTTGCGCATGCACTGGCACATTTAACTTCCACTTCCGGAAGTGGTGAGGGCAGTGTGTGCCAGATTACTTGGTGCCTTGGGCCAGATGTGGCCCACAAGCCATAGTTTGGGCACCCCTGCTGTAGTAGTTGCTTCAGGCAGCAGAGGGCTGGTGGAGCCACTCTCCCCTCTACCTACCTGAGCCAGCTATCACTATAAATGAACTTTTTCTTCTCCTTGCTGCCCTTCCATCTGCCTCCATAACTCAGCCTCTCCTCAGCCAGCCTGATTGTCATTCTCAGGTCATCCCAGAAAGGCCCAGGGATAACTATTTTTTGGGGGGGGGGGGTGATTTGAGAATGAGTTGTTAACAGTTAATGGTCTTTTAGGCTTCCTCCACATTAATAGGAGTTCACTTTTTGAATAATAAGAACTATATTTCAAGGCAGGGAGGGGGGAGATCAGGATTTTAGAGCTGCTTAGGGGGACATAGCCAAAAAAAAGTCAGGAAACACTGATTTAGGGAAAGGGTTTTGGCCAACCCTCCCCATAATGCCCTGCTCTGAGGACACTGTGGCTGAAGAGGGCACCTTGTACAGAGAAATCTTGCTACAAGGAGAAATCTTGTAATCTCAGTTTTTGTTAAGAGCTAGAAGCAAGCTACCTCAACTTTGTACCAGCCCACCAGATCATCTATTCCCCTGCCTTCTTTGACCATGTTTAACATTGTCTGACCTAGTTTTTTCAGTATCAATTTAATCTTATTAATGGTGTCAAATTTTTCATGTATTTTGCTATATATTCCTGAGTATATTCATTCTTGCAGCCAGCTTTGCCCAATGTCTGCATTTTGGCAAGCACTTTTCTGATTTTCTTTACTTTTGAGTGATTTTTCAAATTTCTGTTCTGTGCTCTGTTTTCTAATATCAATGTTTATGTACACATTTTTTTAAATTCTGAAGACAATTACTCTGTCAACAAGATGTTTACTACGACTTTTTGAAGTCTTTGAAGAGTACCTTTTCTGTGTGCTGCCACCTATTAGGACACATGATCATTCTTATCTTTCCTATATCCTCATTTTATTTTCCCCATTGTGCCTTCAGATCTTGCATTCTCCTCAAGAGTAAATCAAAATTTGAAACCATTATGACTTTATCTTCCAATCAAGACCAGTTGTATCCATGCCCCAAAGCAGTAAAACAGTTGCATGTGAATAACACTGAAAACTAGTTTCAGTAAAGGTTTGGTGCTCACAACTAAGCCCACAACTATACTGAAAGAGTGTGAAATAAATTTACACTCATTTCCTATCTCAATCAATTTAATAAAGTTTCTCATTTTAGCTTTTTGAGAGGCATAGATAATATTTGAAGAGAAGTTCAGCTGGGATATTCACACACCCATCCTCTGATTTATGCCTTTGGCCATATCACTACTTTATGGTCAGACTTATCTGAGACTTCGTGGGAAAAATGATACACTCATTGGATTCTCAGTGATAATTCATTCTCTGCATGAGGCATAGGAAGCCTAAGAATTTGGGTGAGGGCAAAGGAAGAAGCCCTTATCTCAAATAAACATATGTAGACATTTCTGTCAATAGTAGATGATTCATTGAAAAGGTTTGCCCTTCAAAGAGATGAGGGAGGGTAGAAAGGTAGAATATATCAATATTTATTATAGGTAAATGGAAAATAAACTGATCTGTGGAGTTGTAATGCGTAAGATGTGGTTTTTCCTCCACTTTTTGTTTTCAAATTAGGAAGAATAATAACATGACCTAGTGATTTAACCAGAACAGTGGGAGAGTGCATGATTAGGTTAGATCTTTTGAAATGAAATTATAGCAGCCATTTCATTCCCAAATATACACTTAGGTATATACAGTAAACTCTACTGTCTGCTATTGGAAGTGTCCAAATTCCAAATGGAAACATGTGAAGGAACCATTGAATTCCCACAGGAAGTCACCTATGATTGTAAGCATGTCTTCTATCCTTCAGGATATATTGGTTTCCTCATTTATGAAGCAGACTTCATGGCCAATATGTTGATTCTTAGGCATAAATTCATTATATTTTCAACTAATCATAATCAAATTGAGCTAAGCATATGACAGATTTCCATTTATAACCAGTATTCATTAATTCCTTTATGCTTCAAACAACTGAACAGACAAATGTATGTGTGGATAGTACTAAATGGTCAATATAGAAATCAACTAGACTGCATAACCAGAAGAAGGAGATGACGGACCCTATGATGAGCAAAACTAGGAGAAGATGGTGGTACTTGATCATTAAGTATTAATGCCCAAAATTAGAGTAAAGGTGACAAAGAAAACTAAAATAATCATACTGCCAAAATATAATCTAAGTAACATTAGTGATGAATTTATAGTCCACATAGGAAGCAGATTTGCATTACAAAATTCAACTGACCATGATGAAGAACTGTGGATTGAAAACAAATATATTAGGGAGAAAAGCTATAAGACAATTCCTATACTAAAAAGACAAGATGGATAACAGAAAAAATATTTAAAATTGTGAAGGACAGATGAGATATGTGTTGATTTTTTTGTTATACAATGCATGCATTGTACAATGAAGATCTCTATGGGAAAAATCAGATAATGAAAAAAAATTATTTGTATGATACATCCCGTAGAGATGCATTGCATCGTATCATGAAAATTTTGTTATATGGGGCACAATGGTTTTTCAAATCCTCTTTGTTGTATGATTTTTTCGCTGTAAGAAGCATTCATTTCATGGGGTTCTCCTGTATAGTGATGGTGAACCTTGGCACTCCAGATGTTCTTGGACTTCAATTACCAGAAGCCCAAGTCAGGGTTTGCCATCATTGTTAGTAGCAGGAAGTTGTGTTTGGGTGGCCATCATTTGCAGAGCAATAAGGTTTCAGAAAGGCTGTCATGATATCTAATAGAAATATTTCTTTAACGTATTTCAGTTCTGAAAAAGAATGACTTTGAAAGTTAGATGCAAAAGCTGAATGACACTGTCTACCTGTTTCTGGCAATATTACCATTTTAACAATCTTTTCACAAATTTTGCCATGTTAAAAAATGGCATATGCATATGATGCTTTCATTTCTCTTTTAAGAAGGCATAAAGTGCATATGAAATATGAATAGAAGATAAAAGCAAAGCCTGTTGTCTAACATGGGTTTCATTTGACCTAAGATACAACCATGATCTAAAGAACAAAACTAGGATTCTTCTTCTTCTTCTTCTTCTTCTTCTTCTTCTTCTTCTTCTTCTTCTTCTTCTTCTTCTTCTTCTTCTTCTTCTTCTTCTTCTTCTTCTTCTTCTTCTTCTTCTTCTTCTTCTTCTTCTTCTTCTTCTTCTTCTTCTTCTTCTGCTGCTGCTGCTGCTGCTGCTGCTGCTGCTGCTGCTGCTGCGCTGCTTGGAAAGTGTATGCCTTTGCACTTCAGCTCTGAGGAAAATTCTGGGAGCTGCAGTCCAAAATCATAACATGTCCAAGTTTTCTTCACAAATTCAGTGATGGGATGTAACAGCTTCTCACCAGTTCTCAAGAACCGGTAGTAACTTTTCCCAGTGTCCTGGAGAACTGGTAGCAGCTTTTGGGGGGAACCACCTTTAGGGCTTACCTTTTCATTGGTTCCCCCACTGTGCATGCATGCCTAGAGTGCTTGGCGTCTATGCACGGCCTCCTTGCTGTCCTCCCAAGCAGGGAGGAGGAAGAGAAGCTGCTATCCTGAAGCTCCCTATAGCCTGCTCCCCAGGGTAAGTGACTCACCTTTGGATATGGTGTGTGTGTGTGTATTTTAATGTGTATTTAATACCTTTACCTATATTGACGTACTACCACAGTACCATAAATACAGATTTATGTTTGGGGTGGGTGCGTGGGAGTATTTTAATGTAATTTTTATTTTATTTATTTAATTTATTTACGGGTTTGTGTTGTGGGTGGGTGGGTGGGTTGAGGTGTGTTTGTGTGCTTATTTTTATTTTATTTTATTATTATTAAAAAAAAATTCTTTGGCCCCGCCCACATCATGACAGCATGACGTTAGCTCTGCCCACACTGTGATGACATCACGGTGGGGTAGTAAAATTTTTGACATCCCACCACTGCACAAATTGTATGTAATCTTTTTCATACAATCATATACATCACATGATTTTGTCTAAAAATGCCTGCGGTATCTTTCATTCTTTATAGCCAGAACCACAATCTTCCCCTGGTCTTGTTTTGGCAGAAAGAATAGCACCTCTTTATCTTCTGCTTTCAGCTGCATAGTCTATTATTTGATTTCTGCATTGACCACCTGATGATATCCACATGTACAGTCATCTGTTTGATTGCTTGAGGCATGTGTTTTCAATAAACAGATGGCTGGATTTGCAGAACTCTGAGTCATCTTCCTGATTCATTTCTGTCTCTTAGACCAAATTTTGTAACAACGTTTCCTACTTTTGCATTCCAGTCACCTATGATTATAATCATGTCTTCTTGCTCAGAGGTATTTTGATGTACCACACATAATATAAGTGCTAGAGAACATAAAGAAGCAGGCAAAATGTATGTTTTCTTTAAAATTGTTGATACTGCAAACTGCAGCAGATCAGGTGATTTATAAATATGAGGGCAGATGGCTTGGTGCTTGTATGATTGCACCAATGAAAGTTTTATGGGTTGTTTGTCACAAGTTGAAAGTTAAATAGGAGGAAATTGGGTTCTGTATGGTTAATAAATATTGTATTTACAAAGGCATGAATGATAATTTCATCTTGGATTTGCTTCACCTCTACTGTAGAGGAGAGGAGGAGTTATGTTGATTTACTGACACCTGTTTGAATGATGCTATATTGGACTATGGTAGCTTAGTGATTAAGACACTGAACTTAACAACTGGAAGGTCAGTAGGTCAGCTGTTTGAGACCTGAGTGTTGCATGATGGAGTGTGCTCCCAACTCTGTCCCAGCTCCTGCCAAACAAGCAGTTCAAAAGCAAGAAATTTCAAGTGGATAAATAGGTGTCAGTTTGGTTGGAAGGTAAACAGCATTCCGGTCACTCCGGTATCTAGTCATGCCTGCCACATGTCCATGGAAATGTCTGCAGATGCAGAGAACACTGGCTCTTTGGCTATAAATGGAGATGAGCACTGAACCCTAGAGTTGTATCCAACAAACTTTTACCTATATGGGATTACCCCTAAGAGGTACAAAAGTTTCAGGCAGGATTTTTATCTTTTTTAAGGCAGTTCACCATAATTATTATAGCAATATTGTCTAACAACAATAAATACATTTCTCACTATATTCTTAGCTCTTGTCCATGTGAGTTTAGGAGTAGAATCTCCAGTACTTTCATACTGCACATTATATTTGTGTGTAAGCCAGGTATTCCATGTGAATATCCTGTTTTCAAGCATCTGTATTTATTCTATATAATTGGTAGGGGATATTGTTTGAGCTAGCTCTTTTATCGGGGTCTTTATGTGATGCACCTGCTGCCAGATAGGAGATCATACATCTGTTCTTCTAAAACACACAGAAGATACTGGCTGAACATTGCAACTATTGTAGACCCAACTGAATCAAGAGAACTTCATTGATTCAAATGGGCCTATGATGGTAGTGACTTTTTACACTAATACGATTTCATCCAATGTATGCTCTGAGGTACAGACCGGCATTATTCTACTGACATCAACAGGATAACTTAATATCTACATGAAGCCTCTGGGGGAGATAGTCCGTTCCCAAGGGTTGAGGTATCATCAATATGCAGATGAAACTCAGCTGTACATCTCGGCCCGTGGAGATCCAAGCGATGCAGTGGAAGACTTATCCAGGTGTCTGAAGGTGTTAGGGTCTGGATGGGGGATAATGGGCTACAACTGAATCCTGTCAAGACTAAGTGGCTGTGGGTCAGGGCCCTCGCATTATCCTAGGAGCTATCATCTTTGGAGCTGGATGGGGCTTTTTCTGTCACAGACAGACCCGTTGCGTAGTTTGGGGGTCCTCCTGGACTCACGACTCCTGCTCAATGTGCAGGTGGCAGTTGTGGCTAGAAGGGCTTTTGCACAACTTCATGTAATTCACCAATTACACCCATTCCTCGACCAAGACTCTGGTCATCTCCAGACTGGTCACCTCCAGACTGGATTATTGTAATGCACTCTACATGAGGATGCCCTTGATGACTATTCAGAGGCTGCAGCTGGTTCAGAATGCAGCTGCCCATATAGTGATGGGGTGCGGGTGTTATGCCCATGCCTTACCCCTGCTACAGGAGCAGCATTGGTTAGTGTGCCCCCGGGTGCAATTCAAGATGCTGGTAATTACCTTTAAAGCCCTACGTGTTAGTGTGCCAGGATACTTAAGAGACCGTATCATCCAAGGACATCTGCCCATCCCACTAGAGCAGACCGGAGGGGCTCTTTAAAAATACCAACTGCTAGAGAGGCTCACCTCTGCTGCCCGTCAGGAAAGAGCTGAAAACTGGGCTGGCAGGGCAGGTGTGAAGAGGTGGGGAGGGAGCAACCACCCCCACCCTCACTGGCTTGTTTAGAGGAGGATCACTCATGCTTTTAATAGTTTTCAACTAGATTTTTAATTGGTGTGAGTTGAAATAAGAAAGTGAAAAAGCTGGCTTGAGACTCAATATAAAGAAAACCAAGATAATGGCATCAGGCCCTATCAGTCCCTGGAAAATAGATGGGGAAGAATTAGAGGAAGTGACAGATTTTACCTTCTTGGGATCAAAGCTCACTGCAGATGGTGATTGCAGCCATGAAATAAAAAGGCGACTGATCCTTGGAAGGCAAGCGATGAGAAACCTGGGGAGCATAGTGAAAAGTAGAGACATCACATTGCAAACAAAAATTCGTATAGTCAAAGCAATGGTATTCCCTGTAGCAATGTATGATTGTGAGAGCTGGACCATTAGAAAAGCTGAGCACAGAAGAATAGATGCCTTTGAGATGTGGTGTTGGAGGAGAGTTTTGAGAGTCCCCTGGACAGCAAGGAGAACAAATAAGTCGATCTTAGAAGAAATCAACCCTGACTGCTCCTTAGAAGGTCAAATAATAAAGATGAAGCTAAAGTACTTTGGACATCAAATGAGAAGAGAAGACTCACTTGAGAAAGCCTTGATGCTTGGAAAGGCTGAAGGCAAAAGAAGAAGGGGGTGGCCAAGGATGAGATGGCTAGATGGTATTGTGGACACAATGGGCACAGAGCTGAGCGAGTCGAGGAGGATGGTGGAAGACAGAAGTGCCTGGTGGACAGTGGTCCATGGGGTCGCAAAGGGTCAGAATCAACTCTGCGACTGAACAAAAATAGTTTAAATGTAGGGGATTTTATGTACGCCGTCCAGAGTTGCACGTCGATTGGCGCAGCTATACAAATAGAATGAATGAATGAATGAATAGATGAAAAGCATGGAATAAATCTAAAATAATTGATAATAAGATACAATGGGCAAACAATCATTTATTGAGAGATATAAAGTAAAAGTTGCCCTTGATCAAAAGCCACTTGTGTCTGACTCTAGGGGGCTCATTTATCTATACCAGTGGTGGTGAACCTATTGCACGTGCAAAAGAGGTGGCATGCAGAGGCATCTCTGTCAACATGCACACTATCCTGGGCAGGCCCCACCCCGCCTGGGTGGCACCAATGGCAGCACTGCTTCCCTACCTGCCCTCTCTCTCCGCGAATGGGAAGGCAAGAGGAGAGGCTGAAGTCCCAGAAGGCAATGGTGGAGAAGATAGACACACCCCACACACCCCTCCTAGGAGGTGGAGGAGTTGGTGTGCATGTGTGTGGAGGTATGTGCCTCCTTGGGCACTTGGTCTCTGAAAGGTTCACCATCACTGCTCTATATAGTCAAAGAGCCAGCGTTGTCTGCGTCTGCAGACATTTCTGTGGCCATATGGCAGGAATGACTAGATGCTGGAACACATGGAATGCCGTTATGTTTCTCACCAAAGCAGTACCTACTTATCTACTTGCATATGCAAGAGGGCTAAATTATATGTGACTAAAAATCTGGTGACAGGATCTGTTGCAGATTTTTTTAAAAAAAACTGTTGATGTCTGCCAGGAACACAAGAGGGCAGCAAACTAAGTGAACATTAAGTCTATCACTTCTCCATACATCATTTTATCCTTTAGCATGAATATCCAATTCTCAGGCTGATTCTCGCCCCCACAAGATACAGATATAATACGGATACAACTCGACAGTTGGTTGCTGAACTGCAACTCTATCAACTCTAGCTAGCAGGATCAATGGTAAATAATAATGCATAATATTGTCCAAAAATACCTAGGTGGTTACAGGTGACCCAGCCTTGTTCTTGAGGCTACCTTGGTTGATTGTGTGGATAATGTCACTTCAAATTTTCCATAACACCAAATACCATATTTATATAAACACACACATAATATACATGTAACATATACATGTATTGTAAATTTATATATATTCATGTGTGTCACATGCAAGGGTGGTTCAAACTGGAGCATTGGAGAGTTTCTTTGGAGGAAAGAAGCCAAAACTCCAAATATTTTTTTTCCTATTCAGTAAATCCTAGTGGGTAGCACACCAATGTAGGAATCTGACTGTAGAGCCAGAGGCTGGGAGTTCAATTCCCTTCTGTGCCTTCTTCAATAAGAGCCAACACTGGGCAATCTATGCAGTCCTAGCATTCCTAAGAAGGGAATGGTAAATTAATTAAACCACTACTTTGTCTTCTCTAACTGGTATTGACTTTATGCCATGTTTTTGTTGTTGAAATTGCAGTTGCTGTTGTTATTAAAAAAATCTACTGTTAGATTCACAGTCAAAGACTGGTATAAAATTAATACTTAAAGACCTGTCTGGCCAGATTATCCTGCTATGGTAATAGAAGTGGTTCCCAACAGGGGGTACACAGCCCACTAGTGGACTTCAATTCCCAGAAGCCTAAGTCAGTACATTGGCTGATCAGTGCTTTGGGGAAATGACTTAGGCTTCTGGGAATTGAAGTCCAAAAACGAGCATTTGGGAAAGACCATAACTGTGATGCAGAAAGCAGATCAAAGACCACTGCATTATAGTCTCAGGACAGTCCTCATGGCTGATCTCCATGATGATTGCCTATATTCAGATTTGGATAAAGCAGCAGCAGAAGACCTAACCAAGGAACTAAAGATTGTTAAGGTAATGTCTAAGTATAAAAGCAGTGCCTAGTAAAATTGGGGTCTTTTTGTAAAGTTAGAATATTCAAGTCCAATAAATCAAACATTTCCAAATATCTAGGGAGCCCCAGAAGATTTCTTTTTCCATAAACTCTCAACAAGAGCAACAACTACAACATCAGCAACAACAAATTACCTATTCATAAAATACTACCATAAGCAACTGTAACTTCAAAATCTAGATAATGGAACAGAATACACTCGTGAATGCTGGCTGGGTTGAGTGATTGATTTGCACATTTCATTTGGGCCTAAATAGCTTGATGTGGCATGTCTTCTAGTATTTGTATTGCTCCAAAAGGAAAAGAGCATTGCCTTGTCTACTAAAAAGTGATGGAATTGCTTTATCTCTCTCTCTATCCCCTCCCCACAAAATGTCTGGGTTTCTTAATATGATTTTTATTTCTTTTACTGTATTATTGCTTTTCTTTTTAATCTTGTTTTGTGCACTGCCTAGAGTTGCATGCTAGTGGGTGATTTATAAATATGATCAGTCAGTCAATTCTAAACCTTGGTGCCATGAAAGCATACAGTGCATGTTTCTGATGCTGTCAAACTCCACCCCACCCCCCACCCCGGTAAAATTAGTGACAAGGCCCTCTTTGATTTTAGTAGGGCTGCATTGTATTCTCAGTGATCTGCCTCTGAATGTGTGCTTGCTGCAGTGCTGTCATGAGAGAGGGAAGGGATACATTCCTTGCTGTTCTGTCTAAATATGTACACCTGTGGTGACACAATTCACTGCTGCCGTGAGTCAACACTAGTGTTCAACAAGGAAAAAAAAATACTGGTGTGAGTTCAAAGCGTAGAGTGAGAAATCTGCAAGACTAAAATAAAGTCTACAGCTTAAAATAGAGAAAGAAACGTCATCCAGGACAGAGACTTGTTTTGATACGTATTTTGAAATTTCAATTTTACACTGGAATGCAACAGCATTACTGCACAAAGAAATTCTGAAGGTCACATTGTCTGTTCAACTGTAAGAGTAGGAGATTCCATTTGAGTAAAGTTTTGATAGAAGATATTTGGTGTGTGTGTCATTCCCCCACCCTCAGTTCTGGCTCTTTGCACTTATACCTTATTCTTTTTTAAAAATAAAATTGGACTTCTCTGACTTCTTTTCTCTTTCTTTACAAAGAAAAAAGAAAGCTCCAATGGTACAAAAAGTATTTTACATACTGTATAAATCATCAGAAGCCCCACATAAATGTAATGAATAAACAACAAAGAGATTTGGGGAAACAAATGTATGAGGAAGGGCTCATTTCACAAAAATATTTTCCCTAAAAATATAGGGTCATTTTCAACATTTTTTTAAAAAAATAACTATTTCTCTTCAGTTCTAGCTCATGGGAAAGATACACAGTTGTTGTTGTTCAGTCGCACAGTCGATTCCGACCCTCCGTGACCCCATGGACCACCAACCGCCAGGCACTTCTGTCCTCCACCATCCTCCTCAGCCCACCCAGCCCTGCTCCCACTGCATCCACAATACCATCTAGCCATCTCATCTTTGGTCACCCACTTTTTCTTTTGCCCTCCACCTTTCCCAGCATCAAGGCCTTCTCAAGTGAATCCTCTCTTCTCATTTGATGTCCAAAGTACCTTAGCTTCATCTTTACAATTTGACCTTCTAAGGAGCAGTCAGGGTTGATTTCTTCTAAGATTGATCTGTTTGTTCTCCTCGCTGTCCAGGGGACTCTCAAAACTCTCCTCCACATCTCAAAGGCATCTATTCTTCTGCACTCAGCTTTCCTAGTGGTCCAGCTCTCACAACCATACATTGCCACTGGGAATACCATTGGTTTGACTATACGAATTTTTGTTTGCAATGTGATGTCTCTACTTTTCACTATGCTTCCCAGATTTCTCATCACTTGCCTCCCAAGAATCAGTCGCCTTTTTATTTCATGGCTGCCATCACCATCTGCAGTGAGCTTTGATCCTAAGAAAGTAAAATCTGTCACTGCCTCTACTTCTTCCCCATCTATTTTCCAGTGACTGATAGGGCCTGTTGCCATTATCTTGGTTTTCTTTATATTGAGTCTCAAGCCAGCTTTTTCACTCTCTTCTTTCAACCTAATCAGGAGCTTCTTTAGGTCTTCCTCACTTTCTGCCATTAGGGTGGTATCATCTGCATATCTCAAATTGTTGATGTTTCCCCCAGCAATTTTTAACCCAAATTGTGATTCCTCCATCCCTGCATTGTGCATTATGTGCTCTGTGTATAAGTTGAATAAGCAGGGTGACAAAATGCAGCCTTGTCTTACTCCTTTTCCTATTCCAAACCACTTTGTCCTTCCGTATTCTGTCCTAACTGTTGCTTTTTTATTCATGTATGGGTTTCTCATGAGGCATATAAGGTGTTCTGGTATTCCCATCTCTTTAATTACTGGCCACATTTTGTTGTGGTCAACACAGTCAATGGCCTTAGTGTAATCAATGAAACAGAAGTAGACTTGTTTCTGATATTCTCTTGTTTTTTCCATGATCCATCTTATGTTGGCGACGTGGTCTCTAGTCCCCCTGCCTCTTCTGAAACCCGCCTGCACTTCTGGTAATTCTCTCTCCACATGCTGTTGCAGTCTATCCTGTATTATCTTGAGCATCACCTTGCTAGCGTGAGGGATGAGCGCATTTGTTCGATAATTTGAACATTCTTTGGCATTTCCCTTTTTGGGGATTGGAACATATACTGATCTTTTCCAATCATGTGGCCATTGTTTTGTTTTCCAAATCTGCTGACACAGAGGTACACAGAAAAAAACCTCCTCGAAGATTGTGGTATTTTTTACCATAATCGGGAGTACCATGGTAACAGCAACCTTGTGTTGCCAGCTAATCTTTCTCACACTACGTCAGGTGAAAACAACTTCAGAATGAACTCACCAAAAGGTGCCTTAATTTTGGCAATTTCATGTCTGGCCTAGACATGGAAGGAGATAGGAAAGATGGTGCTGTGAGCTCATACATTATATGCATTGGGTAGCTGATTAAAAGTAATGCCTCTTCCTGCAGCCTTGTGGGTAATGTGGAAATAGGTTCCTAATTTCCACAGTTCTTTTGGGTTACAGGGTGAAAAAACTGAGAGCTTATGTTAATATTGTCTTCCCAGGTGTAACCCTATTTGAATATTTAAGGAAATGGGGAGGGGAACTCGTTAGCCAAGCTGAGGGTGATGGTCCTACCTCAAAATCACATACATTATTTGATTATCTACCATGGTCAGTGCATCTTTGGGGTACACAGAATGAGCTTCCTGAAAGATTGTGGTATTTTTGAACCACAGTTGGGCATACCCTGGTAATGGCAACCTTGGGGTATGGAAATGACAGGCTCACTTATCCTTGTGGTAGCTCTTCCAGGTTGAGGGCTTTTGTGCTGTTGACTATTTAGTCCTTGTGTATTTAGCTATCTTTGCGGTACTGAAATGGGACCTACATCTGTTTTCATTTTCAGGATATTTGTTTTTAATAGCCACATGATAGATAGGTAAAACACAGTCTTCTTCATATAGGAAATATATACTTTATTGAAGTGGGTTTTTTTCCCAATAGTCCTAACTTCAGTTGTGTTTTATTATAACTATTGGTTTAATTTTTCTTGAACACTATAATTTTAGGTACTTTTTGAACAATGTTTGAAATAAATGTTATTGTGTGATGCCTTAAGTCCTAGCTTTGGGAATCAACCAATCAATTAATAAATAATCATGCCAACAGAATTTGGCTAGTAAAGATGGCTGAGAATTTGGCTGGGTTTGTTTTTGCTAAGAGTTTGTCAATCTTCTTCTGCTGCCAGGACCCTCTTCCACTGTCTGATCTCTGATGCTCCAACAGAACATCTGCCAATTGAATTGCTCTGTTGGCTAAAGTCTGTCAGAGCCCAAAAAGAGGTAGAGATGGGGAGGAATAAAAAAACTACACTAGATAAAAACCCATCCAGTTGATGGATGCCACCTCAATGGTAGCAGGGCAAGGAATGTCCTAATTAATTTTCAACAAACCTTACCTGGGATGGTTGTGAATTCAGCACAGTTTCAGGTATCACAACATTTGTTCAGCAGGATATTAGCCCTCTTGGCTAGTTAGAATTCCATTCTTAAAGCAAAATCAGTGTCACCAACATTCTGAACTGTGGATTATTAGCTTTCTCCAGTACAAGTACAGGTTAGTTGCACTGTGGAAATATCTTACAGTAGAAAGGATTTTTAAAGCAACTTTCTGTGTTGGCTTGCTTAAAAATTGGCATTCCCAGAGTTCCATGTCTGTAGATGGCAGGAGAGAGGGAATGGTTGCAAGAAGGAAAAAAAGTATGACAGCAATCAGTGCCATTGAGGCTGGTAATAGGAGACTATAGTGTTAGCAATGGAATTTACAGAGCCCCAGAATATATCAATAAGCTGTGCATCTGTTATTTTATTTATTTTTTCAGATACGAGTTTTTGATTCCAGTACTTTGTAGGTTCTCTACTGGTGTATTCAAGCAGGACATGCTACAAAAACCTACCACATAGAATGCCTGAGACAACTAAACTGTGCTGAAAATTTCAGGGAAGCCTTTTGCCAGGATTCTCAATTTCATTTCATTCTTTCTCTCTTCCATTCCCTTCCCCACACCCAAACTCCATCAGTGTTGTATGCAGGGTGAAAATGCTCACTTTGCACTGAATTCTGTTTTGGCTACTATTTCCTTCTTGGTTTTTGTCCTTCAATTTCCTATATATTTGCAAACCTTAGAATTCCCAAGCCTACTGATTCATTTTTCAAGGTATGTACTGGCTGTGGAATTTGTTCAGATTCTGAAGCAAAGCTGGGGTGTATGTCTATTTCCAAAGAAAGCTGAAGCAAAGCGAGGGAGCCTGACATGGTATTCAGTTTGAAGGAAGCCTCTTCTATAGTCATCAAGTATTGTTTTAGCATTGGGAGGGGGGGTTAAACGCTAGGAATAAAAAAAAACTAACCTTGGAAGATAAAACTAAGACTGTAATAGAATCAGGAAGCCCAAGGCAGATAGACATTGGCCAATCAATTGCTAATGAAAAGCCCAGTAATGGAGACTCTGAAAAATAATTCCTCTGTCCATGTGATCAAAAACCACTTTCTTGGGGCAGAATGTTCAGACAGGAGAGGGATTTGTGTTGCTTTCATTCTGGAGAGGTAGGGATAATTGGAGGGGTTTTCTTTTAATCTCTTGAAATTGCAGATCTTAACATGATTGATTAAGTGTTTATGCATGTGGGATTTATGCCATCATGATCAATGCTGGTGTAAATTGTTTTTACATTGATTTTTTTCTTCAAGTAATTTTTGTTCTCACTTATTTTTTGGGATATAGCCGAGTACTGCATGTGAGTGCATGCAAGTAGCCACATGTGAAAGAAAGAGAGAGTACAATATACTACAGGTGGGTCTGACAACCTATAACGTGTGAGTGTTAACACAAATGAGATGTAAGAATCAGTTAATAAAAAGTAAGTCACCCTTTGACTGGCCACCAACTCTACATAATACATGCTAACTTCAAAACAAAATAAAAATAAAAGAAATGTTATTTAATTTTTAATGTTTTATTTGTTCTTGTTAAAAGGTGAGAAATCATAGAAAACTACTACGAGTCACCTCCACTACATCTAAGAACTGTGGCAGTGGAAGGGACCCTATGAATCATTGAGTATGATGCTGGTGAAGGTGACACAGTGGGGAATTGAACTCCCATCCTCTGGCTACAAAACCTTATGTCCTAGTGGTAGAGATTCCACCATTCATAACAGCTACTTCTATTCGGGCTTTCCTCAAGCCACTAAGAGGCTTGTGGTCTAATTGATACATATAGTGGTCTTCAAATATGTTCTATGAACCTCAGTTATCTCTTCCAGTATCTCCATTACATTCCTTAACAAAACTGTAGCTATGTAGTGGGAAAATCTTTCTATCCTTCCTGTCCCACCCATCTGGGCACCTTACAACACATTAAAAAATCTTTACAAAAAATTAAACAGAGAATAAACAAATTGAGTACATTTATAAAAAAACAACAAGAAATGATGCCCCCTCCAATTGGAAAAAAAACCCCTCAACAATAAAAAAAATTGACAACAGAAAAAGTTAATCAAAATCTATTGCTCAGGCATTGGGAATCTGTCCTTAATATCTTGGGCCTAATATATTTGTTCATGAGAATACTTTCAAGAGCTCTATGTCTTGGTATACTGAAATTTTCTGAGAGATTTTGAATCTTAATTATGAAAATGTTGCAATTTAATTATGGAAGCAACTTTGCAAATCAATATGCTGTTGCAGTTCATTTCTCTGATTCATAGAAACAAGAACTATGCAGGGCTCGTTTCTTCCATAGTTTAAATACTATTGTAATAGCCTTACTTACATTGTTATTTCAGATTAGCCATGACATATTTTTGGAATTACCAAATAAAATTTTGAGGATGGAGGAAGGAAGACATGTATGAAATATTTCTAAACTGATTTTTTAAATTAGTAATTCACTTCAGATGTGATCCATTCCTTTTCCCCTCCTCTCAAAAAGTAGCATTTGTTGAAGTTACTTTTTAAAACAACATCTCCAGCTCTGGATGGGTGTTTCACAGTATGGCAGAATCAGGACTGCCGCTCACAGTTTTATGCAGGGATATTGATAGATTATCGCCATCGTCGTCGTCACATTTATATGCCGCCCTCTCACACAATGCGACTCTGGGCGGCTCTCTCTCTCTCTCTCTCACACACACACACACACAAAGCAGAACAGCAAATAAATCACAATATAATTCACAACATCATAAAACATCATAAAATATTACAACAAAGAAAAAAATCATTCATTTTAAAGTGCCATAGCAGCAAGAAGAACAGTCCCAACAGTCCCAGGACGAACCTCAACCATGGCACCACTGCCAAAAATGTTGGTGGGGCCACAGCAGCTCTTATCCCCAGCCAGTGGTGGGGGCTAAATCAGGGGCAGCATCTTCGGCATCCAGCCAAAGGGGGGGGGGGACTGGGTCAAAGGCAGCATCTTCAGCCTCCAGCAGGGGAGAATAGGCTGGTCTTTTATTGTTGTTTTTATGCTTCATGGAGATAACCAGAGATATTAGTGCTCTTGGCTTTCTCTGAATGTGCCTGTCTAAACACTGAGATGAAAGAACTGCCCCCTGTCATCCAAAATAAAATAGGCAATTATCACTGGTTCTTAAATTTTGGAATTCTACACCACCACCCAGAGTCTTGTCAGTCTGGTGCCTGCTTTGATATTGTTTTGGTGTTAAGCTTTTTGTTCAAATGTTTGTCTCTCTGCTCTGATTTATTTGATTTTAAAAAGATACACTGCTTTTTGCTTTAATAAATGTTTAATTATGTTCTCATTGTTTCATTGTAAGCCACCTGTGCCATTTTAACTGAAGAGTACAGTGCTCGTGTTAATGTTAAACAAAGAAATCATAGAAGCCACAATCCAACACAGAACTAGTATACTTAAGCTCATGGACTTTAGTATATTAGAGAGTGCTTTACATGTACTAGTAGCTGAGAAATCAAGAATAACCACAAATAAGACATTATTTTAAAAAGAGAAGGCTACAATCTTTCTTAGTTAGAGGTACATGTAGTTCTGCCACTAGCATGAAGGAAAGATCCATCTCCTGACCAATGATTTTCCACGATGACATCAGTATAGGGTAATGTTATAGATATATGCCATCTTTGCCTCTGAGAACTCTGGCTATGCCTCCACAGCAACAGAATATGATGACCACTTCATGCTCCAGTGTCTCCTACCACCAACCACCAAGCAGGTGAGTTGAGGACTGTCACATTGGTTGCATCAGACTCCAACCCATGATGGTTTCTATCCTTAAAAAGTCTGTCCAACACCATAAGGCTTTCTGTAAAGGACTGTGGTTTGAGAACATTTTTGCTTCCTTTGTTGGGCCTGGACCTGGATAAGCTTTCAGATGGAATGAGAGGATAATTCTTTCCTTCCCACACCAAGCTGAGACAATGCAGTCCATTATGATGTAATTATCTTTCTAATATTCTTTACCAACACAGTGTTGCTGCCTTGCAGGTCTCAACTTGTCTAGCAAGGATTTAAAAAAAAAAGAACTTGTCTTAGTACATTAAATCAACCCGTTTTAGACTTACATAAATGATCCTATCAGTCTTTGACAGATACGCTAGAAGAAATGTCAATCAGTAATCTGGATTCTTTGCAAAATCATGGTATGGTAATTAAATTAGAATGTGTGCAGTTCATTAAATGTTATTACATTACAGAAGCTTGATGTTGGCCTCCAAGGCTCAGGTGATCCTCAAGGCAAAATACTACAGTGTCTCTCCATTCTTATGGCCAATCATTTCTCCTTAATAAGTCCTTCAATACACCTTAGCAGGTAGGTTCCTCCCTCCAAAGTTTTGCATATTCAGATTTTTTCTGCATGAAAAATCTGGAGGATCTCCATGGACTGAAATTTTGTTTTCCCCATACAATGGAAATGGGAGGAAACGGTTGCTTGATTTTGGCTGTTTTACACATCTGTTAGGCTATTTTTGGGGACTGAAGTGGCTTAGTGGTTAAGATGCTGAACTTGAAGACTGGAAGGTCAGAGTTCAAGACCCAATTACTCCAGATGGAGTGAGCTCCTGTCTCTGTCCAAGCTCCTGCCAACCTAGCAGTTTGAAAGCAAAACATTGCAAGTAGATAAATAGGAACCACTTCAGTGGGAAAGTAAACAGTGTTCCATTCACTCATGTGTTTAGTCATACCTGCCACATATCCACAGAAACGTCTGCAGCCAAAGACAGTGCTGTAAATGGAGATGGCTGTAAATGGAGATGAGCACCGAACCCTAGAGTTGGATACAACAGGCTTTCAAGCAAAGCTGACCTTTACCTTTTACCTAGGCTGTGTTTGACTCATTTGTCTTAATTTTCATTAATATTTTGAACAGTCCATCTGCCACAATTCCTCTTTGGTTAAAAGGAAAACATGCTTTCTTTCATTTTGTTCTAGTGTTTAGGAACTGAGACAAAAAGGAAATCAGACCTGAGTAGAAACTCACTATCTTATTTTATTTTAATTTGTGGGGATGCAGCAAGACACTTAGAATAATTGTGGAGTTTGAAGGATTTGCTTTTTGTGTGTGAAAAAACTCTCTCTTTTAGTATTATGAAGGCAAAGGTGTGTCATATCTTTATTAAAGCACTACAATAATTATGAACATAAGTTAGCTTTTGACCTCTCACAGTTCTTCACTGGGAATATCAGATCTATGGGTGGTCCCAAAAAGGACTTTTGTGTTTTAATACAGAGTGGGGTACTTAGGGGCTGGTGACAAGATTTGTTGTTGTTGTTGTTGTTTTTCAGTCACACAGTCGATTCCGACCCTCTGTGACCCCATGGACCACTGTCCGCCAGGCACTTCTGTCCTCCACCATCCTCCTGAACTCACTCAGCTCTGTGCCCATTGTGTCTACAATACCATCTAGCCATTTCATTTTTGGCCACCCCCTTTTTCTTTTGCCTTCCACATTTCCCAGCATCAAGGCTTTCTCAAGTGAATCTTCTCTTCTCATTTGATGCCCAAAGTACTTTAGCTTCATCTTTACAATTTGACCTTTCTTCCTAAGATTGACCTATTTGTTCTGCTTGCTGTCCAGGGGACCCTCAAAACTCTCCTCCACCACCACAGACGCAGACAACGCTGGCTCTTTGACTATATAGAGCAGTGATGGTGAACCTTTCAGAGACCAAGTGCCCAAGGAGGCACATACCCCCACACACATGCACACCAACTCCTCCACCTCCTAGGAGGGGTGTGTGGGGTGTGTCTATCTTCTCCACCATTGCCTTCTGGGACTTCAGCCTCTCCTCTTGCCTTCCCATTCGCGGAGAGAGAGGGCAGGTAGGGAAGCAGTGCTGCCATTGGTGCCACCCAGGCGGGGTGGGGCCTGCCCAGGATAGTGTGCATGTTGACAGAGATGCCTCTGCATGCCACCTCTTTTGCACGTGCAATAGGTTCACCACCACTGGTATAGATAAATGAGCCCCCTAGAGTCAGACACAAGTGGCTTTTGATCAAGGGCAACTTTTACTTTATATCTCTCAATAAATGATTGTTTGCCCATTGTATCTTATTATCAATTATTTTAGATTTATTCCATGCTTTTCATCTATTCATTCATTCATTCATTCTATTTGTATAGCTGCGCCAATCGACGTGCAACTCTGGACGGCGTACATAAAATCCCCTACATTTAAACTATTTTTGTTCAGTCGCAGAGTTGATTCTGACCCTTTGCGACCCCATGGACCACTGTCCACCAGGCACTTCTGTCTTCCACCATCCTCCTCGACTCGCTCAGCTCTGTGCCCATTGTGTCCACAATACCATCTAGCCATCTCATCCTTGGCCACCCCCTTCTTCTTTTGCCTTCAGCCTTTCCAAGCATCAAGGCTTTCTCAAGTGAGTCTTCTCTTCTCATTTGATGTCCAAAGTACTTTAGCTTCATCTTTATTATTTGACCTTCTAAGGAGCAGTCAGGGTTGATTTCTTCTAAGATCGACTTATTTGTTCTCCTTGCTGTCCAGGGGACTCTCAAAACTCTCCTCCAACACCACATCTCAAAGGCATCTATTCTTCTGTGCTCAGCTTTTCTAATGGTCCAGCTCTCACAATCATACATTGCTACAGGGAATACCATTGCTTTGACTATACGAATTTTTGTTTGCAATGTGATGTCTCTACTTTTCACTATGCTCCCCAGGTTTCTCATCGCTTGCCTCCCAAGAATCAGTTGCCTTTTTATTTCATGGCTGCAATCACCATCTGCAGTGAGCTTTGATCCTAAGAAAGTAAAATCTGGCACTGCTTCTACTTCTTCCCCATCTATTTTCCAGGGACTGATAGGGCCTGTTGCCATTATCTTGGTTTTCTTTATATTGAGTCTCAAGCCAGCTTTTTCACTCTCTTCTTTCAACCTAATCAGGAGCTTTTTAAGGTCCTCCTCGCTTTCTGCAATTAGGGTGGTATCATCAGCATATCTCAAATTGTTGATGTTTCTCCCAGCAATTTTGATCACAAATTGTGATTCCTCCATCCCTGCATTGTGCATTATGTGCTCTGTGTATCAGTTGAATAAGCAGGGTGACAAAATGCAGCCTTTTCTTACTGCTTTTCCTATTCTATTGTATTCCATACCACTCCATCATTCCATATTCTGTCCTAACTGTTGCTTCTTGATTCATGTACAGATTTCTCATGACTCTGAGACATATAAGATATTCCCATATCTTTAATTACTTGCCACATTTTGTTGTTGTCTACACAGTCAATGGTAATCAATGTGTAATCAATGAAACAGAAGTAGACTTGTTTCTGATATTCCTTTGTTTTTTCCATGATCCATCTTTTCCAGCCTATACCACTAGGAGCTGAATCTGAAACCTATACCTGTGACTTAAACTTGCAGCTCCTATTCTGAATCTTATATTTAACAAAGGAAAATGCATTGCTATGCATATTTCCATGGTGCCATTTCATGTCCCCCCTGCCTCCACCATACCAAGAAGTACCATGTGGTGGAGGAAGGGCAAAATGGCCATCTGGCCCCCAAAGCTGTCTGAGGAACATTATCCAGCCCCTGGCTTAAAAAGGTTGAGAACTCCTGGCTTAGTGGAAGCTTGTCAGCAGAGACATACCTAGAAAAATATCTGAGGCAATTTCTAACAGAAGAATGGTTACATGTTCTAAGGCCAAGAATCCATCTCCCAGATGTCTTCTGGCAGAGAAACCAGACCAGCTGCAGGCTGTTTATTCAATGTGCTTGAAGACCACTTTTGCCTGATTCCATGAATCTCATTAAAATCTGGGCATCTCAGGTACAAAAGGAAATACATTTGAATTCATGTTTTTAAGTGTTAGCTTCTAAGATGGAGTTTGGCTTTCTTGTAATAATAAGCTTACATAAGGCTCTAAACCCCCAGGCTCTCTATTTCAAAACACAAAATACAGGCCATAGTCTGCAGGTAACCATTCCCACAAGGCTGTTTTTCAGGTTCCTGAGCCTCTCAGACCCCTCATATCTCTAGCTTAAATGTTGGTGGTGGGGAGAGTGAAAATATATATTTTCTATTCCTTGCAGTCTCCTAGAACAGTTATTTTTGCCATAAAATGGGATATGAATCTCCAAAGCTATTGCAAATCCCTACAAAATTAAATTGGATATACTGTTCTAGAAATCAAATGATCCTAATCTGATGTTTTTACATTTGCATGATTGGATTTGTCGTATACCCTGAGGTGGCATATTTGCTCTCAGATCCTCCAGAATAGTTCCCTCATTCCCTACGGCTATTCTAACACTCCAGTATGGACCCTGGCACAGGAGACCATCCCAAGCTACCCTGACATCTTCCTAAGTTTTTAGATGCACTGGAGAAGAAAATTACATCTGCCAGTCTGCCATTGTTAGCCATTTTAAATAGGGATGCAAATTTGCATCTGTCTCATCCTGACATGCAAAGTTGAGGAGGTACAAAATCATTCTCTTTGCTTCATAAGAGGACGAAATATTATTATGCTGTTCTTGACAAGAAAATAATTATTATTTGAGCAAAGTAAGCAACATTTTTACCAATAGGAAGATACAGCATTTGGTCTGCAATATTTGAAAAGGCTGCCTGTGATAGGAACTTTTGGAATTCACATTGTATCACCCTAAGTCCAAAGAGACTTGATGGCATATTACCAAAAGCAATATTTGATATAATGTAACACAGTGTTAATTAGAGGCAACAGTAATAGCAGATAATTGCTTGTCTGGATTTTAAGAATGAGAAGCAACAGAGGGATAAGCATTGCTGGCCTCAAAGTGGGGGAGGCTATTCTTTTCATAAAGTGATCTTCTCAAATTACAGAATAACAATGAATAAAGCCAACCATACTGTTTATCTTGCTCTCACCTACAAATGAAGAATCTTACAGAGGCTTAAAAAGTATTCATTAAAGTGTCTCAGTCACCTGAAACCCTATTGCAGTTTCTATGTGTAAAGCAATAATGCCATGCTCTTCATCATCTTTCTCCACATGTTCTGTGTTAATCATCATCATCATCATCATCATGGAGTGAAAACTTTGAGTAAGATCACATAGGGAGAAAGACTGAATTTTGGACTTCCAGGGAGCAGTCTGGTTTGATCTTCTCCCCAGTGATCACATGGCATACAGGGATTTGTGACCCAGGCCAAGCTCAACCTGTGCCCAACCCATTTTGGATCAGCAGTACAGCAATTACTTTTGGAGCTGAGCTGGAACAATTCATTGAAAATTGGAACGGTCACTTTAAGAGAGACCACTTCCTGGAAAGTGACCTTTTTCAGTGCAATCGGACATACATTTTTCCCAGTCTCTGATTGCATCCTTTAACTAGTATTGTTTCTCTCTCTAATTTTATCACCCTTTTATCTCTGTGTAAGTGTATATCCAAGATTACTAAACAAGCCATTAAAACAGGCACTTACAGAAGAACATTCTAGAAAAATCTGTTTGGTTTTGTCTGTTTGCATGGAAGATGATAAATGCAGTTGTTTCATGTGAACAGTGTCCATGCCATTGACAATACACTACCCCTTAGCCTACAGCTTCTTAGGATACAAAATGGATCATTCAGAGGCAAAAATACCATTTTTTAATTTCACATCAAGTGTTGAGAAGTTGTACTGTGACGTACGTGTGGACATACTTATCCCCCATTGGCTGTTTCACACTGCCACTCCTGACTCCACCACCTAAGTGTGCAAGTATGTTTCTATCTGCCTTTTTTATGTAGTAAAAACACAATTAGGTCCATATTTCAACTTATAGCAGCTGATGTGTTTTAGTCCTGTTCTATTTTCAAGCATTTTATTTTTACACAATGTTTACCCATTCAAAATTAATTTTGCAGGGGGCAGAAAAGAGATCAGGCTACATTAGGGATGTGAGCAATTTTCTTTATTTCCTAACTTGGATTTACAAGAAAGCTCTGTAAGTTATGTTTACAGAGATCAGTCATACTTGAATGGATGACAGGTCAGTGGCAAACAAAAACATGTGGCAGGAGTAATAAAATATCTGTGTCTAATGACAACTCAGACACTTTGGCATAGAGGAGGAATATTTCTCCTCTGAGTGCATCTGGAAATGCATTGACAGAAAAGGAAAAGTGTGGTTAGCATCAACATTTTGACCAACCCTTTTACTTGATTATACCATGAGTACTGCACAATGGAATGAGCTCTCATCTCTGTCCCAGCTCCTGCTAACCCAGCAGTTCAAAAGCAAAAAATTGCAAGTAGATAAATAGGTACAACTTTGGTGGGAAGGTAAACATCATTCTGTGCACTCTGGTGTCTAGTCAATCAATCAAACTTTATTGCGGTCAATGACCAGTACAGTAAAAAAGGTTTAAGTGCATGAAATACCATCACAATGCACCCCTGTAAACACATTCACTTGGATTCAATCTACCAGGACACTCTACACAAGATTTGAAAGATGCCATTCTGGAACAGAAAAATTACAAGACAAGGATCCAGAGAGAGACAGCAGAGATAAAATATATATGCTGGACATCCATCTCAAACGTTTGAATATTAGTCAAGGGTTTCTGGGACATTATTAAATTTGATACACAACAATTAACAGGTTGTTATATGCTGCTATATATGTTGCATGCTATATGTTATTATATTATACCACCTTCACAGAACCTATTTCAGTAGAAATCTCATCCATAGCCTCAGGCGACCACCCAGAACAAAGGAAGAACTTGGTGCTTGGCCTGGGCCACTAACACTATTGTCAATAGATGCAAGCCCTGAAGGGTGAATTCAATAGCAAATGTATAATTCCACAATGTTTGCCTTGCATCCTTCTACTAACCATTTGCAATTCAAAAGGGTGAAACTTCACAACTAATCTGAATAACATCTAGAGAGTTTCTGCTATTACCAGTTGTAAAAATCCACATTACTTGTATACTTATCTGTTATGCTGATCAACCATTCTGCACCAATGTACCTGATGTTTATAAATTGATGCCATGAAGTCCCTCTTTTATGTCTGACAAAGTGGAGTTAATCCATGAAAGCTAAAATTAAAATACAAGTTACCATTTAAAGTGCCACAATGTTTTTTGTCTTTTTTGTTTTGTTTTCTCTCTGATAGTGAATTATGTAGATTGTAGACTGACTTAATACAAAACCCAAAAGATTCAGACAAATATATCTGGTTAGTATTGATGTTATATTGTATTGGTTTGAAAGGTTAAATTACAGACCAGTGAAAACTGAATATTGACAATCACATAATCCAATCTTCTGTACTGAAGCAGGATCTTCCATTGTGCCAAAGTTCTGAAAATTTAGAGTCTATCATGTGTGTGCTAGTGTTCCATATTTACATTAGGGTTATTAGAGAAGGAAGGAGGGAGAAGGGAGAGAGATGAAGAGCATTTTCGGTTGTGTTAGAGAACTGCTAGTGTATGAATTTTTTTAAAGCAGCCATCATGAACAACTCATTGAACACTTTAAGGAAATCAAATATGAACTTATTATTCCTGCCATACTTTTAATGGATATAAAGACTGAACACTAGATGAAACACATCTCTTAATGAGGCCCAGGGTCCCAATCCAACTTTAACTGTGTATCTCAAATGGGGATGCATTGCCATTAGAATAAACTGGTATCTGATGCTAGTTCAATGATGCCCTAATGAACATGGATGTATTGTAAATAGGCATCAGCAGCATCACTGTATTTCTATCAGTAGGGTGAACAAAATCAGCTTGTGTGCAACTCCACACCTGGATCTGTTCTGATAGATTTAGGATGGCTGCTTTTTTGCCTGGAAGAGAGTGTCTTTCACTGTTACAAAGAAGTGCAGAAGTGTCAATTACAAAAAATATGACAGAACAGGTATGATTAAATGGCTAAATCCACTGTATGTCTCGTAGATACAAAAGCTGAGTTGGAGGAGAAAATGTGCTTTCAGAGGCAAAGAATTACCATGCTGAAATGTAAACTGTCATATAAGCATATCCAAAGGTAGGGTATAGTTTGATTGATTGTTTAGTTCTTGCCTTTTGAGACAGTGATCCTCAAGGTGTCTTATAGTAGATTGAAATCATACTCACCCTAATCCCCACATCTCACATCTAGCAGCTCTTTAATTACAGGTTTCCATTCAACTCTGCAGTAACAATATAAAGCAGCAGACTATAGATATTTCACCCTTGTTTTATTGGGCAGGCTGAGGCATCAATTGCTTAAATGGGGCACAAGTAGCAACAGCAAAGGCCTATATGTGAATGACAAAATGACAGATTATTTCTGAAAGTTACAGAGTTATGTTAAAATGAAAGAAATTACTATTATTGCACACAAAATCCCTAGCCAGCTTGATTTATTTACGCTAATTAAATCTGTCACATAATCAGTGAGAGAATTAAAGATGTTGTACAATCAGCTGCTTTTACGATTACTCAGTGTTTCAGTCTCAGCTTTATGGACTTGGGTAGATCTTGTTCCCCTTCACCCTCGAGTAATTAACTCTAATTATTATGCCATGTTATTTAGACAAATACTATGACAACAGGAGTGTTTGGTCTTAAAAACAACACAGTGTCTTCTTTTATGCCTATGAGAAATCTTTTGCCTCCTTTATCAATCCACTAGAAAGCTTTCATGTGGATGATCTCAAGGGTCTGTTTCAGACATAGGGCCACAAGCAGAAGCGTAGTGTGCCTTGCAGGGGCCCCGTATAAAAATTGTTTGGGGGCCCTTAGGAAGGGTAAAGATTTGTTTTGCTTACGCACGTTGGGGGCCCCCGTGGCCCGGGGGCCCCGTATAATTGATACGGCAGATACGGCGGTAGCTACGCCCCTGGCCACAAATCACATATGATTAGCACTGGATCCTATATTATGAAGGAATGCTGAAGCAGTCTTTATTTGAAGGAGGTTGATAAGATGGGCCCTCCATACAATTGTTAAGAAGTACCATTCATCAGATGTCTGCCTTTCAAAACAATGGCTGAAATCAAGCAGGTAACAGCAACTAGCAAAGCAAAGCCATCACATTTATCGCCCCATAGCACTTAGTGCACTCTCTGGGCAGTTCACAAGTTATTTATTTATTTATTTATTCAGATTTATATTGCCACCCACTTGCTGAGGCGACAAAGGGCGGCTTACAGTCAAAACAGCAACAGTACAGTAACAATCATAAAATACAACCTCACAAAACAACCAAAGCAGAACACAGACTAACTCCCCTCTGGCCGTTGGTGTGGGCCCAGACGGGACAAATTTTGGAAGTGGCATTTTATGGCTGATTTTACATCTTCATTCACTGATGAAGAAGTAGTTTCCAAAAAAAGTTTTATTTTATTTTTTAATAAGTAATACTTGTTCTTTATAGCTAATACAAATTATCCTCCTACACTCTACGTTTCACAGCTTTTTTATCACCCTTGTGCTATGTACAGAGTCCGGGGAATTATGTATCATCACAATTTCCAAAAATCATTCTGTTCCGGAGCAGGGGTCATCCCTTTCTTTTTAACCAAAACAAAATCAATAAATGGTTTCCAGACTCTCCAGAAACTATTGCCTTGCGTTTTACCCTTTTTAAAATTTAATTCCCAGGTGAGCTTTTCATTTAGTGCTAAATGCCACATTTCTTTATACCAGTCTTGCATTCTCAGCTTTTCATTATTCTTCCAATTTTTTGCAATACACAGTCTAGCCATTGACAGCATCGCTGCCATCAATTCCTTATTATCCGAACTCATATTATATTTATCCACCTCCATCAGCAAAATTGTCTCTGGCTCTAATTTTATCTGTACACCCAATATGTTCTGAATTTCGTTTTCTATTTTCCCCCCAAAAAAATTTAGATGCGCACAACTACACCACATGTGTTCATATGTCCCTCTTGCGATTTTACATCTCCAACAATTGTCACTCAAGGTTTTGTACATGCGATGTAAACCCATTGGAGTCCTATACCATCTCCAAATTAACTTGTAATTATGTTCCTTCACTCTGACGGACATAGTTCTCATAATTGCCAAAAAAAGTTTTAAATTTGGAAATTGATCATATTTACATCTGTCGATCAAAGATGTCCAGAGAGACATTTTTTTGATTGTTGACTCAACCTTCTCCTGCATAGTGAATATGGTTGTATCCTGGCCTTGAAGCCCCAAATTCAACTCATTCAGTTTTGTAAAAATATCTGTCAAGTAAGCCAATTTTTGTAGCCACAAAGGATCAATCAGCATCTGTTTGTACTCGGCATGTCACTGCTCGGTCAAAAATAACTCAGTTTCATGTCTCAACTCAAATATTCTCGAAACAACTCTTCCTCTGGACAGCCAATGCACTTCAGTATGTAACAACAGGGTCTCATGCTCACTGCCAAGCTCTTTACAAATGTCTGTAAAAATTCTTGAGTTTGTGGCACGGGCCTTGATTAAACTGACAATTTTCACAGCATTTTTAAGAGTACTATCTAAGCAGGCTGGAATTTTTTTTACAAGCAAGTGCCTCTCGATGAATACCACAATGGGTCCATTTTGCTTCTGGGGCTACATCTTGTATTTGCTTCACAAGGCCTGAAAAACGACCAGTCATTGCTCTGGCACCATCAGTGCATATTCCTAGGCATTTTGACCAATCCAATTTGTTTTCTTTTATAAAACCGTCGACCATGTGAAATATGTCCTCCCCGGTAGTATGAATCGGAAGGGCACGACAAAATAGGAACTCTTCATGAACCTTTTTGGAATGAACATAAAGAACATATGTTAAAAGTTTGATATGTCTGTGGATTCATCAAGTTGTATGGCAAAGTAATCGCTTTGTAAAATGCGTTGAATTTGGAGGTTTTTCAGATTATCTGACATGTCTGCAATACAACTAGAGAGTGTTATTTGACATAGGAATAACATCAAGTTCTCGGGCCATTTTTTCTCTGAACATACATTTCACTATTTTTTTTTTGCTGCAGGCAGTATAAGGTTTTCCCCAATTGTATGCGGTTTTGCTTGCTTGGCAAATAACTAACTAACTCGAAAACAGGCTTGCAGGGTGTTCATATTCGTGTTTAAAGAAAGAGCCTCAATAGATTTTTGTCTTTGTTTGAGGTCTTTTAATTTATGTTGAAAGAAAGATACAGATTCATCTTTCAAATTAGCATGTTTGGTTTCTAAATGGCAACGTAGTAAGGATGGTTTTAACGAATGATTTGACAGCGTTTCTGCACAAACGACACATTGCGGCAATGGGGAATTAGGATCTCCAGAGCTTGTAAAACCAAACTGAATATAACTATCATCATATTTCCTTTTTTTTTTTGAGAGAGAGACGATTCCTTGTTATCAAGGTTTCTTTTTGTGTGTGTCGGAGTACTAGTAGAGGCTGACACATCATTAGCAGGTGACTGTTCAGTATTTTCTGATACCTCCTTCTCAACCTTTCGGCGCCTTAGCAGCCACTGTTCATCTAAAAAACAAGGAGACTTATTAACTCAGCTTTTGTATTTTTGTAATGTAAGTAATTAAAAAGCTTAGAAAACCGAGGAAAATAACAGAAACTGCGGACAGGCAAAAAATTGAATTTGTCCTTCTCTATTCGAAGTAGGTACATAGTAGAAAACAAATTAAACATTATTGCTTTGTATTGAAATTTAAAATGAAAATAGTATTAATGTAACTTAAAATCTAGAAAACAGAATCTACGAACATGCTTACAACTGAAGCAGCTTGAATATTATTTTTATTTTCTAAACATCATTACGTTGTATTGCAGTTTATAGTGAAAGTGCAAATTTAAACACAGTTTTAGAACATTATCTTACCGTTTACCGAGGTAGGTATATAAGGCTGATCAACGCGACACAGTGCGACATATATTTATTAATTCACAATTAAAACAACACAACAAGCACAGCGACACGCTCATGCGACATAAACCGAACTGACTGATTGACAATGACGAGCAAATAGGCGGGAACGGTGGCGGCCGCGATTGGGTGACGCGAGACGCGGGAGGCACGGGAAAAACCACCGCCACGGGAGAAAGCGCTTGATGCATACGATTGACTTACCTACTGATCATTTAATTAAATTGAATAATTTTTTGGCAATTGCTATTACATTATTGTTTTTTAAGGATTTAATATTTTAGTTAAGAGATTGCTGCGTGTACCCCTTGATGCAATCTCGCATACCCCTGGGGGTACGCGTACCACTAATTGGGAACCACTGATCTAGATCCATGGTTCCCACAGGGGGGAATGAGTAAAACCAAGTTAATGGCCTTTTGGCTTTCTCCATGTGAATAGGAATTGTATGTCACGGGGGGATCAGGATTTTAGAGGTGCTTAGGTGGGGTATATGAAAAAAAAGTTGGGTACCACTGGCCTAGACAATCATAATTAACAACTGAACAAGGGGATGGTTTCCCTGGATAAAGATTTTCCAGATATTGTACACACACAAAAACCATGAGCATGATGGAAATAATGGGATTAAATAGTTCAGGTGTGTGTGTGTGGGGGGGGGAAATCAACCTGGCAGTTTTAGCCTTCTAGCCAGCGAAGTTGTCATCCATCCCCTTGTTTATTCTATACATTATCTGAGATCAGTCAACAGAACAAAACATTCTTCTTTGCAAATACTGTGGCACAATGATATAAAAGATCTTTCATGATCTTCCATCCAATACAGCTGAAGATAGTTGTTGAAATCTAACAGGGGCATATGCTTTCATCAAAGAGAATAAACTCCAGTTGGGTATGAATATTTCAGTCCCTTGCTAAAGTTTACTAACATGTAACAAACAGCTACCCTTCAGTTTTGCCATAATGATAAATCCCACTTGTTAAATATATCACACAACCTCTTTTTAAATATCATTTTGGCAGTTGCTGTTGTTTTAATTGGAGGCCGGGCTGGCCCCATCATTGTTGTAAAGCTCCTAGATGTTTGAATTCTTCCAGCAAGTTCTATTTCTTTCTTCTTTTTTTAAAAGAGTCTCAAGAAGTGGAAAAAAATGCTACTTTTGTTTCAGAGGCAATAGTTTGGCTAGGAATGTGTAATGAACATATTTTCTTTATTTCCCTTTCTCTCTTTTTGCTACCTCCTCTTCTTTGAGGATTCATATCTCTTCTGGCCACTACCTGCCCTTTCCACTTCTAACTTCCTCACCTTTAGAAAGGCTATATCTGTTCCTGCTGGGAGATTCCAAACTGGCTAAATCAGATCCTCATTTTGTAACCAGTTGGAAGGTAAAGGTGAGAGGCAATTTCACCCCATTGTTAGGCTTTACTCTAAGTGTTGAGAAAGAAACACTGCCACTTGTGATCTAATCAGGCTCCAGTGGCCACTTGGAGGAAAAGAGGGGAAAGGCAAAAGAGAAAAGCACAATAGCTTGATGGTGAACAAGAGTGACAGCTAAGCTAGACATTTATTTTATATATATATATATATATATATATATATATATATATATATATATATATATATATATATATATATATATATATATATATATGTATATATATGTATATATATGTATATATATATATAAATAATTACTTCAAGGGGAAATTGTCTCATAGTCCCCAGTCTTTATGATGTTTTTGAAAAAGAAGAATACAGAGGGGAATCGTCCCTTCACTGAATTATATGGACAGAAGTCTCTGCTCTGTGCCTTGCAAAATGTACTAAAAGAAATAGCACTTGGATGTGGGCGAAAGTGAAAAAGCAACCCAGCTTTGTTGTCTGCAAAGAGCTATCATTTAGTAGTGCTGTTGTGACTGGGAATTCACAAATGTCACTTACAAAAGGGAACAATTATGCCCCTCAATTTGGTACATCAGCACGTTTACTTTCAATTAACATCAGTATATTTTAAATACGTAGATATTACGTCTGGCCGAGGAACACAAAAGGAGCAGAGCCACATCTGTTCTTATTAATGTGATATATTGTTTGAGTCTGTCTGGCAAAGTAACTTTTCTAATCAGCTTCAGAGTAGCTGAATACAGGATTTTCTTCTATTGATCAGAATCATGAAATGTTTCGCCAAATAAGTCCCAAAAGTGGATTTGAGTTTTGAGGCCTGCAAAGAGTGTTTCTAATGCTGGCAGATGTAACATATGTGGGAGAGCTTGGATCTTAATTTCTAGAAATCATGCTCGTTTCTAGAAGCCACTTGAAATGTTGTTTGCTTCAGAGGTCTCTCAATAGTCTGTGAAAAAGATGTCATTCTTTGGTGGGAGGAAGGTAACAAATGTAATCAGGTTTAACAATTAACCTATCTTCATTAACAGAAGCAATATCAGCCCAGAGAGCTCCTCTTCTTTTCTGACAGTCATTCAGAATGAAGGCAATGTTTTTTGCCCTCAGTCAGAAAATGCTTCAACCTAATTATTATTATACAGTATAGTTAAATCTGATGGGTCAAAAGACCTTATGAACCTTTTCAAAGCAAAGACACGAAAGACTCTCATCAAGAAGTTTGCTACATCAGGGATACACTATCTACAGCTCATGGTGTCTACCAAAACCTGACTAATAGCGACTATTGGTGTATACCTCTCTCTCTCTCTCACTCACTCACACACACACACACACACACACACACACACACACACACACACACACACACACACACACACACACACACCCCGCTGGGACTGCTGCTTATTTGCACCTAGTGTTAGCATAAATTCAGGTTTCTGGGGGCCAAGATCAAGCCTTTTCCTCTCTTTAACAGATTTGTACAAGATGGAAGAACTTCTTCTATGCTGTTGCTTACAGCAGAGAAGCTGAAATCATGAGCAAGAGCATTTGAGAGAAGAAGATTTTAGCTATCTATGTCTATATAATAATATCAGATGTAGTCCTTGGACCCAGAAAGGTTGTGTACTATGATATCATAAATAAAGATAGGCCATTCTTTTTTTTTAAACCACCTTTAAGCTTCTGGATTCATTACAATTTCTAGCCCACAGATCCATATCTACTGAAAACTATAGAGCCTTGAATTTTGCTCAGCTGGAACAGGGCACTGAGGCTTCATAGCTATCTCAGGCCTTCCTTCTTCTCATTAAAGCACAGAAAAGAAAGCTGCTACAGTACTTACTGGAAGTCATTCTGAATCTGTGGGAGACACTCTTTATAAATATATCGGAGACAAAAAGTCTTTTTTTGTTTTTGTTTACTCTCTGATATGGTTGAAACACAAACTAACATGGCTACCATTTTTAAAATTCTCTATAAAATGCAGTGAGATTCCTAGGATGCACCATGGCAGCTTCCTTTTTTGGGGGAGAGGACAGCCATGAAGCCTTAGCAATAGTCCTCAGTTCAGGTGAATGAAATACAGATATCTATAGGTGTCTGTGAGTGTGAGTATGAGGACTGGAACTTCAAGAATTCTGCAAAATGGCACACCCCTATTGATAAAGTCAGTTCAAAGTGAGGAAAACACTGCCTCCTTAGTGAGCTGACTTCATGTGGTCACAGACCAACACATGAAAATTTAGCATCCTTTGATATCCATTCATGGAATCTGAATGTTCAGCAACTCCTGGTACTTTGGAAACATTGAGTTATTCTTCAAAGAAATTGAAACAACAACCATAGTTTATAAATATTATTAGAAAGCACTAAGTTTGATGTTAATAAAATATTGGTGGGGAGGGGGGGCTGGACTATCCAATGCAAATTACTCAACAGAAGTCTGCCCTATTTTCAGTATCCAAAATATGTTCTGATCTAAATATATGGTTGGTTCAGCAAAACTGATATTTCAAACATATTGAACACCCCTTTGCTAAATGTTGATTTATGATTATTATTATTATGCTATCTCTATCTCTCTCTCTCTCTGTGTGTGTGTGTGTGTGTGTGTGAGGTTTCCCCTGATTGGACGGGATATAAATGGAAAACTTAAATTAAATTAAATGTTGGTGATGCAACACACATAGTGTTTCTTCGAGGCAAGAACAAACTGACTTCTTTTTGAATAGGCATATTGCAGCAAATGAACTTTGTATTGTACACACACACACACACACACACACACACTCTCTCTCTCTCTCTCTCTCTCTTATAATATGACCCTCAAGTTTGTTATGTATGTATGTATGTATGTACGTACGTACATACGTACGTACAGTATGTCCCAATCCAATTGATACAATTTAACAAGCTTTTAGCACTACCAACAAATTCATATTTCAAGATTGGAAAGCAAAACATACAAAAGTAGTATGAAAACCTTATAAATATTCACAACTGCCAAGTTCAAACAAAATATTTTGTATGTTTCATCATTTTACATTAATATACATATCTGGCCCATGATTTATCCCTCTTCCCTTCCCTTCTCTCATTTCTTCTCTATCTCCTCTCCTCTTTTTTTCCTCATGGCTTTCTTTTCCCTGTTTCCCCTCATTCATCTTTTTTTCTTCTCATTTGAAATGAATCCATTTTTAAAAATGAAGCCAATTATATTGTCTACAGTCTAAACAGATGACAATGCAAGTCTGAGACTGTTTTTCATAAATCACATAGACTATTGTCTATCAAAAATCTTGACAAACATATACATGATGTCAGATATGAGGGCTTTGAAAGGAGATTTTAGAAGAATCCTAACTCCCTCTGTCATTTGATTAAATAATATTCAGTTTCAAATTTATTTTCCTAGCCGTTTGTTAATGAATTATAAAACCAAATATAGCTAGCTTGGAGGTGATGTTGCTAAAGAAATCTTCAGGTCACAAAATGTATTATTAGTGTAAATCTGCCAGAATTTGATCCATAAAATTTGTGTCTGAACAAATTCTTAGAGCAGGTGGGAAGCTTTATAGTACTGTAAGTGCGTATTCTGATAGTAGCCAATATACTGTACAAGGATCATTAGAAAAGGGAAATTGGAAAGCTTTGATTAGCAAACAAAATGTGTCACATCAGAGGATCCTAGGGTGGATGGTTTCTAATAGCAAGATTTATGCACTTTCTAGAACTATAAATATATTGGACAGTCCAGGAAAGTTGTATGTCCTTGAACTTCTTCAAAGAAATGCAGTAGATTATCACTCTAGCAGCTCTGTCATGGACAAGGAACTTCTATAACTTGGAGGATGGCATTATGTGATATCCATTATTGACAGAGTTTGAGAAATTATGTTCATAAATTGACTCATTGTGTAACCCATTTTTAAAAACTCCTAAGAGACATATTACTCTTAATGGGACACATTTTTAAAAAGTATCTCATTATGTTACTTGCTATTTTTAGTTGCTTTTCAATGGGGGAGTCATCTAAATAGGTTGTTTAAGCAATTTTAATACCCATAAAGTAATAAAAAATTTAATAACTGAAGGTTTCTTGTCAAATGAAGAATATAACAGTTCTAACAGTTACTTCAAATTGTATAATGTATTTTGTTTTCCCCAAGTAGTATAAAAAGTAAAAAAAAAAAACCTTACATTACTTGCAGCTCTGATTAGTATGCTGTGCATGTTACTGTCACAAATTTTAAATCGCCATGCTGCAGAAAACAATTCTCAGTCTTGAACTTTGAACAAAACTAAACTGTGTGTGACATATTAACCCATGACACCAATCCATCTGGCCCGCACCTGTTAACAGTAGGGGTGCCCAAACCTTTCAGGCCACTGGCCAGTCATGTGGTTCCTGGGTGCCCCAACTACTCCCTATGAGCCAGATCTGGTCCTGACACCAATTCATCCAGCCCACTTCACCCTCACTTCCAGGAGTGATGAGGGTGGTGCGGGCCAGATGGATTGGTGTCATGGGCGAGATCCGGCTCAGAAGCCTTGCTAACAGCAGGGGTGCCTAAACTTTTCAGGCCACGGGCCAGTCACGTGGTTCATGGGTGCCCAAACTACAGCCTGTGTGCCAGATCTGGCCCTGACACCAATTCATCTGGCCCATTCCAACCTCGTTGCTCCCAGAAGTGGGAGTAAAACTCACCCAATCTCTGCTTCTGGGATCAATGAGCATGGGGTGGGCTGGATGAATTGGCATTGGAGGCTGGATCTGGCCCACAGGGAGTAGTTTGGGCACCCATGAACCACATGACTGGCCCATGGTCTGAAAAGTTTAGGCATCCCTGCTGTTAGCAAGGCTTCTGGGCTGGATCTGGCTCATGACACCAATCCATCTGGGTGTGGCAACGGTGGAACTGGCCAGATGAATTGGTGTCAGGGCCAGATCTGGTAGTTTGGGCACCCATGAACCATGTGACTGGCCCGTTGCCTGAAAAGTATGGGTACCCTTGCTGTTAGCTTTTAAAACTGATTCCTGTGCTCATGGCTCCATATGGAAACTCTGCATGGTTTAAATTGGAGTCAGGACATATTGAAAGAGTCCCCACCTCCCCACCCCCCCATGTCTGCTTTTGCTTTGCTTTGCTTTGCTAAACTAGTCAGACTGGTTTTGCAAGCTTTTGTAATGTATTTACCCTTTAGACAAAGGTTCCAGCAGGTTTCCTTGGCTTTCCCTTGAAGCCTCTGTTGCTCATCTCTATGGAGTTAACATTATCTGATCCATCTGAGTAGGATTTTAGCGTTATCTGGTGCATGAATCAGATAAGGCTAAAAATTGGATAACGTTAAGACATGGGAACCAAGTCTTAACGTTATCCGAGGTATTACTGTACTTGATTTAGTAAAACTACTCTCAAACATAAAAGTATGCATATGTTACAGAAGTACTAGTCACACAACTGTGTCCTTTTGATGACTCCTAAAGAGATTATTGGGGATTACCGTGTTTTAGTGGTTTAGATGCTAAACTTGACTGGAAGGTCAGAAGTTTGAGACCTGAGTGATGCACAACAGAGTGAGCTCTCATCTCTATCCCAACTCCTGCCAACCTAGCAATTTGAAAGCAAGACATTGCAAGTAGATAAACAGGCACTACTTCAATGGGACAGTAACAGTGTTTTCTGTGTTCTGTAGTTTTGTCATGACTGGTACATGACCATGGAAACATTTGCAGATGCAGACAGCACTGGATCTTTGGCTGTAAACAGAGATGAGCACTGCTCCTTAGAGTTGGATACAACTGGCTTTCGAACAAGGGCAACCTTTACCTAAAGACTATCATTAATGTCTGCAATTGTCATCAATACCTCAGCAACTGTCACTGACCTTCAACACCCACTAATTGTGTCATCACCTCATTTACTGGTCTGCCAATTGCTGCCAGAAACATGAACCGATGATTTTTTAAGGTTGGCTAACAACAAAGCCAAGAAAGTGGCTTTGTTTTGGCGGTTCAGGGTTTGATCAGAACATGAAAGAAGATCACATTGCTGAATCCACCTGGGACCTTCTTTCTCTCACTGCCCAGACTCTGTCTTTAGAAGCTATTCACCAATCCTGTTCATTAGTTCATTTTATGAACTAATCTGAGGCATGAGGGATAATCACCACAAGTCTTCAAAGTCCCCCAAATGGCCTCTTCATTAGTTGCCACTTCATGGCAAAGGCAACGGCAATCTGAAAGAAGAGATGAGTGAAGTCTTCCCTTCTAATGACAGGACACAACATGGAATCCTTGGAGCTCACGTTATCCTCATGACTCACACAATCATTTGAAGTGTGATTTTTATGAGCCCCTAAAGTGCTTCTTGAATTCTGGCTTGGGAAAACTTTGTAGGTATTTTTAGAAGTAACATTTAAGGCATATTTCCCCAGTTAACATAATGACCCACCTGGGAAATAGGGAAAACAAAACAGGATCCCTTGTGATAGTCATAATATTTGATTTGTGAGTCCATAGACATTTTTATTGCTAGAGGAGAAAGAGTGAAAAGTCATTTGTCTGGACTCAGTTCAGGTTAGCCCAATCTTTCAGTGTAGTCATTCAGATTATGTGGAGCTTCTAAGATGTTTTCCTTAGTGGACCTCTGCTTAGAATGTAGGATTCAAGTTGGCAAAGCATTATTGTCAACAAAGCTAAAACCTAGCAAAATCTATCATCAAGTACAGAGTAAATTGCTTAAATGATGAGATGATAGAGCAGAAGTGGATAAAGAGTGATGGGCAAATAAGAAAGAAGGATGCTGGTGAAATCCTGATGGTGCACATGGAAGAGACAGGATATGGAAGAGACAGAATATAGAGTATTGTACTCTTTAATTTTCTATAAATGCATTTATCAGACCTTTATCTATTGATCAGATGATTATTCCTCTTTCCCACAGTTCTTAATTGCTCCAGTCCTAGTTATCTGTTATATCTCTTATGTTGCATGTTTAAGAAGCCCTTGACATATGCTGGCATTTATGAACACATTTTAAAAAATATTTTCTTGGTTATAGCTAACACATGTACTTAAAGCAGTACACATTTCTAAGTAAAACTCTGTGTCACAATTCGCAGTATTATTTTCCTGGGCTCTTCATATTGGCATGTATGATTGCTATGATTACATGATAACCTCTTGCATCTAATGGCACAGTGACATTTATTTATTATTTATTTATTTAGTCTCACTTCTATGCCACCCTCCTCATGAATTATTCAGGGCAGCAAACAACAGTTAAAAACACATTGCTATATACAAGATGATTGACAGAGATAGATTTATTGGCATCTCTGTTGTTTTGTCATTCATAGTGTTCATCAGAAGATGTGCATCTAAACTCCCACTACATCAGGAAGCAATCAACAGATTTAATTATATTAGTCCTTTAAATATTTGGATCCGGAAAGCTAACACATAGAATAGGTGTGGGCATTGTGTTGCCTATGGCCCCATTTTGCTAGCCTAGGCCACCTATGCAGAAGTCCATTGGCAAGACAAGTCAACTGAAAGATGAACAACTAGAAATCCAAAAGTATCAGGGAATTCAATTGTCCATTTTGACACTTCTTGAGGAGAGGATGTTAAATAACTCAATGACCTTTTTCAAAACTGAAAGTGGCCTTCCAGTTACATTTGGTTTCAAACAAAAAGAATATGTGTAGCAGAAGAAGAACCAGGGAGAGGAGGTAGAAAATGAGGAAAAGGTGGCCTCTTTGCTCCATCCATGCACACTATTGATGTAGATCAGTGGTTCCCAACCTTAGGTCCTCAGGTGTTTCTGAAGTAAAATTCTCTGGAGTCTCCACCCTTGACCCAGATTGCTGGGAGCTGTAATCCAAGCACATCTTGGGACCTAAGGTTGGGAACCCCTGCTCTAGATGCAAAGTAAAATAAGTTGGAAGAATCTCATCCCCAACAAGGGCTGGTATAAGAAACAGTTATTGAAGAAAAATCTGAAGCCAGACTGTTCCCCCTCAGGACCTTTCTGGAGCTGGAAATGTTATGGAAAGGCAGGGCACCCAAAATTAAAGGCATTCTGACATTTTATGAGCTTTTGATTAGTTAAAAAATAAGTACATGGCTTGGCAGTCAATAGGAAGAATAATACATAGATGAAGGCACAGATGAGCACTTATGTATTATAATAAATTAATAGACATTAGTTAATGAAAGGAGGTGAGTATTTTAAAAACAAAACACAAAGGCAATGTAATTAGATTTGTTCCCATATATGAGCTATTAACAGAACCAATAATTTTCCAAACTCTGGATACTGTCAGACAGAAATGTCCTACTCTTGCCTTCAAAAAAGAGGCGTTAATTGGAAAGTATGATCTGAGACCTATCCCTCCTTCCTGTCCTTTACTTGTGGTGAGGAGCAATTGTAGGACAGTCTCTGTGTTTGAAACTTCCCCACAACAAAGGGAACACTAATATTTCAGGGTTCCTAAATGTCAGAAGATACAGGGAAGGAGGGTCTCTTCCATGTATAGGACAGGCTTTTCTATGCAGACTATCACCCTTACTAACCCATGCTTCAGACTATTACAGTAAAATACAAGGAAGAGCACTACCCCTGTCAAATGTTTAGATTAAATACTGTTTTGAATGCCTGCATTTAGCTGATCCTATAGAATATGGGAGGAATAGGATGGTAGAGTATTGAATGATTTCCAGAGGCTGGGAAAAGGGCAAAACTACCTTCTAATCCCATATCTAGACCTATTCCTATTTACCAGTGTAATCTCAGTCATGTTCCCATGCCATACTTTCCACTGGGGTGAGTGAATACACTTATCTCAACATGTTAATTGAGTTTCTAACTAGATATGAAACAACAGAAAGACTTATTCTGAAGCTGTACACAATGTGAAACACAAGCTATTACAGAAAGTCTGTTTAAACCATGAAAGTCTAGAGGCAAGCTTAATTATGAGAGGACACATCCAGTTGAGTGTATCTACTGTAATTATAATCAATTTAAAAAGTAATTTCCCTTCATTATAGTAGATTGTCATAAGCCACAAAATTTAATAAAATGTTCATCAATAAGACCTGGATGAACAGTACAAAATAGCATAACTGGAATAAATATAAGGCACCTTTTTCTGAATGTGCAAATGGTGGATTAAAGATATACAGCTATCTTTTAAAAATCAAAATAAGTGTAAATCTTCATGCACATCTCTCAAATAGCTTCTCAGATACTACTATCTTTATGATTCAACTTATGTCAGTGAATTTGTTACTCTTTGTGTTCCATAAGGCTCATGATTCCTCTTGATTAAAAAAAAATTACTTACCTTGATGAATTTGTTTGAATGAGATATGCTACACTATTGTTACATTATTACTGTAGATAGTATTTAAATATTGGAATTGTTTCTTTTACTTTGGGGGAAGTCCCACTGAACTCAGTGACAAATATTTCTCAGCAGAACCATTGAGTACATGTTTGCTTGCCATTTCGTCAGTCGTTAGTTCTTTTTTTAAAAAAAATATTTTAATTTAACATACACATGAATTAATAGGTAAAGGTTGCCCTTGCTTGAAAGCCAGTAGGATATGACTCTAGTGTTCGGTGCTCATCTCTGTTTAAAGCCAAAGAGCTAGCACTATTTGCACCTGCAGACATTTCCGTGGAGATGCCTCAACACACAGAGCGCTGTTTACCTTCCCACCGAAGTGATACCTATTTATTTACTTGCAATTTCTTGCTTTCAAACTGCTAGGCTGGCAATAGCAAATTATAATACAAATTATGTTACTCCCATCACCTTTATGACCTTAAAAATATTTTTTATTTTTGTTTTATTTCATCTCCAAAATGGCATTGTTTCATGTGCAGGCATCTGACCTTTCCTCTTCAATAGGACAAAGTCTATAAAAATCTCCATATATATATATTTAAATCTATTCACTTTTTACAGTCCTTCCTCCCTTAATCTTACACGTCAATTTATCATTAATAAATTTCTTCATAGCATTCAATAAATTGAAACTGAAATCTTTCTTTCCAATTTTTTGCTATAATTAGTCTAAAAGCAGCTACCAAAATTTTACTTAGTTCCTTTCTTGCCATTTCACTTGAGCTTCACCAAAGATGGATAGCAGTGCTATTTTTGGACAACAATCAAGTTTCATAGATAAAATCTTATCCATTTCATTAAGCACCATTTCCCATAATTTCTGGTTCTTCTCACCTTCTTAGAATTCAAATTAAGACATCTTCTTAGTCACATTTGACAGTCAGTTACCTAAGAGGAACATTCTCACATGACAGTTTCTAAACCAACCTCTTCCAGAATGGTGACATCATTATTTTGCCTAAGCCTATTGTAACATCAGGGCAAATCCACCAAAGGAAAATCCAGAGAAACAAGACAAGAGAGCTATGAAGATGAAGAAATTGCAAGAGAGGTCACAAAATGAAGAAGGGTCAACCAAACCTTCATTGAATGTATCATCTTCATGTGGACACCTGTGACTTTTCTCACAAGATGCATGTGGACCACTTCTACAATCTGTGTTTGCATAGTTGTGGGTGAGAACAACTCTTTCATTTTTTGATAATAAAAATTCACATGACCTACATCCAGGACTGGATGAATAGTTCTGGTGAGAAACTTACTCCAGCAAAAAGAGCACACATACAATTTTTATGTGGTCCCCTCTGACTTTTCCATAAACATTCAACTTGACGAAGTATAGATTATGAAACTTCTTAGTTTGTACACTTCACTTCTTTCAGGTTAAGGTGCTTTATAAAAGTCATTTTCTATCAGAATGTGTAACTGTGTAAACAATCATGCATCACTTCTGGGAGTGTGCAATCTATATGTCTTGACATTTCACCGAATGGGATATTTTGCAGAAAAGAATACTCTTTTTACCTGGAAAGATATTGCCACTGAGTTTACACATCAAGAAGTGTTGAATTTTTCAATTAAAAACGAATGTAACAGCTATATATGCTATCTAGAAGAAACAGTCTCAAAGTGAATGCCTACAAATTTATCTTCCACTCCCATATACATAACAGATGAATGAGCTGCTCACAACTGCAATAATGGGAGCAATGTTCTTATCAGATGAAAATACCTAGAGGATATTTGGTCATGTATGGAAGTGTTCAACACCCCAGCAGATTAATAAAATATTTATTCTCTCTGGGCTCATAATTTTGTTGTTGTCTACCCATCTGTTTAATTACCATTTTAACAACTGATGCTTTACACATCCCCTCAGGGATTCTGATTTTTATTTGTTTGGTTGTTTGCTTGCTTTGTATCATATGGGTTCTTATGTTTTTCAACAGAATATATAGTCATGCCTTATGCGTTTTATTTTTGCATTGTGCATAGATTCACACATTTTTAAGTTTATATTAAAATATTTGGAGGTTGTTCATTAAAATAATTGGGGTCACTATAACCTGGAGCTAACATGATTGCATTTGATGATAACAGCAATTAAAATAAAGGAGAAATAATTAAAGGCTTGATCAACCTTTTTGGTTACAGAGCTTTGTGTGCTATATGTTTGCATGTGTGCACAAACACCTACAGACACTAGAAGAAATGCATATGTCAGGGAGGTCAAATGAAGCATTTTATCACTTACTATAAAATGAACCCACTGCCAAAGTTTGGGAATTAAGTACAGTGTTTTTTTTATTTCTTCCCAGACACTTGGCTTAAAAGAGAAGCCAAGTGTCTCATTTGGCACAAAGCCACAATTTCCAGGTTGCCAGAATGTCACTAGCTCAAGAAATTATTTAAGCTAACTTGAGCTCCATAAGGGTTTTTCTCTCCAATCTCATTCCTTCCCAGGAGAAGTGATTCTACAACAAATATTCTATGTGTTTTAAAATCAACCCAGTCCATAGGGCCATTCAAAGAAATTCCTTTGCTTGATGGTAGCCTCCATTCCACATACAAAAGCAAAGATGACTGGCAATTGAGTGTTACTTCAGCAATGACAATGTGGCAGCACCCTTCATAACTTGGGAGGGCAACTGAATAGTTCAGGGCTTCAAGGTTCCTTCAACCAGAAAGATATAAGCAGAAAACACAGGAGGACTAGTTAGAGGGGTGGCCACCATTTTCCAACAGCATCTGCTACCAAGTGCAGTTGTCTCATTGTCTAAAAATAGGGATTGTCTTGCTTGCTACTCACCTTGTGGAACCAGCTATAACCTTGGCTAAAAACTATTTTGACCTTTCCTGTCAATGTAACCTGTGAGTATAGCAGACATAGGAAACATGCAATCTCTCTTTTAGGAAATATTCTTCATTGTCAGAAGTCAATCTTAAGGAGCTTGGAGAAGGATGGATACACTTGCAGCGATGGATACAGTGACGGAAATTGTGCCTAGCTGCATGGTCTAGAAAAGTTAATTAGGAGTATATCATAAATTTACAAAACAGTGAATATATGGGTGCTAACAAAACAAGGTTGAACTGTATCTTAAAGTGAAAGTGATTAAACTGAGGTAATAATACTTTGAGCCAAGATTAAACAAGACTCATTAGGTGGAAAAAACATAATGCTGAGAAAAGTGGAAGGCAGCAGGAAAAGAGGAAGACTGATCATGAGATGTATTGACACAATAAAGGAAGTCATGACTTTGAGTTTTCAAACCTGAGGTGGCTGTTAATGACTAAACCCTCTGGAGGTAATTAATTCACAGGCCTGGTAGACGCACGACACTGAACATGAATGCAAAGTGGCCTTGGGTGCATTTATTTGTATGTGGTACAGCTGAGTTTCTGTTTACTTTGCTGTCTCTCACAAGACAAAAGCAGACATAGATACAGAATGTCATGGGACACTTCTAACTTTTTCAAATGTGCACTACACTGACATGAGATAATAAATATGAACATAGACCACACATTCTGCACATGCCTACCACAAAATAGGTATGACTGAAACTCACATTAATCCAGAGATGAGCAAAGATGTTGTCGGACACCTACCCTCCTTCACCAGCCAAATTGAATTGATAAGGTTGCTACGCAAAAACGTCCAGATTGCCTTAATTTGCCCTCCCTTGCACAAATTCAATCATATGGCTGCTCCTTTCATTCTCTTCCAAGAGGGTTCAAGTAAACGTGAAATCAGGCTCCCAGTCCTTGTTCGTTATTTGCTTCTGGCCTTGGTCAAGGTAACTAAGTTGCATGTTGTTTCAAATGGGTGATAAATTTTAGGACTTTTCACTTATGTGAAAAAAGCTTTTTTAATCCTAGAAGTTCATTCTTTCGCCACCATTTCTGAAGTTATAGCAAAGGTGTGATTGTGTTACAAAGACTACTGTATGAAAAATGTGATGCAGGAAATAGCAGAAAGTGGCAAAGAGCTAAGTTAATGGATGCACCCTGTGTGATTTAAGGAGCTTACAGTTATGCTCAGTTCTGAAAGACATAGCAGAATGGAGCTCCATAAGAGGGTAAAGTTATTATTGATCGTTCAGAAGATTTTTTTTCAACTCTGCCAGCATCAGAGAGAACAGATGGTCTGATTTTCTTCTCACCCCCTTCATGTAATTCAGGAGTGATTACTCAGAAGTCAGTAAATTGATTATAAACACCAGGCAAGCATGTTAGAGAATTGACTCCTCCCATTTCTGTTTTGCTATATTATCTCTAAATCTGCCTCCCAGGGCTCAGTGAAGTGTGAGAACACATGAAAGAGGCCATGGTATGCTCCATTTTCAATCCTTGGTGGCACATTTTCCTTGCTGTTCTCCTTGTTCTTTTTAATAAGTCATTCCTGGTATAGTCTCCTACATACTTGGGACCATGGAAGACAGAGGAAAAGAAATTGGTAAAAGAAATATTGCAGCCTTGTGCCAGCTCGTTCAGCTTCAAAACAACCTTGAGACTCACTCCCAGCTACATGGCAACTTAATGTTCATGCACTGTTCAACCGGCTATAAAAGTCAAGAAAATGACTTATAGGAATGGAAGATCCAGGACTATTTTCTCTTAACACTATAACTCAAGGTCTGTCCTGTTCTAGTCTGTTTGCACCAAAAGTGTAGCAAAAAAGTCAGAAATTAACTAATGCCTATGAGAAAAATTGTTTGGGGGTTCAATACCTGAATAATACCTTTGCTCATATCATTCTGTCTGTACCTTAAGGTCACTGCTGGAGGATACCTGACTTGTTGGTGTTTTTATATAACACGAGTGCACTTATTGTCTTCCAAAATCGAGAGGAAATTCTCTGTGATGGCTCATTGATTTTTGAATGCCTTTCTACTGGAGACCTGCCAGAAGCACACACTGTATTTTGGAAATAAAAACAATTTTATTCACATGGGGGGTGTAGTTTAGAAAGCTGTATGATATTTTATGTCACTTATGCTAAACTTTAAATTGCTATGTTGTGTTGTATTGCCACTCTCCCCTCCTCCCAATACCTGGCCAGGGGAAACATTTTGTCCTCCCTACCTCACGGGGAAGAAGAATGAAGACAGACTATCCTCCCACTGAAGAGGAAATAGATTGATCATTACATGTCAAATGTCAAAATGATGCCTCATACATTAGTTAACTCTGGTGTCATCATTGCCTGAGTTGTCTTCATTTATTTTGGGATGGCAATGAATTCTTTTTTATTTTGCTTTTAGGTACATTATCATTCTATGCAATGATGGTATACATTTTTAATTTATTCACATACTGCAGGCATATCAAAGCCATCTTGTATGCAAGATGCATCCAAAAACATTACATGAAAAGAATCGAAGGTATTCACAAAACACATATTAAGAGATATTTCAAAAGGGGGAAATTCAACTCAGTGTGATAAAGTGAACATTATAATAATATCACACAAGGAACAAAATATTTCCTCAGATGTCAAGTGGACTTGATCTATGAAAGTTCACTTTAAAATACCTGTATAGTAGGTAGTCTTGCAGCTGCCACATTTTTGCCTCCTTTATTATTTTCTTTTTTACCTTTGTTTTGTTCTGCAAATCCCACCTCACTCCTCAATGTGACACAGTGGTGACCTTGGACGTCCGACAGCTATTGTGGTGAACCTGACTGGTTCAACCATGTCACAAAGTTGTCAACTAGCAGTACAGGATGGTCCTCTGTTCTGGAACTGTAGGTCAGCTAAGTGGGGTTGGGTACTTAGACAATGTACCTGGCCATTGCATTGCTCTAAAATGGCCAACTTCGACATGAGCCCAGCCAACTTTGTCGTCGTTTTTAAAATGTCTAAAGGAACATCAAAACACAAGCCTCAGTTCCCATACACCATTGGACCCTGCTATGTTAGCGGTAGGAACTCGCAATGGTGAGAGGCTGCTAAAATCTCATGAGAGATTATGCTTCAATCTGCCATGTCAAACTAGACATGTGAAGTACTGATCAACCAAGTAACCAAGTAAGTTTGTTCTGTTTCTTATCTGATATGCCTGCTTGCCCAGCTATCATTACAATGACAACAACACCACAAAGAATACATAACCAAGTTGCAGCAATGTTACATTGGAATCTGCACAAGAATTATGGAATACCACCTTCAAATTACTGGTGGCAACATACACCTGAAAAGGTGGTCAAGGATAAGATGGTTTCCATCTTGTAGGACTTTAAGATCCAAACTGATAAGAAGCTTGAACACAACACTCCAGACATTACTGTGGCTGAGAAAAACTTGGCTAAGCTGACAGATGTGGTGATCCCAGGTGAAAGTCAGGTGGGGAAAAAAGAGATTAAAATATAATGAGATATCAGCATCTGAGAACTGAGTTTGAAGTACAGCATCTCTGGGGGGAAATGCAACAGGGATACCTATAGTGTTAGGAGTGCTGGAATCAGAACAGAGCCATTGCAGAGAGTAGCACACACCCACTAAATTATCAGGTGATATAACACTGACTTTAGGTCCAGGGTTAGGACCTGAGCTCCTGAGTTCCAAAACTCCTGTCTGAACATCTGGTAGACCATGTACACCTTTGATAGTAGTAGTGGTGGTGGTGGTGGCAGCGGTGGCGGCAGCAACAACTACAGCAACAACAGCAACAACAGCAACAACAGCAGCAGCAACAGCAACAGCATAAAGTAAAGCATATTTAGTGTGTCATGAAAAGGCAGAAAAATAATTATTTTATTGGTCATTCTTATGTTCATACTACCAGGGATGGGGAGAGACGATTGTGGGATTTTAAGCCAAAAAAGAGAGAGGCTCTTTTTGATACTACCCATGATTTTAATTGAGAAGAAGACACCCTTTTTTGGGTAATATTAATAATAATATGTTCTGTCAAGCCAAATCTGAGATATGGTGATGCTTTCCAGGGTTTTTTGGATATAGAATACTCAGAAGTAATTTCCCAGTCTCTTCTTTTTGGGTGTGTTCTGGAATGGTGCAATCTGCTCATGGCTCCATAGGAGACACAATAAGGAATTGAATTACAGTACCAACCTTTGACTTCCCAGTCAGATATCTAACTCACTGAGTTATTCAGCCAGCTTGCTCTTGATACAACAGAAATGTGGAGGATGCTTCCACTCTTCTGCAGGTAGAGTCTAAATCAGGAGTTCTATAAAATTTTAAGCTGGGGGCCGGGTCACACACCCTCAGATAGCTTTGGGGGGCTGATAGCCATTTTGCCCATCCTCCACCACATGGCACTTTGTGGTGTTGTGGAGGTGGTGCCCCCCCCACATGAAATGGTGCCACATCCCGCATCTGGCCCACGGGCCTACAGGTTGAGAATCAGTGGTGGGCAGCAACAGGTTCTCACACACCCCAGGTGGGGGGGGGAGCAAAACTGGGGAGCCTTCAAGCAGGGGGTGGCAAAATTGGGTGGCCACCTCCACCTTCCTGCCCTGCCCCACTCACTTCCATGCCCCACCCTGCCCAATTCCCTGGCCTGCCTCACATACCTCCCTGCCCCACCCTACCTACCTCTTCCTCCACCTCCTCCTCCAAACCTGGGCAGCCTTGCACAGTGGAGTAGATTGGTATTCAAATTTGACATCAAGTTTTGTTACTGCAAGTGGTTCAAGGTGTCCCTTGCTCAAACGCCAGTAATATCTGACTCTAGGGTGCAGTGCTCATCTCCATTTACAGCCAAAGAGCCAGTGCTGCCTGTGTTTGCAGATGTATACATGGCCATATGGCAGGCATGACAAGATCAGCCATGACATAGGCTTTGCTCACGATGAAGGCTCCGTCCATGATGTAGGTTCTGCCCATGACGCAGGCTCCACCCACAGTGTGGTAGTGAAATTTTTTGCTGACTACCACTGTTGAGAATCCCTGGTCTAGATCATGTGATAGCTTCTTACCCACCATTCCAGGGAGGATTGAATTGTTCCCTAGAAATGTTTATATGTGCCAAGCTCTATACTTAGGGAACTAAATTACACCTACATGATGAATTAAAATTATGAGATATATTCATTTGATCAAAATCTTTCACAGTTTTAATAAAGCAGAGAATAAAATATACACTGCATGTAGACCTTCATTTTAATTGATTACAGATTGAATGATAAGTTAAATGAAAATGTACTTGTGAAGATCTTCCACTTTCTAAGGCAACTTCAATTGCCAAATTTATGATATGAAAAAGATAATGAATATTCACTGGAGTTAATAATTAGCAAGACAAGATACATTGCTATATTTTTTTTTAAAAAATGCATCTTGTTCATAAGTCTTATGTTTTTAACTGAAAGAAATACTTGACATGATGAAGATTCTATATACAGTGTTATCAAAATAATAGCAATGAAGACAAACTAGGGGAAGAACATGCAATTATTTATTTCTTGTGCAAGTTTGGAAGGAGATGCTGTGCAACTGCAATTGAAATTACAGTATTTGCTGTAGTAGATGTGGAGTGGATAGAAACATATTTTGATGCACAACTGCTTTCTACCAAGTTCTGCAGTGACTGAGAGCAGGCAGCTGAAAACACCCAAAATGGGTGGAGCTGTTGAGGGGAGTAATGGCCAAGAAATTGCTGAGCTACACCAGAGCCAAACTCACAGCCACTGTGCCGACACAACATTAAGCCAGAGCAAGGGTGGTCATTAGTAATTTCCAACATCTGTGGCTTTGATTCAGCATAGCCTCAGCTGGTAAGGACTGTACCTTCATTCAGAAGAAAGGGCAAAGTGGAATGGAGTTGTGGTCATTGCTAACATCCAGGAATCAGCACTATGGGTCTTCTTTCCCAGTCTTTAGATTATTACAGTTCTCACCATACTGAAGCCAATAATCATGATAGCTGGATCCATTGAAAAAAGAATGAAAAAGGAGAGAAAGTAGGGTTAATCTGACCCAGCTTCAATCTATGTAGATATTTTTAAATCAAATGTTCATAATAGCATTGGAAACATAAAGTATAACAATATACACATGGCTTCTCATGTTCTGATCTTGTGCTTGTCCTTTGTAATCATGCTACTTTCTGGGTGACTTTTTTTTTTGCTTTACTTTGTTTTTGTTTTGTCTTGAAGAACATTTCACTCATACCAGAAGAAGAAAAAAATCTGATAGGATTTGTTTCAGTGTTTTACATTTCTTTCTAGTATTTCATGGTCCTATTTTTTACCCTGGCATCTTCAAGATGGCTCCTATTTTCATCCTGCATAAACTGTGTGTAAACAGAGCTTGGGCAATGGGTTTGCTATATTGGACTGCTAAAAAATGTAGAGCTGTGTGGGCTGAGGGATTCTCTGTGATGTAGGCCAAATAAACAGTGTTTCAATTATTCTCCTTGTATTTCCTTATAACTTATCTGCCTCTGATACATCTAAACATTTCAACAGTTATTTTCTTACCAATGGGGTATAGTTTTTCCTGCTAATCCTTCAACCCAAACGTGGGGAACACAGTTAAAAGCAGAGACATCATCTTGTAAACAAAAATACACATAGTCAAAGCGATGGCATTCCCAGTGGTAATGTATGGTTGTGTGAGCTGGACCTTTCGGAAAGCTGAGCACAGAAGAATAGATGCCTTTGAAATTGGGTGTTGGAGGAGAGTTTTGAGAGTATTCTGGACAGTGAGGAGAAAAAATAAGTCAAACTTAGAAGAAATTAAACCTGACTGCTCCTTAGAAGGTCAAATAGTAAAGATGAAGCTGAAATACTTTGGACATCAAATGAGAAGATTCACTTGAGAAAGCCTTGATGCTGGGAAAGGGTGGAGGGCAAAAGAAGAAGGGGGTGGGCAAAGATGAGATGGCTAGATGGTATTGTGGACACAATGGGCACAGAGCTAGGCAGGTTGAGGAGGATGGTGGAGAACAGAGGTGCCTGGAGGACAATGGTCCATGGTGTCACAAAGGGTCAGAATTGACTGTGCGACTGAACACAACGAAACTATTGTTTCACTTTCAAAAATACATACTACCACATTTATTCCACATCTACTCTTACTACCTTGCATTTCCAGCATACATACTGAGCAGCAGAAAACATTTTATTCAATCTTGTTGACATTGAATACCAATCAGAATCACCTTGTACTGAGTCTAATGAACGGAAAAGCTGACCAAACCTAAGTTTAATGAATGGGCATATGTTAGTTCATTCCTGTTCAGAGATCAATACTCCAAGATCTCTTTCCCTTAGTCTGCTACATACAGGCTTCTTAATTTAACAGACTATAAATCTTATCCATGCACCCTTCAGAACCTCTGTCTATGGCTACACTTTCAAAAGTGGTCAATAGCCTAATTTGGCCCCTAACTCTTAACTGGTGAAGGGAATAATTATTTACTGGTAGATAACATTAAAAGCTTGAAGATTTACTTTGCATAAATCATGGGCCTGGAAAGTGTGATTCCAACTTACCATTGCCCATTTTAACAAAGTTTATATATGAATACCAGAATGCATTGCCATTGTTGGTGAAACAGAAATGACATTGTCTATCCAAGCTGTTGTTAGTAAAACGCTAAAAAGACTAAATCAGACCAAATCAAATTGCACAAACCAAGTATAGGTATAGGTATAGGTATAGGTATAGGTATAGGTATAGGTATAGGTATAGGTATAGGTATAGGTATAGGTATAGGTATAGGTATAGGTATGTATCTATGCTCCATGGCCCCAGTTCTCATTATTGCAATCTAAAATTGTTCTTTACAAAAACAAACATTTCAAAGACTTCCACAATTTTAAGGTACCTTCTCTGGTCCTGACAAACTAGCTACCATCTAGAACAGGAGTTCTCAACCTTTTTAAGTCAGGGGCAGGGTCACGCTCACTCAGACAGCTTCGGGGCCCAGATGACCATTTTGTTCTTCCTCCACCTCATGGCACTTCCTGGTAAGGTGGAGGCACTGGGGCACCACATGGAATGGTGCCATTGGCTGCATCCAGCCCGCAGGCCACATGTTGAGTATCCCTGATCTAGAACACTATACATTAAAATAAACAATAAAACAACAAATACACAATTACAACAATATACAAAAATGTGCACCCTTCGCCCAGCTGGACACTATATATACTCTTAATAGGTTTTTTTTTTAATTTTTATTTTAAGGTTTTTACAATATTAAAAACAAACTAACAAAACAATCTACAAAACATAAAAGAAACAATTACATACAAACAAAGAAAAAAAAAGTAGTTCCCAAGTACATCCTGCAGCGTTAAAAGATGAGAAGAGGGAGAAAAAAAATACATATCAATATAATATAATGTAGTCAGACATTATTTTCTATACATTTACTATACTGTATATTTTCACCTTTATGTCTACTCTCCTCTTAAACCACCATATTACAACTTTATTATTTTGTACATGGTTCCTACCACCCAGTGCACTATAGTCCTTGAGTCTACCAGCCACTCCTTTTACAACTCAGTCATTCTGCCAAAAATACATTGTATTCGGAGCAGGTTTTTCTCCTATCCATCAATGTGTGTTGCAAAAAAGGTTTCCAAATGTCCCAAAATCTATTTTGTTTTATTAATCCCCTTTTTATATTTAATTCCCATATAAGTTTTTCATTTAATGCCATATCCCAAACATCAACATACCATTTACCAATTTCTAAATTCATATCACCTTTCCAATTTCTGGCTACTTGTTGTCTCGCCAATGTCAAAAAGATAGACAATAACTCTTTTATATTTTCCTCTAAATTCAAATCCTCTAAGTCCGTTAATAAAACAATTTTTTCATTCAACTTTAAACGGATATTTAAATTTTTTTCTAATTCTTGTTCCATTTTATGCCAGAAATTGGAAATAATTTTACAATCCCACCACATATGTTTGTATGTCCCAATTTCCTGATGACACCTCCAACATTTTTTTGAGTTGCTATTTATTTGATTTAACTGAACTGGCGTCATATACCAGTGCCACAACATCTTGTAGTTGTGTTCTTTAACTTTTGTAGACAGATTTCGCATCATCCTACTTTTCCATTTTTTCTTCCAGTTCTTATCTGTAATAATAATACTCAAATCCGATTCCCACATTCTTTTAAGGGTATCCTGGGATTCATCCATGTTGTTTATCATTTTATATAATTTACTTACTATTCCTTTTATCCCCATTGAACCTTTTCTTATTTTATATACCATCTCCTCGAAGTCTGTCAGCTGCCTTATTGGCTGTAATTTCATTTTATATTGTTTATTCCACTTATCCAACGTTAGTATCTGAAGCCAGTTCAACTTTAATTCCTTATAAATTTCTTTTTTTTTGTTTCTTCATTCTCAATTCGATCCAGCCAATCTTTTAGTAAAATTATATCATATTTATACATAATATTTTTAATAATTCTAAATTAAATTATACTCTTAATAGGTTTTAACTAGATTTTTAATTGGTGCAAGTGGGAGGTAGTTTTTCAGTGTTTTTAGGAATTTTAAGGGTCTCTATAGTTTAAACATTGGGGATTTTATGTGCACCGCCAAGAGTCACACGTTGAATACAAATTGAATAAATAAATAAATAAATAAATAAATAATGGTTTTGCAGAACATGAACTGGTTATATTCAATTTAAAATATCTTGATTACTGCAATTTTATTTTTCATTCCTATATCTGATGATAAACCATTTACAATATCTCTGGATGGAACTTTACAAAGGGAGCAAACCATGCACATTCATGTCAGTGACACCATTAATTTTTCTATTTAAGAATCCTTTTGTTTGCTGATGAATACCAGTTTGCTCCTTTGCAGCGAAGAAAAATTACAAGTCTAAAGCCAAGATTCAACAATGTATTTCAACAGCCAATGCCAGTGAAATATCACTCCCCCCACTATACACACCAGGGTAGATTTTCATGATGCAAAAATACAACTCACCAACCCTTCCCAGAAAGATTTGCAGTCTTGTAGAGCTAAGGTGCATAGACAGGATTGCAGAAAGCAGGAAGGGACCATATATTCTGGCAGATAACCAGTCCAATAGAAGCATACAATTGGGTTCTGGTCTAAAAAATATGAAGCAACTATGGAACATATGGTGAACTACATTTGGTACTACAACACTGTGGAATCAGGTTCTTCTCTTCTCTTCTTATTTTCTTGCATGTGAGGACACGTATTGGGTAATGGAATCAGTTTCAGGGTCAAGAATTCTCAAAAAAAATATTTTAAGCCTTTTGGCATATTCAAGCGTGGAAAAGCATAGAGTGGACTTTGCCCATGCTACTTATTGTAGCATGTAGTTGAGGTCATATGCTACTAATGGGGACTGTTTCACTGTGGTTCTTCCATGAGGCACCTCTGAAGCCCAAGTGCTAGTAGTTCAGTTTGAAAACAGATTGCATAAGCTGTCTATACCCATTCATCACAAAAAGTATTTATTTTTTTATGTCAGATACTTGTTACACCAGTTCTTCAGTTCACTTGAGGACAGGTATACTGTCAAAGTCTCATACTTCACCAGTAAAATCATTTCAAGTAATTATACCACAGAATTAGAGAAACAGCAAGTATGGAGTTAAAATGCTTGTCCAGTTTTGGAGGGAGGGGTTTATTTCTGCAATGTAATTAGAACATTTTGTGTATCTGTTTCCCTATTAGTGTTCATCATTCTCAACTTGGCAGAGGCAGATTGTTAGGAGGGTCTTCAGAACACCTGAACCTGTGGAATCTGCAAACAACAGTAGGGAACTAAAGAGAGTACTAGGAAATAAGTTTTCTACAACAGGGGAAAATACAGTGAAGTAGATCTTCTTCCACTTTTCCAAAGAGTTCACATAAAGCTAGCAAGTCTAGGTTCCAGAGCCTTTATTCTTGGTTCTCCTTCAATTGCTAGCAGGATTGCTCAGTAGATTTCTCTATATTGTTCACAATCCCATGCAGTTTTTGGCACTCTTTAAACACAATTTGCACAATTGGCAAAAATTCCCCGACCTAGAATAACTGCTGCTTTGTTTAAGAATGTGAAGCTCTGAGTAGAGTGTTTGTATCTCTCTGCACATCAGCCAGTCATTCTGTACTTGCTGTGTATCCACTACCTGTCAAAGGAAAGGACATTAGAAACATGTTTAGCAAACTACAGAGACCTTGTGGGTGAGATACAGAGCTTTTTGTCTCATTCTCAGCTGCAAGTAAGGAAACTGGCAGTGTTTTAAAATTCCTCATTAAGGTGTCTAATTGTGTCAAAATAGCCTAGTATTATTAAAAGGAAGAATGTTGTGTTAATTTTTTCTATCTCTACACCTCCTGGGGACTCTTTATGCAAGACCAAAGAAAGTAATTTGAAATGACATAACAGCTATAAAAACAAAATTTTAAAAATTAGCTATTTGAATGCAATTTAAAAAATATAGTCCTATATTTTTTATAGGATCTTTCATTATAATCAAGGTATCATCTGCATACAAACTTATTTTTGTTCCATTTATCCCTTCTATATTTATATCACTCCTTATAGCTCTGGCCAATAATTCCATAGCCATTATAAACAAAATGGGGGAAAGAGGACATCCTTGTCTCATTCAAAATCACCTGCAAAAATTTGAAGAGATAACAGGCCTGAAAATAAATTGAGGGAAATCGGAAACAATTTTTAGTAATTTAAATAAGGAAGAGATAGGGAAAATTAAGGAAAAATTTAAAATTCAAATTAGGAAAAGTATAAAATACTTAGGAGTTAATATTGCAGATAATGTAGAGGATTTGAAGAAATTAAACTATGATAAAGTGAAAGAGGAAATCAAGAAGAAAATTGTTATTTTTTTTGAATGAATGAATATTTATTAATTGATTAGTCTTTCGACCTTATCAATAATATAAGAGTTTAAAATCTGTACAATGCGATAAAGTGTGATAAAATACAATAAAAATACAATAAAATACAATAAAAATACAATAAATACAATATATACATACCTGAACTACTTTTAAAGAATGTAAACTGGAGATGGTCCCTAAATACTATTAATTCATGCATATTGATAGTCAGATAAGTGAATCTCCCTTGCAGGATACCCCAATTTGATTGACATATTCGATTCGTTTAGCTGATGCCTTAATTATAAACTTGGCAGTTCTACACACAACGTGGATATTAGAGCCCAGAAGGAGATAGGACAGTTTGTTTTTTGAGTCCAAAAAAGTTGTTTTTTCCAATAGGGATGCAAGGTATTTAGATCTAATATCAGTGTACAACTGGCAATCTAATATAATATGAGAGCTATTTTCAACATTTGGAGACCCACATATGCACGTTCTTTCGTGATATGGTAAGTGGTGAAAATGCCCATATCTATTCATGGAGTTTAATAGCTCGAATCTGGCTCTACAATATGCCCTTCTTAAAGGATAAGTGAGGCTCATCAAAACATATTTTTCTGTTTGAAATGTAATTTTGTTAGCCGCCAGCCACCTTAACGAACCAAGAAAATTGTTAGATATCGGGTGTTGAAGACCTCTTGGTTTGGAAGGATTGCTGTTTGTAAAATGAGTTTATTATCCAAGATTAATTTTTTATTTGAGGTCCTCCCAATTAAACAAACTGAAAAAGAATTAAGAGTTTTTCAAAATTTATTGAATAATTACTGCAATGGAGGGAAAAGAGCAAGGATACCTACAAGTTTATGGTATAAGTCACAGAAAGAGGGTGGTTTAGGGTTACCTAACATTAAATCATATTATAGGGCATTCCAAATCAAAGGTTTGGTAAAACTTTTAATGATAAAAGATCTTATATGGAGGGAGATAGAAATGAAAGATAGTAATGTGTGTGCAAAGGGAGAATTTTTGGAAAATTCAGTTTTTCATTTAAAACCAAGAAATAATGTCCTAAAATCTATGATAAGTGTATGGGTAAAATTAAAAGAAAAATTGGCACCAAATACCTCTCCAATATTAGAGTTGCAAGATCTTAAAACATTTCCGGTTAAAAATTCAGAATTATTGAAAAACATTATGTATAAATATGATATAATTTTACTAAAAGATTGGTTGAATCGAATTGAGAATGAAGATACTAAAAAAGAAATTTATAAGGAATTAAGGTTGAACTGGCTTCAGATACTAACGTTGGATAGGTGGAATAAACAATATAAAGAGAAACTACAACCTACAAGACAGTTGACAGACTTTGAGGAAGTGCTATATAAGATAAGAAAAGGTTCAATGGGGATAAAAGGAGTAGTAAGTAAGTTATACAAAATGATAAACAGTACCGAAGAAACTCAGGATGTTCTTAAAAGACTGTGGGAAACAGATTTAAGTATTAATATTTCAGACAATAATTGGAAGAAAAAAAATGGAAAAATAGGATTATGAGAAATCTGTCCACAAAAGTTAAAGAACACAACTACAAAATTTTTTGGCGGCGGTATATGATGCCAGTTTGGCTAAACCAAATAAATAGTAGCAACTCAAGAAAGTGTTGGAGATGTCATCAGGAAATTGGGACCTACAAACATATGTGGTGGGAATGTAAAATTATTTCCAATTTCTGGCATAAAATGGAACAAGAAATAGCAAAAATTTTAAACTTCAACTTAAAGTTGAATGAAAAAATTGTTTTACTAACAGATTTAGAAGAATTGAACTTAGAGGAAAATAAAAAAGAGTTATTATCTATTTTCTTAACGTTGGCAAGACAACAAGTGGCCAGAAACTGGAAAGGTGATATGAACTTAGAAATTGGTAAATGGTATACCGATGTTTGGGACATGGCGCTAAACGAAAAACTTACATGGGAATTAAACATAAAAAGGGGGTTAATAAAACAAAATAGATTTTGGGACATTTGGAAACCTTGGTTGCAATATACATTGAGGGAAAATAAAGGTGAAAAACCTGCACTGAATACAATGTATTTTTGGCAGAATGACTGAGTTGTAAAAGGGATGGCTGGTAGACTCAAGGAACTTAGTGTACTGGGTGTTATATGTATTATGTTTTTTAAAAAGAAAAAACATAACAAATTTGTAACATCATGTTGAAAGAGGATAATTGATATAAATGTGAAAGTATATAGTATATATGAATATAAATAGTATGGTTAAGACATTGAATGCATTGAAAATAACTGAATTAAGATGTTATTATATTATGTTATATTGACTTGTACCTTTTTTCTTTTATTTTCAATGTTGTAAGATGTAGTTTGCAATTGTATTTTTTGTTTGTAACTGTTTTTTTGTTCTGTTGTTTTTAACTTTTTTGTTTATTGTTAAAATTTAATAAAAATATTCAAAAAATATATATAGTCCTGAATCCTACTGTTGTCCTAAGTACAGTAGACTTGTAGAATAGTGAGTCAATACTTATATAAATGTTGTGGGACTTCTCTAGTTGGATCTGCCAACAGAATTCTGGTTATGATCAGTTCTACCACGGAATCATAGAATTGTAGAGCTGGAAGAGACCCCAAGCGTCATCAGATTCCAAATTCTGATGAAAACCAACAGCCATCTGCCAGCAGTTCTTTAGTTGTGCATATGTCACCTTTGTTTTAAAAAAAAAAATCAAGTGAAAAGGAGACCATTTGCTTCTAAAGTAGCCTACTCTACTGTGGAACACTTACCACTGGAAAGTTCTTCCAAATAGTCAGAATCTTCTTTCTTGTAATTTGTCTTCTCCAAATAAGCTCAGAAGCAAGTCTATAAAAATAACTTCACTGGAATAGAAGGCTGAAGGGAAGAGGGGATGGAATGCCACTACATAGAAGATGTGAAATGATGGAAACTAAAAAGGAGTCCTCAAATGATATTAACACATGAAGGAAGAGATAAAAGGATACACATTGGTTAAAATTCAAAAGCAGCATTTAGGAACTGGACCCATACATTGTTTAAATACCACTTTTAGAAACATGATACATTCTTCTTCAAGTGCCATATCCTGAATATTGGCTATCATGGCAATAGTCTTCTTAACTCCTCAAAACAGTTCTTCTGAGGACATATCACACCAATCTCTCAGGTTCCTTAGGCATGAAGTCCACCTACGTCAAGCACCTCTCTTCACAAGGATCTTCCCTTGCATAATGAGTTGGAGTATTATACAGTAATACCTCGGATAACACTAAGACTTGGTTCCACAAGTCTTGGTGTTATCCGATTTTTAGTGTTATCCGATCCATGTTAAAATCCTATGGGATGGATCGGATAACGTTAAAGCTCCATAGAGATACATTGTAACCGCACAGGCTTTAGCAGTTGTTATCCGATCCATCCCATAGGACCTTAACGTTATTTGATCCAATTCTCCTCCCCAGATTACTTAACGTTATGTGATTTTAGGTAAAGGAGCTTTTGTTGCTTAATGGCCTTAAACAGTTCTCGTTCTTTATCCATCTGACGTAACACTCCTATATGGTCAACTCATGGTATCCTTAGCAGCTGTCTGTAGATCCACATTTCAAAAGCTTCAATTTTCTTTTCAGATGCTGTAGTCAATGTTCAAGCTTCAACTCTATATAGCAACACTGGGAATAGGGAACTTCTCACTATTCTGATCCTTGTAGTGAGAGTTAGAAATTTACTGTATAACCAATGTCACATTTTTATGAAGGTGGGTCTTGCTTTTTCTAATTATATTTTAATTCTACCTTGGGAACCCACTTTTTATTTAACATACAGTTGTACCTTGCTTAAAGAGCATAATGTGTTCTACAGGATTGCTCTTGAAGCGAGTTTGCTCTTTAAGCAAAACACCATTGTAAGTGACCAATTGTGATTTCTGGTGGGGGAGATTGTGAACCCCAATTTATTTGTTAAGCGAGTTTTTTGGTTGGTTTTATTTGTTAAGTGAAGTGAACATTCAGAGAAAATTCTGCTCTTTAAGTGAGTTACTCTTTATGTGAGGCACTCTTCATGCGAGGTTTGACTGTACTTCCCAAATAAACAAATAGACATGATACATGAAGATTATAAATATTATTATTATCAGGCAATTTTTATCTCCATCATCATCAATCTGAATTTTGAAGTTTTCATTGCAGGGTTCCCCTTCGGTTCTCCTAAAAATGGGGGCAAGACCGTTTTAGCCTTTGAGACCTAAACTGCGCTGACAAAAACATTTTCTATTTCCTTTAATCACTTGCCTTAATCACTTGCCCAGGGGTTCTCAATCTACAGTGCACCATTTCATGTGGCCCACTGCCGCCACTGCTGGAAGCAATGTAAGTGGAGGAAACAGCTGCAGATACATTTATGGCTGTCGTAAACACAACAGCCGTGGATGCAGTTTGCGGTAGCGTTTACAGCGAGGGGAACCACCAGTTTGGCCTGCTCAGCTACCTGAGGGAGCTTGACCTGGCCCATGGCTTGAAAAGGTTGAGAACACCTGTCATAGCCTAAATTAAAGAGAAATTTGCCAATCAGTATAAGTAGACTGCCCAACATATAATCTGTAGAAAGAAAGCATTAAAATAACTCACAAAACAAAGCTGGTTTCATTGTGGCACCATGCCTACTAAGCAGCTCAAATCTGGACAACAATGTAATTGGCGTTCCAGAAAAAATTGCTGTATTTTATGGCACTGCAGCCATGGGAAATGTTGAAGGAGTGGCTAGTCTGAAGATCCTGGGAAAAAAGTGGCCAAACTGTATTTAGCCCAAAAGCATATGCCCATGGCTTGCTGCAGAACACCAAAATATGGAAAGATGTGATAGATAAATGCTGCTTTATTCAACCAACAGCCTAAAGCTATTAGGAAAATCGGTTCCCAGGAAGAAGCAGCAAACTGGCTTGCTGTAATACTAATCTCCTTTCTTGATTGCATTAAATACAACAGCAGCAGCTGCATTTGCAAATAGGGGATGTGACTGAAGAGCAAATCAGCAAGCAAGAGAGAGTACAAAGGATTATATGACAGTCTTTTAGGTTCTGAACACATACTTTTTTACTATTTAGAAACCCTTCCAGGTAACAGAATATATTTTTCCCATTCTTTATTAGAAATATAGGGGAAAGAAGTTGTTTGATTATTTTTCTAAACTTTACTATATTTGCATTTTGACTTCAACACTTTCCTCTCATTTAAGGGTTTAGACCTCACTCTATCTGCAAGTACCTGGAAATAAGCTTCATCAAAACCAATGACATTTACTCCTGTGCATACATGTATAGGACTATACTAACTACCCTCCTAGTTATTTCCACTTCACCAAGTTGAATCCTATTCCTACTTATCATCCAGCCAAGGCAAATGATGTCTTCTGTCACCTATCAAATCAAATATTTTGTCGCCTTACCATCTTGCTGAGTCAAATTCTGTTAGTAGCAGTGCATGGACGTGGCACATATTGCATCATGGATAGATGGTTGTGTGTATCTTTAAGGATCATCCTAGAGAACAGCCAGCTGCTCAGGTTCAGCAGCAAATGAGGGAGCCTCTTGTGCATAAGAAGAGGCACGCCCAAAGCCAAGTTGCCTCGCCTTAATGGAGTGGTCACCTTGCTGGAGTGTTCATCTTGAAGGTAACCTTATGGGCCAGTCGCTTTGCGACTTTGCCACTTCGTGGTAGTGACTTTGTGTGAGTGGGTATAAACAGCTTGGATAGTTGGTGTTTCGTCTTGGTGCTTGCTTCTAACCAAGAACTTTGCAAAGCTGTGCTGCAGAGGAGGAATTTGCCTAACAGCTGTTCTTCTCAAGATCTGCAAGCATCTGCAAGGAACCAACAAGGACTCTGTGAAAGCTTACTGGGTAAGCAGAGAGTGAGAGCTAAAACTCTCTAAAGACTGTGAACTCTTGTATATATGTCATTCCTGAATGCTGAAGCTAAGCCTGTTGTTTTTCCAACACTGTAAATATTTTTTCCTGCACCTCACCTCATGAGTGTACGTTTTTCTGTTGCCTTAGAAGAACTGTTTGCCTGTTATTTCTGGGCTCCCAAGTCACACATCATCAACACTGAATGCAAGGGTGTGGCAGGGGCAAATCCGCTCTGGAATACTCTGTCAAATTCTGAATCTGCTTTCCATCTACCAAAGACAAATCACATATCCGCCTATTGTTGTGCTGAGTTGCATCTATAGATAATTATCTTGGTTTATCTCACAGCCACTATTTACCAACCCTTTGAGTCAAAGTTAGCTGTCATTATTGTGAGTGTCTCCAGAGAGACAGATTCTCTGGGATATTTTGTAATGATCAGGATCATCAGATAAAAACTGCAGAAATACAGACTTGAGTTCACCTAATGCAGTTTTGGATCATAACCAGAGTGATGTATGGTATCCCCTCACCATAGAAAGGATGTGATATATACATACAGAGCTGTATGATCACCAAAGTTTTGCTCTACCCAAGACTTGTGTAAACAGTCAAAGTCACTTTCTCAACAAATAATCAGATTTAATTATAGAAATCAACTCATAGAGTGGTCAGGACATGTGACAACAGAAACACTATTTCTGGGGAAAGAGGGAGAGGGCGTAAGACTGTATGAGTGTCCTTTTAACAGCTTCATCCTAGGTCTGAGCTGAAATGGTTTTGAAAGATAATAATTATAATTTTGTGTTAGAAATTATTCCGGGTTGAAAGGATTTTTTCAGAAGAAACTCTGCTCAGGGAATGCCCAAATGAGGCTCCTTTCATGTCCCCAAGAGCTGGGACAGAGATGGGTGCTCAATACGGAATGCAGTACCCAGGTCTTGAACTGCCAACTTGCCAGCTTTCCAGCTAACAAGGTGAGATTCTTAACCACTGAAACACCGGTGTTGGATATTGAGGCTTATGTTTGAATACCTGTTTAAGTTTCTTTAAACTGTGAAATGTGGGAACATTAGAATAAAGGCTATCTCAATTGTCTTGCCATTGCATGTCTTTTGAACTAGAAAGACCTTTGTTAAAACATGCTCTATGGTTAGAAGGTGAACCTGTCAGTCACACAAACATATTCATTTATTCTCACATTTCTCTCTCATGACAATTTTAAAGAAACAAAACCTAAAATGTACTCTTTTCCCCTTACTCCCTCATTTTTCAATTTCCCAATCCCACAAAATTTCTTTTGTGGTGCAAATTCAGTTCTTAGACAGAAGGTAGACTAACTCCAGGAACCAGTTTGAAGAATTGCACTTTCTGATTTTAAAAAGGTAGAGTGGGTGTCCCCAGAAAAAATCAAGAAATGTAAACTTCCATTCAAGTTTGATGTCCAAGTAAAGTTGGATGAATTCTGAAACTGAATAGGATTGCCCTCCAAGTAGCGGCAGTCAAGCTAAACCTTGTGATTAGTGTCAGTTCATACTCTGAGCATACGCTAATATATCCATGATAGACATAAAAACCGTATCTGAAATCAATTGAGAGTGATATGAGTTGGTCAAGTTTCAGTCTTATGAACTGTCTAAGAAAATTTTCAGTGTTAATGTTTTGCTGGTATATCCCCTTTAATTGCAAACTTTACATACAGATTTTTTTTCATATGCATTATTTTATATAATGACATAATCCTTTTACTCTGAATACAATTTAAAAGTTCACTTTATGTAGTATAACTTCTGTTGCTACCTCAAATATATCTTTAAAAGTACTCAAGAACATAAGATAATTTAGTTCTGAGGGCATCTGCCCCACAAGCAAAGTAGTTACAATTTCTCATAAAAGTAAGGATGGCTGGTGTTTTTTTTCCAAAAAAATTCTTCTGAGATCATCAGAATTTTTACAATGAAAACTGGTGGTAATCGTGTAAGGTTCAAGTTCCAGTCATTATTCACTAATGTTTTTAATCAAGCCAAGTAGAGAAACTCTTCAAAGTTTTCTTTCAGAATCTGTCAAATACCATTTCAAAATAATAAATATCTTCCTTCATGTAACACAGTAAGTGACCAGCTACCATTCAATATTATAAATGAATTTTAAATCCTCGTGTTACTTTGCCACCACCAAGATTTAGAACAAGGGCAATTTAAGTTTTGCTGTCATTCACCCATTCTTTGTAAACAATATGTTAAAGAAATAGAGAAGTGCAGTGCTTTTTAAACATATGAAATATGGGGAATTCTTCCCCTAGTAAACTCAAAAATCTTTCCAGAAGTGTTCTTTTAATTCTGCCATGACTCTAATTTATATTTTAGAGAAATCAAATGCCTATTTAAATGTGTGTGTGTCCTTCTCTAAGTTTTGTGAGTTGGTATGTCTATTCTCTTTTAAGCAAAGCCTGTGTCTCTAATGAAATGTTGGGCTTTTGAGCTTTTGCATGCCTGAGGAAAAAGGACACACAAATCTAGGGTGCTGGAAGCAATTTCTACTGATAGATGGAGGGGTGGAACTCAAGGTACTTCTGGACCATGTTAAACAGATAGCTATTATTACCTTGAGGTCTCTCAAACACATTAAGTGATCAGCAGAGGAGGGCTCCAGATTTCAGGGCCTTAACTCTGGCCACTAGACCCAGTGCTATGGTCAATATCCTCTGGAAAGAATGTCTTCCTGAGATTAAAATCTATTGTATAATTTTCTATCTTGTGATCTTATCTTTATCCAAATTCCCATGAAGGGAATATTTGAACAAAAACTCTTTTTGGGGTGGGTGGAGGTGGGTCATTTACTGCTCATCAGTCCAAATATGGAGGGAACAAAATACAGCAGAATATTTCAAGTATCTCATTGTTATTCATACTTTAAACATGTATTTAAATACAGTAATACCTCAGGTAACGTTAAGACTTGGTTCCACAAGTCTTAAAGTTATCCAATTTTTAGCCTTATCTGATGCATGCAGGACATATTTAAAGGATTCCCCCCCCCCATGTCTGCTTTTGCCTTGCTTTGCTTTGCTAAACTAGTCAGACTGGTTTGGCAAGCTTTTGTAATGTGTAATTGTTATTGAGATCTTGCAACCTTGAGATAAAGAGAGCAGGCACCCCCCCCTTCTCCCAAGAGGAGCTGGTGAGTCACAGCCATGCCTCAGGGAATTTGAGGCAAACATTAGCATCAGAAATAATTATGTTATCTGATGCATCGGATAATGTTAACATAATAGATAACATAATGTTATCCGATGCAAATGTTTGCCTCAAATTCTCCAACGTTATCCGATGCAAACGTTATCCGATGCAAATGTTATCCGATGCAAACGTTATCTGAGGTATCACTGTATATGATTACTGTAATTCTAATTTATTTCTAGGGGTGGAAATGATTGTATAAAATGCGCCAAAGGGCTTTAAATTTTGAAAATATAATGTAACAAAGTAATAGGTGAATCAGAAGTTGTCGAGATGTATGTAGAGACTTAGCACAAGCATACATTGTATGGCAGTATGTTCCTACTAGCTTTCCTTTAAGTGATTCCACATATTTTATCCTTTCTTCTTAAAAGAATTACACCAGTCCTTTTTGGCTTCTTTTTTCTGCACTTTTACCAAATTATTATGGAATGAAGTGAATTATGTGCAGTATTCCCATTGTGGTTGTTTTGGTATCTACCAGGATCATCTTTCCTTGGTCTGAGTTAAGACGAAGTCTCCTAACATATGCTGTTGGCAGTATGATGAAAACATCTCTATACAATTGACAAAACTAAGATATGGACTCCTATTCACCATGAAATTTCATCCAAAGTGATGTTGAAAGATGAGCTTCAAAGTTCCTCCCTCCAAGCAGCTTTGAAGGAGGGTAAAACATTTTTGTGGCAATGCATTTTTCAAAGGGATTTCTAAATTTGTTTCATTGAGAGAGAGGTTGTGAGATGTTTCTTGGTCTCATTTTTACCTTTTTTTACCTGTGTAATGCTTGTCCTAATTAGGATTTTTCCTTGCAAATGTGATAAAAATAGTACACTATTCCCCCTAATAATGCTAACACTTGGTTCCACAAGTCTTAGTGTTATCCAGTTTTTAACGTTGTGTGATGCATTGATTGCACAATGTTTAAAAAGGGAAAGGGAACAGGGGGTCAATCCATCTGACTCTTTGGAAAGGGCAGTGGGGATTCCATGCCATTTCCAAAAAGGCAAATGGATCGAGCCAAGCCCCAAAGTCGGCAGGACTGGTCTCTGACTTTAGGGTTTGGCTCTCCTTGCAACTGGTCTCCCCACAACCAAACCAGTGCTCTGACCATTGGAGCATCTGTTTGGTTGGAGGAATACCAGGTGCACGTCAGATGGTCAGAGCGCCAGTTCGGTTGGGGGGAGACCGGGTGAGTGCACCCTTACCCCAAGTAAACCAGTGCTCCAATGGTCAGAGTGCTGGTTTGGTTGAGCGGAGACCGGGAGCACACGTCCTCCCCCCAAACAAATTGCGCTCCAACAGTCAGAGCATCTGTTTGGTTGGGGGGAAGGGTGCATATGCCCAGTCTCACCCCAAACAAACCAGTGCTACAATGGTCAGAGTGCCGGTTTGGTTGGGGGGAGGGCGTGCACGCCTGGTCTCCCCTCCCAACCAAACTTGCACTCCGACAATTGGGTCTACAGGGGGCCCCTTTTCCCCCCCAGCAAGGGGGCCTCTGGAGATCTCTTCCCCAAAGCCCGCAGGGCTCATCTGCAGCCCTGCGGGCTTTGGGGCAGAGATCAACATTGGGGAATTTGAGGCAAACTTTTGCATCACATAACGTTGTGCAGTGAAAAAGTTTGCCTTGAATTCCCCAACGATATCTGGTTTTAACGCTGTGTGGTTCACACATTAACCAGAGTATTACTGTATCTTCCAGTTAGAAGCTGTTAGAGAAATCTCAGTTAAATATTTTATGTAGACATGGGGTTGCAAAAGGTCAAACTCAACTATGTGACTGAACTAGAACAACCTCTGGTTTTTATTTTCATCGCCCAGACCTGCTGGCTAAATAATCAATTTCATAATCTCTAGCAACTAGAACAAAAGCTTAGAGATGGGCTAGGATGAGAAAAGAACACAAAATTACTACAGAGAGGCAAAGTTTCATTGTTCACGAGCATGTTCTTGAAAAGGATTTCTATTTATTAAAAAGATTCATTCCCAAAGAGGTACAAAAATATGAGAATGTCTGCCTAGTTTCAGATTCACCACTCCAACCAAGCAATACATGAAAGTATAGATGGATAGATATGGTTTATTACAGGCAGTGAGCAACGTCTGACCAACAGCCTCACTCTGGGCCCTTCCACCAATGCCTGGAGGATGAGAAGCACTGTCAACTGGGGCAGTTGGAGTTCGCTCCCACCCATCCCTCCAGACCCTGCCACCAATGTCTGGAGGAGGATAAAAGGACCGCTGGCCGTGGGTGGTTCAAGGACAATCCTTCCTTCCCCCTGGGCCCTGCCACCAACTCTCGGAGGAGGAGAAGTGCTGTCAGCTGGGGTTGTTGGAGGTCATTCCCGCCCACCCCGCTGGGACCTGCCACTGATGCCCAGAGGAGGATAAAAGGACCGCCAGCTGTGGTTGGTTCAAGGATGCTCCAGCCCCCCCTCCAGGCCCTGCCATCGATGCCCAGAGGAGGAGAAGCGCATTCAGCTGGGGCGGCTGGAGGTCGCTCCCGCCCACCCCTCCAGGCCCCACCACCAACACTTGGAGGAGGATAAAAGGACCACTGGCTGTAGGTGGTTCAAGGATGCTCTTGCCCCCCCTTCCAGACCCCGCCACCAACACCCAGAGGGGGAGAAGCACTGTCAGCTGTTGACAGTGAGAACACTGAAAAACTGTTTTCACCTAGCTTTTTGAAAGAGTCTGGCCTGAGACCAGTGGTGGGATGTCAAAAATTTTACTACCTCACCATGATGTCATCACAGTCTGGGCGGAGCTAATCTCATGATGTCATGGGTGGAGCCAATATCATGACGTTGTGGGTGGGGCCAAAGACAAAATGAATAAATAATAAAATAAAATAAAAATAAGCACGCACGCACACACACACATTAAAACGCACACACACACATTAAAATGCACACAGACACACCACATCCAAAGGTGAGTCACTTACCCTGGGGAGCAGGCTATAGGGAGCTTCAGGCTAGCAGCTTCTCTTCCTCCTCCCCACTTGGGAGGACAGCAAGGAGGCCGTGCATACGCGCCAAGCACTGTGGGCGTTTATGCATACCAAGTGCTTGGCACCCATGTGCAGTGGGGGAACCAGTGAAAAGGTAAGCCCTGAAGGTAGTTTCCCCCAAAAGCTGCTACCAATTCTCTGGGACACTGGGAAAATTTACTACTGGTTCTGGCAAACTGGTGAGAACCTGTTACATCCCATCACTGCCTGAGACCCTCTGAAGCTGGGAGGCCCTGTTGCTAGCAAGTGTAAACCTGTTGAACATTGTGGAAAGATAACACAGAGCCATTTTTTATCATTTACCTTCACCCCCTTCTCCCCCCACTACCCTTGAAGCTCTTTCATTACTGATCCTTGAGTGAACAAGAGCTTCTTCCATCTCTCTTCATGATTCCCACTGCATATTTCATGAGTTTAAATTGAAACATGTGCTACACTTCCAAGCCATTTTAATGACCTTTACACTGGGGTTGACTCATCATAGTGAACATGGGCATTCAGCTATATTTTTGGCAGCATGCTGTCTGTTGGGAAGTATAAACAGCAGCAGCGATTCTGTCTCAGGGTAAGAAACTCAAGGAAGGGTCAGATTTTCCATTTAATTGCTGAGACATTGAAGCTGTGCTGATTATGCATGCGAATTTGTTCTGCAGATGTAGGGTCAAAGTAAGTGCAACTCCGGAGACTGTACAAGCAAGATCTGATTATGAAGGCATATGATGAAGCAGCCTTCCTTCCTTAATCCATAACTTTACATATCTTAGGTTGTGTTTGTACAAGAACTGTCATCATAGGCAACTCATCCTAGTAAGCAGATGACCTGATTGGGGTTTAACATTTGTATTACTTTGCCTGGAATATCCAGAACCACTTCAGTATATTCTCCAGCCTAGCAAGTCCTAGAAGTATATGTGTGGATAGAAATCATGATGTTCTAGCAGCTTTGGCTCATGTAAAATTCTATGAATAGTTTACTGTGCAGTGTGTGGAATCTTACCCACATTATCTTCCTGTATTTAAAGACCTTCATTGATCACCAATAGCTCTCAGAAATTGCTTTTAAACTATAAAAGCCTCCAGTGGCTTAGGGCTTGACTGAAGAACAGGAAAAGGTCTCATTGTGATAGCATCTGGTCACCAAAATTCTCAACAGGGGCCCTTCTGAAGATACTGCCACCAGCAGATGTAAGTTGATAGGCTACAGTATACAGACTCCTCAAAAGTGCAAACAATTCTCTGTTTTCTGAGAATAAACTATTGTTTCATAATGAGTGTCATATTTGTGATGTTTGGCAACTTACTGTTTTTAGTTCTTTCATAACACTTGGAGGTAACTGGAGAGCTTATCGTTTAGGTTTCTGGCTGTGGAGGCTAAGGTTGAGAGTTCAATTCCCCACTGTGCCTCCCAGGAGAAGAACCAGGCTGTAAAGCCTTGGGCAAGAGGGTTGGTCCCAGGATGGCTCCAGAAGAAGGGATTGGTCAACCACTTCTGTGTATTCCCTACTCATAAAACTTTGGAAAGGGTCATCCTATAACTTTCTTTCTTTCCTTCCTTCCTTCCTTCCTTTTGCCATAGCAGTTTAACTGTGGAAATCCCTCCTCTTGGAGACTCAATTGGCATAATTTCAATGCCAAGTTAAGGCATATTTATTTATTAGAGGGGTTGAGGATTGTGGCCTACAAAGATTTAGTGCAGATTTAGTGCAATGCAATGGGCCAATTCATTCAGCCCATCACCTCCTCTGCCACACCTGGAAGTGAAAGTGGATGTGTTTACACATGCGTGGGCATGTGTTGCATCAGCCATAAAAGTTCACATGACTGTCATAAATGCAGAAGTGGCCACATTTACATCAGCTGTAAATGCACGTGCCTCTGCTTCCGGGGGCGTGGTCCAGTTCGCTCAGCTGCCGGGGAGAGGGTTCAGCCCTATGACGGAAAAGGTTGGGAACCCCTGATTTAATTATTTGATTTTTTTGCTATTTGATTTTAAATAAGCAAGCAAGTAACTAAGTCAGAATTGACTTGATGACACATAATGTAACATAACACTTGCAGTCATTTGTTGTTTTCATTTGTCATACACTACCTGGGTTTTGCGACCCCATGGACCATTGCCCGCCAGGCACTTCTGTCCTCCACCATCCCCCTCAACTAGCTCAGTTCTGTGCCCATTGTCTCCACAATACCATCCAACCATCTCATTTTTGGCCGCCCCCTTTTTCTTTTGCCCTCCACCTTTCCCAGCATCAAGGCTTTCTCAAGCAAATCCTCTCTTCTCATTTGGTGTCCAAAGTACCTTAGCTTCATCTTTACAATTTGACTTTCTAAGGAGCATTCTGGGTTAATTTCTTCTAAGATTGACCTGTTTGTTCTCCTTGCTGTCCAGGGAACTCTCAAAACTCTCCTCCAACACCACATCTCAAAGGCATCTATTCTTCTGCGCTCAGCTTTCCTAATGGTCCAGCTCTCACAACCATACATTGCCACAGGGAATACCATTGTAGAGTTCCTCTGTGTACTCTTTCCATCTTTTCTTAATCTCTTCTGCATCAGCTAATTCCTTGCCATCTTTGTCCTTTATCATTGTTATTTTTGCTGTAAACGTTCCCTTGAGTTCCCCAATTTTTTTTAAAAGCTCTCTAGTCCTACCTTTTGTGTTGTTTTCTTCTATTTCTTTGCACTGTTCATTCAGGTAGGTTTCCTTATTTCTCCTTGCTTTTCTTTGAAATTCTGTATTCAAGTGATTGTATTTTTCCTTTTCTCCTGCCTTTTGCGTCCCTTCTTTCCTCTGCTATTTTAAGAGCCTCATCGGACAACCACTTAGCTTTCTTACGCTTCTTTTCTTTTGGTATGGTTTTTCTTGCTGCTTCCTGCATGATGTCCCGCATCTCTGTCCATAATTCTTCTGGTACTCTGTCTATCTGGTCCAAGCCATTAAATCTGTTCCACACCTCCACTGTGTATTCCCAAGGAATATTGTCTAGGTAGTTCTAACAAAAACATTATATACAAACAAGCAAACAAAAAAAAACAAGAGACAATGGCTTTCTACAAGAGTCTTAGATCCAATTACTGACACCTTCACCTAAAATGGAAAAATGTTCAGATTCAATAGATATGACACTGACTGAGGTGGATAAATTATCTAACCATTATCCCTAAGTAGCCATTAAATATTAGAGTGTGTGAAAAAGAAGATCACAGAACGGAAGACACAGAACCCAGAAAGCTACAGATACCTGACATACTTAGGAATTGTGTAATGCAATAGTGAAACAGGATGGTCACTCAACAACAATAATTCTGTGTGGGTTTTTTTCTATTTATGGCATTCCTTTCTAGGGTTTCCTAGATATAGAGTACTAAGAAGGGATTTACCATTTCTTTCTTCTCCAAGTGGCATTGGAAGAAAATGGTGACTGGAGCAGCATAGTGAACGTATGTCAATATTTCAAGACAAAGGCAAACCAAAACTTCATCTGGGCTCCATTAAGTTTGGAAAAAAATCAGGATTAGACTTTTCAGCAGGGGATAGGTATCCAGGGGAAAAGGCTTCATGCTGGTGGATATTACAGTCCTGTTGGATCTAGGCTATTTATTATAGGCCACTTTTACATTTTCTGATTAATTAGTTATTAATTAAATAGCATTTAATATTCTTATGATAATGTGATAATGTGTTGAAGGGTGTGTGTGTGTGTGTGTGTGTGTGTGTGTGTGTGTGTGTGTGTGTGTGTGTGTGAATATCCAGTAACAGAACAGACCCATTGAATCAGCAGCTGAATGCTTAGTTTCCATGTATGCATAGAGCATTAAAAACAATCACATTTGAGCCTTTAGCTCAGGGGTTCTCAACCTACAGCCCATGGGCCAAATCTGACCCACAGGGCCAAATAATCCAACCCTTGCTCTGGCCACCACTGCCAGAATTGGTTTCAGACACATTTATGGCAGTCATAAACACATTTACAACAGCTGTAAATGGCAGGGGGGTGACAACCAGTCTGGCCCCCTCAACTGTTCGAAGGAACGTAACCTGGCCCCCAACTTGGAAAGGTTGAGAACCCCTGCTTTAGCTTTTCATTGGCTGTAATTATATTTTATTTCTAGCTCATAAATTTAATTAGTTTTACAAAGTTAATGCACTTTTGAGTATTTTTAAAAGAAAAAACGGGATATGAATGACTGGAAATGCAAGCAAGGAAACAAAGTAGGATGTTGTTAAGATTCCATGTAATGCTGTCAAGTCCTATCAGCACAAGGAGTTCTGGTTTGTTCTAATAAGGTGAGACATTTTTGCTTCATGGCTGGAAAAGCTTTGACAAGGAATGTCAGCTGAGAAAGTTGTGATCTCTTTCGAAATCCCATGAGACTGTACAGTATAATTCTGGGAAAACTATTTCTTTTGAGGACATTCAACTCCAAGAAAGCAATTTAACCTCAAGTCACGTCTAATAACTGTCTAACATGGATAATGTTATATGCACAACTCGGCAAGCATGTTGAATGAACATTTCTCTATTGACTCACCACATATCGGGATGAACTGCTTCCCACTTAATCAGACAAAGGAAAAACTTAATTATGTAGAGAGTTTAGCAAAGAACAATATGAAGCACCGTACCATTAAAATGAAAGTGTTTCAATGGAAATGTTTTAATTTCTATTTTAATTTGACCACATGCTAGAGAACAGGTACTTCAGGAAATGTCTTGGTTAATGAGTTTCATTTTTCATTGTTCCCTCTAGAGAACAATTATGGTAATCAACAGAGAATAACTCAATCCATTTATTTCCATTCCATGTCAATTTCAAATATATTTAGACATCCCATTCCTTTTTTACTTGAAGGTGTGAATTGTTTTTTTTTTCATAAGACAATGCAAAAAATTATATATAAATCCCTGTCAGAATAATATTTTTTCATAAAATAGTAATATCTAAATATATTTATGTTGCTTATACTTGTTTCTAAACACATTCTATCTTAAAATATGCATTTTAAATACATTCTAGTATGTTTTTGGCCTGATAACTGCACACATAAAAATTCAGAGCAGTGCAAAATTCAATGAACATATTTATCTGGGAGGCTGCCTGGATAACTCAGTGAGTTAGCTATGGGAGTTTATTTCCCACTGTGCTTTTTTGTAGAAGAGCCAACTTGTCCACCTTTGGTAAACTGCATAGTCCCAGAAATGTCCCCAGAATGGTAAACCACTTTTGATTACTGCATACTTAGATCCTGGAAAGAACTGCAAAGTTTGAGTTGGTTTAACAGGTAATATTATGATAGATCAGGTCACTTTGCATCCAATACTTCAGTATGAACATGAACAGTGAGCTTACTGGTATTCTCTAGTTTCTACCTCAAAACTGATTCTTTCCATGTTCTACATGAGATTTTGAACGACATATTCATATTTTATGTGTATTTTTAAGATGTGTGCATTTTGTATGCTACCACACACTGATTACACTATGCTATAGTATGTACAAAAAGTAGAAAATCAAACTCAGGGGTGAGAACTTTACTCTTTCTAGATGGGCTGTGATCCTTTTGACTGCTCAGGATTACAATATAGGTGTTCCTTGATTCTGCACTGTATCTGGATTTCAAGTTGGCATGAATGCCATTTCAGCACTCTACTTATTGCATCAGGGATAACTTTTCCTGGGCCAATCTTACTTGGCAACTGTCTTCTTTTCCTTCTTCACTGCTGCAAAGAGGTTCAAGTGGAACTGTCTTTGGAAAGTATACAGGGTCTTCAGTCTCTACAATATTCAGTAACTATCAAAAATAGTCATGTTAGTCTGGACAAGCACGTCAGCCAAAAGAGAGAGGGAGAGAGGGAGAGAGGGAGAGAGGGAGATGTGGCAACTTAAAAACAATCATTTGAAAGAGACATTTTGTGTATCAAATCCTGAGAAAGAGGACTTCCTCCAGAGTTGATCCATGAAAGCTCACTTTAAAATACAGCAGTTTCTCCTTTTGCTTTTTGGCTGTTTGTTTTTTCTGTTTTTTTATTTTGTTTGATGTGCCACAGTTGGACTACAGTTCATGGTATCAAAACTACACAACTTACTTAACACAGAAAGACCAGCAATACTTCCACTTGTTTACTTGACTTGACTTAAAAGGTTAGATATTTATACTTCAAAGCCCTTAACAGCTTGCAGCCTGGCTATGTAAAGCACAGGCTGCCTTATTGGGAGCCTGTCCAGGTGTTAAAGCCATCTTGAGAAAGCCAACACTGCTGGAGTCCATTGAGAAGAATTTATCTTCAGAGATGGGCAGCAGCTGGTTTGCACCAGTTCACCAGAACCGGTAGTAGCTTTTCCCAGTGTCCCAGAGAACCGATAGTGGCTTTTGGGGGGAACCACCTTTGGGGCTTATCTTTTGCTTACCGTGCCTACAGTGCTTGGTGTGCATGCGTGCCTACAGCACTTGGTGTGCCTACAGCGCTTGGTGCGCATTCATGCCTATAGCGTTTGGCATGCCTACAGCGCTTGGTGTGCATGCACGCCTACAGTGCTCTGCCTGCCAAGCCAAGCAGCCATTTGCTGCCTGGAGTGTGGCAGCAGAGAGCGTCGGGCAGCCACACACAGCCACAGAGGAACCAGTGGCTGCTGCTGAAGACCTCAGCAGCCTCCTTGCTGTCCTCCCAAGCAGGGAGGAGAAAGAGCAGCTGCTAGCCTGAAGTTCCCTACAGCCTGCTCCCCAGGGTAAGTGACTCGCCTTTGAGTGTGGGGTGTGTGTGTGTGTTTTTATGTGTATTTAATGAGTATTTATTTTTAATGTTTTTTTATATGTTTTATGTGTATTTAATGAGTATTTATTTTTAATGTTTATTTTTATATGTTTTATGTGTATTTAATTTGTATTTCTATGTGTTTTATGTCTATTTATTGTGTATTTAATGTGTATTTATTTTTAATGTGTATTTAAATGTGTTTTATGTGTATTTAATTTATATTTTATGTGTTTTTATGTCTATTTAATGTGTATTTAATATGTCTTTGTTTTTAATGTGTATTTAATGTGTTTTTATGTGTATTTAATGTGTTTTTATGTGTATTTTTATGTATTTTTATGTCTATTTAATTTGTATTTTTATGTGTACTTATTTTTATGGGTTTTTTTACTTTGGCTCCACCCATGATGTTGGCACCGCCCATGACATCATGATGTTGGCTCCACCCATGATGTCATGATGTTGGCTCTGCCCACGATGTTGGCTCTGCCCACAGTGTGGTAGTAAAATTTTTGGCTGCCCACCACTGTTTATCTTGCAATGCTCCCAGGCAGTGGTTTGCAGGCTGTTTAGCACTGTGTTTAGTTTCCATTCCCACTATTTTATTTTAGGGAAGTCTGTGAAAACTGACAGAACAATATATATTTTTTAATTTCTTGTGATGATTTTGTCTAAAGATTTCCAGATTTGGAATCGTATTTCAATTTGATTTTCAGACTTCAGATTTTCCAGTATGACAAAATCCATCTATCTATACATTGTGCCGTCACAGTTTACATGATGCCATCTAAGGAAGTAGAATGTTGCTTTAAAAACTGCCACAATGAACCATCTAGCTTTTAAAGGTGCCAACTACTTCTCACTATCTCCCCCCCCTCAACTTTACCCCTTCAAAATCAGAGTTTCTTTCTATATATATATTTTGAACTCTCACTTTTGTTTAGAAGTGTTCCTACCCTAGCTCATGTTACTAAGGCCATAACCATGGACAGTGGTCTTACAAAAAAAATGTTGCATGGAAAAGCAAACATGTGAGGGAGATTGCTATGTCGAATCTTTGTAAGTCTGAAGTGGGACATTCCACAAAGAACCTCGTCAACACAATGATTTTATTTGGAAAATCACATGTTGACTCATAACTAACATAAAATAAAAGAAAAAAATGCCAGTTTAAGACCAGAATTAAAGCTCACATTGGCTCAGGCTTAACAAGGGCAGGAAAGTGGACACTAAGCCTGTTACCTTAACAAATGTGCCCCTGATCAAGAGTGATGGTTGGCAGTTGTTAGGGGATGTAAGTCTTCACCTCATACCCTGACTGATTCCAAGGCATATTGTGTCTGTGATGCCTTTAAGACCCTACTGCAGGAGCACACTGGTGTTGGGACTTTTCCCTGATGTGCTCCATAGGCCAGTGTATTTAGGTCAGAGCAGGATTGCCGACTTCCAGCTACAATGCTCAATTTGGCTGAGCTTTAATGCTCACCTTCCTCTGCTGACAGTCTGGATGAAGATTCATGTGTCTGCTACGAGGACTGAATCTTTGCATTGATCCCGATGATGGCTTTTGCCTGATATGCCATCTGTACTTGCTGGACAAAGAAGTACTACTTGGGGTAAATCTCCACCAGGAGGACAGAAGCTGCAGAACTCTTTGGCTTTGTCTGTAATTACAGCTTGCATTTACCCTGCTGGACTGGACTGCTACTGAACTGCATGGACTTGTATAGAGCACAGCTGAACTGTCTCAGTGAGGTCAACTGAGCATCCCAAGATAATATATCTGTTTTGTGTTACAGTTGTTGCACTGTATATTCTTGCACCTTTTAACTTCCTGAGTAAACCTATGTTGAGTTTTTCTTCTGCACCAAGACCTGTCTGCCTGTTTTTCTCACAAAGGACCATCTTATTTATTTATTTATTTATTTATTTATTTATATTTGTTTATCACCCTCCTCCCCGAAGGGACCCAGGGCAATTTCCAACAATTTTAAAAACACTTTAAAAAACTAAAAACTTTAAAAAGCTTAAAAAGCTTAAAAACATCTTGCCAGGTGTGAACCTCTTGCTGGCCACTGCATACCATTCTGCTATCAATTTACATCAACAGCTGTGACAGAAATTATAATTGCTTAACAACTTACTCTTCAAGCATCTCCTGCCCTTTCGGAAGGGCCTAAAAACCTGGCTGGCAGGGCAGGTGTGGGGCCCCAGGAATGTGGGGTCCCATGTTGGGTGGCTGATCTGATAGGACAGCCACCCTTCTCACTGTTTTAAACTTTAAACTTTAACTTTTAAATCTGTTTTTTAGTATTTTGCTAATTATAGCCAAATCTTTTAATTAATTGTGTATTTATTGTTCTGGGTTGATCTAAATTGGGATGATTTTTAATCCATAGTATGATGTTATTTGATCATGTGTAATTTGTAACTGTATCTTGTATCCCTGTAAGCCGCCCAGAGTCGCTTTTGTGAGAGGGTGCGGCATAAAAGTCTAAAAATTAAATTAAATTAAATTAAATTAAATTAAATTAAATTAAATTAAATTAAATTAAATTAAATTAAATTAAATTAAATTAAATCCACATGGTGACTTGGTATTTCAGGCCAAAACTCAGATGGGGAAGATGGACTGTTTGAGATCAGCAAAGATCTCTTTCCCTATTCTTGTCCATATTGTTTTATGAAGCATCTTACCCACATTGTATTGCTGGGAGGAATCCTGAGTTTTCCGATGCTTTTCTTACGTTAGCAGCTGGCAGGAGGGTTTCCCCAGTGGGACTGGAGATCCCTTTTGAAGCTGTAGAGGTAAGACTGTTAGTGCTGCCAATGACTGTGCTTGTTGCTGCATTTCCTAGCAATATATTGTAGTTGATAATGGTGCCAGTAATGAGAAGTGCCAGAGCAAGTTTTGGAAACAATCCCCCTGTTTTATACATGTTTAAGCAGCACTGTGAAAAGCTGCATCTTGGCAGGCTGGAAATGTAAACTGAAAAATCAAACATCTCACTGGTGAATTAAACACATGTCATTTATAATAGTAATAGGCAGTGTGCTGTACTCGTGACATTTCGAGGTCTGATATTCTCTGGCTTTTCCTCCTTGTGAATTTTTTTTTATGGCTGGTATAGCCAGCAATGAGGCGTTGGTGTGAAATATTGTAACCCTCTTAAGTTGCCCAGCACTGCTTTATACCTTTACTAGATCTGGATAATGAGTGACATAGACCCAATTTTACAGTGAAATTCTACAGGTGTACATCCTATGGGGCATCTCCCAGATAGGTGTGCATAAAGTAGCAGCAATGTTGATTATCAGATAGTTTAACTTTTGCAATCATTTATAGTAAGTTTTTTCAAATGAAGACAAATCGGTCCATGCTAACAAGCTTGTAATGATTGATTTTGAGAGAGGAAGACCTAGTATGCTAAAAGCCCTGGTTTCAAACTAACCTGTTCAAGCTGAAGAGCTTGATTTTGACACCATTTCTCTAAACTCTCATGAATTTAACTCGGCCACTTGAAATAAAATGAATTGTGTAAATGAAAAAAGGGTGCACAAAAGTCCCTACAGGTTTCCTGCTTTCATTAAATTTCACCTGACTTGCCAGGGACATTTTTCACTGGCACCTGGTGCCTCCTTGCCCTCAACCCATCAACGCTGTCAACCCTGCTTTTTCTTCTCCTCCTTCCCTGTGCACCTCTTTATCCCACTGTCAGTCATGCCATCTCCATGGTTCTCAATCAAACTTCCATGTTTCATTGACCTGGTGGTGCAGTAATTAAATTGCCATACTGCAACCAAAAGGTTCTGAGTTTGATCCTGACCTGGGCTCAAGTTTGACTCAGCCTTCCATCCTTCCATGGTTGGTAAAATGAGTACCTAGCATGTTGGGGGGAAATGCTGATTAACTTATGAACTGCCCAGAGAGTGCACTAAGAGGTATATTAATGTGATTCATTGCTTTGCTTTGCTTCTCCTTCTTTCCAACCTTAACTCACTCCCACCACTTGCCTCCTTGTCCCACTGGGAACTCAGCTACCCATGCAGTTCCTCTCTTCATCCTTCCAGACTTTCTCCTCCTTGCCTGGCATCACTGGCTATCTTCAAAAAACAAACTCTTTTATTCAAGGAGGCCTTTCAAGGTGTTGTCCCTTTAGCTATAAATTAGTCAGTCAGTTCATCCCCTGTGCCCTCAGACACCAGTCATTTTATTTTATTTTGGGTCGTATTTGTTTGGTCTGTTTTTGTTTTGATGTGTGTTTTGTTGTGTTATCTGATATTTTTTGTACACAGCCCAGATTGGGAAATCTCCCAAATGGGTGGCATAAAAATTGTAATAAATAAATAAATGAGCTCTTTTTTTTGTTCAGTCGCACAGACGCTTCCGACCCTTTGCGACCCCATGGACTACCGTCCTCCAGGCACTCCTGTCCTCCACCATCCCCCTCAACTCGCTCAGCTCTGTGCCCATTGTGTCCACAATACCATCTAGCCATCTCATTTTTGGCTGCCCCTTCTTCTTTTGCCCTTGACCTTTCCCAGCATCACAGCTTTCTCAAGTGAGTCTTCTCTTCTCATTTGATGTCCAAAGTACTTTAGCTTCATCTTTACTATTTGATCAAATTGTTTGCAATTTGATGTCTCTGTTTTTCACTGTGTTCCCCAGGTTTCTCATTGCTTGCCTCCCAAGAATCAGTCGCCTTTTTATTTCATGGCTGCAATCACCATCAGCAGTGAGCTTTGATCCCAAGAAAGTAAAATCTGTCACTGTTTCTACTTCTTCCCCATCTATTTTCCAGGGACTGATAGGGCCTGTTGCCATTATCTTTGTTTTCTTTTTATCGACCCAGTCAGTGTGGTTGGAGGGCAAGGTGTCCAGCCCAAGGCCCCTTTGTTATGGGGTGCCTCAGGGCTCGGTACTCTCACCTCTCCTATTTAACATCTACATGAAACCACTGGGTGAGATCATCCGGTCCCACGGGGTGAGGTATCATCAATATGCAGATGATACCCAGTTATATATCTCAGCCCGTGGGGACCCTAATGATGCAGAGGGAATCCTTTCCAGGTGCCTGGAGGCTATGAAGGTCTGGATGGGGGACAACAGGCTTCAGCTGAATCCCGGCAAGACTGAGTGGCTGTGGGTCGGGGTCCTGCGTTATCTCAGGAGTTACCATCTTTGGTTCTGGATGGGGCGGTTTTGCTCCAAACAGACCCGGTGCATAATCTGGGGGTCCTCCTGGACTCGCGACTACTGCTCGAAGAGCAGGTAGCAGTCGTGGCTAGGAGGGCTTTTGCACAACTTCGTGTGATTCGCCAGTTACGCCCACTCCTAGATCGGGACTCCTTGCTCATGATCACACACGCTCTGGTCACCTCCAGATTTGATTACTGTAATGCGCTCTACATGGGGCTGCCCTTGACGACCATTCGGAGGCTTCAACTGGTCCAGAATGTGGCTGCCCGGGTTGTGATGGGTGGTTGCCGGTTTGCCTCCGGGTGCAATTCAAGGTGCTGGTTATTACCTTTAAAGCCCTACATGGTAGTGGGCCAGGATACTTAAGAGACCGCATCACCCCAAGAACATCTGCCCGTTCCACCAGACCGGACCGGAGAGGCTCCCTAGTTGTTCCATCGGCCAGGGAGGCACATCTCTCTGGCACTAGAAGGAGGGCCTTCTCTGTGTCTGCTCCGGCCCTATGGAGCTACGTCTCCAGACAGAGTTGCTGCCCTTTAGGAAGAATCTAAAAACATGGCTGGCAGGACAAATATGGGGTATGGAAGGTATAATGACCCCAGCACATTGGATGATCTGAGCCCCTCTCTTTTTCTACTTTTAAATTAGTAGTTGTAGCATCTGGTGTGTTTTTAATCTGTTTTTAATCTTTCTCAGATTTTAATTTTAAATTTTAAAAGTTTTAAGCTTTTTAGATGGAAGCTCCCACTTCCTAATCCTGGGCCCTATCTGCCCAGGGAAGGAAAAGACTAACGTCCTCTGGCCGGAAGGAGGAATGGGTTTTAGCTGTTTGTGTTGTGTGTGTGTTGTTGTTGTTTTGTTTTTGGTTTTTTCCTGATTGTAAACCACCCTGAGTCGCCACAGTGAGTGGGCAGTGATATAAATCTAAATAAATAAATAAATAAATTGAGTCAAGCCAGCTTCTTCTTTCAACCTAATCAGGAGCTTTTTTAGGTCCTCCTCACTTTCTGCTATTAGGGTGGTATCATCTGCATATCTCAAATTATTGATGTTCCTCCCAGCAATTTTGATCTCAAATTGTGATTCCTCCATCCCTGCATTGCGCATTATGTGCTCTGTGTATAAGTTGAATAAGCAGGGTGACAGAATGCAGCTCTACAAATACAATATTCATTGAAATCACTGAAAACAGCTTTATTGTTCACATAGGCCACAGATAGGAAATGAAAAAGGAGCCATATATGTTAATATGACTCTGCCACCACATCTTGCATCTGTGATATTACTGTGCATGATTATTTATTTTACATTATATGGGTTACAATATGTTTTCTGAATGCAATACAATTCCTAGCACAGTGTTACCTCGTTTAAAGAGCATAATGTGTTCCATGGGATTGCTCTTTAAGCAAGTTACTCTTTAAGCAAAACACTTGGAAAAAGTGCCACCACTGCCATTGTAACTTTGTGACTTCTGGTGGTGGGGATTGCAAACCCAGATTTAGTTGTTAAGCGAGTTTTTGTTTGTTTTTTGTTGTTAAGCAAGGGCAATTATTCAGAGAAAATTCTGCTCTTAAAGTGAGTTAGTCTCTAAGCGAGGTGCTCTCTATGTGAAATTTTACCACATATTGCACATCTGAAAACATTCCATGTGTGCTATGGCAAGTGTATTCCATATAGAGCCAAAACCAGAAAATATAACAATGAGTAAAAGTAAAATAAAATCATATAGCGTACAATTTAAATTTCTTAGCAGTGGATCAAATGGCTAAGATGCCGACTGTGAGGCGGAAAGTCAGCAGTTCGATTCCTGAGTACTGCAGGATGGAATGAATTCCTGTCTTTGTTCCAGCTCCTGCCAACCTAGCAGTTCAAAAGCAAGAAATTGCAAGTAGATAAATAGGGACCACTTCGGTGACAAGGTAAACAGCATTCCATGTGCTCCGGTGTCTAGTCATGCCTGCTACATGACCATGGAAAAGTCTGCAGAAGCAGACAGCACTGCTCTTCGGCTTTGAAACAGAGATGAGCACTGAACCCTAGAGTTGGATATGACTGACTTTCGAGCAAGGGAAACCTTTACCTTTACCTTACAGCTGCAAAAAGAAATACCAATGTATTCCCTCTCAAAATGGACCAACAACTGACAGCAAAAGAATATCAAATAGGTTTCGTTGCCTGATGGTTTACCTAAAAATGTCATGAAATTTTTTAAAAAAGTTTGGTTGTTCATTCATTATGTAATCTGAAACTACAAAAAGAGCTTCCAAATGAATAAATGCATTATCAATTAAAAAACAACAGGAAATCTATACATGGCAGATGAGTTAAATCCAGCTGTGATGGTATTAATGTCAAAGAACACCCACATTGTAAGTCTAGTTCTGAGTGGACTAAAAACACAACTCTACAAGATCCCACCTTAATGTATTGGTGTTAAATTTTACAATTTAAACCCATTTTCTAATCTACATAGGTCAACATATTTTACCATTTGCACAGAGGTGGCTGAGTATTTAAAAAATCATACTACCATTTATTTAACTTTCAAAAGTCTAAAAAATGCAAAGTAATTACATGGGGCTTCTTTGAAATACAAAGAGGAACTTATTTCCACAGATGGTCGTAATATTTGCAGAGTACACTTATTGTACTTTAAAGCTTCCTGCTTTCTTAAATGTTCTTACATTCCTTTTCAGCCACTCCCTTTTGATATTTGCAGTTTTGGCAACTGCCTTTCAGTAAATCTTCATGCCCTTTCTTTATGATGTGTGAAATAATAGCATTTCTTGCCAATAAAACTGTGTAATAACTTCTGAAAATCATGAGAATGGTTGAGCAGTTCTTATGAATTGTATACTGTATTCACTTCAATTGTTATTCAGTTGCACAGCCGAGTCTGACCATTCATGACCCCATGGACCTCATCTGCCATCTTTGAGTGTCTGCGCAGATCCATAGCCACCACATGAACAATACTATTTAGCCATCTCATCCTCTGCTGCCCCCTTCTCCATTTGCCTTTGATCTTTCTTTGCATCAAGGCCTTCTCCAGGAAACCCTCTCTTCTCATTTAGTGGCCAAAGTACTTGAGCTTCAGATTCAGTATCTTTCCTTCCAAGGAGCAGTCTGGGTTGATTTCCTTTAGGATTGACTCATTTTATCTCCTTGCAACCCAGGAAATTCTCAAAAGACTTCTCCAGCAGCACAGTATGAAGGTATCTATTATTCTGTACTAATCCTGCCTTATGGTCAAGCTCTGACAGCCATACATCACTAGTGGGAAGACCATTGCTTTAGCTATGCAGACTTTTGTTAGCACGGTGGTGTATCTACTTTTTATTGTGCTGTCTAAGTTTGTCAAAACTTGCCTCCCAAGGAGTAAATGTTTTTTCATTTCATTGCTGCAGTAACTGTCTGCCATGATCTTGGATCTCAAGAAAATTAAACCTGTCACTGCTTTCATATATTCCCCTGGGATGTAAAAGGTTCTCACCAGTTCGCCAGAACCGGTAGTCACTTTCCCCAGTGTCCTGGAGAACCGGTAGCAGCTTTTTTTTTGGGGGGGGGGGAACTACCTTCGGGACTTACCTTTTCACTGGTTCCCCCACTGCGCATGCCACCAAGCACTTGGTGTGCATGTACACCTACAGTGCTTGGCGCGTATGCACAGCCTCCTTGCTGTCCTCCCAAGCGGGGAGGAGGAAGAGAAGCTGCTAGCCTAAAGCTCCCTATAGCCTGCTCCCCAGGGTAAGTGACTCACCTTTGGATGTGGTGTGTCTGTGTGTATTTTAAGGTGTATTTAATACCTTTACCTATATTGACGTACTACCACAGTTCCTAAAAAGGCCTGGCGGCCTGGCTTGGGGTTTTTAAGCAAAGTCTTGGAGTTACTTCATCAATAAGCTACACCTGTGCTGTTCCAATTGCTGTTCCAATTGGAGAACCCTTAAGGAGGTACAGCTGTTTTACATTAAGGCATATTATCCTAGAGAACTGGTTAGGCAAAGGCTTAGTACCTAACTTCTTTTACTGTTGAAAAGTTGAAAAGTGCCAAAATGAAGCCATCTTGTGGTGAGTTCATTCTGTAGTTCCTTCCATCTGACCAAGTGTGAAAAAGATTAGCCAGAATAAGCTTTAAGCTCTGGTTGATTTGTGTTTGGGGTGGGTGGGTGTATTTTAATGTATTTTTATTTTATTTATTTATTTAAATTATTTTATTTATTTATGGGTTTGTGTTGTGGGTGGGTGGGTTGAGAGGTGTGTGTGTGTGCTTATTTTAATTTTATTTTTAATTATTTTTCTTTGGCTCCGCCCACAATGTCATGATGTCATGATGTTAGCTCCGCCGACACTGTGATGACGTCACGGTGGGGTAGTAAAATTTTTGACATCCCACCACTGACTAAGTAGTTGAGATGCTGAACTTGATGACTGTAAGGTTGGCAGGTCAGCAGTTCAAGACCCAAGTCCTGCATGATGGAGTGTCCAAGCTCCTGCCAACCTAACAATTGAGAGCAAGAAATTGCAAGTAGGTAATTAGGTACCACCTCGGTGGGAAGGTAAACAGAGTTCCATGCACTGCAGTGTCTAGTCATGCCTGCCACATGTCCATGGAAATGTCTGCAAAATGCAGATAGTGCTGGATCTTTGGCTATAAACAGAAATGAACACTGAACCCTAGAGTCAGATACAATTGGCTTTCGAGCAAGGGTGACCTTTACCTTTCATCCTCACCAAGAGGCTCTTTACTTCTTCTCTTTCTGCCATTAGGATGGTCTCATCTGCATATCTGAGGTTGTTGATATTTTTCCTGGCAATCTTAATTCTGGCTTGTGATTCATCCAGCCCTACATTACCCATGATGTACTCTACATATAAATTAAATAAGCAGGGTGATAATATAAGCAGGGTGATAATATACAGCTTTGTTGTACTCCTTTTTCTATTCTAAACCAATCAATTGTTCCATATCTTGCTCTAAATACCACTTTTTGACCTGCATACAGGTTTCTCAGAAGAAAGGTGAAGTATTCTGGTATTCTTATTTCTTTAATGATTTGACACAGTTTGTTGAAATCCACACAAGCAAAGGATTTAGTATAGTCAATAAAGTACAAATAGACAAATTTCCTGGTACTCCCTTGTTTTCTCAAGGTCCAGCGAATGTTGGCAATTTGGTCTCTGGTTCCCCTGCCTCTTCAGAACACAGCATGTACTTCCGGTAGATCCAAATACTGCTGAAGCCTACTTTGAAGGATCTTGAGAATGACCTTGCTAGCTTGTGAAATGAGTGCAATTGTACGATAGCTGGAATGTTCTTTGGCATTGCCCTTCTTTGGAATTAGAATGTAAACGGATTGTTTCCAGTCCTGTGGCCACTGCTGCATTTTCCAAATTTGCAGGCATATTGAGTACAGCACTTTAATGGCATCATCTTTTATGATTTTAGATAGCTCAACTGGAATACTATCATCTCTACTGGTCTTGTTAGTAATGCTTTCTAAGGTCCACTGCATTTCACACTCCAGGATGTCGGGGTTGAGGTCAGTGGTCACACCATTGTGGTTGTCAGGGACATTAAAGACCTTCTTATATAGTTACTCTGTGTATTCTTGCCACTTTTCCTAATGTTTCCTGTTAGGTTCCTACCATTTTTGTCACAGAACCCTGTTGATATAATTGTTCAATTATTTTTCTCAACTTTATTACGAAACCATAGTTCTCAACTATCTCGTTTATTGTAACCCATTAAAGTGAATCAAATGCTTTAAAAATATCTAAAGACAAAAGTACAACCTTCTCTTTATTTTGTTCTGCTGTATACATTAGGTCTGCAACCCTCCTTGTTAAGTCCACCATGTATCTCCCATTCAAAAATCCTGCCTGATCTTTATTTATATAGCTAGTCATAAAACTGTTCACTCTATTTGCCATTATTGCTGTAAATATTTTGGTGTCTTGATTTATTAAAGAAATTGGTCTATTCGCATCAACTTTCTCCATATCTTTCCCAGGTTTAGGAATTAAAGCTATTACAGACCTTTACCATGAAGTCGGCATTCATCCCCCAACTAAAATATAATTAAACAACTTCAAGAGTTTTGGAACTACAATGACTTCAAAATTTTGACCCCCTCCCTGGCCAAGTGGAAGTCCAGTGGTGAGGCGGCAGGCGTCCTCGGGCTCTGGGCAGGACCGTCCTCTGCTGCTTGAGCTGGCATGGCTTTTAATCCCCCAACCAGGTGAGAGTCCGGGGGTGGGACAGCAGGCATCCTCAGGCTCTGGGTCGGCTATGCTTCTGCCATTTCTCTTCCAATCAGGGAAAATGGAGAAACCATGTGATTAGGGGGTAGGGGGTCAGTCAAAAGTCACGGAAAGTCACAGGGGGGAGGGGGTCAAAAAGTGGCCTGTTTCAGGTCACGTGGTTTTTGAAAGGCCCCTTATCTCTCCTTGCTGTTCTCTGGAAATCTACGTTCAGTTGGGTGAATCTTTCTCTTTTATCTTTGCTTTTCATTTTCTTTCTTTCTACAGCTATTTTTAAAGCCTCATCCGAAAGCCACTGTCAGCTACAACTAATGTGCTTGCCTTTGGTTTGATTTATTATTTTCTCAAAGAGAAAAATGGAGGGCCACATAGGAAAGCAGGAAAAAGGAGAAGAAGGGATCCCAATATTACCAGGAAACAACTGAGTAAGAAAGAATTTATGTAGGATCCATAAACAGAATCATGCTCCTAAGTTGATAGCCCTTCTCTATTTTATTGTATCAAAGCCGAACAAAAGAAATGTTTATAGAATTTTTTTAATGGTTTGAAGTTTAAACAATCTAAAGAATGCAAGCCCTAATCCTAAGGTTTATTTTGGCTCCTCTAGCCACAAATAATGGTTTTATATTAGCTTAATAGAGTACCTAAGTTTGCAAATATTAAATTTCATCCAAATCTATAGTCCTTTATATCTCTAAGATTGTAAAATGAGACCACTGTTTCTTTCTGGGAGTTTCTGTTTATAAGAACAGGATATTTAACCTTCGCACAATTTAAAAATATCAGGAACCTAAAATGACATAACTATACTTATAAACAGTTTTCTATTGTCACTCTTTTGAGGATTCTCCTCAAAGTGCTCTGTAAAGACTGAAGATAACATTTTCATTTCAGTTCTGTGCAATCTTTATATTGCATATTCATTTGAGCAGAAGAGGTCATATTTATATTTAGCAATCATATATTTATATCTCACTTTTTGCTAAAGTCCAAACATCCAGAAAAATATAAATGTAAATTGTGAATAGACTAAAAAGTTTCTTCACACACACAGGTACACACATACCAGCCTGGTGACAGATGTTCTCTAGTGTCATGTGCAAATGTGCTGATGAGTTCATACTGAAATCTGAGTTTCATTTGTAAACATTATTTTAGAACTGTCAGCAAGATAATACTCTGATATATAGATCTAAGTATCCAACATATTTAAATATGTCCCAAAAATGTAAACAGAATGTCTTTCTTTCAGGAAAAATATTATATTGTTTTATACATAATTCCTGGTTCTCAAATACTGTGGACAAACAAGTCACTGCTTCTCCTGGTTTTCTTTTCTGTGCTTTCAATTAACCTCTGCCTTTGACTAGCCCTTGTATTATTTAACCAGCCAGCAACAATCCAGATATTGAAAACTGATTGTGTACAAAAGATGTATTATCAGACACCTGCATGCAACTGAAGGGCTGTGAAAATCAATGGGAATTCATTTGAAGCATACGTGATTTGAACTGATGGGTATTCCATTTACAAGGTGATCTCACAACCTCTTCTGCTTGCATTATCATTGGACATGGATGAGATTACATAAGAAGAGCCCTTCAAGATCAGACCACAGTCCATCCAGTCTAGCATCTATGTCTACAAAGAGTCAACCCCCAAGCACTGTTCCTCATTATTTCCCCCCAACATAACCCTACACAGGGAAAAGGTCTTATCAATTGTGTCCTATACAGACTAATGAGGTTACTTGCCTGTGTCCACAAAGGATACTATTTGGTAGCCACAAGAGCATAGTAAATGACCGTATATGTAATCAGGCCATTCATCAATCCAGCCTAGTATTGTTAATACCAAATAGCAGCATCTATTAGAGATTAAAGCCATAATTCTTTTCTAGGCATAGGTGAGGAGAGCAAGGATTGAATCTGGGACCTTTCTGGATCTCAGTTCTGTGACTCTGAGCTATGGTCACTCCCCAGTCAGCTTGCTTGGTAAAGAAGGAGACACCCCACCTTAGTTGCTCCTTTATGACTTTTCTTTTGAAAAAGGGTGGGACCAGTATCATAGCAGGGGGGGCAGGGGGTGGCACTTTTTGGGTGTATGGGTGTTCTTGGACTACAATTCCCAGAAGCCTTAGCTGGAGCGGGCACCAGCATCCTAGGCCCCCATTAGGGGGCGGCAAATTTGGCTTATTCCCTGGGCAGCTGAATCCCATGCTGCGCTACTGGGTGGGACTCCTTTCACACTTAATCATCCCTCCACAGTGAATATAGGTGGGACAAACTCTGAGTCTCCATTTCATTGTGTTTTCTGAATCCTGCAATTTTCCTCATCTCTCTTTTATATTTGGTTGTAATACTTGATAGGACAGATTCCTATACAAATATGATTCTACCACTACCATATGTATGTAAATTACCTATTTTTGTCCTTTGATTAAACCATAATTATGCTCATCCTTCCCCCCACAAGGCATGCATTTTGAGAAGTTTGCATTTTAAAAGGTAGACATTGATTTGTGTGTATTCCCCCACATCAGACCATAAGCTTCAAAAATATCAGAATTGTGTGTTTCTTCTCACAACAAGCCTTGGAAAGTCCAGGGGTTCTCAACCTATGGCCTACGGGCTGGCCCTGGCCCACATCACCATTTCACGTGGCCCACGTCACCACCACTGCCACTGGAAGCAGATGCATTTATGATAGTGTGCCTGTGGCTGTCATAAATGCATTTACAAAATAGCTGCAGCTACAACATTTAAGGCAGGGGGAACCACTAGTCTGGCCCGCTCAGCTTTCAAGTGCTACAGCACATGCACGCATGCACATGTGTGCACACATGCATGCACACACACACACACACGTACACACGCAAAGTTGCAGTTCTAGAAAAAGGGATAAATTCAACCACTCATTGTTTTACAATGTTTAAATATGCATCTGATAAGCCTGTGCAAACATTTATTTGTTCATTCAGAGGGCATAATTGGACACCCAGATGTGGATGCACATATGAGTTCTATCCCTAAACTTCATTGTGTGCTTCACATCATTACAAAACTTTCCTCATTGATTCAGAAAACTTGTAAAGGACTCTTTAATTGTGTTTGCTTGAATTTGATTAAATTGCATGCTTGCTTCCTATTAGGGCCCATTGCACAACTTAAAATTATGTACATATATAAATTATAGGTAAAAAAATTTAAAAAATTAAAATGTTAAAATGATTAAACTGGTTTCAACCAGAAGTGGGCTTCTTCAATAGTGTTATCTTTGCCATTTATTAGATCTTATTTTGTTTACTTGGTGGGGCATAAACTGCATGAACATAAATGCAGCATTAATTGTATTTCTCCACATTTACAGAAAATTTGTCTTGTATAACCAAGTAGCCCCATTTTATTGATTATTCTTTGATCTTCCTATTCTGCTTCAGACTCTATTAAATGACAATTAACAGTTTGTGTATTTAACATTATAGTAATTGCAAACTACTATTCATACCATTTTTAAAAATTTGGCCCAGTCCTAAAGCTGCTGGTAAACTGCCAAGACAGCTCTTAGCTGGGTTGTGTTTTGATGTGTCAGCAAAAGAAAAAGACCATCAAGGATCAAATAAACACTAATTCCCACAGCATAGGCTTGCCAGAATGGGGAGGCTGTAAGTACAAAGCTGATGTCATCAGGATTGGTCTGCCATATGTTCTCATTCTTACTGTAGGATGAGCCATTTTGTTCCTGCTAAGCAGCGGAGGTCAATTTGGCTAAATTCATCACTGAAACCATTCCTATTAGAAGACTTCCCAGCATTTCAGGAAGTGGATGAACAATTGCACTCGACAGTTGTTTTCATTCTGGCAAAATACTGTCCAAAGACTCTTGAAGCATCTTGAACGCCAAAAAAGCTTTATTAGGCATTAAGTGTTCATGGACTGAAGCCCACATCACTGCATGCAACGGATGATTTTTCTTACAAAAACTGCAGTATTTTTCATCTCAGGAGCTAACTCTTTTAATCCCACAATTGCCAACATGTACTACTGTATAACAAATAATTTTCCTGAAATTTAAAGTCATGTTTCACATGAAGTTAATATGGATTCCAATATGTTGAAAGATTTTTGTCCCAAATGTTTCTGTAGAAGGTGGGAGACACAAAAAGATGGGAAAAGAGAAGAAGAAATGAATAATATATATTTACCCTGGGGCTTTAAAGGGTTTTAAAAAATAAATATTTAAATAAAACTATACATTTATTTAAATGATATGGACCCCACATTACTCAGGAACCAGAGTTCAGTGTTTCAACTTTCAGCATCTCAATCTGAAATGTTAGGCCATTGGATGGTCCCCCCCCCCCCCTGCAACTGACTAACATGGCTCCTGACCCTACCAAGAAATGTCTGGTGAATAGTAACCAAGGAAGATTTGTATTTGTATTTGTATTTGTATTTTCGACTTATATGCCGCCCCACTCGCAGAGCGACTCTGGGCGGCTTACAGAAGAAACAGCTACAATTACATAGTACATACCAAAGCACAAGAGCAATTACAGATATCAAATACTAAATTACAAATATTACGTATTCAGTATATATGTGTCCAATATCAGTTACAATTACAAAACATTAGATTAGAACATCCTAAGAAATAATCAAAGATGCTGTAATATAATCATAACAGCATCAAAATTCACTAAGTAACAATATCAAACAAGAATAAAAATTCCAGTATTAGTTCAGTTTACACATACAAAAGCAAAAAACTAAATAAAAAACAGTTGCTGAATCCCGCAATAAGTGACAAGTCAGTCCGCTTAGCCGCAGGTGTTTCTGGCGGCGGTGGCTATCAAAAAAGTCCTGCCGCCGTAGTGGCTTTTAAGCCCTGAGACAGATGGAGAGAGTCCCAAGGCTGGACGCGGTGGGCTTGGAAGGAAGGCGAGAGCGTCCTCACTCCCCCGCCATCGCTGCCGCGTTTTTATCGTCCACCGGGTGGAGGTGACGGGGCCCGGGGGGGAGGGCGGGAGCATTGCCTCACCGCCTGCAGCTGGTGGTCATCTCCCCCGGCGTGATGGCAAGTCCGGGGGGAAAGCCGAGAGCGTCCTCACTCCACCGCCGTCGCTGCCGCATTTTTATCATCCACCGGGCGGAGGTGACGGGGCCCGGGGGGAGGGGGGAGCATTGCCTCACCGCCTGCAGCTGGTGGTCATCTCCCCTGGCGTGATGGCAAGTCCGGGGGGAAAGGCGAGAGCGTCCTCACTCCCCCGCCATCGCTGCCGCGTTTTTATCGTCCACCGGGTGGAGGTGACGGGGCCCGGGGGGAGGGGGGGAGCATTGCCTCACCGCCTGCAGCTGGTGGTCATCTCCCCTGGCGTGATGGCAAGTCCGGGGGGAAAGGCGAGAGCGTATAGATCTCTATAGCTTGAACCACTCAGGCAATTATTTTGAATTACAGTCTTGTCCATGGTGGCCAAATAAAATCAACACAAAAATTAACAGTATGGAGGTATTAAAAAAAAAGTTTCTGCCATGCAAGTGTTTGACGATGAAGAGCCTGCACACACACAAAAGGTGGGAATCCATTCACTTCCATAAATATGGTTGGATGTAAATTGATTCATAGTCAGGCTTTTAGGTGCTAAAGTTTTTAAAACCTTTTGTCCAGATGATAAAAACTGTCAACATAACTACCTTTCCATTTTAGAATGTTTTAAAATCTCAAGCTCTTTCCATTAAAATCATTTTCAAAAATATAAAATTGGTGGTGTTCTTGTTTAAAAAAACAAAGCAGGCAGATTTTTTCACCCTTCCACATTCCTTGGTGGAAGCTGTACCTTCTGAAATCTAGACCTTTGCTTTTGTTCTTGCAGATCCGAAAAAGCCTCCTCTGTTACCAAAGCATGTGAAGGATCTGAAATGTTGTCATGCTAGAATAGTTGGAAACCTGTAGTTTTCCAACCTGAAATAGCCTATAGCAACTTTATTTGGAATAGAACTATGTGGTTCTACCATCATTCACTTATGGGAAAACTTCAGTGAAGCAGAAGACACTGTTTGACTAGAGGAATGGAAGTACACAGCATATGCACAGAACACATGACCAAAGTCACTTCATTGGTCAGTGGCTTAAGTCAGTCTAACTCTAATTGAACAAAAATAATTTTCTGAGTTACATGCATCTGATTTTTCTTTAAATTAAGACAAAGAATCTATGGTAAAATGAACCTACTAAGATGAGACTCATCCATTTAGACAAAAACTAACTTCTGCAGATATCATGGTATAATGTCAGAGATGCACATTGTGTAATGCTAACAAAAATTAGCTTGAGTATCACTGATGTTAGGATGGAGCATACTGTATCATAAATAGTATGACAAGTGAAGTCTTTAAGATCAAATATATTACAATAACTTTTCCATTATTTGGAATACATCAGATAGGTTAGTATTTTGATTTTTGTTATAACCTACTGTACAATCTGTTTCTCCTTTGTTTTAAAGATGAAGTAGATAAATTTCAGGGATTATTTTCATGATTTTTCTTCCAATACCATTAGTGTTTCTTATAGATATGCATTGCTGATTATATGCATAAAAGAGCTGTGATCAGTTGTATCACATTGGTATTCGCATGCTTGAATGCCAGTGCTACAGAAGTTATCAAAGGGGGACTCTACAAATGACCTCTAGTGCTTGATCTAATTTTTCTGGAAAGGAGATTAACACCACAAAACATGCAATCTGCAATTCCTTTATTTGAAAGTTTGGAGGATAAGACTCTAGAGGAGGAAACAATCAGGTTAATGAGATTTAAGCCAAAAATCTGTTTTTGGTAGTTAAATTGTAACTCATCATTTTGATTTTATTTGACAGCAAGTTGAACTGATTATCATAGGTAGAAGAAACACAACAAGAAAACCATGAGAAGGTCATTCTGGAAATAAAGTTAATTGCAGACTAGGTTTTGAAATGAAAACTTCCATGGAATGGATGGGTCATCTCAAGGATTTAAGTAAGCACTAGATGTAAGAGTAAGCTGCCAGAGAAGCAGGAGGAAAGGTGTCAAGGCAAAGAGGTTTAATGTTGCACTAATATTCAACATATTACACAAATTTAGCTTTGCTGTATACCAGTTTGTTAATGTTGAGTCCATCACTAACTTAGTGTATCTGAGGTATATTGCTTTTTTAAAATCCTCCATTAGGTAACAAGACAACATTAGTTATGTTAATAATGTCTACAAATAGATGAGAGGTAGTCCAAGCAGGCCAAGAGTCAGTCAGCCAAAGAAGAACCAAAGCAGGTTATCTTTAGGGTGGAGCAAGAAGAGACCACATGAAACACCACAATAAATCCAGGAACCTTCATTACTGAGGCAGCTTTTAGGGGAAAGAGCCAATTCTTATGTAATAGTGGTGGCTAACCTTGGCTCTCCAGGTGTTCTTGAACTTCAGTTCCCAGAAGCCCTGATCAGCAGGAGTGCTGACTTCAGCTTCTGGGAATTCAAGTCCAAGAACACCTGGAGAGCCAAGGTTAGCCACCACTGTTATATAGCTTTTCCCACAAGGCTTCCAGGTGAAACTCATGAGCGTCCCAGTAGCTGCAGAAGTCTGTGGGTCTCATCCTACAACTACCATGGCAGATGGAAGCTCAAAGCTACCTATAATAATAATGTTGGGTGAGAAATTATTCTGGGTTGAAAGGGGTTTTTTTTTTCTGAGAAGCTATCTTAGATCCTGAAACTGAGGATCCATAAGATTGAAAATGGCTCAGTCTTCATTTGGCTGCATTTCTCCAAATCCCACTTCCACTGGGATTTCATTTAGCCTGGTTGATTTGTTCTTTAACCATTTTGGATGGGTCTTGTAGTTTGAGAAATGCATTTTGTAGGTCCTTGAGCTTGGCATCCCTGTCTTGTGGGTCTGAGCAGATGCAGTTGTACCTAGTGATGGGCTGCTACCAGATTGGACCGGTTCACCCATACCGGTAGTGGTGATCCAGAGGGGATCGCTGGGGTTGTGGTAAACCCCCGGGTGACCGGTTTGGTCACCTCTCCGGTCGCCCTCCGCATGTGTATTTCTGGGCAGCCAAAATGGCTGCCCGGAATTGCGCATGTGTCAAACCTCCATTTGACGCATGCACACTAAAAAATAGATGTGTGCATGCATCAAATGGACATTTGATGGATGTGCAGTTCCAGGCAGCCATTTTGGCTGCCCGGAAAGGATGCAAGCAGCCATTTTGGCTGCCCAGAAAGGGCACAGGCAGCACCTGGAGGAGCGGCAGCAGTGGTGGCAGCCTTTCCTTGCCAGGCTGGGCCGCCAGGCCACTGCGCTGCTATGGTGATTTGCCACCATGCCACTGCGCCACCACAGTTCCTGCCTGCCTGTCTGCCTACTGCCTGCCTGCCTGCCTAGTGCCTGCCTGCCTGCCTGCCGGCCTAGTGCCTGCTCCCTGACCCCAGGCCAGGTAAGTGATGGGTTTGGGGTGGGTGGGTTGATTTGTGTGCTATGTATTACGTGAATTTATTTTAATTTTAATGTGTATTTTAATGTGTATTTTTATTTTATTTTATTTTATTTTATTTTGCTCCACCCACGATGTCATGACATCATGACTGAGATGTCCATTTTGTAGTTTTACAGTGGTGAAACTACAAAATTTTTTTGTTTTGTTTATTCTCTGATATGCCTGAAATACAGACTAACACAGCTACTATTCAAAATAATAATAATTCTGATTACTAATTCATATTTGTATACATTTCCCAATGTATATTTTTCAATGTATTTTGTTTTCTGTCTACCTTATTTCCCCTAAAGTCATTGTTAAGTCTCAGGAGTGTATGAATTTTCAAAGGTAGTATATTTCTTGCCCTGGGTTATAAGAAGTGTGAGCAAGGGTGTGCCTGCTGAGCCTGCATCCTAGTGCCTATTCTCTGGGTCTCAGCAACAGCAGTGATCTGGAAATGGATCGTTGCCACAGTCCACAGATTCTCCATGTAAATATTTACTCACTCTCCCAGGAGAAGTGGCTCCTCTGGACATTTGGCCTCAGCACACAACATTTCTTCTGGAGCATCTTCCAAATTATCCTCTACCCAAACTTCATGCAGTTGCAGACCTTTTCCTCCTTTATTTCTTTCATGGCCCTTTTTATATTGCCCAGCTCAGTGATGGGATGTAATCACAGTGGGGGTGGAGCTAAAGTCATGACATCATGATGTCATGAGCAGAGCCAGTGTCATGATGTCATGATGTTGTGGGCAGGGCCAAAAAAATAAAAAATAAAATAAAATAAATAAAATTCACACACACACACACCTCAACCCACCCAACCAAACAACCACAACAGAAACCTGTAAATAAATTAAATAAATAAAAGAAATAAAGAAATAAAATAAAAATAAAATAAGAATACACCCAAACACCCAAACACAAATAAACCCATCCACCCACCCCAAACACAAACTCCTCACTTACCCTGCTTGGAAGCAGTGGCACAGCAGCGTAGTGGCGCAGTGGCAAACCGCCGTAGCGGCAAACCGCCGTAGTGGCAAACCACTGCAATGGCACGGCATTCTGGCAGGGCGGAGGGGCCAGGGGTGGAAAGGCCGCCACTACCGCTTTTTCAGGTGCTCCCTCAGCCCTTCCTTTCCCGACAGGCAAAATGGCTGCCGGGAACTGCACATGTGTCAAACCTCTATTTGACACATGCGCATTTCTATTTTTTACTGTGCATTTGTCAAATAGAGGTTTGACGCATGCGCAGTTCCGGGCAGCCATTTTGGCTACCCGGAAGTACACTTCCGGAGGGGCCCTGGAGAGGCAACCAAACCAGGTTGCCTGGGGGGTTACCACCCCCCGGTGCCCCCCTCCTGATGGGTGCTATCGGTTCGGGTGAACCGGTCCAAACTGGTAACATCCCATCACTGGCCCAGCTCCAAAATACCCTCAGCCTCTACATCCCCAACTGTACTTCTGGTGTAATCTCTGGCTTGCTTAGGGCTTCTTGCTCTTCAATTACATTCCCAAGATCCACTGGTGGGAAACATGCTCTATCCCAGCACTGAGCGGGTTGGACTCAATATCCTCACAGGCCCTTTCCAAATCAATTATTCTATGAATCCATGATTCGTGGTTTGGGAACAATAGCCCAGCAACAAGGACATCTTTTCCAGCAGTTACCTCCGACAACCAACAAAAGAATTTCCCATCTCCACAGACAAGGCTGACAATTCTTGGTCTAATATTCTTTCCAGATCCAAGACAAGGAAGAGAACTGCAGGTACTGTCCTCTGCAAAGAATAATTAGCATGTTTCAGGAAGTGAATTTGCTTGAGGATAGAACAACATTTACAAAGAACAGAAGTAGTTTCCACCAAATTAGAATCTTTGATAGAATAGGAACTAATGTTAGGAAGCATTTTCATCACATTTAGGGTCCTGTCAGTGGGACTGAAGAAATCTAATCTCAAATTTCCTCATTTAAGAACAACAGGGTATGCACTGTTTTCCACAAAGACCCATATTTGAAGTAATTATAACTAAAAAAACACTCTTTGGCAGGAGGTAAACAAAATCTGACAAGTAATAATGCAAACTAATTCTCTCATACGACTCACCCAATGATTTTTGTGTAAACTATTCAGAATTATTGCAATAATGACATATTTTTTCATTAACAGAGACTGGTGTTAAATGTCATTTATTAGCTTTAGTTATTAAATTAAGGGCTGCATAATACTGGAATTTCATCTATCCAATTTACTTTGATATAAAGTTTTCCCTCTGCCTAGCTGTTACTCATCTGGCTGGAATGTGAAAAGCCTTTTCTTACACATGTATTATCATTAAATGTATAGGAAACAGGCATGGGTTATTTAGTTACTGTATTACAAAGTCTTTATAATAAACTTAACTCAATAAAGGAAAATGAAAAGTGAAATCCTGAGGGTATCTCCTTCTATTGAGTAATAGTTATTTCATCTTTAGACAGAGAACCTAATCAAATCACCCAGAAAGCTCTGCATCATTCATGCAGTAGAATAAGAAATATCCCTTCATCTTCGCAATTTGGTTAAGGTTCCTGTGTGTCCAGGCAAAAAATCAAGGACTCAACTACACCCCAAGGACAACTAATTCATGACTATTTGATAGGATGCTCTCCTACCACTAATTCTCTTAGGAGACCAGTCATGGCTCTGACTGGCATTATGACCCAGAACACTGACAAGGTAAGGGTAAAGGTAAAGGTCACCCTTGCTCGAAAGCCAGTTGTCCAACTCTAGGGTTCAGTGTTCATCTCTGTTTAAAGCCAAAGAGACAGCGCTGTCCACATCTGCAGATGTCTTCATGAACAAGTGACAGGCATGCCTCAACACTGGAGTGCATGGAACGCTGTTTACCTTCCCACCAAAGTGGTACCTATGTATCTACTTGCAATTTCTTGCTTTCAAACGGCTAGGTTGGCAGGAGCTGGGAGAAAGATGGGAGCTCACTCTATTGTGCAGTACTCAGGAATCAAACTCCAACCTTCCCATTTCTTAGTTCAGCATCTTAACCACATGAGCCACTGCAGTCACTGTAGACACTGACTACCATCAAACAAAAGCTGACCCCATACCTAGAATTGACTTACCAGTTCTTTAAACAGGGGTGACAAAGCAAGAAATCTGAAAGGCTCCAGGATTACATACTTTGAGAACAACCTAATAACCTGTGAGTCACTGAACACAAAAAAAGAATGCCGATCAGAAAACAAAATTCCAAAATCTACATTAGGACAATTTTTTTGTTATTCCTACTCTGAAGTCCTAAATATGTGAGTCCTTCAAGTTATCCAAAATCCTATTGTAAATTTAGTTCCTGCCTGGAATAACCCCTGGAATGCTAGGGGCAACAAAGGCAAACAAGTTTATTTTTCCATTATTGAAAATATAAAGTATAACTGTAAACTCAGAAATATTTTCACCCTGAGTGAAACACCTCATGATAACTGTATTGGCAAGGAGAAAAAAGAATTAGAGAGTCTGGAAATAATTTTAGATAGTAGAATAGAAAAACAAGTCAATAGAAGTTAAATTGTGTAGATGCTTTCAAGATTTCTCAATCTGTTCATCAGGACATATGTTATAAAGAGTGTATATGGTGGGGATACTGAAATTATTAGAATATCTTGACGGAGATGGAACAAGGGAGCCAAGCATGATATACCTTTGCTGGAACTGTGACAGAACAAAACAAAGGGGTTTCTATTTTCTTTAAGATGGAAGCCTTCCACAGAACATAGCTTGGGAGACAAGCTATGAGAAACCTGGGGAACACAATTAAAAGTAGAGACATCACCTTGCAAATAAAAATTCACACAGTTAAGGCAATGGTATTCCTGGTGGTAATGTATGGTTGTGAGAGCTGGACAATTAGGAAAGATGAGCATAGAAGAATAGAAGCCTTTGAAATGTGGTGTTGAAGAAGAGTTTTGAGAGTATCCTGGACAGCAAGGAGAACAAATAGGTTGATCTTAGAAGAAATTAACCCTGACTGCTCCTTGGAAAGTCAGATAGTAAAGATGAAGCTAAAATACTTTGGACATCAAATGAGAAGAGAGGATTCACTTGAGAAAGCCTTGATGTTGCGAAAGGTGGAGGGCAAAAGAAGAAGGGGGTGGCCAAAAATGAGATGGCTAGATGGTATTGTAGATGCAATGGGCACAGAGTTGGGCGGGCTGAGGAGTGCACTCTACATGGGGCTGCCTTTGGTGACTATTCGGAGGCTGCAATTGGTCCAGAATGCAGCTGCTCAGGTCATGATGGGGTGCGAGCATTATGCTCATGCCTCACCACTACGGACTGGCTCCCAGTTTGCCTCCAAGTGCAATTCAAAGGGGTGGTTATCACCTTTAAAGCCCTACATGGTAGTTGGCCAGGATACTTAAAAGACCGCATCACCCCGAAGACATCTGTCTGAGCAACCGGAGAGGCTCTTTGGTTGTGCCATCAGCCAGAGAGGTGCACCTCTCCTGTACCAGAAAGAGGGCCTTCTCTGTATCCGCCCCAGCCCTATGGAACCTCCTGCCAATTGATCTACATATGCAGATAGAGCTGCAGTCCTTCAGGAAAGGAGTGAAAACCTGGCTGGTGGGTCAGGTCTGGGGTGCAGGTGGTACAATGACCCCAGCTGGCTGGCTAATTTGAGTCCCCTTGCACTTTAATCTCTCAATCATAACACCCAGTTTTAATCTTTTTAATCTTTTAAATTTGTTTTAGCCTTTTAATTTTTTGACTTTTATAATCTTTTAAATATTGGTCTTAATTGTTATTGATGGTTTTGTGGCTGTGCAATTGCCCTAGGTCAATCAGGTGAGGGACAATAAATAAATAAATAAAATATCAAGAACATCACTGGATGGTTTGTGGAGACTTTAAAATACTAATCATGTTATTAGGCCAGCAGGCAGGTTATACAAAATATCCCTGCTTCCTATGTTTTTGGGACAGTTGAGCCATAGACCTCCATTGGACAAAAACTGACTGGTCACCTTAATCCCTGGTGAAAAAAACATCATTAATACGACATTGGTTCCAATAGAAAAGGTTTTATTGCCATCTCTTCATATTAAATTAGGGTTTATGAAGCAATTTATTAAATCACTGCCAAAAGATGGAGAATGTTTCAGATATCTTTGTTCCAAGTTCCCAAAACTGTCTGAAGCCAAGTTGAAAGAGGGAGTTTTTACTGGCCCTGATGTACGAAAACTGTTATAAAATCCCCTCTATTTAGAAACAATGGGAAAAAAGAAAAGGAAGTGTGGGACTCTTTCAAAGATGTAGTTCACAAGTTTTTAGGGAATACTAAAGACACTCACTACAAAGCCATTGTACAACACATGTTGAATGCGTATAAAGCTCAAGGATGCAAGATGAGCTTAAAAGTTCATTTCACTCCTATGTTTACTATTTTTCTGAAGACTTGGTTGCCTACAGTGAAGAACAGGGTGAAAGATTTCACCAGGATCTCTGGGATATCGAGAGACGCTACCAAGGAAGATGGAACATCAATATGCTAGCTGACTACTGTTGGATGCTCAAACAGAAAACAGAAAATGAAAAGCAAAAGCACTTTTGAAGGAGCATAAAAGAGAAGAAGAAAAGGTTTCACAGACAAAAAGAGTGAACATGGAATGTTAAGTATATATTATGAAGAAATTGTTTAATTATAAGAAATAATATGTTTCGTTCATTGTAATAAAATAGGGATTTTCTCATCACTCATGCTTTTTTAATACAAAACCCTCATATTTTGCAAAAAACTGTATGTGATGGGGAAAATTGAGGTCATTTTTTGATTCAGCAAACTAGAAAACATAAAATTTACCAAAAATATCCTATGCAGCAGATTTTTTCTTTTATTTTTTTTCCTTTTTGCAGACCTGTGAATCAATTCCCAGTGCTATGGCATGGAGCTGCTTGATAATAACGAGCAAAAGAGGGAAAAGATTAATACTTCTATGGAGAAGGACAGCTATGGTGAGTAGCTGATGAATGGAATATTTATTAACGAGAGCTATCTAAAGAAAAGTTAGTGTAGTTAATTTGGTGTATTGAATTCTCACAGTCAAGTGATGTCCAAAGTAATTTACAAAAAATAAAATAAAAATAAAAAATTAAAAAATGCAATGTTTAAGAACGCGTCAATTTTTCAAAAATACAAATTACTAATAATATTCTTGTCACTCATGACTATAATTGATGGTTGGTGAGCTTCTATAAATGAGGAGCTACCAAGAAAAGGATTGCTGTCTCATCACCACTCTTCATGCACATCTTGGTGTGTGAGAACAGAAAGAAGGGCCCTAATATTAATCACAGTGCCTAAGCATGTTCAAATCAGGAATATGTTGTCCTTGAGACACTGGGATGCCAAGCTGCTGAAAAGAAAGAAATAAGAAAAAGCTAATGTATTAAAACTGTAAAGGGCACTCATAGAAGACAAATCAGCAGTGCAGAACAAAGGGATGTTAGTAGATTGCAACACAAAGAGACAGTAAAAGAGAAAGAGAGAATGTAGGAATTTTTTTTAAAAAAAAAAACCTTGGCAGATTATTTAAGATCTCTGAACAATTTCCAGAAGAAAGAAACATCCAGGAATAAAAGGAGCAATCAGTAGAGAGTTCCTCTGCTTAAATCATGGTCTAGAGCAGGGATGGCCAAACTTTTCAGGCTGCGAGCTGGTCACATGGTTGAGCGTGCCAGTCACATGGTTCCTCCCACCAGAAATAAAATGCACCCGCACATGTGCAAAATGTTGCCATAAATGCACCTGAGGCTGTTGTAAATGTGTTTATTACAGCTGCAGGTCATTTATGGCAGTGTTTTGCTCATGCACGGGTGTGTTTTACTTCCACCTTAAGGAGTGGTGAGAGTGGCATGGGCTGGATGATTTGGCATTGGGAGCCGGATCCAGTCCGTCGGCAATTGTTTTGGCACCCCTGGTCTAGAGAGCTAGTTGGTGACTCATGTAAAGATATTATTTATTTATTTATTCATTGGAAAAAAGAGAAGAGGGAAATGAAAGAATATAATTCACAAAAATACAATCTCTCTTTATAGCATATCAAAATCTAGCCAATACTAGATTTTGTAGCCATGAATTATCTTTGGCTCAAATACTGTAAGTTATTTCTTCTTTTGCTCAGAGAAGTACTTTTTTCTATTGTATAGAAATCAGTGCCAAGTTGTTTTAGGTAAGAGTGAGACATTCATTACAGTGAGGGTTTGTGTTTTGTTGCATTGCATGTTTTAAATAGATTGACTTGATTCCCCTCCTCCCAGGCAGACCACAGAACTGGACATCACTGGCAGCTGGATATTTCTAAATAGCTAGACTTGCAAGGCACTTCATGAAAGGAAGAAAAATTGAGTCCTACAAATCAAAGTACAAACGTTTGGCAAAAAATAATAAAAAACCCAAAACATATAGATTTCTCAAATGCTTATAAACATTGATGATATTTTTCCATTCCACTATTAAATATTATGAATCTGAGCCTTAGTATTAGAAAAGTCCCAAACTTACCAGTATGAACCTCTATGATGTCACTGCCTAATCCATGTTCTTTTTTTTTCTTATATGAAAAAGCCTCAAATGCCTTCCACCAATTGCCACACCAGAAACATTTAAACATCTTCTGATATCCAAGATTAATATTCACAATAAGAAGGCAAGTGAATGTCACATTTTATCCTAGGAAGAAAGGAAGATAAGAAAGCAATTAACTTGAAGAGGAGGAGAATGTTTGTTCCATTTCCCTTGGGTTATAGTATCAGATAGAAATAAGGCACCCTGCGGACATAATTTTATGCTAGTTGAGGATATGATCCCTGTCTTTTGATACTCATTGGAGCACACTGGTGTTAAAACATTAATCTCCATATGCATCTCTTCTTGTTTCACAGATATGTGTTTCTAAGCTATAATTAAATATTAATATTAGCAAATTGATAAGAATGAGGGTGCATCCACGTGGCATTTTCTGACTTAGAAAATGCCACCAAGATGTTTTAATTTTTCCTTGAATGTAGCCTGGATTCTTCTGATTTGAATTTCCATACCAAGATGTATCCCTTCTCTTTCTCTTCTTATCTTTTCTTCTCCTTCCTTCTCATGCCCTCTCCATTCTCCACATTGTTCCCACCCCTTGTAACTCTCCCTTCCAGGGGGGAAGGTAAAGTTGAGGCAATCCCACAGATGACATCACCATTGACTTCAGGGAAATTTTAATTGTGCATGTCCCCTAGTAACTAGACTTGTTTGGGACAAAGAGACATATGGAACTGACACATCTGGAACAAAATGGGCTGCAAAAAAAGTCCCCCCCCCCAAAAAAAAAAAAGCCTGTGTCTTGCCAAGCAGGCCAGCACAAAAATAATGAACTCAGGTTCTTAGGATCTCAGAGACAATAAGCACTCAGTGGTTGAAGAAACAAAGCTTTACATAACTAAGCTGAACATAACTGAAACTGAACAAGAAGCAGAAGCAAGGACATAAGCAAGCAATGCATACCAAGCATGGATTCCCTTTGCCCCTTCTTTAGCTACCTGGGAGCCCAGGGTAGGTAGCAGGGACACTCCTAGAACATCTGATGTCTGGAGATTTCCAAAGTCTCAGGGCTAAATCCCTCTTCTTTTATACTCTCAGATAAGGTGCTTTCTTATTGTCCTTGGATCTATGCCCCTTACTCGAGCATCTCTCCTAACACATTACTGATTTTTGTATCTCAGTCAGATTTTTGTACCTCTCCTCAGAAGTTCACTACATTTTATGATCATTAAGTATGAAGTAAAATTTACCTTGCTTTCCTAAGATTTTATTGCTTTTAAATTGACTGCAACTTTTAAATGACCTTTCCCAACATGTGTGTTCCTACTGAAAAGTGTTGTTACCTGTTGAATAGCAGCCCTTTCACCAGAGAAATTCAATTTGCATTGCAGGTGAGAGTATGATTCTGCAAGGTCTATGTGATCTCATGCTTGTCTCAGTTCACGAGTGTAAAGCTGTAGTGAAAAGGACACACCCCACCACATTGGTGAGAGTAGAAAGTGCAGGGAAAGCCTAGTGTTGGAACCCAGCACCCCACAATTATCATTTGCATATTGAAGAGTTATGATGTTTTACTTCAACTGCTCAAAGAGGTTAAAGAACAAGATAAAGGTTTGCTCATGTGTTGTTTTGTGTGTGTGTGTGTAGTACTGTCACAGCCGGGCACTGGTGGAGCTCAACAGCTGGGTAGAGCTGCAGTGAGGAAAGGGGAGATTCCTCTTACTTGGAGCAGAATCGTTGTCACTAGTCTGGGGTCAGTAGCCAGTTGAGTCTTGTCAGGGTTACCAGGATCTTCCAGGAAACATAGTCGGGGTCAGTCAGAGGTCTAGAGTCCGGTACATCAAGTCAGGAAGCTAAGAGCACGGAGTCAGGTCCAGTAGGTTGACAAGTTAGTCTGACAAAGGGCTTGCTGGCATGCCTCTCTTCTTTTAAGAGGAGTCAGACCCCACAGTGTGTCCGGGCCCTCCTCCTTCTCAGCTGAATCTGATGCCTCAGTTCATTCCTGCAATGAGTAGGCATGCCAGCCTGCTCCTGAGCAGTCTGCCTCCTAGCATCCAGCCCATATGTCAAGTTCTGGCCCTCTGGGCTGGCTTGGCCCTGCTGGGCCAGCTCTGGGTTGACAGCTGGCTATGGTGCCGGTCCCAGATCCATCTCTTCTGACTCAGCCTCCTGATCTGAGGTGGATGCAGTCTGGGGGACTGGCAAGGGATCCCTCTCGGGCTCAGAGTCCAAGTCAGAGCAGGCAGCTGGGCCAGCCTGATGTCCTCCTCCTCCTTGCATCCAGGACACCAGGCCACAACAAGTACATAATAGTAATAGTAGGTCTGGGTTCATTACAATTTGGAATTGACATATAGAGCATAGGGATCACATAGTTGGATCAAATGAACTGGGGAACAAAAAAAAATTCTTGGTGCCTAAATTTTTTCAACTGATTTCGGGGATTTTGGGGCAGCTGATTCCGAAAATGCCATCCATTTTGTTCTAGCAGCTCTAGTTCATGAGATATCAATGATGTCATTATACATTGCTCTTATGACTACATTTCTATTTGCCTACACTTGTATTAGGAAGGGGGCGGGGGCGGGACTAATGCCCCGGGCGGCATGCTCCAGAGGGGTGGCATTTTGAAGGCCCCCCCCCCCAAAAAAAAATTTCCCCAAATTTTTTTCCAAACAAAATTTTTTTTTGCCTCCAGGCGCACATCCAAGGCTCCCGGAGGGGTGGTGGAAAAATCTTTTGGGGGTGGGAAAATATTTGGGTGGGCAAAAAAAAGGTTGGGTGGGTGGAAAAATTTGGGGGGGGGGATTTCACTCCGCCCCGGGTGGCTTACACCCTTGCTACGCCTCTGGTTATATATGCAACCAGTATGGTTAGATTGGCCTAATGTGAATAAGCCATATCTAAAAAACTAGAGCTGATGGGGCATAACTGAAAGCATTTTTGGAATCAGTGACCCAAATATAGCCAGAAATAGGTGAAAATTGTGAGGCACCAAAATCACTGTTCCCCAGTGAAATGATTAGGTCCATTTCTTTTTCTTCCCCCAACCTCTGCTTTCTTCATTTTTCCCCTTGTTGTGAGAAACAGAGGATAATCCCGAAATAAAGGATGGCCTTGCTACTTGACATCAGAGGCGTAGCTACCGCTGTATCAGCCGTATCAATTATACGGGGCCCCCGGGCTACAGGGGCCCCCAACGGCAAAAAATAAAATTTAAAATAAAAAAGAGCAAAAATTTACTGCGCATGTGCAGAAACTCAATCTGATGCATTGCGCATGCGTCAGATTGAGTTTCTTCGCATGCGCACTTTATTGGAGCCATTTTTGGCTCCAATTAAAAAAAAAAGCCGGAGTCGGAGAGTCGGAGTCGGAGCTGCAGCTTTTAAGCTCGGCTCCGCTGGCGGCCGTCAGAGGGCCGAGGTGCAGCGCGCGGAGCCGTAGCTGAGCTGGCGAAGGCAAGGGACGGCTCGGCTGTGGAAGGCGAGGCGAGCGGGTGCAGCGAGGCAGCCCCGACTCCGAGCCCGAGGCCCTCCCCCCGGGCGGCGCTCTCCACCTCGACGCTGGGGTGGGAGTCCAGCGCTGCAGGACCAGCTTGCGCGCCCCGTCCCCCGCAGGTGACAGGCCAGCTCCAGGCCGCTCCAGGTGGCTGCGCCAGCGTCGAGGTGGAGAGTGCCGCCCGGGCTGGCGTAGCCAGGCAGGGAGCCCCCACGGCGACCGGGGGGAGGGCCTCGGGCTCGGAGTCGGGGCTGCCTCGCTGCGCCCGCTCGCCTTCCACATCTGCCCCTTGCCTTCGCCGTGCGCGGCGAGGGAGCCATCGTTCGCGATGGCGGCAGCAGCGGCGGTGACAGCAGAGGCGGAGGAAGAAGAGGCCCCAGGATTAAGGTAAGTGAGGTTTTTGTGTTTCGGGTGGGTGGGTGGGTGGGTTGAGGTGTGTGTGGTTTTTTTTTTTTTTTTGCATTTTAATTCTATTTTATTTATTTTATTTTTATTTATTTTATTTTTATTTTGGCCCCACCCATGACGTCATGACGTTGGCTCCCCCCACGATGTCATGATGTCATGACGTTAGCTCCGCCCCACATATAAAGGGCCCCCAAACAATTTTTATACGGGGGCCCGCCAAGGTAAGCTACGCTTCTGCTTGACATTATTCTGCTGAGACCATTTTTGTTTCAGTTCTTACCTGGCTGGACAACCAGTATTGGTTGAGAGCTGAAGAAGTACTTGAATATTTTAGAGGATTTTTGGTCATTGCTTCTTTCTAAATATGCACCTGGAAAGTTCATGGCTGATTTGCATGGTTCTTTCTCCCCATTTTATTCAGAAACAATCGTATAAGACAGGCTTGACTGAGAAGATCTGATAGCATATGTGAAAAGGTCCATATAATTTCCATGCTACCAGTATGCAGATGAGTTTCCATTCTGCATAATATTCAAGCCAGGTTGCCCAGATACGGAGAACTGGGATAGGGCAAACCTATTAAGCCAGAAATCTTAGACTGAACCAAGTTATTATGTTCATGGACAAGTTTTCACCAACAAAGTAAAACACTGTTCATTCTGGATGTTATCATGGTTCCTGCTGCACTTCCTGCAACCTAAGACTTACACATTCAATTGTGTACCCTTTTGCTACTGCCTACTGATACCAAAACCTACTGCCCACTGAAGTGGACGGTGAGTAAAGATGAAGGACATAAACTTCCTCACACTAGCTAGATTTTGAGTCAAAATGTTTTGTATTTGGCTATGATAGTGTGCATTAAGAGAAGACAGCTACTAAGGCACCAGAACTGTGGAGCTCAAGTCAAAATTGAATAAGAGCAAACCCCAAGACAACCCAGTTCTATGTGCTAACTCAAGAGTTATGGAAGTATGAGAACCATCCCTTATGAATGGAATGATTCCAGAGAAGCAAAGAAAGCAGGATGCTGATTTGCAGACATGGATTCACCCTCAAAAAAGTCCCACTACCAAACCAACATCTCTTCCCACAAGATCCCAGTATCACAAATTTCATTATTTCGGTACCTGAGGAGAAAACTCAACAAATTATCTCCCTCTTAATATCCCTTACAATTGTGACAGAGGACAAGGTGCAACAATGCTTAAAATGTTTACAGAAAGTATTGTAATGGAGAAAAAAATCCAACAGCTGGTCATTTGACTTCTGAGACAATGATAACATCCAGAATGAACAGTGTTTTACTTTGTTGGTGAAAACTTGTCCATGAACATAATAACTTGGTTCAGTCTAAGATTTCTGGCCTAATAGGTTTGCCCTATCCCAGTTCTCCGTATCTGGGCAACCTGGCTTGAATATTATGCAGAATGGAAACTCATCTGCATACTGGTAGCATGGAAATTATATGGACCTTTTCACATATGCTATCAGATCTTCTCAGTCAAGCCTGTCTTATACGATTGTTTCTGAATAAAATGGGGAGAAAGAACCATGCAAATCAGCCATGAACTTTCCAGGTGCATATTTAGAAAGAAGCAATGACCAAAAATCCTCTAAAATATTCATTCCTGCAGGAGGCAAATGACATAATTTCATTGATTTCTTACTGGCAACCTCTTGCTGGCATGAACCCACCTGCTCACCTGGAACGTGTCTTAAAATTCCAGCAGGAACTCATTAATTTGCACCTAGAAGCCACTGAAAGTTACACCTTTCCCATAAATTTTAGATTCACAGGAATGATCAACTCTAGAACAGCAAACCTCTAATAAATTAGCCACCACCATTACCCCCACCCCCACTACCACCCCTTTGTGCCCGCTCCTTCCTCAAGGCAGCACCTAGTTTTTCTTCTTCTGTGCCAGGCGTCAAACTGCCAAAATGAAGCCACCTTTTGGTGAGAATACCCAGTTAAGTTCCCAGACATTATATATGCAAAATGGAATGATATCACCACTAGAAGCAAATCACTCTCAATTAAAAGAGGTATTTGGTTGGGGGCAATTTCCAGGTGCACACAAATTCATGGCATACAAATCATGTTCATCCCAAAATCACCAAAGGAACTGACTGCTGCTGACACAATTCCTGTTGTGCATTTAGAATTGCTCAATTGAATTTCAGCAATAGAAACACAGCACAACTCATATTATTAGAGCTCAGAAAAGTTCATTTGTGTACATCAGATTCCACAGCCAGCATTCTTTGCTATAACTATGTTGCTTTCTATGCACTATTTTGAGACAGTTCTGCAAACAGATTTCAAATGCTTGGAAGCAAGACAGAGACCAAGTATCCCCAGAATATCTACATTTATGTAGGGCAGGGGTTTCCAATCTATGGCACATGAACCAGATCCAGCCCTCAATGGCAATTCATCCAGCCACTCCTGGAAGCGGAGGTAAAATGCACCCGCACATGTGCAGAATGCTGCCATAAATGACCCATGGCTGTTGTAAACACATTTATGACAGCCACGGGTCATTTACAGTAGTGCATGCATGGGTGCGTTTTACTTCAACTTCTGGGTGGGAGGAACGATGTGACTGGCCCACTGCCCAAAAAGGTTGGGAACCCCTGACTTAGAGACTTTAGATTATACAATTTATGAAATCCTGTCACATTGTGGATGACATCTTTGGCTAGTTAATCACACAAGCAGTTGACCAAAATAGTGCTGGCATTTTTTATTTGCTTACCACTGTAAGGGCTAGATGTTTTTTCAAAAGTTAATGCAGAAGGTCAAACAATCTACTTTGTTGCAAAAAAGATTTCCCACAATAATGGAGGACATTGTAGAGGCAGAATTATGAACATTAAAGAAGAAAACACCAGAATAATCAACAACCAAAAACCCTATGTAATACTCACACCTTGGCAGAGAGTTAATTCTGGGATACACACTGAGTATTACTATTCCCACCAAAACATCAAAAATGGCAAAACATCAAGTGAGCCAGCATTCTTCCTAAGAGATTGAGTTGGTTTGTGGACAAAGTCCCCCTTCCTTCTGAGTAGACAAAGCCAATTAATTAATAGCAGTGACTCAAGTGGCTAGGATGCTGACTGGAAGGTGGGAGGTCAGCAGTTCAATTCCCGAATACTGCAGGACAGAATGAGCTCCAGTCTTTGTCCCACCTCCTGCCAATCTAGCAGTTCAAAAGCAAGAAATTGCAAGTAGATAAACAGGGACCACTTTGCTGGGAAGGTAAACAGTGTTCTGTGCACTCCGGTGTCTAGTCATGCCTGCCACATGACCACAGAAATGTCTGCAGAAGCAGACAGCACAGGCTCTTTGGCTTTGAAACAGAGATGAGCACTGAACCCTAGAGTCAGATATGATGGGCTTTTGAGCAACAGAAACCTTTATCTTTACTTTAGCTCCATTATATACCTTTAATGAACTGCTCTGTTAAATGCTGAATACACATTAGTTATGTATACAGACAGAACTCTTTTGACTTTTTCTTTCACAGCAATAATCTCTTGCTTGATTGGCATTTCTCCAAGTAAGGAAGGAATCTGTTCATTTCCTTTCACACATTCTTTGATGCCCCCCCCCCCCATGTCAATTGAAGGCATTAATTTGTCCCTTTTGTTCAGGGCATGTTCTGGCTTTTGACTTGCACCTTTTTCAGCCAACTTTCACAGTGACATATACAGAAACCTTTAAACCTCTAATACAGTGGTTCCTAACAATGGCTCCACAGATGTTATTGGACTAAAATTGGTGTGCTGGTCAAGATTTCTGGGAGTTGTTGTCTAAGAACATCTGGGGATGCAAGTTTAGGAACTGATGTTCTAGTAGAAGAATTCCATATTCCATGCCCCTACCCCAGTTTCTTTTGACAGTGAGAGGACTTCTGAATAGGTAGCCTAGAGCTGCTTATTTTTGCATTGGTTTTCTTTATGATAAAGGCAGTTTGAACCAGATAAAAGCTAGTTCCAGTTTTGTGGCATTGACTGATGACTGAGATTTTGATTTATTTAAACATTGTATCATCCTTTGGATTCATGCTCACTTGAATGTTCATGATGACTTAGATGCTTCCTTTAAGTAGGTTAAAAGTTACAGCGCTGAAGACTGCTCCAATGTGGAAGTTTAATTAAGAAGCAATTTGCCATCATACTGTGCAGAAATTCTCAATTAGAAAGCATCGATAGTCTTCTTTCTGCCTAAGGGTACAGCAGATTTAGGTTGGCAGGTGACATTTAAGGATGTTTTCAGCGTATATCTGCTATGGAATAGCTAAGCAGCTTCCTAGCAGCTACAACACATATCTTGATAAACCAAAACCCTATCAGAAAGTAGGAGTTGTAATTTTCTTGGAATGGGAGGACGCTTCTAAAACACACACATAGGAATTCCAAATGAAATGTTAAAGAAAGCAGCAATTAATTGTTGGCCTGTGCAATTTATATCCCTTTCCAGAGCCATTTCCCTCGTCTTACAAACTGTACCCTTTATGGCCATTAGAATTGCAGATGTGAAAGAAAGAAATAACTGAATGATCTATTCACAAAAATGGTTTTCCAATAAAAACAGGTATATTGCAGACAAGGTGAGGACAGTATCTTTTCTTCTGAGATGCAGGGCTACCTATGTCAATAGACCCAGTGAGCTTTTGAGCAATTATCATCTCCACCCACTGACTACAGGCAGTGCCCTTTGCCATGAGCATAAAGGGGCCACTTCTCTGCTCAGAGGATAAAGTAAAAGAAGTGGGCAGTGACAATTCTGAAGAAGATGAAGAGAGTATTAACAGTGCCTGTGTCACCTCTCACACAACTTTGCAGAAAAGGAACAGCAGCTGTTCTCAGCCGCTTTGGGCAAGCTATTTTAAAAATGACTATGAAAAATGTCCCTCAAACTAAGGCATTTGGGGGGCTGCCACAGGTTCTCATCTACCATGCCTATGGCTCCAGGACAATCACTCCACCCCAAAGCCAGGCATAGATAGAGATAGAGATAGAGATAGAGATAGAGATAGAGATAGAGATAGAGATAGAGATAGAGATAGAGATAGATAGATAGATAGATAGCTGAAAAGTAGCTAAGTGAGAGAGGCTTCACAGAACAGCAAAGGTTCTCTGAGGGCAGTATATGTGTGATTGCCAGTACAGTACACACACACACACACAGAGTATATAAGACAGTAGAAGGGACATGGATTCATATGCTTAGGTATTCTGCAAGTGAGACACTTTTTGTACCAGAGTCGGGTTCTCCCGATTGGGGCGGGGTAACAAATGCAATAAAATAAATAAATAAATAAATAAATAAATATTAAATCAGGAGTGCATGTATTAAATTAGGAGGTATAAGGAGAACAGATGTAGTAAATGATTCTCTCTCATATGTTGTATACAGGAAATATTCTTAATAGGTAAGAATGCTGGAAAAGTAACTTCCGAAGAGGTGCAGTTCAGAATTCTACTGCTATGCTTATCAACTCACTTCTGTACTACATTGGGAGTGGCTGTCAGAATGATGCTTGTAACCAACTTCTGTTTCAACTTGAGGTGCATTATTCTTGCTCATAGAAGGCATGCATTAACAACTTCAGTTATCCCATCTTTTCCCATCTTTTCCACATTCAGTTATCCCATCTTTTCCACATTTTGCCAACTGATTTCCACTGCCAAAGACCAATTCAGCTTCAGCTCTCAAATTATCTCCTGCATATTTTCATTCGTTCTCAGCATCACAGTGAATGAGGCAGGCCAATGACTGAACCCATTTCTATCCGATCCTGAACTAAGAATCAATGGGACTTAAGTTGCTTGAAATTGGCAAGCTTCATATATTTCAAAGGATTGCTTCAAGGCTAATTTTAGCACTAAAATTACCTCCTTCTGACAACCTTAGTATCCCACAATGCCTGCTATCTCCTGTGAAAGAACTACAGGTGTTGGAATGAAAGACAAAGAAAGATGAAGGAGTCAGCTGATCACTTGTTCCAGTGTCCTTGTTTCCCTGCATACATGATATCCATGAACACATCAACACTGAGGCCACTGTCACCTATAAGAATGCCAAATTATCTCTGTAGCAAAGGACTAGATCCTGTATCTCTCTCCAACCAAAGAATAGTGAGATCATTGAACTGGAGTGTATAGACAGATTCTCATCCACAGCTGGGCATGGGGCTCCATAGCTGGATCTAGATTCTAATACTGACAAGTGGATTTACATAGGCCATAGTATATCTCATCATGCACAATTTGTGTGTTTGTCTTGTTCATTTGGACTTCTGGATTACACAGCATACAGAGATTCCTGTGTCAGTCTTGCCAGAATGAACGTGACATTGCCAATGACTTGACATATTGTACCAATGAGACACTAAACACAATTCCTGGCCAAGTTGCTTATTTAAACAGATGGCACTTTTCCAGAAACAGCACTCAGTGAATTGCACACATTTCAGATCAAGTTTGTAAAAAAGAAAAGAAAAAGGACCCATTCAATGTACTCCAGCAGTGGTTATCCATCAATTTGCAACATAATCATCTTTACTTATTTGAAAATGTCCTGGTACAATTTTATTATACTCCTAAATAAAATCACACCAAGGTCCCCACTTTAATTCAAATGACAAAAGACAAACAAAATAAACATTATCTTATCTTATGAAGAAAATTGTACATGATTTATAAATACAAATTTAATATACATTTACTAAGAAAATCGGTGTCTGTCCCTGTTTAATAGCAATAGCAATTACACTTATATACCACCTCATATCACTTAGTACACTCTCTGGGCAGTTCACAAGTTAATTAGCATTTTGCCCCCAACTTCTTGTGTACTCAAACTACCAATCTTGGAAGGATGGAAGGCTGAGTCAACCTTGATCCCTATCAAGATAGAACTCACAACCTTTTGGCTGCAGTACAGTAGTTTAACCACTGCACCACCAGAGCTTGTTACTTGTGCAAGTCACAAATACTGCAGAGTTAAGGGAAGAATATCCTCCCAAAAAGGAACATGCTACATCCCCCCCCCCCCAAGCATTATACTGAATGATGTGAGAGTATATTGTATCATGCAGCTTTTATTACAGACTTCTGTCATGGAACTTTAATCAAGAAATTGCCTCTGAAGTGACAACACCAGCTGGATTTTTAAATGTGCTTCTGGTTGAAAGTTTAGGATCATGAAAACAGTGATTCAGCAGTGATTGATTTGTGTTATTACCTCATCTCATAACTTTGGACAGAGTAACTACTGCTGACAACTCAGATCCAACTGATATGACATTTAAGATAAGTTAGATTTAAGGAGTGGCTTTTAACAGTGCCAAAAACCAAATTTCAGTGTGTTTCCATGGCATTGCCTTTTCCATAGAGTTCTATTATTTGCATAATATTTAGACCATCTGATGTCAACTTGAGCAGAACAAGATCCACTCCATCAACCACAAATCTTTGTCCTCTGCTCCTGCTTAAGGATTTTTGGGATGTGGTGGACATGGACAAAGATAGATGGTGCTTTTTGAGCAGGTGAGGCATTATTTCCCCTCCAAACTCTACATAACAAGGATGTGACACGCAGTTGTAAAATTTCTAATTCTTGGTGATTTTCCAAGCCTTGCCAGGTAGTGACTTCCTGATGCAACTTTCCTCTGCATCACCACAACTTCCTGGCTTCCCATTGGTGTTTTTCCTGTTGCCATTGCTGCTGTTTTGAACCCTTGTTCTGTTTAGGAAACAAATTATTCACAGTGAAACGTGCACAGGAAAGATGCCATTCTGCACAAGAACCATAAGAGTCTTGCACAGCTTGCTGTTTCTTCATCTCTCTCCAGGTGGAAACATGTGTAGTGTTTTGTTTGTTCTTTCCAAATAAATTAAACCTACAAATTGTAATAATCCTCCACTGTTTCATGTTTCTTCTGCCCTGACCAACTGACCAGCTGATTCCTGATTTCTGATTTCTGTGCAGGATTTGTAAAAAAAAAATGCACAACTTTGCATTTCTTTCAGAAAAGGATTGCTGTGATATGCCTAAGAAACACAACAAAATTTCCTGAAAATGCTGGAGAAGGGAATCTTATGTAAACATAAAATATGGTTGGGAAGAGAAGAATAATTTTTGCCCTCCTCCCTCATTTCTCTCTGGGATCAAAAGTTAATCTTGCCCGGATTGTCCCTCATTTTGACAGAAGGCTAGAGATCCCTGCCTTTCCCAGAAAGATACAGGGTGGGGTGAGGTTGAGCTACTGAGCTATAGATGACCAAAGTTCAGTTCTGTTGCTTGGCTGTGCCATAAGAACATGCATTTTTTTCCAAAGGGCAATCATCTCATAGGCCAAGCAGTTGGGTTGTTAAATAGTAAGACAAGTGAATATTTATGTAAGCAGTAAAATACTTGCTGGCTGAAGAGGAAATCAGTAATGTCATCTTAGCCATTCTGCTCCAATTTCCTGGCCCTGAAAAGAGGTGTTATTATAGCACAGCCAAGCAGTAGAGCTTAATACTGGGCAACAGTAGATGCCATTTTTATTTCCCTTCTGCTAGATGAGTTGCTCATCAAAAGCTAGATGCTTCTTGATAAGTCTGTGAAAGAATTTTAGCTTTTGTTCTTAACCCATCATTTGGAGCTGACTCCCTTCCCCTACTCCTCAGCATGGACAATTCATCACCCATATTTGTTTCTAACTCTGAGAAACCTTAACTAATTGTTTCTTCCACTGGTAACAACCATATAGTTGTGTATGAATAGGACTAGAATGAATGCAAGTGGAGCTGGGCTGTATCCCACATTATGGGACTTCAGGGGGAAGAGATTAAGAATCCACTCATTTCCATGGCTGGCATGTCAGCCACAATCCTGCCACATTGTTGGCTAGATCAGGGGTCTGCAAACTTGGTTCTCCAGGTGTTCTTGGACTTCAATTCCCAGAAGCCCAAGTCAGCACACCTGCTGATTGGACTTCTCGGAATTGAAGTCCAAGAACACATGGAGAGCCAAGTTTGCAGACCCCTGGGCTAGATCATTTCCAAAAGGCCTTTCAATAACACTTTCAGAAGATGGTCTACAATAGATATTTAAACCCCTCTTCATTCTATTCCAAGATCCATTAGACATGGTATTACATCTGGCCTGCTTTAACCCTGTCAGGGATTGGTTCTTATTGTTCTTCTACATTCGTCACTCGAATACAGGGGCAAAGGAGCTGGCTGCCTCTGATGCCTGAAGTCATGTGACCTCACCTACCAAACAGTTATTTGTGACATGCATTAAACAAAAAGACACATATCTGAAGCAAGAGCATTCTACTATTAAAGTAGAATGAAGTTTCAGGAGAAAAGACACCCACAGATTCTCCAATGAGTAAACAACTGCAAAAATAAACTACTTATGCACAGCCAAAGAAGACCGATGAAGCAGAGGAGATAATACATAACACCTCTAATTCTCCCACATTTGGGGACTGCAAACAATGAAGGACAGCTCTGTTTGAAGACATCCTGTTTACATTAGAAGAGGCAAGCCATCCATTCCAGCCAAGTAACATAAAAATAACAAGCATTATTAATCAGTGCCAGATAATGACAGCGGTGGCAATGGGCCTTAGCTGGGGGTTTTTTTCCACTATATCTGTCGAAGCAGCCACGCAGTCAGCAGTGGACTCTCTTCTCTTGCCACTTGGCAACTCATAGCTATTTTTCACTTGCTGTTCACCTCAGACAAACAGGCTGAGAAGTCTAATTATAGCTTACTTGTTTGGAAAAGTGTATGAGAAAAACACACTCCTTTGAGTGTGTCTATGTATTGGTAGGAAGGTGTGTAGATGAAATAGCTATTTCTGACTTCTCTACTTGCAGAAAGGAACCATAGTGGCTCAAGTGGTTAAGATGCTGAACTTGGTTACTGGAAGGTTGGCAGGTCAGTAGTTCGAGATCCAAGTACTGCACAGTGGAGTAAGCTCCCATCTCTGTCCCAGCTCCTGCCAACCTAGCAGTTCAAAAGCAAGAAACTGCAAATAGATAAATAGGTACCACTTCAGTGGGAAGGTAAACAACATTCCGTGCACTCTGGTGTCTAGGGATGCCTGCCACATGTCTATGGAAACATCTGCAGACAGTGCTGACTCTTTGGCTGTAAACAGAGATGAGCACTGAACTCTAGAGTTGGATACAACTGGCTTTCAAGCAAGGGTGACCTTTACCTTTAACTTACTGGCAGAGATATCCACGTTCACAGGGGTAGGAGCCACCCCCACCCTGGAGCCTTGTCTGTCACTAATACTTTTTCTCTTTACTCATTTAACCTTAAAGTTTTCTCCTCTCACCCACCCACCACCTTCCTGGTGCCCTTTTGACTATGGTTATGATGATCTGCCACATAGCATTAGAGAGAGAGAGAGAGCATTAAGAAATTTTAAAATTAATTGATTCATTCTTCAGGATCCTTATAAAGTATAGCTATTTTCAGGTATCTTGGTTCCACAGTTTTGGGGCTATAACATAATCTATTTTTAATCATACTTCAGTAACAGATCATCTAAATATGCCAGCATCATGATTGAGAGCAAAGGCATATGGACCTCAGGCTATTACTCCATTTATTCTTCTCATCCTCATAGATTACTCCATTGGCTTCTCACTAATTCCTAACTTTCACAACCCCCAAAGTAGACCTTTTCCTTTATACTCAGTGAACCAACATTCTTTTATCCTAGATGGAATATATCTTGGCATTAGCTCCTTAACCTAGATTTTTCCTTGATAGCAGTAGAGTAGAATAGAGGCATGTTAATTTGGCAATTGTTCAATCAGGCTGTGTTCTGGGGCAGCACAGAGCTGCAATGCATATCCCCCCCCCCCCAAGGAATGCTGATACTCTGGGCTGGACTCCATCTGGATGCCCAACATATTTGATGTTCTATTTGGCTTTCTTTTCCTATCCAAGTACAGTTTGGATAGCTTACTCAGAATCAAAATTAACAGTTGTTTGTTTTTAACAAGGAGAACTGTTGGTGTTTGATGAATATTAAAGCGTATTGAACAGGTCTTCAGAAAGAAAGGTTGCCATGATTTACTATTTCAATTGTTTAATTGCCTCTCAAGTATTGTTGTAGTATAACACAGTAATGTTGAACCTTTTAGAGACTGAGTGCCCAAACTGCAACCCAAAACCCACTTATTTATCCCAAAGTGCCAACAAAGCGACAGGGGAGGAAGAAAGTGCTCCCATTGAGCTGCTGGGTAGAGGGGTGGAGTGAACTGTGTGCTGGGGTGACTGCATGGATGCCCACAGAGAGGGCTCCAAGTCCACCTCTGGCACATGTGCCATAGGTTCGCCATCACTGGTAGAATATAAGTCAGTAATAAGAGAGTTTAGCAAAGCAGTTAAAATGATTAAGGAAAGAGTATGTTTTCACTTACTCACTTTTTTACAACTCATTTATGTCTTGCCATAAGTTTATGTCCCTCCATAATGTCAGAAAGCAGATACTGCAGATCACTTCAGTGTGAAGTGAAAATATTTTGGTGCTTGATAAAACTTTTAAATTGTAAGATGCCATTGCCAAATTGGAAAATAATAATAGATTTTCTACCATTTGTTCTTGTTCAGTCGCACAGTCGATTCCGACCCTTTGCGACCCCATAGACCACTGTCCGCCAGGCACTTCTGTCCTCCACCATCCTCCTCAACTCGCACAGTTCTGTGCCCATTGTCTCTACAATACCACCTAGCCATCTCATTTTTGGCTGCCCCCTTTTTCTTTTGCCCTCGACCTTTCCCAGCATCAAGGCTTTCTCAAGTGAATCCTCTCTTCTCATTTGATGTCCAAAGTACTTTAGCTTCATCTTTACTATTTGACCTTCAAGGGAGCAGTCAGGGTTGATTTCTTCTAAGATTGACCTATTTGTTCTCCTCATTGTCCAGGGGACTCTCAAAACTCTCCTCCAGCACCACATCTCAAAGGCATCTATTCTTCTGCTCTCAGCTTTCCTAATGGTCCAGCTCTCACAACTATACATTGCTACCGGGAATACCATTGCTTTTACTAGATGAATTTTTGTTTGCAATGTGATGTCTCTACTTTTCACTATGTTCCCCAGGTTTCTCAGTGCTTGCCTCCCAAGAATTAGTTGCCTTTTTATTTCATGGCTGCAATCACCATCTGCAGTGAGCTTTGATCCTAAGAAAGTAAAATCTGTCACTGCTTCTACTTCTTCCCCATCTAATTTCCAGGGACTGATAGGGCCTGTTGCCATTATCTTGGTTTTCTTGATATTAAGTCTCAAGCCAGCTTTTGCACTTTCTCCTTTCAACCTAATCAGGAGCTTCTTTAGGTCCTCCTCACTTTCTGCCATTAGGGTGGTATCATCTGCATATCTCAAGTTGTTGATGTTTCTCCCAGAAATTTTTATCCCAAATTGTGATTCCTCCATCCCCGCATTGCGCATTATGTGCTCTGTGTATAAGTTGAATAAGCAGGGTGACAAAATGCAGCCTTGTCTTACTCCTTTTCCTATTCCAAACCACTCTGTCCTTCCGTATTCTGTCCTAACTGTTGTTTCTTGATTCATGTACAGATTTCTCATGAGGTATACAAGGCGCTCTGGTATTCCCATCTCTTTAATTACTTGCCACATTTTGTTGTGGTCCACACAGTCAAAGGCCTTAGTGTAATCAATGAAACAGAAGTAGACTTGTTTCTGATATTCCTTTGTTTTTTCCATGATCCAACGTATGTTGGCAATGTGGTCTCTAATCCCCCTGCCTCTTCTGAACCCCACCTGCACTTCTGGTAATTCTCTCTCCACGTGCTGCTGCAGTCTATCCTGTATTATCTTGAGCATCACCTTGCTAGTGTGTGGGATGAGCGCAATTGTTTGATAATTTGAACATTCTTTGGCATTACTCTTTTTGGGGATTGGAACGTATACTGATCTTTTCCAATCCTGTGGCCATTGTTGTGTTTTCCAAATCTGCTGGCATATAGAATGCAATAATTTGATTCCATCATCTTTTACGGCTTTGAAAAATTCAACTGGTATACCATCATCTCCATTGGCATTGTTGTTTGCAGTGCTTTTTAGGGCCTTTCTGACTTCACTCTCTAGGATGTCTGGCTCAAGTCCGCCCGCGACATTATGACATAATGACGTTAGCTCTGCCCCACTGTGATGACCTCACGGTTGGGTAGAAATTTTTTTTGTCATCCCATCACTGTGTAAGTGCCACACACCATAGAGTCAGATATGACTGACATTTGAGCAAGGCAGGGCAACCTTGACCTTTACCTAGGCACAATGGGAACAGAGCTGAGCGAGTTGAGGACGATGGTGGAGGACAGAGGTGCCTGACGGACAATGGTCTATGGGGTCGCAAAAGGTAGGAATCAACTGTGTGACTGAACAACAAAATGCCAGCTAAAGCTGCCTACTCCCTACCTAGGCATGTTGGAAGTTACTAAGGTCTAAATTCATTTTTTACACTGGCATTGTGTACATACTCAAAGACTGGAGAGGATTCAAATCAGGTGCAACTCAGCTCTTCACTCCCTCCATTCCCTTTGCCAAGAAATGTCTGTTTAGTGAGGCTGTAATATCAGCTAGTAGAACAAGGTTACAGCAATAGAAAAAGATTTTTGCTAACAAAAGAGACTTGTGTTAATTGTCTCGTGTGACACTGATATATCATCATATTAGGCTTGCCCCTTTGTTCTATAGTCTGATAACATGGTGCCCAATAAGCATTCAATAATGAAGGAAATAACAGTTATTTTATAGCCACTCCTTATCTATGGTAAAGTCTAGCTAATAAGAAAAGCTTTACTTGCTTTGCTGTTCATTTGTTTTTTCCAATTAAGCATATCATTAGGAGCAATGCTTTGGCTTTTATAGTTCTTCCAACATCTGTGTTTCTTTTTACTCTTGAATACTGGTATTCCCTCTAGGACTTTGAAAAATGAAATAGGTCACAAACAAAGCAAAATGTGTGGAAGCCAGGGGCTAGTCCCAGGTATTGGCAGCAGTGTCTTGGCACAGAATGAGTGCTTTGTCTTATTCATTTATCTTTCATCTGAAGAAAAGGAGTAGAGGGAGATCCCTTTGGGCCTAGAGTCTGTATTATAAACCAACAACAGGATTTTGTTTCCATAAAGGAAACACAGAGGGAAATGAAGTAGGCTTAGAACAGCCTAGTAGCACATTCTCCAGTTCCATAATCAAATTCAAACAATGTACAGTCCCAAGAACTCTTTTGTTAAAAATTATTGCTCAGAGCATGTTGACAGTTTCAGAATGCTTGAGTGACAAGATATTACAGATAACAGAAGTTCATTCCTCATCTCATAAGTCTATGCCATGAAAGTTATTAACCTCAGGTAAAGCCGGAGCTTTGAAAAATTACCGGTACTTTTTGAGGCTACAGTTCTCAGACCATCCCAGTCAGAATCCTCATATGATCATACTGGTTGAGGGAATCTGAAAGTTGTAGTCCCCAAAACTGTCATCTCTAAATTCTGGGTTTATCCTTTACATGGGTACACTTTCCCCCTTTCAAGATCCTGCTGCCAACGCTCCTCAGCTCAAAGGACCCTTTGCATCAAAGCAGAATTTGATGAGCTCCCCAGTCTGCAATTTATTTATTCCTATGTAGCTTTTGTGAGGCTAAATATATAAAGGAGAGTATTCCGATTTTCTATTCTTTTATGAGCTACATGTTCAGCAGAGGGACTGTTATTCATTATAGTCTCCATCCTTTAGTTTAGGATAGCGAACAACAGACATGAATCCCCAAACCCAATAACTACTCTCTCAACAATGTTTTCCAAGACAATGAAGTTGAACATCACACTATTAACCTATGATGGTAAGCACAGCAGTGACATCGAGAGGTTGTTTTCAGTACAGGGACAGAGCTTATTAACACGAAGAATAAGGTTCTTTTGACAGCCTGGGTCCAAACCATATGAAGTTTTAGAGATTTAGCATGGTTGGTGATGAAATAGATCCTTGACATATCCCTGAAGAATGAAACAGGCAACACCCACTTTAACAAGTGGGAAACCTCCAACACCTGCATCTGAACTCACTCTTACAAAAGTACTAGAACCCCCATTAACAGTGGATCAATGTTCCATTCCTGGGAGGTACTTAGAAGGAAAACATAGTTATCCAAAACAAAAATTAAGTTAATTTACAACATGAGGAATGACCCAAAATTGTAGCAAGGCAATAATAGGATTTTTATTTCTCCAGGAAGCTCTTACAACGATGGTCTAGCCATTTGATTTGTGCCAGGGTCTGCTAGTATGAGACTGAAGCAAGGAACTGAATCAATGGGGATGCAATGGATATTTGTCTCTTTTATAGCATTGTAACCATGTGGTAACTGAAGCAGATGTTCCAGGACCTCATGCAGGCTCAGTCTGTAAGGGTATCATTTATTATAAGATATCAATACCTGTGGGGGTGGGGCAGTAAGTCAATTCATTAATACATGTACTTGAATTTCTATGTCACTGTCATAAAAAAACAAGCCCAATGTTTGTTTGGCCACCTATTATGAATTCATAATAGCTAGCACCTCTAATATAGTTTTAATATAACAGTTCTTCCATTCATTTAGCCACACAAAGATGCAGCTCACGTACTCAGAACACTGAAAGACTGATGCAATTATTCCATTGTTTTCATTGGGGCTTAATTAAATTCCAGTTACCAGCAGCTTAAAGTAGATTTGACACATGCAGATTTAGCTTGACATCTTAGGCTGCTTAATTTTTGATTTAGGCAAAGTCAATGACCTTAATGAATAAGAAAGCACTGCTTATGACATTGATAAAGCAAATGAACATGCATAAACTAAAATATACTGCAAGCAACACATTCTTGTAAAAGAGTGCAAACTGTTAATAAGTAGAAACTCTTCTTTTGATCTTATTGAATCAGGCTGCAAGGTCAACAGCTATCCTGAGTTTGTCTGACATTTAAAAATAATCAGATTTCCTTACTCGGAACACTCATGCAAGCCAGCACCCAGAGCTAATAGAAAAGAATCATATTTGTCCTATGTAATTGGTGGGATGGATAGTCTTATAAAAGGAACAGGCAAACAATTAGAGGACGAGAATGCACATTATTTGCTGAAATATTTGAAAAGAGGAAAAATAAACAATAATGGGTTGTTTCTATATTTGAACAGTATCCTTATTCATTCCCCATTATTTTAAAAGAACTTTTAAAAAAGAATACAAATGTTGCTATGCTTTAATTGTCAAGGTAAGGGATGTTTATCCAATGGATTATTTTTATATGTCATATATTCCCTTTCCATGACCTCAAAATCAGTTCTGAGTTGCTGGGACTCCACTCAGAGCAAGCGTACAGGTAATGTGGAAGACTGCAATTAGAATGAAGGAGATAAAAGTTCCACTGCATGAGAAAGTGATCTATATGAGCAAAACAAACTTTTATTCCTTCCAGTAAATCAGGATTCTTTTCTTGTGCTAAACCTGAGCCCTATTCAAGGATTATGCCAGAAAGTGTGTAGAAGACTACATTCATGGTGGGGAAACATATAACCCCTGTCTCCATGTACCCAGCCCCCCACCCCACCCCAATGACCAGACCAGGTCTGATTACCCAACTAAGTGTATACAGACTCACAACACACTAAAAGCATTATGGCGGGGGAACCATGTGACCAGTGTTCTCAGCAGCATTAGGCGGCCCACAACCTGAGAACTCCTGGCCTAGAAGAAGGAGATGGTAAACTGCTTCTGAGTGCTTGATACAGTATCTAGAAAACCCTGGAACTGTTTTCTATAAGTCAGAATTGACTTGACAGCACATAATTATTATTTATTGGTATGTAACATAAGAAGTTTGCAAAGTGTCTAGTAAATTGTGATTCATATACTTAGGCCATCTTCTGCTACATTCATGTCTAGATATGAGGCAATTACAACATCACAGTATTTAAGCTGTTACAAATAACACTGCTTAAAATAGATTGCAGATGGGTCTTATTTCTTCTCCTTTCATCATATGCAAAGTGGAGATCTTGCCTATTGTGTGCCCACCCTCACACCCCAAATATTCAAGCCAATCTTTTACAAGGCTTCTATTTAAAATAATGGCTCTTTGCTTAATTAAAATTCTCTAATTGGGGATTTCATTTGCTGCATTTTAATTGAAACCTTCCTGTTTTAACAGACCATTGGTGGCTATTATTACTATTACTATCGTTTATTATTTTAAATGTTTTATTACTGTTATTATTACTATCATAAACACCCACAGAACCTCATTATTCAGGCATTCAATTTGTGTGGATTATTTGAAGGAACAAAGCAGGGCTCACCATCATGGCTAGATTGGGTTTCAGACAGGGGAAGCAAGGGCATATAAAAACCCATGTTGTCCCCAGTTCTGGCCTGTTATCATGTGGTCTTCTTCTACCCGTCCACAATAATGCTCACTATAGCTCTGATTTTTTAAAAGGAATTTTGCCTGTCAAACTATTAAGATTCAGTTCAATGTATTTTTTCTCTCACTTACTTTGTACTGAGTTTCCTTTGTGCTAGGAAAGGGTGAGGTTGACATAAGTATGCTGTTAAATAGATGGTTGCACTGGTAGAGTCATGTGCAAGAAATGATACTATGCTCCAGATAGCAAAGGTAACCACCCAATGTACTTCTGTAGTGATAAAGATCTCTCTAACATGCCCTGCAAGGTTGCCAGGGTAGAGAGAGGAATAGGAGGGGGGTGTTGTATAGAAAATAACTTCCCTTTTTTTTGACACTTTGAGCACTTTCAAAAGAAGTAATTGTGTCAGTTTGTTGGCAAAAGAATAAGTAAAGCTCTAATTTTCAGTAAAATTTGGACACCATGTTTTCCTAATTTTAGCCTTCTCCTTTTCTTGTCCCCCCCCCCTCCATTACTGATGAATTGATTTCTCCCTCAATCTTCATGGAAATGGTGAATTCAGGAGTTTCTTGGATCCCATCCACAAAGAGGTTTTCCTGTTTCTGGCACATTAAAAACTCACAAATGATATTTTGGCACACAAGATCTATCAAAACCCTTTGTTTGTTTTTTTGTTACAAGAGGTTCTTCTGGGTGTCCCTTCCTCCCACTACTTTATAGCAGATTGAAAATTTCCGCAATCCAGGGGCTGCACATCTCCATCCCCATCCCCATCCCTAGACCTCAGCCACACCTATTTTCATGACCTTCACTGCATTTTTTCCTAACAGTTTTTTAACTGATAAAGCTCCTTCTGCCATCTACTGGCCTTTGAAAAAAATGAACCTTGACAGGATCCTATTTGCATTGGGTTTCTATATCTTAGCATAGTTAATTGCAACTCATTGTTAAAGTGCCTATTCATGCAATCAAAATGTATCTCAGTAGCTCAACAATTAGCTTCTTCTTCTTCTCCTCCTCCTCCTCCTCCTCCATGTCTAGGCCAGATGTAAAACTGTCAAAATGAAGGCACCTTTTAGTGAGTTCATTCTGCAGTTCACCTGACCTAGTGTGGGAAAGATTAGCCAGCACAACAAAGTTGGCATTACCAGGTTAAGCCTGATTGTGGTTCAAAAATTCCACAATCTTCGAGGAGGCTCTTTCTGTGTACCCCAACAATTAGCTATGGCAAATTATACAAACCTTCCATGAAACAAATTCATTTCCTGCCAATAAAATTCACATGGTAAAATATAACACGCATCCTGGCCCTTTGTGTGATTTTATTCATGACCCCTTTTGAAGACAACAGCTGACAGATAGTTTGTTCCACAGTCAGAATATGGGGTAGATCAGAAATCACTAGATAAAACTGGTACTAAAATTCACTGGCTGGAAATATGTTGTACGGCTTTGCATATGTGACAGGAATAATGTCAGCAGCAGTAAATTCACATTGGTTAAAGGTTTCTTTTGGTGATTTTGGGATCCATGCATCTTTTATCAGTAGGAATTTGGTGCTGGTGGTGCACACACAGAGCTGAATAACAGGATTTCAGTCACCTCATTGTGGGTTAGTCACATTGTTTTCAGTGGTGCTTAACCAGCTGAAACTAGAACCAGCACATTTGTAAAAAAATAAATAAATATGAAACTCAATGAAGAAGTATAGTTGCAGCATAGCTCCCCTATCCTTATAGCCATCAGAATTGCTGACAGAATGCCTGTAAGAATGGGTACATAGATACATAGAATGAGTAACCACAGTCAGAGCTTTTCTGAGCATTTCAGTGAATGGAGGAGAAAAGCATGGTTCATTATGCAATCCAGCTGTGACTCACCTTCTCCTTTGTTACCAGCAGCTGTGTACTGATACTCCTGGGTATTAATTTTAATTTCCCATTTCCTCAGTTCAAATCTCCAAGGGCCTTTCATTTTTTTTAAAAAAAGTAAAACACCATGAATGCTGGATGGGGCATCAAGGATTTGTGGAAGTGTCACTCTGATCCACTGATGGCCAGATACTCTCTCTCTCTCTCTCTCTCTGTATGTGTGTGTATTTGCTCCACTCTATACTAGGAAATTACTAAATAGCCCTTGATTTCATTCTGTTTTAGCACAGTTTTTTATCAATATGTGCATGTTTGCATGGAACTTTCTGCAAAATGCTTTGTGAAATATTAGAAGTACAAATGCCAAAGGACCACAGTATTCCTCCTCATATATTTATTCAATAAGTGTGATCCCAGTATATTCTTAACAAAATCCCTCAGAATATGAAAGCTATAGTCTCAGTGGATTGAATTGTGCCCTCTAAAAATTGTAAAGGCTTATGAAAACTCTTGCAATCAAAATACTCATCCTTAAGTATGTGGCGTGCTACAACATTCATTTATTAAATGTTTCAAGTAACCTTAAGAATTGTTTACAAAGGTTACCAGTTATCAATTTTTACAAAGGATTATTAACTAGAAGTTTTTATTGTAAATATATATTATACTAAAGTACAGTACTTATATTTTAGGATTGTAGATCAGTGGTTCCCAACAAGGGGTACACAGCCCACAGGTGGACTTCAAATCCCAGAAGCCTAAGTCAGTACACTGGCTGATCAGTGCTTTGGGGAAATGACTTAGGCTTCTGGGAATTGAAGTCCAAACACCAGCATTTGGGAAACACTGTTGTAGATCATTGGCCAGAATCCTTTTGGTGAGTTATGGGCACACAAATAAATTGTCAGTAGCTAAAAGGGTGCTCAAGATATTACTACACAATTGAACATGCAACTCATAATATAAGCCATTATTTATAGCAGCAATCCACGTTGAGTTATCTATATTAATTTATACATGCTTATGTCACCAACAGAATTCTAGCCATCATTCTGGTTGATTCAGTGTAATATTTTTTCAGAATGAACACTTATGTACCATGACACCAATTTACTTATTGTCCTATGTGCTGATGAAAATGTCCATGTGGAAATCTACTGTCAATGTGGGATCCTCTGTCCTTCATTATGCATTAGTGATATATTGATATGCTATATGTGGTTTTTCATGGTAACCTTTCATACAGGCTAGCATGGTAGAAAAGCAAATGTAGGTTCTGCATTCCATAAATCAATTCAATTTCCATTGTTTTCCAGAAGAAAATGCAAGTTAATGAAGCCACTGTCAGGCTGAATAATTTGAAATGATTCTAAACTGTTACACGCCCTGGCCTAGATTTCTCGCTACTCTGCTGAGTTTCATTTCCCATTTTATTTGATTTGAAACACTAATCAATTTTTGCTAGTTGTCTCAAAAGCCAAAATAAATATCAGATCCAGTGTGTTCATTATTTTTACAACTCATTTCCAATTAAAATAACTTATTATAACTAAAGAGCAAAAGTGAGGATTCATAAAATTAACAAATTAATCCTAAGGTTTCAATAGATAATTCTGACATACCGGTACATAAAATATGCCATTTATTTTTTAAAGTGCAACAGGTGATATCCAGCAAAATATAAGTGTATGCTTAAATGTCTTCCTGAAATCAAACAGATATGAAAAGGTCTAATTCTGGAGAAATTGTGAATGAAGAGAACTGCAGCATGGATGAGTGTGATGAAATCAGTCATCAGATGTTCACAAAATCCCACAGTTAAATTTTGTTTCATGGATAGGATTTTATTTATTTATTTATTTATATTTCACATTTGCTATCCCACCCCAATCGGGTGTACCCGACTCTGGATGGCTTACAAAACAAAAATACGATCACAAACCCACCCAATAAAATACTAATAATTAAAAAGTTTTAAAACTGTAAAAGTTCATAAAAACAGGGAATAAAACAGGGAACGAGCAGCCCCACGAAATAAAACCGAACAGGAAAGGAGGCTATCCCTTAAATTAACCACCCTGTGTGGGATCCCACATTCTTGGGTCCCCACACTTGTCCCGCCAGCCAGGTTTTTAAGCTCTTCCGGAAGGGCAGGAACTCTGTCTGTAGGCGCAGTTCAGTTGGGAGGAGGTTCCAAAGGGCTGGGGCGAACACAGAGAAGGCCCTCTTCCTAGTGCTCGAGAGATGAGCCTCCCTAGCTGATGGGATGACAAGGGAGCCCCTCCGATCCGCCCTGGTGGGATGGACAGACGTTCTTAGGGTGACGCGGTCTCTGAGGTATCCTGGCCCACTACCATATAGGGCTTTAAAGGTAATAACCAGCACCTTGAATTGCTCCCGGAGACATACTGGTAACCAGTGCAGCTCCCGGAGCAGTGGTGAGGCATGAGCATAACGCCCACACCCCATCACTGTCCGGGCCACCGCATTTTGGACCAGCTGCAGTCTCCGAATGGTCACCAAGGGCAACCCCATGTAGAGCGCATTACAGTAATCAAGTCTGGAGGTGACCAAAGCATGTGTGACCATGAGCAAGGCGTCCCGGTCTAGGAGCGGGCGCAACTGGCGTATTACACGGAGTTGTGCAAAAGCCCTCCTGGCCAAGGCTGCCACCTGCTCTTCGAACAGTAGTCGTGAGTCCAGGAGGACCCCCAGATTATGCACCGGGTCTGTTTGGGGCAAAGCTGCCCCATCCAGAACCAAAGCTGGTAACTCCCGTGATAACGCAGGGCCCCTTACCCATAGCCACTCAGTCTTGCCGGGATTCAGCTGTAGCCCATTTTCCCCCATCCAGACCTTAACAGCCTCCAGGCACCTGGAAAGGACTTCCACTGCACCGCTTGGGTCCCCACGGGCCGAGATGTACAACTGGGTATCATCAGCATATTGATGATACCTTACCCCGTGGGAACGGATGATCTCACCCAGTGGCTTCATATAGATGTTAAATAGAAGAGGAGAGAGCACCGAGCCGTGAGGCACCCCATATTGCAGGGGCCTAGGACTGGACTCCTCCTTCTCCAACCACACCGATTGGGTTCTGCCCCTCAGAAATGAGGATTGTGTTCAGATTGTGGCATTATGGCATTATGATCACATTATTTTTCAAATACCATCTATGGGTCAGTGCTGTTGTCCTCATATAAGTGTACTTATGATCTGTGTAGGTGCTTAAGATCAGATAGCCCTGTCTGTATGTGGCAAATTTTAGTGATGCCTAATATCTTAAAGAAAGTTTATTGTTGTGTTATGCTAAACTTCCCTTTTTATAGATCAGGAGTTCACAAACTCAAGACTCCTAAGGGTTGAAACTACCAGAACTCCTGGAAAATATTGTAGCATCTTAGCTGTGTTAACTAAAGAGTCTGGGTATTAGGTTTAAGTGAATTTATAGTGCTATAGGGCAAGCTGGCGAGCTCAGTTGATTAGGTATGGTTGATAGTTTAATTCCCGACTGTGCATCCCAGGAGAAAACCAAACCTGTATAGCTTTGGCCAAACTTCACACTCCCTGAATAAAGAAATGTTAAAGCAATTCTGCATAACTCTCCATCTAGAATACCCTGTGTGCATACGTGTGAATTTACTTGATGGCATATAATAGTACTCATTAGTTATAGAACCAACTCTAAACTACCTAGTATAACTTTCATTTATAAAGGGAACTGTAAACTGTTTTCCATTTGGGAAGGGATAATGTGGCTGTACATATCCACCCCACCCCCATCCCCATCCCATCCTGGAGGACCTGAAAAACCAATGTCCACAACAAGAAAATATCCAGTAATATTCCTTTCAAAAATGTCATTTTTAAATTTCAGTTTTCAAACCCCATTTTTCTGATGTTGGTGCCTAGAGATAATGAGTTCAATGAGTTCTTCCATGTCTAGACCAGATGTGAAATTGCTAAAATGAAGCCACCTTTTTGTGAGTTCATTCTGCAGTTCCATTTGCCTGACCTAGTGTGAGAAAGATTAGCTGGCAACACAAGGTTGCCATTACCAGGGTACCACAATCTTCGAGGAGGCTCTTTCTGTGTACCCTAACATGAAGGCATTAATTTCAATGATTTTTTTCTTAAATTAGGAAAAAATAAAAGGCAAAAAACAATATGGAAATAAGAACATTTGTGAATGTCATTATTCACAAGCATATGTTAAATGCTTCCCAATACATTTCAGATTCATCTGTCTTATGCCTGAAGTAATCAAACAGCTGCTATGAACATACAAGCAGCAACACGATCAAGCCAAATCTATTATATGGAGATGTAATTGGAAATTTTCCACATCCTATTCCTCAACTTCATCTCCCTGAAGTCTCTCTGGAAAGTCAGGGAGCATTCCTGAGCATTCAAGGCTGGTGCTTAGCAGCTGCTTTGCAGAGGAGAAGTATCTCAATGTGAGGCCCATATGGGCTCATCCAGAGGGATGAGAACACTAAACCGTCCTTCTTCTGAATTTCCTTAAATCAATATATATTAGACCTTTGTGTCCAAGTGTATTTTCAATTTCCTTCTTGTGATCAATTCTCCTCAACAATAAAATTATAAGTAGATTCCACAGTACTTTTTAGGCTAATGCCAGGCTAATAGGATTTCTCTGGGATAACTAGATTTAGTTTGGTCCTTGTTGTTGTTCAGTCGCACAGTCGATTCCGACCCTTTGCGACCCCATGGACCACCGTCCACCAGGCACTCCTGTCCTCCACCATCCTCCTCAACTTGCTCAACTTTGTGCCCATTGTGTCTACAATGCCATCTAGCCATCTCATTTTTAGCCGCCCCCTTCTTCTTTTGCCCTCCACCCTTCCCAGCATTAAGGCTTTCTCAAGAGAACCCTCTCTTCTTATTTGATGTCCAAAGTACTTTAGCTTCATTTTTACTCTTTTAACTTCTAAAGAGCAGTCAGGGTTGATTTCTTCTAAGATTTACCTATTTGTACTCTTCACTGTCCAGGGGACTCTCAAAACTCTCCTCCAACACCACATCTCAAAGGCATCTATTCTTCTGCACTCAGCTTTCCTAATGGTCCAGCTCTCACAACCATACATTGCCACTGGAAATACCATTGCTTTCACTATACGAATTTTTGTTTGCAATGTGATGTCTCTACTTTTCACTATGTTCCCCAGGGTTCTCATAACTTGTCTCCTAAGAATCAGTCGCCTTTTTATTTCATGGCTGCAATCACCATTTGCAGTGAGCTTTGATCCTAAGAAAGTTAAATCTGTCACTGCTTCTACTTCTTCCCCACCTATTTTCCAGGGACTGATAGGGCCTGTTGCCATGATCTTGGTTTTCTTGATATTAAGTCTCAAGCCAGCTTTTGCACTTTCTTCTTTCAACCTAGTTTTAACATAGTTTGGTCCTATGAGATAATTAATTTTCTTTATAAATTATTGGCATGATCTGGTAGGTAAAGTTAAGCAGTAGATTCCCCATTGATTTCTGTGGGAGAATGAAACTGATAGTATTCACTGAAATAAAAGTGCTTAGCTTGGGCTAATATAGCCCAGCAAGTAACACATTTTAAAAGTCAAAGCACGAGCTATTCTAGTTTGACCCCAAAAAAAGAAAAATAAGAAATTAATAGCAATTTCGGGCCCTTTGTTAATAGATTGCTCTTCACGAGCAAGTCAAGATCCCCTTTGTTGAGGATGGAAAACAAGCAGATGTTTAAAATGATTTAACCTGAGTGTACAAGAATAGGAAGTCTAAAGAAATAATTCATGTAAAAAAAAATACCATTGGCCGGCTATGTCCAAAGGACATCAACAACACACTTAGCAATGGCAAGCATTCAGTTCTCGTGTGACCAATTTCTTTTGGCCAAAATCAATCACAAAATTAAATGGTGGACCAAACCAAACCTAGAACAAGTCACGCAAGTAAAATTAACTAGGACAAGAAACATGTCACGGGCACAAAGTATTAGGACAAAATCAAATGCAGGGGTATAAAAAAATCTACCCTGATGGTTCCTCCTTGCCAACCTTCCCCCAGTTTGTCTTTGCTGAGATGAATGCACTTTACCTGTATGGACCTACATGTTAAAGGACAGCTGAGAATTTATCCCCAAACCTGTGCATTTAAAATTTATAGAAAATGCATACATTTGGAATGTGCACAAAAGCACAGCACAAACATGTGTCAGCCAGTAGGAAAACTATACAAATAATGAGTATGATGTTAAAATACACACCAGATGTTAATGGGATTCATCTTGTTAAAAGAAGAGGAGGAAAAGGCAAGAAAGCTGACAAGGATCAAATGAATGGGTGGGGAAAAGAGGAAATTTATGGATGCAAACTTCAAAGATGTGCATTTTCCTAACACTGTAGTAACAAAACAAGAGCAAAGATAGTGATGTGGTTTTACAAAAGATAAATGTAGAAGGAGGTAATGTCTTTATCAAACCACTTAAAAATTAATTAATCAGCAAGTTTTTTTCAAGCAGAACAAATATAAACGAATGTCTCAAAAATTCATGATAGGAATTAAAAAACATAGCAGGAGAAATCTTTTGCAAATCTGTTAACCCCAGGAACTCAAGTTCAGACAAAAAGTGTTCTCTGAAGTCTTAACAATATAAATTGTTCAGTTTCTATAGTTTAGGATACACAATAAATTTAAACAGGATACTGGTTGTTATTCTTACAAATTGTCATCACATTTCATGAAGAATAACAGGTGAAAATTGGTCATTTGTGCTCATGCCTTTTGTAACGGATGGATATTTAATCTTGTACCTAGTTTTTTATGTTAAACAGATTGACAACACATTACATTCATCCATTTAGAGATTCCTTAGTCATTTCAATGTATGGGACTAACTCAATACTTTTTACTGGCTCAGGTGTTTGTCTCCAGATCCACAAAGGTGTAGAATTCCCTAGGCCTCTCAAAACATTTTGCTACATAAGACAGAATTTCTCTCTAGAACATCTCTTTCCCTATCTTTGGATTTAAAAAAATACAACAATAATCAATGGATAAGGAAAGAAATGTCTGCCATTTCATTACAACAACAAGAAGGTAGTTGCCTCCCTCTGCCTAATGGCAGAACTGGCCCAGTCAACAACACAAGTACTTTGGTTGAAATCTCAGCACTGGCTATGACTCTAGCAAACTGCTGTCACATTGTATGAACCCATTTCTCCTATTAAAGAAAGGAGAAGTTTGATTCGTTCTGGACATTTCTCATTTGTGATGTATGAATGTCTGAACTCTTGCCTGTTTTTGTTTATTAGGCAACTTGCCAACACAATGATACTGTTCTGAGTGATGGACCAAGCAACTCTGGTAGTTTGATTCATAATCTTAGGCATAACTTTAGAAAAGCCCTAGTATCTGTTAGAATATGTGCCTAGGGCATGGCACTGGTTTGCAACGAGAGCAAACTGAGGACTACCACTTTAAGGTATTCCAGTAGCATCAGTCAGCATCACCCAGGTGCAATGAATCTCTTGCTGTGTTTGTAGGATAAATGGAGCAGCTCTCAGCTCTGCTTTGCCCAGCCTGCACTTTTGCCTGCATGTTGCTGAGCTCACGGTCCTGTTTGCCTGCTCCCGTGACTGAGGATACCTGGATTGTATTGCTTGCTGTTCCTTGCAAGATATTCTACTCACTCTGCCACATCGTGGTAAGACTGTTCTAAGACTGTTGGTGAACTGTTTTTGTGAATGGACCTTTCTTTCACTTGTTCACCTGCCTGCTGCTTGTTGCTGCGTTTTGAGCAAGCTGCTGTTTTGGAACTCTACAAAAGACGACCTTGGAGCCAAGATAAGGTTTGGTCTTTAATTGCTTTGTGAAGACATGAGCTTAAATGCTCACACAGACTCTTAAGACAAGCACCAACACTTGCTGAAGTGAAGCTAAGTGTTTGACTGCACTCTGTGTATGCTCTGTGTAAATACTGTAAATAGATTCCTGAAACCAAGCGATACTCTGTTTGTCTTCGGTTCTTACAAACACTCTAAGGGCTCAGGGTGTGGCATTAGCAACCGCTTCCAACACTCTGCACTTATTATCCTAACAGTATCCTTTCTTCAAGTACAGTTCTCTATTATAAAGTGGCAGTGAAATATAATACACTGTTGTCAGTCATTCCATCAGGATCCTTCTGTTGTGCTTGGCAAATTACCAGGAAGAGAGCATCAGCTGCTAATGGAACCCACTCTCGTTCCCATGCACAACATATGCTTTGACAGCAGTGATACATCTGATGGTAAAAGCTTTACTCCAAAAGTCCATGATCCTCAAACTGTTTAGTTTAGCTTGAATGCTTCCACTGCATTCCTCAGTGTAAGATCTAAAATTGCAGAAGTCATCATCACCACCACCACCACCACCACCACCATCATCATCATCATCTGGGGAACTCTGTGGTATATTACTGGATACAGAAAGCTTGAAATAAAGGCAAGGCAAGCCATTCTGAAAGGTATCCTAAGCGGAATGGAAAGATATTTCAGTTGGCATTACATACATTATCGAAATACTCAGTGCTTTCCAGGGTGTTCAGCTACATAAGTGGCAGTACCCTTAACACTTACCACTTAAAGTCTGTCAAATGCATTAACATCTCTGATTGAGTAGGCTAGATGAAAATTCTCTATTTGAATTGGTATTATGGTGCCATAGATGTTTAGAGGATTTTAAATAGGATTGGCAACTTAATGGCATGAACAAATTCAATAAATAATATGAATGACTGGCAATTTAAAAGGGTTTTTAAACATATTCAGTTGCATATCCAGTAAATCCAAATAATATTTTAGATGCCCAATTGCATGTCCACCCTGACCTTCCCATTCTGTGCCATTAGCAAATATTGATGCTTAACAGGCTGTTGTGTTATGTTAGATGATCAAATTACATGATTATGAGTTAAGTTAAAGACAGCTAAATCTCCTTCAGAAGGACCTACTTCATTTACAAGGCATAAGTGACTGCTCTAAACCAATCCTATATCAAAACTATGGAGTGGTAAGACCCCTCAGTACAACCCTGCCAGAAGAAATATGATAAATATATAGAAGGTTAGACCAAAAAGTTGGTGGCCTTTATTACTAAGATGCAGACACTGACAAATGAAGCCATAAAGTAGCTAGAGGTGCTTGGAGAATTTTGTCCTGTAAAGAAATGTTTTTCACAATGTTTTATGTTAATTTTATCTAATGTGGTAAATTTTGTATCATAGTTGTTATTGTGATAAAAATACAAATTACATGATCAAATAGGAAGATTTAATATTTATTCTCCACATTTATTGTCACAAGAAAACCATAACCAAATTCAGATTGCTCCTAAACTAGATAGAAGTGGCTGTAATGAAACTCATCAGTTTTGTACTTCACATATCATCGTTTGAGCATCAGAGCATCTGTCTGGAACATTTTCTCCCCAAAGACTGAAGAGAGGTATGTCATGAGAAAAAGCTGCAATGTTTACATTCTTAATATGTTTTTCTTAAAATAAGCTCAATCATGTAACCCCAAGAAATTAAAGTTTTTCTCAAAACTATCTTAGTTCTTTTAGTGACATACTTTGCAAAACAGTGAGGATTAAATTTTAAAGCAATTTGCAGCTCAGGTCAGGATCTGATTGATAAAAAGGCTCTTATGACAGTTAAGAATCAGAATAATCCCTCCCACTGTGCTATTAGCATAACATATTCTATAGAACAAAGGATCATATTTGCAAGCAAAAATTACATTTAAAGTAATATGTATGCAACAGCCCCCAAACTAATGTTCTATATTCCTTAAAATATATTACTCAGTTCTTGGACCAGATTGGACTTTATAGTAGTTTTGAACTCATGTCACAAGGGTAGATATATATCGCCAACTTTTCCAATCAGAAGCTACATGTAGCTCTATTCTTGGGATTCTCAACCTGCAGCCTGTGGGCCGGATGCAGCCCGTGGTACCATTTCATGTGCAACCCACCACCACCTCCACCACATCAGGAAGTGCCATGTGGTGGAGGAAGGGCAAAATGGCCATCTGACTCCCAAAGCTGTATGAGGGAGCGTGACCCAGCCCCCTGCTTTAAAAGGTTGAGAAATCTTGCTCTATTCAGTCGTTTTATTACAAGGGGATTTAAATGCACAAAGAGAGAGAGCACCTACATCTCCTTCATTAATACTTTGTCCTTGTGACTCCAAAGGGAGAGTTATCAAACCAAGAAGAGTCTCCACAGAAACCAGAACTCTACTTTCTCTGTGTTATTCATTCTTTTTTACCACAATATGAAGTTGTGCATATTCATACAGATTTTCCATCCCATACTACATTGTTTTTCTACTAGTGCACTTCTGTCTTGGCATCACATTTAGATCAGAGATGTACACTGAACTTAGAACAGAGACACAGGTTTAGTCACATATTAATCTAATGTCTTATCTAATATCCTTGAGTCAAGCTCTCCTTTCGCATTATGAAATAAGAATAAGAATAAGAATAAGAATAAGAATAAGAATAAGAATAAGAATAAGAATAAGAATAAGAATAAGAATAAGAATAAGAATAAGAATAAGAATAAGAATAAGAATAAACCTACTGTAGAGCTGTTTTTGACATAAAGCAGGAAGAGGAGAATCATATAAAGCAGCTCATATACAGAAAACAGCGTTCTCATGAGAATAGGGTTTAGTTTTGCAATCAGTTTTTATTGATGGCACTTCCTTTCCCCTGCTTCATGAGACTTTTGCAGAAATCCCTCATAACTTACACACTGTAACCTCATTTGCAAAAAAAGATGCAAGGGAAAGTGAAAACAAATAGCAGAGGTATGGGAAAATACAATACAGTAGAACGCCGTATAACGAAAAAGCTCTGTTTCACGGGGCACTTCGTTGTTGTTGTTGTTGTTGTTGTTGTTGTTGTTGTTGTTGTTATTTCAAATTTATACCCCGCCTTGCTCAGGCAAGCCTGACTAGTCGGCTTACAGATTATGAAAATAACAGCATAACAGTCACAAATTCCACATTATCATAATCATCACAGTAACAATCAAAAAGTATTAATATTACAATAAAATGTTACAAAAAAGTATTAACAACAACAGCAAAAACAAAACCACATCTACAGAATCCTGCAATGCTTATAAGCAAAGATTAAAGATTATAAACAAAATCCTACAATAAGTAGCCGGGAAGAGTCCAAGAGAAGTAAAAAAGAAAGAAAGAAAGAAAAAAGAAAAGAAAAGAAAGAAGAAATCCAGTCCTGGGGAGAGCCGTCCCGAGACCCGCAGGTGTTGCTTCCTTTGAGGCTGACAGCCGAGGGAGAGTCCTGTGAGGGCGGTGGCAGTGAGGTCTCTTAACGCCACCCGAGACCCGCAGATGTTGCCTCCTTCGAGGCTGACAGCCGAGGGAGAGTCTGGTGAGGGTGGTGGCAGTGAGGTCTCTTAATGCTGCGAAGACCCACGGGTGTTGCTTCCTTTGAGGCTGACAGCCTCGACATTATGCGAATCACTATTGACGATACCCCGCATAACAATTTTTTTTGTTATGCGGAGTATACCCTGAACAATGGGGAAGGGGGAATTGTTATGCGGAGTATACTCTGTATAATAGAAAAAAATAGTTCGTTATGTGGGGTATACCCTGGAAAAAAAATTTTTCATTATGCAGGGTATTGTCAATAGCTCAAAAATGCTTCGTTATATGAATTTTTCGTTATATGAAGCGTTAATTATGTGGGGTACTACTGTATGCCATTCCTTTCACAGATACAGGTCAAACATTTTCTAATAACCAGAAAATATCCTAACATAGCTTTCCGTGCCATATTTGACTTTATATACATGTGCGCGTGCACACGCACATGCACACACACACACACACACACACACACACACACACACACACACACACACACACACACACACACACACACACACACACACACACACACACACACACACACACACACACAAGTTCCAGTCCAATGCAATCCTTCTTAAACTTGGTTAACTGCTGCTTTGTTTCTCTACCATGGAACATATTGTAGCTATTGTTATGTCCTATTAAGTTGCTTCTGAGCCATTTGTTTGTTTTTCTGATGATCTGTGATAGCAGGAAAGATCTCCTCCAGCACTTTATTTTGAACAACTTAATTTTCCCCCAGTCAGCCTACTTCCATGTCCAGTTTTTACAGCTATACTGTACTAGCAATTAGAAATACAGTACTGTGGATGATCTTGGCCAAGGTCTCCAGTGACACATTTGATCCCCCCCCCCTCATTCCTTCATTATGGTCCTTAAGAGACTAAGTTTGTTTGTTTGTTTTACAATCTCCATTTGGATTGATGACTGAACAAAATTGACAACAAATTTCAGTTTCTTCATTGTCAACGTTAAAGTTACATAGTTCTCCTGAAGTAACTATTTGTTCATAATTTTCAGCTGTGGTTATGCCTTTGAGCTTCATTGTTTCATATTAATCAGAAGTCTTTTTGAGTTATTGCTGTCTTCTCTGCTTCTAAGATGGGGTAATCTACATATCTTAAAAACTATTAATGTTTCTTCCTCCATTTGTTGCTCCTTTTTTACTCTTCCATTTAATTTAGTAAGATATACTGTACAGTATACTGTACAGTATATCTGAATAAACAGTAAAAAGAGTCATACTATACTTCCAAAAAAGAAAAGAAAAAGAAAAAAGAATTAGTTCTTCAAAAGGGACTTTATCAGTTCTTTAACATTGCTTGAAGCCTTTATGCAGGAATTCAATATTCAAAACAAGCAGAAACTCAAATTCAACAGAGAGAAGTAGTTTCTAATATACATTTCTCCACATCTTCTTTCATGAGGACAGTACTTACCAAAACTCCCAACTAAGCTACCAAGAATCCATAGAATGCAATAGTGGTATTGATATTTTGGGGAGGAAATAGAATCACAAACTCATAAAATGACAGGACAGTAGACCTCCTAGGATGACTGATTCCACCCTTTAACTCAAAGAAGGAAATACTGTATAGTAAGATGTATGTTATTAGAGCCTGGAAATAATCCTTTTGTAGATTTATTTATTATTCGTATTTATCCACCGCCCTCCTCACCAAGGTGACCCAGGACAGCTCACAAATCACAAAGCACCACAACAAAACACAAAGATGATAGCTATGTGTGGGTCATGAAGTAGATGGTAGAACCTTGGTGGTTTAGGTATCTGGCTGTGGAGCCAGAAGTTGAGAGTTCAGTTCCTCACTGTGCATCCTTGACAGAGGCTGGTCTCAATGATTAAGAGGGCTGCTTTCAGCTCTGCAGTACTAAAGTTCTAAGATTGGTATAGAATCCCTGCTTTCTATATACTGTTTGCAGGCAATCTTGAAAGGATGACACATTCCCACAACTGTAACTTTTACCCATTAGCCTTCTATTCACACTTCTCTGACCTGCTGTTAAACTGTGGGTTGCTATAGTCATTGTCATTGACCCAAACTGTGATTGTATATTTTACCCTATATTCTTCTATGGTGGCTAAAGAGTTCCTTTTTCTGTTTTCAATGAAAACTTCCCAATCTTGATGGAGGGCAGCAGCTTCATCAATACTGGCCTGGGGACTTTCTGTGCCACAAGGGCTCAGGACCAGAAAGTGACTCACAGAACTGGATTAGTGGTATGGGGATGACACTGCGATGCAGAAGCCCACTACTATTGTTCCCAGGTAGCCAATATTCATAATCAGATACGGCATTTGAAGAAAAAGAATAATAATGAAAAGTTAGAAATCTGGTGGAATGTAGACTAAACAGCCACTGGTTGGCATGTATAAAAATCAGACAAAACCAGGCAATACAGGAAATCTACTCTTCAAACCTGTTGCTTTGCCTAACTAAAGCAATGACTGAGAAAGGATTCACCGTTTTTTGGACATTTAGCTCATTTGCATATTACAAAAGAACAGTATTTATGTTCAGAGCACAGTTCTTTGTTGTATCACAAGCAGCAGCACATTCTACTAGATTTTGCAACATTCCTATGGAAAATAGACAATTGATGAGAATTGGAGATAGCTGCCATTAATTTTCCACTCTACATAAGCCCGGGGCGGCCAACCGTCCCGCATTCTGCGCGGTAATCCCATTTAGGGAGGGGGAATTTCAACTTACCCTTGTTTTGAAAATGGTACCGGACCTCCCCCGTTGCGTCACGGAAGCACCGGTTTCCACTCCGACCGGCAGGCAGTTAAAGAGAAACGGAGCCGAAAAGGCTCCAATAAACTGTGCCTGCGCAGAGACCCAGTTTGGCGCCAGATTGGGTCTCTGCGCAGGCACAGTTTATTGGAGCCTTTTCGGCTCCGTTTCTCTTTAACTGCCTGCCGGTCGGAGTGGAAACCGGTGCTTCCGTGACGCAACGGGGGAGGTCCGGTACCATTTTTGAAACAAGGGTAAGTCGAAATTCCCCCTCCCTAAATGGGATTGCCGCGCAGAATGCGGGATGGTTGGCCGCCCAGCATAAGCCTTGATCAGGTGCTCAGTATTTTATGTATTTATCCACTGGTGCAAATGAAAATCTACTACATAACTGTATACTCTCATTAATGCTACTAGTAGCTAGAATGAATATGCTTAAGACCGGAAAACACTGGTCAAGATTTCAGTACATACTTAGATAATGTGAAATGGGAATCTTAGGGATGCTAAGGGATAAGAGGTGGTGGTGGGGAATCTTTTACATAGAGAAGCATTCTATGTGACATGGTATCATTTTATATATATTTATGACTTCCTCAGATCAGAAAAATAGATTGCAAAGGCAGTAGCAAAAATTTATATAACAATTTTATTTTAAAAATTGCCAGGGAACGAGGAAAACTTGAAATCCAGTTGAACAATATCTGCTGGAGTGGGGGGCTTTTAAAATATTCCTTCATTTTTCTATTTAGTGGTATAGTATAGAGTTTGATTGGGGGGGGGAAAGATGCATTGCAGCAAAATAAAAATTAAGTACAAAAGGTAATACGGATACATGTTCTAATCCCACTATCTCTATATTTATGGGAAGCTCTGTATTAGCATTTTAGCAACTTTCCACAGAATTCCATAGCAACTAACCCAATCAACAGGGGTACACAGAAAGAGCCTCTTCAAAGATTGTGGTATTTTTGAACCACAATTGAGCATAGCCTGAGCAACAGCAACCGTATTGTGCTGGCAAATCTTTCTCACGCTAGGTCAAGTGAAAGGAACCACAGAATGAATTCACCAAAGGTGGCTTCATTATTGCAGTTTAACATCTGACATTGACAATGAAGAAGAACCCAATTAATACAAATAATTTCCATAGAAATGCATAGAAACATAAGAGAAGGATTTTATAAAAAAAAAAAATGAAAAGGAGAAAAGCCAAACTTTACCAATAAACCACAAAGGTTCCTTTTGGAAACAAAGGCAGAGTAAAACAAATGCAGTCTGCATTTTATCTAACTCCTCGTGGGGAGCAAACCTAGCATAGCCACCTGCCATGAATTTTTGGGACTCTCATTTATAACTTTTCTGTATTGTCCACAAGAAACATGAGAAAGTGGACTTGACTTGCAAAAGCTAGCTGTTTGATAATTTTATTGGTTTAATAAAGATATCACCCGTTCCTGCAATTATACTGTGTCAGGACGAAGCTTACTCTGGTTTTTTTTTTCTCTTTCAAAAACATTGAGGATAAAATAAGAAAGCTAATTCACACACCAAATAAGCAGGATCCTGAAACACAGCATCTGCAGCAGAAAGGATACAATAACAATTTCATTGCCAAGATAAAAACAAAAGAGCTGGAATTGGTTTATCTTCTTGACCTCAAGTAACAGAGATGTAACTCAACCACCAGGCACAACCCATAGATACCAGCAGTGGTGGGATTCAGCAGGTTTGTCCCAGTTTGCCAGAGCCTGTAGCAGAAATTCTGACTAGCCCCACTCATCCAAGTTTTGAAATAAGGCAGGGCTTTCTCCCTGGCCATGCCCACCATACCATGCCCACAGAGTAGGTAGTAATTTTTTTAACCCCACCACTTATATCAGGGCTCTTTAGTACTCTGGTGTACAGTTCTTACAGCTGCAATAACATTTCCATGTAGTAGGCCCTATGGTTTACCTTGGCCAGCCATCACAAAAGAGTAAACAAGTGCTTTCACAGAGATTCAGTGTCATGACAGAGATTCTGATAAGACTAGCAGCCTAGAGAGAGAGAGAGAGAGAGAGTTTCAGCTTTTGACAGTTACCTTATCACAGGGGTGCCCAGATTATTGCCTGTGGGCCCAATTAGCCCCCTGCATATCATTAATGCGGCCTGCAGTGAGCACCCGAGCTCACCGTGGGCTGCCCCAACCACCTGACATCAGCAGCAGTGGTGGCGGAGGCAGTAACAGTGTTTTGTCCAGGCTGCTCCGAGCAGCCTCTTGCTCGATCCTTTCCCCTCAGCAGCCTTTGCTAAAACCAATCACTGCTTCGGGGAAATTTTCAGAGCCTCCTGTGAGTCAAAGTTTGCGGCGCGAAGAGAGACTCCTGGCGCGCTCAGGATGACCAGTGTTTCTGTTGCAGCTATGTTAGAATAATATTAAAATAATAATATTATAGAAGAAATGTGACATAAGATATGGTGGCATTGTCTCATATAGCCCAGATGATGTTATTTCCTATCCTCAGAAAAACATATGTTATCTATGGTAGCAGATATCCCATTAGCTCATGTGCATAGAGGAAAACAGGAAGCAAAGTAAACAACAATGTAACAATGGACATTTTGTTGTCTAAAGGGATTTATGGTTATAGGTGTTTTGTGTGTGTGAACATCTTTGTATGAGAAATTTACTAGATGCTGAGTCCTGTTTCATACTTATCTTATAAAAGGTATTTTGGTTTTTGTATTAGCGAGCATTACTTCAGAGAAATCTGTGTATGTGCCCAGCTTTGCCCTTGGCCAATAAACTCAGCTGCTTTACTAAACCTCTGATTCAGACTTATATTGGCAAATACTGGTCTGGGTATAAGAGATACACCAACATCTTCCAAAGTGGGGCCCATTTCCCACAGGGTGACTTCAATTCCCAGAAGCCTAAATCAGCACATTGGCTGACCAGTGCTTCTGGGAATCGAAGTCCAAAAACCAAAGGTTGGGAAACCCTGCTCTAGACCTGTTCTTTAGGATCATACCTAGCTCCATTCCTGTTGTCAGTGTTTTACAGAGCCAGAGTTTTATTTATTTCTTTTTTTTCATGAACCACCTGGTTTGCCTGGAGATAGCTTGACTCTGCTGAAAAGAAAGCTGCTGGATCCTTCCTTCAAATCCTTACTGCATAGACAAATCAAAATGGGAGCTAAATATTTCTTCCCAGAGCACCTCTAAGTCTCTCCATTCAGAATAGGACAGGTGAATAAAAGGCTGAGCTGAAACATTTGCAGACCACTTTGAATCCCAGGGAGCTGTGCTTCTGCAGAAAGAGTGAAAGGCACAGCTTACGAGCTGTTAACTGTAAGCTCATGACAGAATATATTGACTAGACAAGTCAGGAGCCTGCAGTTTTGACATTTCTCCGATTTTCTATTAAGAAACACAACCACTTACCCACCCTCTCTGCTAGCTTTGCTTCTCTGCTCTTGCCCCTCCATTCCTTTCCTTCACACTCTTTCTCTGTGTTATTTTCCATGAAATCTTCATTACCATCTCATTGTAAATGGTATTTTTATATCCAAATAATTTTTTTCCAAAGTTCATAAGCATGCCTTAGCCAACCATTTAGTGTCTTCATTTTGTGTTAAATCTATTGGAGATGCTCAATACTATCTAGATAGCCAGAATCATTACCCCTTTGGTAATAAACTATAGAGGACTCTGTTCCTTCTGGAAGTTTCCATGTATCTGTGACTAAAGAACTGGGTTCCAGTCTGCTACCCTTATTTTGAAAAAAGGTAAATATGTCACCTTTGGCTTTTCCTCCCTCCATTCTCTTGAAATTGCTCTAAATCTATCAGTTTTGCTCCATGCATGGTTCTCACTGTGGCATAAAATCACACAGAAAACTTTTTCAAAGCTTACAGACTGTACTTGATGATACAGTTGATGATGCAATCATGGAGTTGATTTCCTTCATTGAGCCACTCAATTTCATAATTTGTTCTTCCTCTTTTCTTGCCACCTTCTGCTTTTCCTAGCATTGTTGCCTTTTCCAGTGAGTTGTTTCCTCCTGTAAGATGCCTAAAGTCATTTAGTCATTTTCCTTTCTAATGAGAGGTCAGGTTTGATAGGCTCTAGATCCAGGGTTCCCAACATGGTGCATATGGCCCACAGGGGGGCATTTTGAGAATGAGTTATACCAAGTTAATGGCATTTTAGGCTTCTTCCACATGAATAGGAGTTTACTTTTTGAATGATAAGAATTACATGTCAGGATTTTAGAGATACTTAGGTGGGGCATGGGCAAAAAAGGTTTGGAACCATTGCTCTAGAACCAACCTGTTTACCTTTCCGGTGATATGCATAAACCTCTCCCCCAATGACACAGTTTAAATAAATCAGGTTTTTCCCTGTCAGCTCTCTTAATCGGCCAGTTTTCACATCCATTTGTAACAATCAGAAATTTCATTGATCTTGGATGTATATATATTTCAAAATAAGACTTATTCCATTCATTCAATACTCTCTTTAGGTAAATGTGCTTACAGATGTTGTCTTAATCACTTTAGAAAGATTTGATATAACAATTTAGACTTTTTTTTTGGTTACCCAGAAATTCATTTTCCAAGTAATTTTGTTACATCAAAACCCTAACCAAAATATGCCCTTTTCCTTGAAGCATGCTAAAAAAAAGTATCTCTAAAATCTCATTTTCATTCCAGAGTTGCATTGATGCTAATGAATTGTTTTTCAGCCAGTGGTGCATTTTGATAGCACAGGCTACTAACAACAAATGACAGTTGGTTTGATATTTTTTCAGGCTAAATAGCTTGTGTCACCAAACTATTCCTAGTTTGGGCACTGGGCATCTCTTAAGTTGAAGATCAAAAGGGGGAGGAAGAGGGTGTTTTGTTTCAGTGTTTGCCTTATATAAAAAAGGAAGAACAGGTGGTGGAAACAATAAAGAAATAAAGAGTAATGAGGAGAGATCTTCTTGAAACTTTGTTTTCATTTGTAATATTTTAAATTAGTTGCTCTCAGTGGAGGGTGGGTGCAAAAGGGCTCCAGTGGGCTGCATGTGACCCAAGGACTTAATTTTCCCTACTCCTCTCTAATGATAGCTGTGACCCCAAGAAGGTGGGGAGACTTAGGGTGAGGCCAAGGTACTGCCACATGTGGGTCTCCAGGAACAGAATGAGACCTCTCTGGATCCTATGTTGTTTCCTCAAGGGCCCCAACTATGGAGGGGCATGGGGCACCACATTAGCAAATCCTATATATGCAAGGAATTACATCTGCTTAAATGCTATTACACAAGCTTTTCTTTATAGGAAAACAGTATTCAGCCTTGTGCTATGACTCATCCAGACTGGCACATATTCTCAGACACTTTCTTTTAAGAAATGAAAACATGACCTGTGAGCGGTGCCCAATTTATGCATTTCTACTATCCGTTTTGGCTTGTTTTGACTCTGCCCTACACAATTAGATATACAGTAGAAACATAACATCTCAGTGGACAATGCTGTTTCATTGTTCAATAAGTACGGGAGCAGCGAACTAACTGTTTTCTGCATGAGAAGCATGGAATCATTCTGAGAAAAGGAGCCTGAAAATGAACATGTATTGCTGTCAGGAATGACATTTCTTTCTTTTTCCTCCTTTTTCAGCAACTTGTGACCTTAGCTTGCCTGCTAGCTACATGGTGCTACAAATTCAGAATTGCTAACCTGTGAAATAATGCATATCTGCTAAAATCTTGTTGCTTAGTGAAGTCACAACTAGAGTAGACCCATTGAGTCAAATGGGCCTCCTGTAATTGTGCCTTACTATGCCAAGCAAAAAGATTTCAGCCAATATGTGTGAGAATGCAAAAGGATTATATGGCTTTATAAAATACAGGACTTTATCCAGATGTTGAGATCCACTTCAAAGTCAGATTCATTTCTAAGGGAGAGACTTAAAGATGAGGTTAATATTACAGCTGGCTGCAGTGGGAAGTACAAAGGGCTGAAGTCAGAGTGGATTTTTGTCATGTGTTAATTAATGAGGGTGTCACCATTTGGGGTTAGTAAGGATATTCATAATGGCAAAGTTCCAACCCTGCCCCTGAAGTAATTATGGCAGGAAGTACTTGTTTCTAATAGCCCTCAGTAAACTTTGTACAATGGGTTATCTAACAACATGTGCAAAACCTCCTGTTCTAATGTGATTCCATGCATTAAAGCAAGAAGAGCACCAGCCTGCTGGACAGCCTGTGCTGAGAAGCTTCCCACCTCTACTGATAGCACCAGGGTCAGGGCAGTAACTCATCTGCTTTACCTGCATTGAAAATGGACCTGCTGGCAATGCCAACCCCCAGTAAGAAGAACATTGCCAGCCAGCACTGAGAAAAGGGTGGGTGGTGACACTGTTCTGGCCTTAGGGACCTCACCAGCAGCTCCATTTACGTCTCCTGTTGAGTCCTGATTCTGGAGAAGTCAGTGGCTAGTAAGCCTCTCATTACAGACAGGAAGCCCTGACATTGCAACTGCTCATTTCTGCTTCCATGGACATTTCACTAAGCAGGTGACCTTGCTGCTTCATCTCACATCCCTCATCCCCATCCTACCTTGCATATTTTATGCTTCAAACAGGTACCTGTCATTCCTTAATTGTAACCCATGTCATATAATAGGAGTGCTTCCAAAATTATCACCCAAATTTCCTTCCACACCTTCGAGTTCTGGATTATTTACTTGTTTTTTTAGCAATTCTGGCAGAAATCCTATTTCCACAACTGTGCTGTGTAATGTCATCAGCTGGTGAGGTCATCAGCTGCAGTAGTTTTCCAGAAATAAAATATTTCCAATTCTTTCCTCCACCAAAGGCTCTGACAGAATCTCTTTCATCATGGAAAAGCTGTTGGGGGCTGTTTTCAAAAATTGCAGCCAGCAATAATTTCATTGGCAGCAATTTTTTTAAATTAAAGACTTCTCCCACTGTGTACCTATTGACACATGACACAAAGGGAGAAGGACACATGACAAGTGGGAAATGCAAATAAAATAAAATCTGTGACAAACTGCAAACCTTAATACATGAATATTAAGGTTAGAATTACAGTATTCTAATTACCTTGGAATACAAGGCAAAATGAAGCCCAGGAGTAAAAGATTGGAATGAGAACACACATTCTGGTATTCACAAAAAAAAAAAAAAGCTTGCTTGCTTGTTTAATTTGTGCATGTCAAGAAGCAGAAAGCTTTAGGTCTGTTGGGAGAAGCACATTCTGAAGAGTAAAGTTGCTAGACTTAGTCTCTCCACCTAGAGAGAGCCTTAAAAATCAACATCTTGATCACATGAAAAGATGCCAATCTAGCAGATCATCTGCCCTTCAGACTTTCCTTCATGTGGAGAGCAGCAATGGACATAGAAAGTCTCTCTCTGTTCATGCTGTCAAATTCACTTTTTCCCCCTGAAAGCCTGTGTAATGCTTATACTATATCTAGAACAGAACCTAGTTTGTCATCCAAATAAAAAATCACAGGCTTCTCTCTGTGTTTATCTACTTCCAGTATGACTTGCAAAAAGAAACCTTTTATTAATTCTCTTGAGTTCAGTGTCAAGGTGAATTAATAAGCATTTGTGTTCCCCCAGAACTAATGGCTTAATTTGTTTATTGGATTTCATATTCTTATCTTGTGAATGAAAGTGTATCAGATGTTTTATGGAGTGCTCATAAATGTTATCCCCTCTTATGTAATCAATCAACTAGAACATAGTGTTGAGGTTTGACATCTACAGCATCACCTGGGCACTGGTTTTGAGGCACACTACTTTTATTGGCACAATAGATGAACAAAAATTACCTTCTCACATTGTATACCCAGTTATCCACATAGAGATAAGTTATAGGTATATAGGTACAAGAAAACAGATTCTACTTAAGCAAACATAACTGGATTGTTAACTAATGTCTAACTTAGTTGTATAACTTTACCTATACATCTTTATATATTTAGATTGATTTAAATATTATAATAATAAACTTACAACTGCATAGATGGAAGGAACCCTGTTGAACATTGACTCCAGCCTGTGTCAAATAGACACCATGGGGAATAGAACTCCCAACCTCTAGCTCCACAGCCAGATACCTAAACCACCAAGCTATTCTACTTTGCCATTCCAATACTAGATAATACTCAAGTTACCTACATCAAATCAAAGCTGATATGTTCATAATTCTTATATGCTTGGGACTAACTCAATATGGCAGTGCCCACCAACCTTCTGGGACATGAAGGCCACATTAGAGTTTCCAATGCCTAATGTGGGCCACATCTTAAATCAAAATGTAAGACAATTATTAACCTACCGATATAGACCAAAAGCAAACATTCAAAAATCAATGAAGAAAAATGAATGTTATGGGTGCCTGAATTTTGCCAGCTAACAAAGCACCCAGAATGGCCAAAATGCTAGTGGGAAGGATACGATCAAGAACGGCTTGACAGAAGGAATCATGAAGACCTGAAGAAACAAGGGATGGTAAAACAGCAGTAGATTTATTTATTTACTTATTTACTTAATCAAACTTTTATGCCGCCTTCCTCACAAAGACCCAGGGCGGCTAACAAACTTTAAAAAAACTTAAAACACAGTAAAACATGGTATAAAACCAGAATTAAACAGGATTAAAAGGTTACAAAAATTAAAAGAGATTAAACAAGTCACACAGAGAGAAGGAGGGGTTAGATGAGCCAACAAGGGGAAATGCCTTGAGTGCAATAGCAGTAAACAAGCAGATTGGAGGGCCACAGAGAAAGAGCTGAGAGGCTGCATAAGGCCTGTGGGCCACAGGCAGGATGATCAGGATCCACTGACTCAGTGCCACTGTTCAGAATACTGCACTTTTCCCAGGACAGGCCTTACCAAAGAGATACAGCCACTCCAGGCTAGAGACGTCTGGTGTCATGAAGGGGAAGCAAACCTCTTATGCATAAATAGCCTGGCTGGCTTTAGGTATTATGGACTCTGACTCATGTACTAGGGCCTATTCCAGGCTTGACTGTATGTTTCTTCTGAATGCAAAGGACACATTTCTGCATCCCCTAATTTTCTTACAGGCAGACCATTAGGTTACAGGCTTTCAACTGATGCACACTAATCTTGCATTGAGCAAGCGAGCAAACACAGCTTTTAATCAAGTCTGCAATCAGTGTTGTGTTGAGTAAGCAAGCAAATTGACTGACTTTGGTGAACCAACCTGATGTGTGCCAACAGGTTATCATTAATTTCACCTCCTCCAAATCAGTAAGCAGCCTGCTACAGTTAAACATTGGTTCTTTAAATATATACATATATCATCTTTGGCTGCAACTCATATCCAAGAATGCTTTTTTTCCCCAGAAGCAAGAAAAATGCCATTGGCATGAATTCGTTTAAGGTGGATCCCAGCTTAAGTTTATTCTGTATTCGTGACTCAGATTTATATTAAAAAACAAAAATGTTGCATTTCAGTCATCCACTCAACATCTTGGTTACAAGGCTTTGTGGACAGAAGCATTAGGTTCAGGCAACTGATTTGAACCGTTATGAAAAAGAACTGTAATTTGTTATTGTGTTGCTGCTGTTTTTGCCAGAGTGAGTGAAAGAACTGTTGGAGTTTTTATAACAGCCACACATGCTGCCAGTAGTTGTAATGACTGGGAGGGATTTTTGGAGGCTGGGATGACTGTCTATCTATCCAGCAATAACCAATCATCAGTTCCAGCTTCTAAATCCAAAGAAAGGCATGCCTCTCTCTGCTCTCTGTTCTTTCTATTGTTAGCCTGGAGGCTTGAGGTCTTGGCCAAAACATCTGACAGTTCTATGGGGCACCAAAGCAAAGCAATTACACTTACATACTGCTCCATAGTGGTTAATGCACTCTCTGGGTGGTTCACAAGTTAATTAGCATTTCACCCCCACCTCCACCATGCCGAGTACTCATTTTACCAAACATGGAATGATGGATGACTGAGTAAACCTTTGGTCCTGGTCGGAATCGAACTCACAACCTTTTGGTTGCAGGACAGCAGTTTAACCATGGGACCACTCTTGGCATATTGTGCTCAGTAAATTGAAGATATTTTGTTACACCTGTCTCATGTAGAATCTTAAACTGCATTTCAGCTTCCTGGCAATCTGACCGCATAAGCTATGGCTATTACACATGATCCAGTTTTAGAACTATTCTGCTGGTATCCCATGTTTAATACCTTCTTTGCCTCGTGAAGAGTTCTGGAAAATTCAAAAGCTTGCTTCATTGAAAATGTCCAGGAATATAACTATGAGTTCATCTCTATCCCAATTCTTTTTAGGAAACTGTCAGCCACATCACAAGGGGAGGAACAATGAGATAAAGGTGATTTAAGTGGCTGCAATCTTTCAGTAATGGAGCGCAGACAAATTATCTGAAAGCAGAGAATACGGAAAATTGTTAAGGTAAATCTAAGGGATATTAAAAGTCATGGGATGGTGGCAAATCCAAAATTATTTGATACAGAAATTAATGAAAGATGTGCACAGCGGTAGGTTTTACCAAAGGTGCTCCATGGGCTGAATCACAGTATCATACCCCGATTTGTGACTGTGGCATAAGCCTTCTTTGAGCATAAGCCATAATTATTCCTATTAGTCATAACCCAGCCCAGTGTAGGGGAATATGTGGTCTTTCCAGGCTGCTGAATAGCAAAAATCCCTTCAGCACTGGCTGCAGGGGTTGATGACAGTGGTACTCCAATAACCTCTGGAAGACCACACAGTCTTAATCTGGACCAACTGAAAAATTGCAGATGTATCTGCTTAAGTGGTATAGAAGACATGTAAGGGCCTAATCCAGTCTAGGTCACAGGATATGCTTATTTAGATGAGAAATATCATGATGTGTGACTTTAAAGCTCTTCCTCTTAACCTACTAATGTCAAAAGCTCTTCCTGGTAAAGCTTTTCAAAATCTCAATTTTCTCCTGAAGAAACCTTTTAAGATGCTTAAAAGCAAATTGTCAAAGCAACACATTTGGGTGCTTCAGAGCCTTTTCTATAAAGAGATAATTAGTAAGGGGAGGGGGTTGAATGAAAAATGACTTACTGCTGCTGGAATCTGCTGGCAGGTGTAATTTTAAATAACAATCAATAACAATAAGGCATCATGTTTGCCACCCTGTATTTTCAAAGCAACTTGGCTAGGGAAGACAGATGGATTTTCTGTTTGGTTGGTTGATTGGTTCTGTATTCCATAGTAATTTTAATCAGATATCAATCTGAAAACTGATGCTCCTGTCATCACAACTGGCCAAAGAACTTGTTAGTGGCCTTTGTTTGCAGGCAAAGCAAGCCACATTATTGTCATGCTATGTGATGGTATGGGTCACAAGTTATTCAATATGGAGTCTCTTTGGTTTCTAAATTGTCTTAGAATGTAACTGTGCTTCTTTGCAATGGCCTCATAATTCTTTCTGCTGTGCTTATCAAGGAGGTGTGCTTAGTAGAAGCTTCTCGGAGCTTCAGGCCTATGTTTTGTCTCTTCTCCAGCCTGGAATGTTCACTTGTGTCAACATTCTGATCCTGGGAACACCACACAATTGTTATGGGAACCAGGGTGTGTTTATACCATCCCTGGGCCCTTATTGGCTGTATGCTAATTAGGAGAGCCAAGATTATGTTCTTTCTTTTAGACACATGGGTTTGGAGATGAGATTCGACAGTGGGGTTTCTGAACCAGATAGGCCATAATTTGGAATAAAGCATTTGTGACAATAAGGAATAGGGAGAGATAGCATCTTGTCAAAACATTTTGTCTCCTGTGGTGGAAAAGCAGCAAGTGGCCATCTTAGCTCACCCACTTCAAAGTAAGTAGCATCTGAGCAAGCCAAGTTATTTTGGCATATACAGTAAAACCCCTACTTATTTAAAAAGTCTGTTTCATAGGCTTTTGTGGAAATTGTTTTTTCACACAACTCGAAGCAAACCCACAGGAAAAATAATTTTTTTTACTTAACTTGAAATAAACCCATAGGAAAATGATATTTATGTAAATTGAAGCAACCCCATAGGAAAAATGGATTTTTTTATGTAACTCAAAGCAAACCCATAGGAAATTGTGTTATGTAAATTGGCACATTTGTGTAAATCAGGACATGCTTTTAGTGCAAAAGTCATTATGTATGACAAATTTTACGTAACTTGAGGCATATGTAAGTTTGAGTTTTACTGTATTCTATAAATTTTCCTGTAGAAAAAGCACATTTTTTCCTTTCTTACATTGAAGAAGCTAAGATAGTTTCTGTGAGACTTTTTTTTTAATTTGCAAGAGTATTTGTGCAAATGAAGCAAATCACGCAATATCTGCTGCTTTACTTTATGGAATTGTAACTATCGAATACACTTTTTCAACAGTCAGACAGACTTCCTATGCTTGCTCTGTGTTTATGTTTTGTTTCTTAAAACACAGGGAGATGAGTTTTGCACAAAAATATTTGGTCAAGTCTCATGCAGCAGACAATTAAGTTCATAAGCCTTGAACTTTCCTCACTTAGATTTCTAACTGTTTTGACAGATTCAAAAACCAGTTTTTTTAAAAAAGGAACTTGGATATATTGTTTTCATGCTAATTTGGACTGTGATGGAAAAAACTTTCACAAGTATTTCACTCCATTCGTAAAATGCAGTATTTAAAAAGTGATCAGCTTAGCACATTGCTTTCCTTCTGTTTCATCCCAACCATTTGGTAATACAGTTTTCTTTTTGTTTTGTTTTTGTTTTGCAATAAGATGAAAAGAGGAAGAGGAGATAAGTGAAGATAGATTCCCACACTGACATCCCCACAAGATGTTCAAAGATGAAAGACTTAAATCTCTTGACTCTGTTCTGATTAAAAATAAACTTTTTCCCCCATATCTGATCCCCAAACTCAGTCTCTTTTACTCTCCTCACAACAAACCCAGGAAGGCAACAGGAACCAAATTCATGATCCCAAGGTGTCTAAATGAGTGCTAAAACAATTCTTCCCATCTCAGCTAGCAGTCTGGGTGAAGCCTCTGGGAAGATGCCCCTCAAAGAGTTTGTGGAAGGCATCAAGGTCAACGTTTGACGTATGCTAATTGTTTCCCACTTACATAGTGAAGTTTTCCTGCAATCATTTTGGCTGGATTTAACAAATGCATGGATTAGGTTATGGTTGATGTTTTAGTTTGTTTTCATCTGTATTGGATCCATTCTCCAGCACTGGGCATAAGCAGGGCCTCCAGCAGACTGGTTTCCATTCTGTCTTCATTTGGTTTGTGTGCATTTGGTAGGAGATTATTCAAAACTAGAATGTGTTTGCCTTCAGTTGCCATGCTCAGAGGTGTAGTTTTTCCCCTTATATATGTAGGTTCTGTGGGATACCCTACATAGCATAATATACTGTTCACAGATAATGTCTGTATATTGTTTGAAAGTCTTTGTGCACAGCAATATTATCAATTCTAGTTCCTGACAGAGCTGTATTATCCACCCTTGGAAGATAATAATAATTTCATGTCAGAAATTATTTTGTGTTGAAAGGATCTTTGCTGGAGAAACTCCACTCAGGGGACACCCAAATGACGCTCTTTTCAGGTTCCCAAGATCTTTTCTCACTGAAGTGGCCCCTATTTATCTACTTGCAATTTCTTGCTTTTGAACTGCTAAGTTAGCAGGAACTGGGACATAGATGGGCACTCAATTCATCATTCAGCGCCCAGGTCTCGAACTGCCAACTTGCTGGCCTTCAAGCTAACAAGGCGAGCTTCTTAACCACTGAGCCACCACAACCCTGATGGGAAGATCATAAATCTTTAGTAATAGTAGTACTACCAACACAGTGCTAGGCTAACTATATCTTCCACTTTGCTGTCACAAAGCCATGATGTTTCCTCCTCTGCTGAGCAGTGGCCCACGTGAGAAAATTTCAAGTGTTTTATTCATATATATTGGTGGTCTTTTCCATATATTCAGTACTTAAAATTCTGCTACTAAGTTGTCCTTGTTTATATTCCATCCATGATTCTCAACTTTGGAAATCTTCTACAGGTGCTGCTAGTATTTTGACAACTGTCCTATTGTTCATTCCCAGCTCTAGCATATAAGTGACAGATTCTGTTATGCTAGTCATTTCTCTGACAAGCCTTCCACTTTGGGTGCAGGCAGATAAATGGAGTCTTGACACGGGTGTTTGATGTGGTCTGTTATTTCTGTTATTAAAGTTGGAGGTTTTTGTATTTTACACTTCTCTGGGCCTTCAGGGCAGCCCTGTGGTTTTAGTCCCAAAAATAATTATCTAATTGGGAATCTTAGCTGTAGCTAGTTCCTTGGCTCAAGCTGCAAAATTTACTTTCAAATACAGTATTGACAGTTTTCTGGCTCTGTATGGTTAAATCATGATTATTTTAGCCAGATTAGGTTTTGGGCTGATACATTTATTTTATTTATTTATTTATTGTTCATACTTGATATCCCGCCCCAATCGGGTAAACCCGACTCTGGGCGGCTTACATCCTAAATCATAATATAAAAGCCTTAAAAATTCATAAAATTCATAAAAAATATTTAAAACATTCAACAATAAAAGCAAATAAACACATAATAACTAATAAAATATCAGATTGGGGGGGGGGGGGATGGCTGCTCTTAAATTAGCCATCCTGGGTGGGAACCTACATTGCTGTGTCCCCACACTTGGCCCGCCAGCCATGTCTTCAAGCCCTTCCGAAAGGGGAGGAGCTCCGCCTGCAGGCGCAACTCTGTCAGGAGAAGGTTCCACAGGGCCGGGGCGAACACAGAAAAGGCTCTCTTCCTGGTGCTCGTGAGGCGAGCCTCCCTGGCCGATGGAGTAACAAGAGAGCCCCTCCGGTCCGCCCTGGTGGGACGGGCAGACGTTCTTAGGGTGACGCGGTCTCTTAGGTAACCTGGCCCACTACCATGTAGGGCTTTAAAGGTAATGACCAGCACCTTGAATTGCACCCGGAGGCAAACTGGCAACCAGTGCAGCTCCCGAAGCAGTGGTGAAGCCCGAGCATAACGCCCGCACCCCATCACCACCCGGGCTGCCGCATTCTGGACCAGCTGAAGCCTCCGAATGGTCACCAAGGGCAGCCCCATGTAGAGCGCATTACAGTAATCAAGTCTGGAGGTGACCAAAGCATGCGTGACCATAAGCAAGGCGTCCCGGTCTAGGAGGGGGCGTAACTGGCGTATTACACGAAGTTGTGCAAAAGCCCTCCTGGCCACGGCTGCCACCTGTTCTTCGAACAGTAGTCGTGAGTCCAGGAGGACCCCCAGATTACGCACCGGGTCCTTCTGGGGCAAAACTGCCCCATCCAGAGCCAAAGTTGGTAGCTCCCGTGATAACACAGGACCCCTCACCCATAGCCACTCAGTCTTGCCGGGATTCAGTTGTAGCCCGTTGTCCCCCATCCAGACCCTCACAGCCTCCAGGCACCTGGAGAGGACTGCCACTGCACCGCCTGGGTCCCCACGGGCCGAGATGTACAGCTGGGTATCATCTGCATATTGATGATACCTTACCCCGTGGGAACGGATGATCTCACCCAGCGGCTTCATGTAGATGTTGAATAGGAGAGGAGAGAGCACCGAGCCCTGAGGCACCCCATATTGAAGGGGCCTAGGACTGGACTCTTCCCTCTCCAAGCACACCGACTGGGTCCTGCCCCTCAGAAATGAGGAAAACCAGGATAACACAGTGCCCTGGATCCCCAATCCTTGGAGCCTTCCCAGAAGGATACCATGATCGACGGTATCGAAGGCCGCTGAGAGATCGAGAAGAGCTAGAACGGACGGGTGACCTCCATCCCGCTCTCTCCAGAGGTCATCCACCAAAGCGATTAGTGCAGTTTCCGTACCATATCCGGGCCTGAATCCTGACTGAAAAGGGTCCATAGGTCAATGCCAATGTAATGTCCACCAGTAGAGACCCATTTGTTCCATTTTTGCCTAAGAGGTGTTTGTCAAAAAGCAGAAAATGGTTCTGAAGCAA